>CM049310.1:91502555-92702555 GCA_026874595.1 Sipunculus nudus | reverse complement strand
ATGAGCACGAACCGGTAAGACGTTTAATTTTGTTTAATCTGAGTGAAACCCTTTTTATATCGGCTTATCTTGATGCGATGTTCCTTAAGTGTCCTTCCTTTTCACAAAAAAAGAAATAACCACTCGTCCGGCCCCCCTGGAAGTGAAATTGCCACGATTGATACAACGCATCAAACACTTATAAGACCGGCAAAAATAGGAGGGGGGGGGGGGGGGGTTACATGTAATAGCCGGTCACTTAAGAATACTATAGGCCTATAAACCATATTTGATAACGAGCCATATTCGAGATCTAACGTAAACAATTACAAAAGAGGGCGATAATGGAAAATGTATGGGATTGGACATAAGGCTAAGATATAGAAACAAGTTTTAGGTGTAAATTTGTCACATATGACATATATTTTATATACTAATTTTGTAATCCCATGGCTTTCCCCTGCCTTGACCTCAGAAAGTAGGACGTAGGCCTGTTGGTAAGACTTTAGACTTCGTAGCTGAAGGTCCCCTGTTCGAACCCGGCCGGTACTTCGATGGCATAATGGTGAATTGTCATCAAAATCAAAGTCACTGTTTTTGAATTTGATTTGATAAGAATCGAAATTGTGAATTCAATTCGAGAAAAATATGTGTAATACTAAGAACGTTATGGCATTTTGTTACGAAGACTCAGGGGAAAACATTGGGCCGATCCGGATTTCGAACCCATGTCGGTGGCGCACAAGTCCGGCGTACCAACCGCTTCGCTAAAAAAGCAAGCTTTACTAGCGAGACAGTTCGGTCCGCTTTTATATCACCCCGTCACACACCTCCTCTTAAGATAGTTCGGTCCGCTTTTGTGTCACTCCGTTACCCCCCCCCCCCCCTCTTAAGAGCGTTCTGCTATCAAAACAAGACCAATTATCCCAGGAGTCTCACTTTGGTGAGCTTATTCCCTGGGCCACAGAGTTTACCGTCACGTTAGACGAGCCCCCATTTTGTTTTTTTTTTTTTGCTCAGGGGAAAACATTCGGCCGGTCCCGGTTTCGAACCCATGTCGGCTAGAAAAGCAAGCTTTTATGTCACCCCGTAACAATTTACAAGATAGCCTACCGACGACAGAACTCGATAAATGGTCAGAGAAGACGGGGATAATTCAACTGTAAACGTTACATGTTTATTTTACATGGATTGTCAAATATTTATTGTAACTAATCAAGGCACACTCCATGACAATGGGTGGCAGGTGCATTCTGCAGTGTCTAGAGGTGCAGGAAACCGTAGAACCCGGAGAAAACCACCGGCCTTGGACCGGCCACTAGAACCGACCCTCTTAGCCACGCCGGGTAACCCGGATCGCCGGCGGAGGGAGCCGAGCGTTTAACCCCTCGTTAAACTAGTCTGTATTGTCGCAAAGTTTTGTGCAGATAGTTGCATACGTTACTTAGATCGGTTAAAAAGCATCAATTATCCAAACAACAGTTTTCGTTCTTGCAAATAGTCCTTTTAATAAAATTAGAATATTAATCTGATTCTGTGCCAACTTTGCATGCTCATATTCTTTAAGATGTTGATGAGGCATCTTATTATAAATTGTAATCCTATTTAAAACAATCATTCGGCAGCCTTAAAATACTGAGACGTTTCTGGCTTTCTAAGAAGAAAGAAAATTAAGCCGGGGCTGTCACGTAATTATTTTCCTTTGAACCAGTGATGGCAGTATTTCTGATCGTCTACGGAGTTTTGGCGCTTTTACGCCTTGCATTACCAGCGTCAGAATCAACGTCCTCAAAATATCTTTATTTTTACGGTGCGTTCCTAATGTTACAGACCTGCACCTAATTAAGCAATTTGCTTCAGAGGTGTCAACACATTTTATAAACATGTGTACCTGTGCTATCACGTTCATGATAGAAGTACAAAGTAATCCAGCCTTTTTTTATCAGATGTTGTAAAATTTTATGATGTCAGCCATGTATATGTTTTTATATGCAGGTACAGAAAAACTTGTGTTCAATTTTAATATGCTTCTTCCAGTCATTATCAGTGACGTTATGCCATAGGTAAGTTCAGTCATACAGATAATTAACGGCATTATTGTAATGATAATTATGATTATATTCAATTATTGCAGGGTAATATATATTGATGGTAGAAACAGTATCATATTGTTCTTTAATAATAATATGGTGCCTGGGAGAGCTCAAGTCAGCCATGTAACCATTTCGGTATTTACAGATGAAGTAACAGTTAGTCAGAAATAGTTATGAGTATAACAGTGGTCATAATTTCAGGATGGTAAGTTGTATGTGGTATAATGAAACTTAAACTAGCATCCAATGCGGAAACATAAGATAGCGTAGCACATTGTTGTTTCTAAACATGTCAAGTGGGAATGACAGCGAGCGATAATCAGGGGATGAGACCTTGCACGTCGCTTAGTCTTTCTATATAACGTAACTTACCCATGTAGTAACAGTGAGTCAGGTCACAGTATTAATTTCCATTGCAATGTACTTATTTTCATACCATGTCACCCCTTTTAATCGTCACACAGGTTGATGACATCCTCAAGTATTTGATGTAAACAAACACGGCAGGCAGCGTTACATTCCGCGGAGTAATACCAACGGTCAACTCGTCAGTGTAAAAGCAGCGGTGCTCAGTCATAATTCGGCAAAGGTTTATATTTTTATAAGTGATGCTTTATATATATGTTTATTTGTGTAACTTAAGTGTTCAGCTAATGTAAGACATTTCTGTATTATGTAGCGATACGTTAATGACTTATAAAGTATAATTTAGAGTGTGTGACCAACGAACTTTATTCTGGCCACAAATGGGTCACAGGTCAAAGGGTATATAAGGAGCACGACCCCGAAGCCACAACACTCTGATCACGTGTTCAACTGTAAGCATTAGATCCAGATATACTGCCTTGTGAAATTCGGAAGGAACAGCCCGGTGTCTTGCTCCTAAAGATGTATATGTACCGCATTTCTTCATGTCCTACTTCTCAGTCATAGTCATCTTGTTTACTGGGGGGATACTCAACATCGGATTAGCTAGTAATAGAATAACGATGGGCATCTTAGATGTGGACAGCGACCATGTGCTGGTCACATGCCGGCCACAGTTTGGCCACATAACTGACCACAGGCTGGTCACACAGAAGTTGTACACAAAGTGGCCACAGGAGGTCACAGTGGGTCACACTGTAGGTGATATGAGAGCCCGGGAATAGTGGCCATTTAGGTTCTTATAGATACTATATATCATAGGCTGATTAGTCATGGGTGATATGTAACAGTTAAATTGATTATCATTAGGAGAACGGTACGGGAGAAGTTTAGTATGTATTAGATCATTTAATTAGATGAGATAATCAGACTGAAGGATATATTAAGGGGAATTAGTGCTAGCATTTTGCTCAATAGTAGTTTTGACTGTTTTATTTATATTTATTCACATTGCTGGACAGAGATGGATACTGGTTTCGTACCGGGATATGTTGTACTGTAATACCCTTTTGTAAGAAGTGTTGTTTCACTATTTTTGAGAATAACTTTAAACCTAAAAATGTCTTAGTTGTATCTTCTGCTCATGAGTGTCAGAGAGAAAGTGAGAGTGAATGATATGCAATTCCCTTTGTCCATGTGTAAATTTTGTCCACCGGCCTGGTCAGTTAATGAGCTACTTTGCTACTTGAGTAAATTGACATGATAGTTCCACTTATCCCAAAACTTTTATTATTAACATATTAACATAAGAGTATATGTAATAAATAATAAAGCCCTTACAGCAAAATGCAACCGCGATCACAAGGGGGGATTTCTTAGCGGGGCGGACGCAACAATGGTACCAGGAGTGGGGTTAATTTTATTATTTATAGGTAGCAGTTAAAGCTGGGGAACAGTTTTAGTTATATGCTGCTACCCGGACTCATTGTGCATTTTGCTGTGCATTTAGAGATTTAAAAAGGGCAGAGTCTTGGAGCACTGGGTATAACCATGACTGGTAAGCAAGAACGCTTTGACTTGAGAACACATACCACATTGATGGAAGACCATGGGCCAACACAAACAGATGAAGGGGTGAATACGTTAGCTGAATCAATAGCAAGGGAACCATCCTCACCGATTCTTCAGAGACCAGGCTCTTCTAGTGAAACACTGCCCGCCCTAGATGAAGAGACAGAGGATGCACCTACTCTAGCATTTGGCCAAGGTGGAGTCAGAGAAAGTCAGATGGGGGATCCTAGTGCAGCAGAGCCCTTGCATAGGCCCACTCCAACATCAGAGATGATTCGGAATTAGTTAATCCTACTACTCAAGCAAGACAAACAGTCAAAAGGCAGACTCTGTCTCCAGGGATGCATGACTCACAGCCATTCCACATTCCAGTGTTACCAGTACAACATCAATCAAGTCCTGCCTTCCTGGAACCAAAACCCAGATTGCCCATATTCAATGGAAAAAAAGATTGGGAGTCGTTCTGGGTCCAGTTTAACTTTCTGTCTCAGCAGTTTGGCTGGGATGACCAGAAACAATTAGGTTACCTGATGTCCAGCCTACAGGATGGAGCCTTGGCCTTTGTGTCTAGACTACCAGTAACAACCAGATCAAAATTATCTGACTTAATTTCAGCACTTAGGCGTAGATATGGGGACAATGTGTTGCCTGAGACGCACAGAGCTTCATTGGCTTTGATTAGGAAGGAACCCAGAGAAAGTCTGCAAGAATATGCCGCCAGAGTGAGTGAAGTCATGGCCAGGGCTTATCCAGGATTGGAGGGTAGTCAGCTATACACCGGCATGCTGATTGAGCACCTAGTCAAAGGATTACCAGACCCAAGCCTTGTATATGATGTGATGAGTAAACGCTCAACCAGTGTTGAGGAGGTCCTAGATCTGATTGAATGGCATGAATGCTGTAGATCACTAAAGAAGAGGCCAGTGAATGCCAGGAAGGTTGAATGTGCCAGTGAATGAGAGCAGATTATAAAAAAAATACAGAATCAGTACATTATACCATAAGATTCCAGGGGACACATAACTTATGTACGCTGTACATTGTTTCAGGGAGAAGTCTCAAGACCGACATACACAACTACAATGCAGCAAGTGTGCATACCAAGGGCGGCGAAACAGAGCGGTGTGGCACTTCATGAAACATCATGCGAGTGATGAACAAGTGCCTGCCTACTGCAAGCTATGTGGCTACAGAGGATATACTGCAGCCAATGTTACTGGACACTGCAAAAGAAAACATGGCAATGCTTCAGACCCCAGCAAAGCAGTGATGATCAACAAGCAGCCCTATAAGTGAAGGTAGGAAGAGATGCCGACAACCCCGGGGATCTATGGCCAGTTGCCAGCCAACCAAGCCTGGAACAAGCCCAAGAAGGTTCCAAAGAAACCAGTAGCAGGCCGAAGTCTCACGACCAGACCCCCTTGCTCGGAGAGTGTCTGGCCACCATGAACAGACTTGCCAACTCTACAGGGGACCTTACTGTCCGGGAAACAGTCCAAAGTATAAAGACTCAGATAATAACCGCCAATATGAACATCGGCCAAGTAAAAGCCAAAACATCTGGAACCCACAATATAATACAAAGAATAGATTCCACACTAGGGGAACTTGTGGAGAAAGCTGAACAGCCAAGCGAGAAAGCATTAATAGCGCTAGCGAACAGGATGGACCTAGCTGGCAAAACCATAGTAAAAGCAACAGAGACACTCTGCACAACTGTCAATGCATTGAAGGAAGGCATTTTCCCAATTCTACAAGGATTAATTGACGGGCAAAAGGAGCTATCTTCTGTAATGACCAGCCAGGCTCAGGCATTTGAAAATCTGTGTCAAAGCATTAGGGCAGATACAGCATCCTCTTGTTGTTCCCCTTTGTTACCAGTGACAGAGGATGACTATACTAGCAGAACACCCGCACTGAGTCTTGAATACAGTGCACAGGAGTTTGATGACATGTGGGATCTCTTGGGAAATTCAACAGAAGAGGCAACAGACAGACAAGAGTCCAACAATGTGCCCAATCAACCACCTGCAGTTGCTGACAGAAGGGCATCTATTCCCAAGCCTTCCACTTCTACCACAGACAGCAAGAAGAAACATAGCCCCCTGGACCAGGATCGAAGCGAAGTCCGCAGCTCTTCATCAAAAAGAGAGTGGCGCCATGCAGACAGAAAAGCAACCTCCCACGGAAGACGACACTATGGAAGCTCACACAGAAAAGAACTAGGACTGTCACGGCCATATTAGGATTATTCATACCAAGAGACTTTATTGCGTGTTATATATGACATGTCCATAGATAGTTGTTTGCAAGATTTTTTTTAAAGAATTCACTGTATATTCTATGATCTCAACTTTTCAATTTCGAGGACGAAATTTTTCTTGGGGGGGGGGGGGGGGGGGGTTAGTGTTGTAGAATTTTATGATGTCAGCCATGTATATGTTTTTATATGCAGGTACAGGAAACTTGTGTTCAATTTTAATATGCTTCTTCCAGTCATTATCAGTGACGTTATACCATAGGTAAGTTCAGTCATACAGATAATTAACGGCATTATTGTAATGATAATTATGATTATATTCAATTATTGCAGGGTAATATATATTGATGGTAGAAACAGTATCATATTGTTCTTTAATAATAATATGGTGCCTGGGAGAGCTCAAGTCAGCCATGTAACCATTTCGGTATTTACAGATGAAGTAACAGTTAGTCAGAAATAGTTATGAGTATAACAGTGGTCATAATTTCAGGATGGTAAGTTGTAAGTGGTATAATGAAACTTAAACTAGCATCCAATGCGGAAACATAAGATAGCGTAGCACATTGTTGTTTCTAAACATGTCAAGTGGGAATGACAGCGAGCGATAATCAGGGGATGAGACCTTGCACGTCGCTTAGTCTTTCTATATAACGTAACTTACCCATGTAGTAACAGTGAGTCAGGTCACAGTATTAATTTCCATTGCAATGTACTTATTTTCATACCATGTCACCCCTTTTATTCGTCACACAGGTTGATGACATCCTCAAGTATTTGATGTAAACAAACACGGCAGGCAGCGTTACATTCCGCGGAGTAATACCAACGGTCAACTCGTCAGTGTAAAAGCAGCGGTGCTCAGTCATAATTCGGCAAAGGTTATATATATTTATAAGTGATGCTTTATATATATGTTTATTTGTGTAACTTAAGTGTTCAGCTAATGTACGACATTTCTGTATTATGTAGTGATACGTTAATGACTTATAATGTATAATTTAGAGTGTGTGACCAACGAACTTTATTCTGGCCACAAATGGGTCACAGGTCAAAGGGTATATAAGGAGCACGACCCCGAAGCCACAACACTCTGACCACGTGTGTTCAACTGTAAGCATTAGATCCAGATATACTGCCTTGTGAAATTCGGAAGGAACAGCCCGGTGTCTTGCTCCTAAAGATGTATATGTACCGCATTTCTTCATGTCCTACTTCTCAGTCATAGTCATCTTGTTTACTGGGGGGATACTCAACATCGGATTAGCTAGTAATAGAATAACGATGGGCATCTTAGATGTGGACAGCGACCATGTGCTGGTCACATGCCGGCCACAGTTTGGCCACATAACTGACCACAGGCTGGTCACACAGAAGTTGTACACAAAGTGGCCACAGGAGGTCACAGTGGGTCACACTGTAGGTGATATGAGAGCCCGGGAATAGTGGCCATTTAGGTTCTTATAGATACTATATATCATAGGCTGATTAGTCATGGGTGATATGTAACAGTTAAATTGATTATCATTAGGAGAACGGTACGGGAGAAGTTTAGTATGTATTAGATCATTTAATTAGATGAGATAATCAGACTGAAGGAGATATTAAGGGGAATTAGTGCTAGCATTTTGCTCAATAGTAGTTTTGACTGTTTTATTTATATTTATTCACATTGCTGGACAGAGATGGATACTGGTTTTGTACCGGGATATGTTGTACTGTAATACCCTTTTGTAAGAAGTGTTGTTTCATTATTTTTGAGAATAACTTTAAACCTAAAAATGTCTTAGTTGTATCTTCTGCTCATGAGAGTCAGAGAGAGAGAAAGTGAGAGTGAATGATATGCAATTCCCTTTGTCCATGTGTAAATTTTGTCCACCGGCCTGGTCAGTTAATGAGCTACTTTGCTACTTGAGTAAATTGACATGATAGTTCCACTGATCCCAAAATTTTTATTGTTAACATATTAACATAAGAGTATATGTAATAAATAATAAAGCCCTTACAGCAAAATGCAATCGCGATCACAAGGGGGGATTTCTTAGCGGGGCGGACGCAACACAGACAATTTATCTCTAAGGGCTGCGGAAAAAGCATTAAAGCAATTCACTCTCACACCTAAAATCCAATCAAGGCTTAGAAAAGTCACCTCTCTGTAAATGATATATTACGTTCCAGGACCCAGTAATGTGCCTATCAGCGATCTGCCTCTAGTGCTCAATAATCACGACCTTTAAAGCAGTCCTATTCTGAAATAGGACAAATTAACGTCAAAACCAGCACGAAACCCTCTCAAGTCCCCTGCGGTATATGACCACTAATTATATGACAAGGCTTGTCAGCAAAGTTAAGATTTAGGTGATACAATGTAAGTACATTTCGCTATATTTTTCTCGGTGTACCGTGCCTTTATTATATGGCCTAGTTTTTATATCAATGTTTTTGTCTACTTATCATGAGTGGTAACATATATGTTTGATGCCACACAATAAAAACTTTACAAATACCATTGGTTATATGATATATTGAGGTCTTTTGGCCTTAATATTCTTAATGTAACACTGCAATGACCTTAAATCTTTACTTTCTGTACTTTCATTTGCCACATCGAGTGCGAAGATAGGACCAGTGAAACTGTACCGTTGTTTTTTTTTTTCTTTTTGTTTCGTTCACCCAAGTTTCCTTTGCCGACATTTGGCACTATCAAATAGAAATGTAAAAAAGGGGTTATTAGTTTTCCAAAAAGGTATGATAGAATTTTCCACCTTTCTGGTAAAAAAAAAGTATCTGGTGCATGAAATTTATGCTTAAATGGCCAACACAGCCGCCATGTTACAGAGGCCAGCAATGTAACGATATCCTCAATAATAAAATAACTAAAACAATGAAGAGAAGCTTTGATATCTGATATAATTTATCCGTAAGATGACCCGGAAATGATTGTGGAAAGGGAATAGCATATATTTTTTACGGGGTGACATAAAAGCGGAACGAACTGGCTGGCTAGTGAAGCTTGCTTTACTGGCGAAGCGTTTGATACGCCGGACATGTGCGCCAACGACATGGGTTCGAAACCGGGATCGGCCCAATGTTTTCCCCTGAACGATTTGATTTCGTAACAAAATGGGGGCTCGTCCAACGTGAGTGTAAACTTTGTGGCCCAGGAAATAAGCTCACCAATGTGTGACTCCTGGGATAGTCTTGTTCCATAGCAGAACGCTCGTAAGAGGGGGTGTGTTACGGGGTGACATAAAAGCGGACCGAACTGTCTCGCTAGTGAAGCTTGCTTTTCTAGCGAAGCGGTTGGTACGCCAGACTTGTGCGCCACCACCATGGGTTCGAATCCGGGATCGGCCCGATATTTTCCCCTGAGCAATTTGTCTCGGTAACAAAATTGGGGCTCGTCCAACGTTGGTAAAGTTTGTGGCCCAGGGAATAAGCTCACTAAAGTCTGACTCCACGGATAATTAGTCTTGTTCTGATAGCAGGACGCTCTTAAGAGTTGGTGTTTTCCCCTGAACAATTTGTCTTCGTAACAATGTTGTCGACCTTTTTTGATATAATGTTTGCATGTCCATTTTTTTATTGTATCTTATCTTTTTAATTGTACCTTAATGAAAAACAGCACTAGATGAATGAGCTATCATGTAAAATATACTGTAATAAATAAAACAAATCTAGGGCTTGGAATTCAGTAAAATGTTGAAATATTGATTATTGGTTAGCAAATGGTGATCACGAAAATAAAAGCCAAGTTTCAACTATGAAGAGAAATATTAATATCAAACAGGACAAAATTATCAAAATGTTTGTATAACCAGAGAATCTTATTTGTTTTAAATGACCACGCGTTTGCAGGAATGAAGCCGTGATCAATTAGATACAGAAGAAACGAAGCTTGCCTTGGTGAATCCAGCAAAAAGTCTCAGTGGACTTATTGTATCTTGATAATCTCAGTTTTTTTCTTGCAGAGATAAAGAACAATTTTGTCTGAACTTTTTGAATCGCTGAATCAGTTTATGAATATTTTATTCACTTTCTTGATCGTTTTTCCTTAAGTTGTGTGAGCCATCGGAAATCATATTGATACTTTTCAGAATCAGCCGTGTTTCACTGACAAATGATTGCGCCCTTTTTGGGTTCCTCGGTAGTACGACCCAGCAATGGGGACGATTAAACAACACAGGTGCAGTAGACAACGGGCCTAGTTAACACCAGGATATAAAACAAAAATGTGATATTGCCCTGTCACGTAATCCAAACCGGAAGGAATTCTTAAGATGTAAATATACTTAGTTGAGATAGCATTAAGAAAAGGAGGCAGCCTCCCTCCATCAAATAATGTTTCTTTTCAGAGTCGTATCGGTTCTTGTCAAAACAATCGGTAATCATATATTCTTCTCGTAATCACATCGATTCTTTTCAGAACCATTGTATATCACGCAAGCTCAATTAAACACACCAGTAGAAATGTATTGTAGCACGTTTCATAAAGTGGTTCCTCGCCAATCATCCTGAGATCTCTTAGCAAAGCAAGAAGTTCCAGAAACGAAAGTAAATTATTCCAAAGAAAAAGTATTATAATGAGCTCGTTTATAATGTTGTCATGTTATTACAAGGTGCTAATAGCAAATGTTCATCAAATTACTAAATATGTGGAAGTGGGTAACCTGAATAATCAAATAAGATCAAAAGACGAACACGCGCAAAATCAGAATATAAAATAAAATATGTTATATGAAAATGTCTGGACAACCATCAAAAGAAATAGATGATCAGGTATATCATATTCAGAAAAGAAGGAAATTTCTGGGGAATTATACATTACCCCAAGACAGTGATTTTCCCACTTAACACTAAGCGGCTGGTTAATTTGTTAATTAACAGAAACTGCATTTTTTCATCTTAATCGAAGCACATTGCCACCACACTCTCCTCAAAGTCGCTTTGGTTTCCAAAGAACCTTGAATTAAAGTTCTCAGACAGTGTCCTGTACATCACACATTAGGCCTTTGATTTTAATTCCAATGTAATAAGGCCAGTGGCCTCTCACGTGGCATGAATCCATTATAACGCCGGTAACAACAACATCAAAGGTACCATACAAGTCTCTTAAAATCGTTCGTCAATCGATCCACCATAGCTTGGGCATGTCCACTGAACTCCTTTCTTCTAAAAACTAGCATATCTTTGCAATTTAATTATTAAGTTCACGCAAAAATATTAAAAGAAAGGGTCCTGCGGACACTCGGACTATTTTTCAGAACATATGCCATTCGAAAAAAAAATATGTGAAATTTTCTAACTTGAAGGTTATAATAAGTATGCTGCAGACAGGGAAGAACTGGGGATGTAACATTTGAGTGAAAAAGCCCAAACTTTATACCATCGGCCCACCTACGTCAGTATTTTGTTAATATCTTCGGCCCGTAAACCTAAAACTTTTCTTTATACATTTTTTTTCAATCAGTGAAATGGTGCATATATAATATCTCATGATTAAATATATATATATTTTCATTAATAACTTCACACACGAAATATATTATTTAAGCTATCATTGCGAAAGCATTAAAAATTGATATTACTGAGTGTTATGTTTATTCCCCAACACTCTTACAGGCGTTATTTTCTTTTCGTATACTAATGTAACTATCTTTGTGATAATTAAACATTTTAAGGGCAAACGTTTCACCAGCCATGGTAGTATGAAGCCATTGTATATAATGTACAAAATTGCCCACCGTAAACAATATTTGCTACAGATATATTTCTTAATCACGCTCTCGGGGATACATTCCTTATTACACTTTACAGAAAATATATGATATTAAACTTAATTAGTGGTATACTATTTCTTAATGGCGCCAAATTAAATTATCAATCTAGTTATTTACTGCATTAAATTAGTTCAAAAGAAGGAAAGTACACACTTTTCATGTACCAGGGTTAAGCGGACATTGATCTGGCGTCTGTTGTCTTAGCACAGGGTTTAAAGTTTAATCGTTCCCATGACAACAGCCAGGCGTGTCAATTTGGGAAGATGACACGTAAAGCTCGAACTTCCCGAACTGGAAGATATTATTCCAAAACTTCAATATAAAGTTACTTGCATCATTCTAGCCCAGAATGAGTGATCTGTTTATAAAAGAGCTTTGGTTTTACCGGGGGGTTCCGGTTTTCTCCAACCGTACAGAATGGTGAAAGCCCCCATACGGGCCATTAAGAGGGCCCTGCCTTACTTATTAGGACTAGTTGTACGACCCATGTAAAATAAAGTTTAAATTTACCTAAATACAATTTATTTTTTCAAATTATTTTCAAAATATATTTTGCATAGACGAGATATTTTTTCCAGGTGATACGGTTGGCAGAAAACGCTAGAAACCTAAGGCAATTTTAAGCGAAAAGCCATCAGTTAGAATCTTCATGTATATCTATGTGGATATTATGCCAATATCGCACGTCAAGTAGCACGTATAGCTATACAAGAATGGGGTCATTAGAATGTCGAAGATATTTAAGCTAAGTAGTTTCCAAGTAGTAATACATAGATAAAACAATTTAATATGACTCGAATCAACTTTTATTTTATTTATCGTTTTATTTAATTCAATATCTTAAACCGAGAACTGAAGGTTAAAATCAAGCTTTCAATTCTGTATGCAGGTCCGCACCATTGGAATCAACTTCCAAATAATTTAAGACATGTTACTGACGTTAAGTGATTTAAACAACTATGCAATTCCTTTCCACATTGATTTCTATGTATTCAAACTCAGAATTTTAGTTACTTACCGACTTTTAAAATTCTACATGTTTATATTTGTGTCATATTTAGCAATCTATGTATTTTAAATATGTATATGTTTAGATAATTATGTTATTTTCATGACTGTATAAATGTGAGCATATAATTTATATCTCATTGTGAAAGTTTATATCTCTGTAATATTTCCAGGACCCCATCGAAAACAGCTGAAAATGCTGAATGGGACATCCTGGTAAAATATATGTATAAATGAAATAAATAAATCTGTAATATTAGGTATATCCAGTCAAGCAGTCATGTTATGGAAAACAGAAACATGTGTATGTGTTTACTCCCACAAATAACCATATCAAAGTACAAAACAGGTGAACTGAAAATAATAAGCCAGTGTGCCAAGATGGTTTTATTGGTAATTTTTTTTAATCCAGCCAAACGAGCAAATAACGCAAGATAATACACTTAAAATTGCAAATGAATATTAACTTTAAATCCATTATTTGAATAGTTAGTAGCACCAAACTTTAGCAGTATTATCATGGATTTGGTGCCAATACACGAACAATGACCCCACGAAAAACTGGTACTTTTAACGGCCCATCTAATCATGTCAACACCTGTCGACAAAAAAAAAAAACAAAAAAAAAAAAACAATAAAAATCGAAGGACATCTGGCCTTCCACAACGAGGCACTACACGTGACCAGGTATTGAATCAAGCTACCTTTCTGTAACACACGGACGTTATTTAAACACATGAAAACGGCTAAAACATATTGTACACGTTGGCTTCAAGTTCTGCCTTTTCGCTGGAAAATACATAAAAATATCTACTCCATCATTGGGATCTGCTGGTAAATGATTTGAAAAGACACCTGCTCCAAACAAATGACAGATTGTTAAACTCCTGTCGTTCATCTAGCTGAGGCCAAGCAAAACAAATATGGTATACTTGCATTTTCGATTCTCTTGCGAGATTTTTTTGTAGGCAGCACCTGCTCGGTAATTTAGGGGTGTATTCAGGGGCCATGCCCTACCCCCATCCCCAAATCACCGGTCCCATCCCACTTTGCATGTAATATTAAGGGGAAACGTTATAACATAAAATATCTGCTAAGAAAATTATAGTCTTAATTTGAAATGAAATTTTCGCTGCATGAACACTATCATCTGCAGGTTACAATTTACACACAATAAGAGACCTATTACGGGGACGTTATTTCTCAAACAGTTAAAGGATATTTAAGAAAATAATATAATGCAACCTTAGCCAATGTGAAATAAGTAACAGTAATATGTATACCTTGTTACGTGCCTTTAAATGTGCAAGTATATTGAACAGTGACGTAGGAGTAGATTCAGGACTTGATCTCGAGTTAGAATTCGAGTTCATTTTTTTAAGGACTCGAATGTGGATTCGAGGGTCCTAGACTCGGACCTGTACTCGGACTCCAAGGTAAGGACTAGAGAAATCAGTCCGAGTCTGTCTCAAATTCAGCAGATAAGAAAACAAAATATGTAAAGATCAGGCATACAAGTGAACTACCAACAGAATATTACAACATTCATATAAAATTATAGCTCAGCTTGGACTCGAGTGGCCTAGACTCGGACCTCAAGGACTCTTATTACGAATCGGACTAGAGTGGCCCTGACTCTGACCTAAAGGACTCTGGCCATGAATCGGACTCGAGTGGCCTGGACTCGAACCTTAAGGACCCTGACTATGAGTAGAACACGAGTGGCCTGGACTCAAACCTCAAGGAGTCTGACCATGAATCGGACTCGAGTGGCCTGGACTCGAACCTTAAGGACCCTGGCTATGAGTAGAACACGAGTGGCCTGGACTCAAACCTCAAGGAGTCTGACCATGAATCGGACTCGAGTGGCCTGGACTCGGACCTCAAGGACTCTTATTACGAATCGGACTCGAGTGGCCCTGACTCTGACCTAAAGGACTCTGGCCATGAATCGGACTCGAGTGGCCTGGACTCGAACCTTAAGGACCCTGACTATGAGTAGAACACGAGTGGCCTGGACTCAAACCTCAAGTAGTCTGAACATGAATCGGACTCGAGTGGCCCTGACTCGGACCTAAAGGACTCTGGCCATGAATCGGACTCGAGTGGCCTGGACTCGAACCTTAAGGACCCTGACTATGAGTAGAACACGAGTGGCCTGGACTCAAACCTCAAGTAGTCTGAACATGAATCGGACTCGAGTGGCCTAGACTCGGACCTCATGGACTCTGACTATGAATCGGACTCGAGTGGCCTAGACTCGGACCTCATGGACTCTGACTATGAATCGGACTCGATTGGCCTAGACACGGACCTCATGGACTCTGACTATGAATCGGACTCGAGTGGCCTAGACTCGGACCTCAAGGACTCTGACTATGAATCGGACTCGAGGTGCCTAGACATGGACCTCATGGACTTTGACTGTGAATCAAACTCGGGTATCGTGGACACGACAACATCACTGATATTGAAATTCTCCTCTGCGGCTACGCCTAAAAAATAACCATGTTTGCTCTTGAAGTGTCGGGAGAACTGTAATTCCTGACGGGTGTGTGTGTGGTGGGGGGGGGGGGGATTCTTATATTTTAGCTAGAAATGTTCGCGAAGAGTCTTTTAAAGCGACAGCTATCCAAAATAACGGCAATATAGCGGATGAAGTTGATCCTTGGAAAACCTATCCCAGAATATGTTTATAATTGGTCCTCTTAGCTAGGTCCATGCAAAGTAATATGTATTCATCTGCATTCATCCGAACTTAAAGCGATATCACTTTCAACCTCCTATAAAAGTACAAAAATAATGAAAATTAATTGGAAAATATAACCCTGATTGTATTTGTCACAACATTAAACCAATTATTTAGGACTCTTTTATCAATTGAGAAATCACGGAATTATGGAAACTCTTCATCCAACATGATCTCAAAATTTAAATTTGTCAATTGTTACAGGTGCTCTTTTTATTGTGTGACAAGGGCGTAACTTGTGTTGTGACACCCTCGCCGGGCCGTTTGTTACATTCTATGTTTAATCCGTACTGGTTGAACTCTCGTAGTCATGTTAGCCTTGGGCTTTCACGCCTGGTCGTGGGTCACGTGATGACCCTGGTATGTAGAGATACATACAGCGATGTTCTTCTAGATGATTCCTTTAACGCGTGTTTACTGTGTTGTGTAGGATCCTAAAGACTGTTCGAGAAGTGGAAAAAATTATCGGCTTTGGATGTGAAGGTATATAAGGGGCTGTGTTTTAGAGCCGAGAAGAGAGCAGAGAAGATTTTCAGCGGACGCAGAAGCGTGTGTCAGTTTCTGGGACGTAATCTGTTCCTATTTGGTTCCGTAACACAATTTTTAAAAAATTAAAAAAAAACTGGATCATGCTTGTGAAGTCCTTTCATAATTTATTATTTCTGAATTTACTTATATATTTGTTTTGAAGTGTTTTTTGTAAAGTCATTTTACGATTATGTATTCATTCAAATATATATATCTAAAAAATTCCTGGAATGTACAAAATATCTTCTTGCTTAAACCTCCGGACGTTTATGTGATTTATAACTTCAGTATATAAACTGGTCACGGAGAGTTCATGCATTTATACATTATACATAAGGGCCATAAAGCAGTCTGGGCGGGACATCATCCATTTCGGAGGACCTTCACCTGTCTTATTAGATTACAAGTGATTATATGGTTGGCGTGGTTCCGTATATATAAACGTAATCAAAATCCATAATATTTAGATTTTTTTTGTAAAACATCATTGGCTGTCGGGTTATAACTTAAATGTGTCTGTTTGCGTTATTTCGCCGAAATCTTCTATGAATCTTGATGAGAAAGACATAAGCATGAATGTTAAGTACATAATAATAATAATAATAATAATAATTATTATTATTATTATTATAACTATTATCATTATTACTTTTATTACTAGTATTATCATCATTATTACCATTATTTCTATTATTTTTATCATTATTATTATTATTATTATTATTATTATTATTATTATTATTATTATTATTATTAATATATATATATTTTTAATATTTCATCATTGTTATTATTATTATTATTATTATTATTATTATATATATATATATATATATATATATATATACATATATATATAATATTTCATTATTATTATTATTATTATTATTATTATTATTATTATTATTAATATATATATATATATATATATATATATATATATATATTTAATATTACATCATTATTATTATTATTATTATTATTATTATTATTATTATTATTATTTTTCCTATATTATTTTTTTTTGCATTATTTTAGAGTAGAAGTAGTAGTAGTATATTATTATTATTATTATTATTATTATTTTATTATTATTATTATTATTATTATTATTATTATTATTATTATTATTATTATTATTATTATTGTCATTATTATAATCATTAATTACTGGCATTTTAGACAAATCAATGACCACGGCAAAGAACGGGAAAAGTTTGACCCAAGTAAAGCGCACTCCTCCTCCAAGGCAAAACATTTAAAATAAAACATTAATTTAACGTCGCCATTCATTCAATAAAAAGAGTGATTAAGAAAAAGATGCAGCTTAAACTATGTTCACTCTACCTTTCTAACCTTTTCTTCACAGCTGTCATACATGTGGAGTGTCCTTGTTATTTGATGTATGATATAACAACATTACATCATGAGGAGAAGAGCTGAAGACCATCACCGTCACAGCCATGCTGTCAAGGTTTGAACTCTAGTTACTTGTTACCTGACCTTTTGGTGCATATGAATACTTTAATGATTTTTTTAAAATAAATTAAAAGTTTTATTAAAAACATCTTAGTTCCTAAATAATAGTGAGGAAAATAAATAGCTACAATATGTCCTCTATAATTTATGGCTACATCTATTGAGTCATTTGAAAATGGAACCAATATTAACTATACTTGTTTGAGACATTTAACAATTGGACAACTTTACAGGAAATTCTTTAAAAAAATCTCCATCAACATTTATTTTTGCTGTAGATAAAATTTGTATCAAGTATTAATAAGATTTTGGTTTCCATTTGCCTCCATTTTCTCCCTCTATGAGGCAGACATCTTAAATAACCGTTGCTACGCTTTTAGCCAAGGTGATACCGATTACTATGAACCCATAACGATTTCTGTGCGTGTTTTTTATATGCTTTTGTTATATATTCCCTGCGGGTGATGGGAGTGCTGTATACTATGGGTAATCCATCATCGAAATATGACACCCTATCCTCATAAGTAAGGTAAATCTTAGGGGGACAAAAGTCAATAAAATCGGGCATAAAGTGGCAGAATAATAATAATGAGAAGGCGAAAAAAATGATATCGGCAAAAAAAAAATATCTCCGCCAATTGATAGGAGGATATACTGTATGGCATTTTTGTTCGCGAGGGTTTCAAATTCGCGATATTCGCAAAAAGGGAATAAAAGAGGAAACAAAACTTTCGTGAAAAAGAGGCCCATCATGGAAAGGTAACGATTGATATTTGATATAAATAATAATTGCTAAAGAATGTTATTATAAATTATATCAGTTCTTTTAAATCATCTGCCACTAATGAGCAATTACTTAACTCGATCGATTATCCCTTGGGTTCCCGTCCAATTATTAAGATTTTGCGTACATATTTATTTTTAAAATTAAATCACCTAATAATGGTTAACTAGTTTGTGTCGGTTTTCAGTAAGGTGAGATCGCGAAAATGGAACCCTAGCAAAACCCTGAGAAAGTAGAAATCGCGAAATTGACGCCAACCACAGAAATGATTTTTTTGCCTGGTCGTGAAGTATTATGTTATCCTCTAATTGTTTGGTTTGTCTGTTATCCTCTAATTGTTTGGTATGTCTGTTAGCACTTGAGTCAAAAGGTTATGATCGGCTTTTGATGAAATGTGGACGGTTAAGTAACAAATAAGGAACAATCCTTTACAATTTGGAGGATAAGAGTATAAGAATTAAGAGACCTTTACAAATTAACCTATTTGTTTTGTTGCAGATTGATGACGCAGCATATATCACGTGATAGTTGATACAGATGCGGTCCAGAATCAGAAATATATAATTTGATGATGTCTTTTCGTAAAGTTTAACTATGATTATTTTGTGACTATACCTGTTTGTATTGTATTGGTTCCGTGCGTAATTGAAGGCGCCTATTCCGATTTTTCATGTTTATTCACTATAGATAATCCTTGAACTTTTCATCAAAATGGGTCAGAAAACGCCGATCCCACGGTACACAGGTAGTTCGTTTGTATAAATGTCCCCGTGTACATAACATGGTGGCTTATAGTCCGAACACATTCAGCAAGGACATCTGTCGGCCAGTCAGACGAACCAGATTTTTGCAACTGGAGTATTGCAAATAGTGACCTTTCCCCTTACGCACATATGTAACCATCCGCCTTCATTTATCGGGCGTTGCTGTTTGGCAACATCGGCACCGTGTTTCATGTAATAGTGACCCAAAGCGGGGACGGTTAGATTAAGAGTTGGGCATTCTTCACACTATCACTTTCATGTTTAAATCTAAAGGCAACTGCTTCAAAGTATATACTGTCGCCTGATATTATAGACATTATTATTAAGTGTACCTCTTTTGTGGTGACTATCAGAGTTCCATATAACCCTTTCCATGCACTGACTACACCTGCCCCTAAACCAGGAATTAAGCATCATCGAGCGTGCTTTTACATGGTTCAAATTCACTTTGATGTTCTAAACTTATACAAATGATTTAACATAAAACTAGAGTTTGAGGACAAAGGGCCATCAGGATCACCTACTCTAAAAAAACACTAAAATGTAAAATTAGATATATATTTATTTTCATATTTTCATTGTCGATAAGCCAGCTACCATTTGGTCATCACATAGTAAGCCATGGTTAAAACAGCTCTCTCCATGAATCCAACCGTCATGAACAAATATTGACAACCAAGACCAAACAGGTTGAACTAGAAGACACACTGGCCTTTGGGTATAAAGCAAGTTAATAAAAGAACACAGAGACCCATCGGTTATTGCCGGTTAACTGTGGCTTGGGGTAGAGCACAGGACTCTAAACCGGGAGGCCGTGAGTTCAAATCTCAGTGGAGGCCATGAGATTTTTTTATGTTCGGTCCCCACCTATGGTTAGCGCTCTGCAGGCTTACAGGGAAGGTTATGACAAATGGCCGTGCTTCACTCACAAATGAGTGCGCTGTTCAGGGGTTACTATGTCGTATGACCAAGGTAGTGAGTCGTTTACACATCAAGGGCCCGCAGGGGCCGTAGTAACCGGCCTTGTTAACACCAGGTTATAAAATCAGAGGAAGCGTGTGATTATGGCCTGTCACGAATCAATAATGAACAATCTGAAACAGCTGTTCCCGAGTGACAAAAAATGCAGCACGCACGGCAAGATCTTCGTGGGCTTCAAGGATTAAATTGTGCGATAAAAACATCATAATTTAGTTTCTTGCATTGTTTATGGGTGATACATAATTTAGTCGTTGATTTTCGTGATACATAATCGAGTCATTGTTTATTGGTTGATACATAATTTAGTCGTTGATTTTCGTGATATATAATCAAGTCATTGTTTTTGGGTGATAGGTTTTAAGGTGATACCTTTCTTTAGACTTGCTGGTTTGGATGTCATATCCCCGCAAGCTTTCGGGTGCACAGTCCCTTAGTCAGATGGACATGAAGCTCGGTGGTTGTTTCCCGGTTGGCGTGACAAGTTGACAAGATTACCTTTGTCACTCTTCATGATCTTAGTGTTAGTGTTGGTAGGATCTGGGGATTAACTCTGCCGGTCCTGGTTTTTGAAACGAGAGAACTTCTTAATCTTGTACAGGTCAATGAGTGTACTTGTGCTCACAAAAAGACAAAACAAAACAAAAAATAAATGCTTTTCAAATATAACATTTTCTTTCATCACCTATGTGCAAATATTTGGCTCACAGTTAGTGGATGTGTTTTATATGTATTGTCTTATTGTGTAACCTTTATTCAACTAGAGAACGGCTTAAATAGTAAAATTGTGATTTATAATCTATTCAGAGTTTCTAAAGGTACATGACAAGGATAGTGACCTGCCCCAAACACTCATCCCATTGTTTTCACAAAGTCTGCCTGGTGTATGAGGAGAGTTATTGAAGATTGTGGTATATAATAGCATTCGCGACAAGAAAAGGTAAAAATAATAATAATAATTTGCGAGCATAGGTTAGTAAGTAATCTAACAGCCACTTTCTTGATTTTGGCACTTTTCTAGACATGTGTAATAATATGTGCGTTATCTCATGTCTCTGGTTCATTTGAATGAATACACAAGGATTAACTTGGCAATATACCCAGTTTCAAATGGAATTACACACATCAAAACAGGCCCATAAAAAATCTTTGCTAATATAGCTATGATGATAATCAAGACTGACCCATGAATTTAAATACAAGTTCTGAGTCAAATTTAAAAGGAAAAACAAAATGTATCAGTCAGACTAAACAAGTCTAAGAGTGTACATAGATTAATGCATTAATGAATGAGGGGAAACAATCTAGATTTCCTAGCTTGTCTATAATAGGATGTCATTTACAAGCAAGCTTAGCCAGGTGTTATAACTTAAATACCATTCTATGCTGATATGTTGCCACAATTTCACCATGTCATGTTTATTATCAGCTGATAAGTAATTAGAATATGTAAGTAGCATGAATTCTAGCGACAAAAAGCAAAATCATATGAAAACAGGAGCACAACAAATGGTGCATTGTATGAACATGTCTGATGACTGCTATTATGATTAAATGTGTTTTGCCAAGAATTTAGTTAAGTGGGTATACCATAATATATAACAACATCATTGACAGGTGTATAATGAAGACACAATGGCTACTGTATGGAATGTGTATATATGCCAAGTTCTTATATTGGAAGTATCCTTTTTAAATTTCCAATTTAGGAAGAATTCTCATTAGACAATGGATAAAGAGACCGCAATATCTATCTGGTACTGTCTTGACAATGTATGTGCATGTATGGATGAACAATACAAGGGTGAAATATCGTGATGACATTCATGTAATGCAGAAGAAGTAAGAGACAGGTAAAAATCAGTGACAGAATCAAGATATAAGTAAAGGGGGGATCCTGTTCACTCAAGTGTCATGACTCAGATAGATGTGTAAGCTTTACATAGTTGTACCTGATTAATAAGTGATTAATAGGCAAGTGCTAGCTACTTAAGCTGGTGATAGTTATGTACAAAACTGCAACGTAATTAACAATATGGTTTTGAATAAGGCGTCAGTGTCAGTGACAGCATATTAATGTTCCTCTAATTCAACGGTACATCATTTGAGTTTAAAGAAAATTCTGACATTGTTGCATCTCTCTCATCAAATTAAAATGGATTTTAATTTTTTCTTATGAAAATCAGACTCGAATAATCCATGTCACTTAGTCAGAAAAAAAGAAAAGAAACGGATTTGGTAAGTTTAACAGTCAGATGTACATTATATTCCATTATAAATATAATTATAAACGATACTTACATCTGAGGCAGCATGGTCAAAACAGTTATGGAATTTGGTAGAGTCATAATTTCGAATCAAACTGGTAGAAATTATCCACATAGTGGTTTGTTTACTGAGCGATAAATGAAGGATGTGGACTGAGTCTTTGTTGGTTGTGTGATCTCTCCCAACGGGGTAGTGGTCTGGTACCAGAGTGAACATTCGTGATGGTGGTTTTAATAAATTTTTGTCACAACTTCAAAACATTTTCATTAAATTGGTAAAGTCTTTGTTCGTCATTATAGTTCAATTCACCCTTATACATCAATATCCATCACCAATAAGTAATTACTTCAATATAAAACTTAATCTTGCACCACGAGAAGAACACAGATGGCGCCACCGCAAACACCAGGTGGCGCCAAAGAGAATTAATAAAAACGTTTTTCTTGTGACTCCAATCGAGGAGCAGGCTATTCCAGGGTCTTTTCGCTGCATACTCTTGCACGTGACCATGTGGAGACGAAGTGAAGGCGTTTAGACCACGTGGCTGGCGTAGTAGCGATCCATGATGGTGTCAACTCAGCCGCGGTGGCGTCTAATCTTGTTGTTTAGCTACTATTGTTGGGCACCTCTTTGCCAACCATAATGAGTCGCCCGCGCCAGAACCTCAATTTTAAATGGTTAGTGTGTGCTTGGCGCAATTTGGCCGCCGCTTTTTTCTTTAGGAAATAATCCTCACTGTTTAAGTCCTCCATGATGAAGTATGATGATGAATTATCGGGGTCTTGGCGACGCTTTTCTTTTTGTGTTTTCAGTGGTTGGTTTCTGGTAGGCCTTGCATAGAATCTGGCAATTATGTGTGCCTGTTGCCTCTTGATTTTGATTTCCCTGTTCTGTGCGCATATTTTATTGCGCCCATTGTATCGTCCATTTCTGCGCCGTTTATGCAGAAAAAGGTTTCTTTATGGTTCTTTTAAGAGCCCATATGGTTCTGTCTTAATTCATGATTCCTTCCGGAACCATTTTTTTAGTGAACAGGTATCATCTGGCACTTGGAGGTTCGTGCCTTTGTCATCTTATCCTTATAAAAGGAATTCGCGTCACCCTTGTGCTCAATGTTCTCTGAAACCACGCTGCGTATGACACTGTGCCATACCTCATTTTTAAGGTCATTATTCTGAGAGTGACATGGCTGCTAAGATAATAAATAATTTACCATGTACACTAATTTTTTGGTGATTTTCCTGCTTTCCGCATTGCGGGAAGAGTACATTATACCGAACACAGCCGAACTTTCTTCGGCAACGACCGGAATGCGACTTTTTTGTTATTTACAAAAATTAACCTCAAGTACGGGATTAAGCGGCTCTAATTAAGGACTGTTGAGCATGTGAATAAACCCTGTTGTCACTTATCAACTTGCCGGGTCAATAAATGTGAACAACAGGGGACTCGAGATCACTTGGCCCTCATTTCTTATGTCAGCATACAATAATGTTAGAAGCGGATCCTCCTAATTATGGTAGAAGCGGATTCGGGGGAGGCGATGGGTTTTACCCCCTCCCCCCCCCCCTCCTTTTCATCCGCCGCAAACTTTTCCTAATGGTTTCAAAGGAATGTCTGCGACCTAGCCCCCCCCCCCCCCCCCATCCAGATCTGGGTGCATGAAACCATGTTGCGGGTTACATACTGCCAGAACTCATTTCAAAGGTTATTTTTTCCCATTACCGGATCCAGAGGGATCGCTCCCCCTTTGAGTTCTAACATATATCATTTTATCGATTTATTTTACCAGTTATTCGTCATAAATTTTCATTTTTATATATATTTTGTTTTATTCCCGAGCAATTAAATTATTAATTTACCCAGAGCTTATAGCATTCTATTTCATAAGTTAAAGAAATGAATGAACAGGCCCGTGATTGAGATAGCATCAAAATGTTTCTATAAGGAAGGAGGGAGTCTTTCCGTTATTACAATTAGCTGATGAGGATATTTTGCAAGTTATAAATGAAGGTGGGCACTTTCGCCGTACAGATATAAACGTGTTATAAACGATTGAATGTTTGAACATTTATGTTAATACCTAAATTTTAATGAAATATATATATAATAGCCCGCCACACGTAAAGTTTGATCACGTTATGCAAAGACATTTACGAGAACAGAACATCCTCAAATTATTTGTGAAAATTGCTTCAAAATGTCCTCTTTACTTTACATATTTAAAATTGTTCTAAATATTTTTACTGTGCTCTGAAACCGCCTTGAGTATGACAATGTGCTAAACCTCCCCGGACCATCTGAGTACACCCCCTGCTAAAGGCCCCGCAGGATTAAGGACTATTGTGCACATGAATAACCTCTGCTGTCGGTGACCGATTTGAGCATGTTTGGTCTGACATTTGAACCTAACTCTTACCCACGTGCATGGTTAGTCAATGTGCAAACGTGTCTCGAGATCCCCTGGTACTCAATTTTTATGTCAGCAAGCAAAAATAGTTGATCTCACAATTCATCCAGGAAATCATTTTGCTTAATGTTAAAATGGTCTCAACAGGTGTCGCTGCACTATCACCTAGCATTAAAATCTTATTTCAACACTTCTGGAAACAATTGTATCACGTAAACTCTCTAAGATACACGTGCATAAGTTTTTGTTTATATTTAAAATACCGCGTCAGGGATGTTTCATCGCAAAAATAGATCTATACTGGTTTATCAATATACAAAATATGTTTCACGGACAGATACCTTCTGTTGGTTATATTTGGAATGGATGTTGTCGACTTATTGTTATGTCCATTTGTAAAAATATTCATAAAGTCCTCAGGTTTACGGAGTAAATGAGTGCTGTGTGAATGAATGGTGGCAGGAAGTTAGTCCTCGACATTCATATTGATAGACCAATTGTGGGGAGAATGTGACAAAGTTAATAAGGACATTACCCGCCGGAAATCAGGGGGAATACAGTGTTAAATGCAAATAACCTGTACTACGCTACGCAGGCCGTCCATCATGATTTCACCAACTGAACTTTGCTCCCTTACCTTTAATGGTTTCGCACTTTAAATAAATCAGATACAAAGTACATTATTCCTTACTTTCATTGGTTTCAAACGAACACATGATTTAGTCCCTATAAAACAAACAAAAAAGGCCCCAAGGTCCGCTCAAGAGTAGTCCGGGTGGGGGCAAAAGGGTAAAAATATTTGTCTGAAACCATTCAAAAGGTTGCGACTGCTGGAAAACAAGGGGAGGGGAGGGGGTCCGGAAACCCTTGGTTCCGCTTATGCAACTAACAAGGTATATATATATTCCCGTAGCTTCCTTGCCTTTAAAATACGTTTAATTCACCTTTCATATCTTCCTTTCATCATTCTATCCCAAATAGGTCTAACAAAATAATATTATATGTAACTATGAAAAGATCTTAAAAACAGATGCCCTCGCGTCATATTCTGGTTCGCATATGTATACATCGATCAGTGACCAGGTCTTCAAGGTAAACATACCGATCTATGCATTTCTTGCCACGAGCACAGCGAAACAGAATAAATTTTATTTGTACATATCTAACTGAGTCAGTGTCCCCACTGAAAATTAATCTTTTCTTTTAACTTTTAGAATTAAAAAGTGAGCTATGATTCCTAATCTTCTTTAATAAAACTCATTTACCCCGGTAAAAAGCCCAGTATACCGGGTATATTAGCTAACAATTTATAATAAGCTTCCAGAGGGAATCTGCGTTGTGACTGGATGTCCTAGTGTTTAGGACACACATGCGCACTTTAATGCACTATGAGGTCTACTGTCCAAGGGTCGAATGTTTTGAAAGGGGATATATTGTGAGGTAAGATTTATATTTATATATATTCTCATGTGAATAATGTCGAGGTTATCTGTCTAGAGACTATATGTCCAGCGACTTAGTTACAAAATTTGTTTCTGCCTATACGAAAGAATTTACGACCAGATAATCTAAACATGTATATGGCCCGGTGTTAAACATGCTATTAGTATTGTGTGCATGAAATCGTTGCAGGCATCAGAAATATCAGTTCAAAGTACCAGTTCCAGCTTTGTAAAATGAAAAAAATGACCGCTTTTAATAAACAGTCATCGAACAGAATCATAAGTCATCTTCAGTAAATGATGGATGTTCTGTTCTGTTGAATCTAGCTCTGGCTTGCCGATGTATAACTTTTACTTTAGGCGTGTGTTGCCAAATGGTTCAAATATTACAACCAATATTCTTGGTGTGCTTCTGTATAAACTTATTTGCAAATTAACAAATAAGAAGCAAAATACTTTCTAATGAAATGTACCCTTCCTTTCTTTGGCTAACTTGTTCTCTACAACTTTTATAGCAGAATAAAGACTTTTTTAAAGGCTTCTTTCATTTTTTTTTTAGATTTTTTACCAATCCGAATCTAATTTCGAGGTTGACTTCATTTGATTTGTTTTTGTTATCCGCAGCACATTTTTCTTCCTGTGTTGTCTTGTTTCTCTGCTCATTATAACCACTATCTTCTATGACAATTACTTGAGATCCTATGGATGCTCTTTAAATAAGTAATAGATCTGAACAACCACCTTGTAACCGCGGCATGACCTAATCATCTCCATTGGTTAAAGCGAGGCTGGTGAGCTAGTTCGCAAAACTTAATCACCAGGAGCTAGACATCATGTATACCTCTGTTTGCTTTGTCACAATATGGTACACGGTGGCCTATTTCAGGCCTTTTACCATTTTGGGGTGTTGTCTGTCACGATATGGTATACACGGTGGCCTATGTCAGGCCTTTTGCCAGTTTGGGGTGTTGTCTGTCACAATATGGTATACACGGTGGACTATGTCTGCCTTTAGCCATTTTTCGGTGCTGTCTGTCACAATATTGTATACACGGTGGCCTATATCAGGCCTTTTGCCATTTTGTGGTGGTGTCTGTCACAATATGGTACACGGTGGCCTATGTCAGGCCTTTTGCCATTTTAGGGTGTTGTCTGTCACAATATGGTATACACGGTGGCCCATGTCAGGCCTTTTGCCATTTTAGGGTGTTGTCTGTCACAATATGGTATACACGGTGGCCTATATCAGGCCTTTTGCCATTTTGGGGTGTTGTCTGTCACGATATGGTATACACGGTGGCCTATATCAGGCCTTTTGCCATTTTAGGGTGTTGTCTGTCACAATATGGTATACACGGTGGCCCATGTCAGGCCTTTTGCCATTTTAGGGTGTTGTCTGTCACAATATGGTATACACGGTGGCCCATGTCAGGCCTTTTGCCATTTTGGGATGTTGTTAAAGGTGGTTAATAGAAAAAAATCTTATAGCAAACATTGACAGTAAAAAATAAAAATCAGAGCCTGAGATGGGCCATATTTAGACCAGACACAAAGTAAAAAAAGTAAACATAATCACTATATAGTAAGGTCCTGGAGGCCAGAAATAAGTTTTACTTGATAAACACATCAAAACAAGTAGGCAATAGCTAGGACTTGTTAAAAATACAATTCCTCAGCATCGTGTACTATGAGTTTACGAAGAAAATAAGCGATTAGCACGAGAAGCCTCAGGTACCAGGCGACATTTCTCGCTAAAAGCATCTTTTGCGACCGGAAATGTCTCTCGGCTAGCGGAGCCTACCTTCACGTAAGCTTCGATGGGATTTTGATCCGTGTGTTGTTGAAGGATCGGGGACCTAAAGGTGTGTCTGATGTCCGATTAGATCAGGATTTGCTCTACCTCTTTTTCGAAATGACTAGTCGGACCTACAGCGCTGGGGTGGCCTGCAATTCCAGCGACCAGACATTGCCTACGTGATCGGGAAACTGAACTCTACGGGCCTCCTTTTTAACACTTAGCCTAAGACTAAGACACTACAATGTTTGCAAGATTAGACCTTTTCCATGACAATGAACATATCACGTGGCAGAGCAGATATTATATATGGAAACTTTCATTAATGGCTTACAATTCTTGGGGAATGTTTCAAGAGATATGAGAATATAAATAACCAACTCATTAGTGATAATCATTAAGATTAATAACTCGGATAAAGTTAAGACCAACTCCTGCGGTCTCTTTGGTCCGCTACTAAAAAAACGAAAAGATAATGTTCAGTGGACATGGGGGACATGAAACCAATTAACAAGAGGAAACATAAAGAAAACTCCAGGATCTTTACTACCGTGTAATAATTTTTTTGTAATTGTCACTTTGTAACCCCGCTATTTACGTCCATCAAGGCCACTATGCATTTGCAAAACCCAGGATGCGTACGAATATTCCATTTTTATTTTTGAATTATCACTTTTTGCCCCTAGCTATTTACGTCAACTAAGGTAACCGGGCACATTAAAAGCCACAGAGGTTCAAAACCTTGATTTGTGCTCTCTCTTATGAAACAGTTATTTCATTGAAATTATTAGATCTACTAAAAATGGAGTGGTTCATTATCACATCTTTCATCTACTGATGATGCAGACCCGACAATGATTTCCTTATCATCTGTGGTGCTTGTCTTTTAAGTCCAGAGGTGTATGGTTCTTATTATCCGATATTACCCTACGGGGTTCTTCTAAATATTTACATTCACCAGATACCAAAAAAATGGCACACCTATCCTTTAGGAACCGCATCCATGGGCTGCTGTGTATGTGTAGATTTGTCTGCTTTGTTGGCCCCTTCGCAGGTTTTATTAGCGAGGGTTTTTTTTCAGGACGACAACATTTCTGTTCCGCTCTTTCAACCTTCTCTTGCCAATGAGAATTATATCTAACTTGTTTCAGCCCTTATTCAGATACACTTGAAATATATCTAGACAAGCGTTTCTATTGGAAACGCACTTAGCGCCTGAAATAGTTAAATATGCCAAAAAAAAAAGATTTTTTCCCTGTATCAGGATCAACAACTTTAAAAAAATGTTCTAACTAACCACACGAATTTATTTAGAGTAATTGTTGTTTCACAGTTATACTGTTGGAACTTGATATTTCATAAGAGGGATTCAATGATGTGTAAAATATAACAGGTACATCAATTCCATGTGGAAAGATCCATTTGGAAAAAAGTATTTCAGTACCTCAGTGCATGTTACATATTTTGATTATCGTCCCTGTGACATGTTATTCTTTCAATTAAAGAATATTTAATACTGTGGACCTTCACCTGAATTACTTCAGGGAATGAATCGGAAAACCAGATTACAAAGTATTTGACAGTATGGTACCCCAGACATCTATTCTTTTATATGCTTTACAAGGTCTGTAAATACCTTTCACTTTGACTTGGCCTTGTGTGACCTGTAGTTCCACATTCAAATCATTGTCTTCATTTTATTATTGGAATTTTTTTCGGGGGTTACCGCGTTGATAAATTTATAACCTATCACTTTTCATCAGCTTATACCTAAATGAAGCAAAAACAATCGCGATCTCAACGCGGGCATTCAATTCCTACGGGACTAGGATGCACATGAGCGACTGCACTAATCCGCGTTTCAATACACATCAGTTAAACCATAGTGGGAAATAGTTTCGATACACGAACTCATCAACGCAGTGTAAAAAGCATTAAAAGTGGGCGTGTCGCAATACATATACAGGAAGGATATTAACGCGCATGCGCTGTAAGTGGATATTAAGGGTGTAACGGGAAAGAGTCAGTATGGACACGAAGTGAATCGAACACCATATGTTAAAATCGGTAATTTGGAAAACGGTATACGACACACGTGTATTGTGAAAACGGCTTTAGACTTTACATTTTGACTTATAATTGTGCCCAGATACGAGGGGCGGAAACAGGATTTACGAAAAGGAGGGGTACAACCCAGGATTAATCCTCCGGTCCGGAAAAGGGGGTGGGCAGGGGTCCAGCCCGCATGAAAATATAGTCTGAAACCCTTAAAAAAGTTTGCGGTGGCTGAAAAATGGGCGGGGGGTCCGGATCTGCTTCTGCATTTGAGAGGATAAAATGGGATTCGGCATTTCGATTTCCCCCTATAACAGCACATCTTAATCCCTTTGATATGAAGCATTTTAATAAATCCGTAGCACACCTTTATTAGTAAATATGGGCGAGTAATAATTCAAATAGAAAATTACCCCCAAAATCAGTGGACACGGAGCGGGAAACGGAGTATTGATAAACATATGTAGGTATGTCCGCCGATTCAATAAGAGTTTTGCAAAGTATACCGTCGCTGTTACACGAATGCCGAATAAAAAATGATATCCAAGTCCATTCAGAGTCCATTTTTGTTATTTCAGGTAAAATGTAACCCACCCCCCCCCCCCCCGAAAAAACCCAGACTTCACATCTGTTTTCATCATACGTACGAAGGATTCAAATGGTTCTTTTTCAAGGAGTGCCAATTTTAACTATTTGTCCTCTTCGGGTATATTTAGTTTTGACTTCAGTTTCCTCCTACAAATACAACCTGATATCTTCTTTACATGCAAGAGCTGGTCTCCATCATTGGCAATATATGTCCTTCCTTTTTCCATTGATTTGTTTCTTATCGGGGCATGAATAATACCCCAGCACTTACCGTGGGGACTATTATAAATGAGACACCGTCTGGCAGTGGCACGAAAAGTGAAATCCAAAAGATGCCCCAGTTGCCGATGTTATCTATGACAAGTAAACTGCAGTTGACTTGTAAGGTAGATATTTGCTACCAGTTGCTAGAAAAATTGCAGCTCTCAGAAATAAGGATGACATTAATAAAGCGCAATAACCTCCGCGAAGGACAATCAATCTAGGTTCTGATTTTTATTTTGAACTTAATATGTGATGGGATGGTCCCTGGCCAAGAACCCATTCAATGGTTCGTTGAATTGATCCAACAGGTTTACATTATCGTGAACCATAACAGGAGTAGACACGGATAAAATAGAGCGCATTATACAGATTAATTTGCTTTATTAACTCAATTTAAGCTAAAGTTCATTTCATACATCCGAGGAAATTAATTGATATTATTCCATAAACTGATCAATCAAAAATATAAAATTATTATGAAAGGGTAGTTCAAATAAGTTCGAGAAAAAAATACCAATTCCTTTAATTAATTGATATTAGTTTCATACGTTTTTGACAGGACTTTCTACTCAGCTGATTGAGTGTCTGATTGGATATCATATACGATACAATAAACATGTGAGGCCTAATGTTTAATAGAGGGTCATTTAAGTCATACAGAAAAATAATAGTTCTACGACTTCGCGGCTGCCGTATTGTTTTATATCGGTCAAGGCGGCTAATTTGTGCAATGGCACAAGCTCCTGGGAATAATTACTCAAGCTATAAAAAAACTCAATGGTTTGTTCATAATATTCACCATTTCAAGATTTCAGGGATCTGGAAAAAATGTTTGTATCTTCATGGCAAACTGGCAAAACATCTGTTTTAATGTGTATTGACCGGAACAAAATAAAAAAAAACGCTCGCTCGCGCTCTATTTTTTCAAAGAGTCCGTAGAACAATTTATTTTAACAGTGTGGCCTAGAAAAGATCAAACACATTTCGAGATCTCAAGTTAATAATAAAAGGACGGTGTTCGTTAGTATTACACGGGGCCGAGCATTCGGGTCCCTATTTTTACGACCTAAAATGGGAAATAGAAAAACAAACGATCAATAACGAAAACCAGCGCCGGGTTTTGCATCATGATGCATTTTTAACCATCCCGGATTGCGCCATTGCAGCCTAAATTTACAAAGATTTTATACACATTGTGGAGGAGTAGCCCCAGGACTCGGGTCCTCTTTGTTAGGAACTCGGACTCGGGGGTCCTGTACTCGGACCTCTACTCGGACTCGGATGTAAGTACTCGAGAAATTAGGCCGACTTTGTCTCGAGTCCAACGAAAAATTAAGGAGTGAAATACTTGTATTATTATGAACTGCTTACAGAATATTACAAATTAATAACACTATATATACCACGCTTTAGGAGCATTGGGTGCTATACATGTGATAAATTATTATAGTAAAGGCCTATGTGAACTGCTCGTTGAATATTACAAAATAATAACACTATATATACCAAGCTTTGGTAGCATTTGGAGCTATACATGTTATTTTTTATAGTAAGGGCATATGTAAACTGACTTATTAATGTACATGATAACCTGGAAGTTTCATTTTGAATTGCTTTTAGGGATATGTGTCGGACTCGGTTTGAAAAAGACTCAGACTCGAAGAATGTGGACTATGACTCGAACCTCAAGGAATCCGACCTGGGCTTGGACTCGAGTGGCCTAGACTCGGACTTTCACTCGGACTCAAATCGTGTGCACTCGACTACATCACTGCTATACAAGCCGAAAATGAAACAATATTCCTGGGGAGGAACAAATGTATTTATTTAAGGTCACCTAGCCATGTCTAAGCCTTCACTAAGGCCCCTATCAAGTATTGCCTTTAAACCTATATCATTTAGTTACATTCACAGATTAGTTGGCCATCAAGACTTCCCGTCTTTCCTCCCGAGCTAAACCTGATTAATGCAGTGTGAGTGGGAGTAGCAAAAGCCCGAATAATGAAGAAGGATGAGTCTCGTTCAAAGCTCAGGAAAAAAACTTGGTGTCCACTCAGAATTGTTCGGGAAAAAAAATTTTAAATATTACTTCCTTAAGGATAAGAAGACTTCTTTTCATGTATTACTTATATCTTTGATGAAAATATATATGGAACGCATTTTTTTTAAATAATGAGATCTTACGAACCTTATTCTATCCTAGAACAGAAGCCATGGACTTAAAGCACCAACAAAATAAGCAAAAATTAAAAAAAAAAAAAAAAGAATTCGGTGCCGTTTATTTTTATTTATTTTTTTTCACAGGTCATACTTATTTCAATCTTCGAGAGTGGTTTCCATAGAGATCTGACGTATACGATGTCACCATAGGACCGTGACTTATCGTATTTTCGTATTGCATGTTCTAGTCAGCAGTATAACAGATGATTGTTTGGATATTTCACTGTACATTTATATTGAGTATCATATTTAGATATTTGCGTGAGAAATTCGGGTAGAGAGCACACTTGGCTAATTTGATGTTATTCGCTACAACTGCCCAATCAGCGCTCAAGTTTGTGTAGCCTGATGATATCTGCAGTCTAGGGGCAACTTACCAGCGTGTAGCATTTTTCCGACGGACTGGTAAATCTGGCGATTTAAACCTGTTGTGAATGCTTTCAGGAACATGCCGATCGAGGACTTTATTTAAATGCGTAACTGTAGAGGCACTGGATATCTCTGCGTGGAGTGTACGTATGCATGAGTTTCAGCTAGTTGCTTTGGTAGTTAAAAGAACCTGGTCGTTCACATATCTAGTGGTGTGACATTCTGCTACATGCTGATTGGCTAATTGATAATTCCATGTAAAGAACTGGTTAATTTTCACTGCTGTCTAGAAAGAAAACCTATAACATACGAGCAAAACCAGCAAGGTTATGTATAAGATTATATCTCATATGATCATTTTAAAACGATATTTATATTGAATTTCCGGCAGTGTGAACAGAAAATAAGGTGAACCGATTCCTGCCCAGTTCGAAAAAACAAAAGTTGCTTTAGTCTAAAGCCGTTTCCTTATTACAAGCGTATCGAAGACAATTTTCTCAATAACTAATTTAATATAAGTCATTTGATATTATAGTTATAGTAAAAGTCAGAAAAAATCGTAATCAATGCGAAATGAATACCGGTCTAGTGGGAACAGGACATGTTTGCAGGCAACAAAACTGTAATTGGTGAATACTGGTGAAGTATTAACACGACGTGACTGTCGGACTTTGCTTGAATTTCTGAGCGCCAGGTTGAGCAGTATACTTTCTTCAACATTTCAAATGCATTCAGCACAATTAAAGTGCATTATATTAATTTAACCTCTCCCTGTGGACAGGAACACTTATAGTGTTTGATTATATTTCTATATTCATATTTGGGTAAAACTTTTTTTCCGGAAGACCCACTAAGGTTCTCGTGTTGCAAAACCACCGAATGAAATATTGTTTCCTTTATTTTATTCTGTCTTTCTTCTTCTTTCCTTTTTTTGTGTGTTTTAGACCTCCAATATATTTGGGCTGAGATTTTTGGCCAACATTAGTCCTAGGTAAGATCCTAAGATTTGACCCTGATATGTATTGTTGACCTTAACTTACATCTATGGTCGTACAATCCTTAGCAAAATCCTCATTATAGCTCAGTTGCGACCCAAGATCAACCAGACGTTTTATATGCATATACTGACGCGTTATATAGACATAATTATGACAGGACGCCGAACAAAAACTTTGAACCCCTAACATACCTCCATATAATTATTTTATAATTGTTTTTATAAATACTATACGTGCAGTATACACATTGCACAGTTTGCAAACCATTTTGGTCGGGATGAGCGGGGTTCATATACTAAAAAGATGTGTGTGTGTGGAAGGGGGGACTCATACCGAATATTATTCTCATGAATGTTATCATCTCCGCTCACGCAGGGGGCGGTTGCTATGTGATCGGCCGTGTGTGTGTGTGTGTGTGTGTGTGTGTGTGAGAGAGAGAGAGAGAGAGAGAGAGAGAGAGAGAGAGAGAGAGAGCTCGTATGTGTACGAGCCATATCTTTGAAAGTTGTGGATAGATTTCGATGATTATTTAGATTTGGCCATGGGCGAAAGAAGAAATGATAAAAATGATAATGATCGGGCAAAATTAATGCGGATCTCAATCCAGATCCAATCAAATTCACCCCTCTTGCAAGGCTCAATCGTTTAATTTTCTTTTTAACGTCCCAAATATAAATCTATCCACTCCAAAATGTATTTACTTCTGCAAAGCTCTATGAGCCACGCTCCCACTTTTTTTATCTTTACTTTTTGAAAAATCCTGCGTGTTATATATAAGAACCGACGTTGTCTTGTCGTCTTAGTGATGTGCGCATTATGGAATTTGGGTGTTTTTAAGAATGACTTAAGAACAACTTCACATGGTCGAGACAACCTGGCCACTTTTCTGGCTTTGACGGCCTCGGAAAGCCTTCCGACAGAGGTCCCTTCTACAGAAGGCGAACCACTTCATGTTTGTAATTGTGAGGATGACTGGGACTACTTGTCGCAACTGTTAAACTTCAAAATCAAAATCTGTTATATTTCAAAGAAACACCTTCTGTCTCCATTAGACATGCATATGCTTACAAAATATAACTTATTCCGTGATGTCCTTAATTACAACATAAACACTCAAGTTTATGTTATTTGCTTTAAAACAATTGTTTTAAAACGTTTGAGCGGACCACACAGCCCTCCTCACTACGTTGATATCTACCCCGCTGGTGTATTTAGACCCCCGTTGCATTATGGGTATTACATTTCTATACCTACAATCCCTGACCAGCAGAGTCGCAATCTTCTCGGTCCGATTCTGTGCAGTGTTGGCCTGTGGGAGATTAGATCATGAGTTGACCCCCCCCCCCCCCAGACTGCTGGCGAAGTATACTGATTTGTTCTCTCAGAGTGAGCTGGCGCCATTTCGGCGATTTAACATTTAAGAGTCTACGACCAGGGTAAGAGTTCCCCTACATCCTTCAATGAAGGCTGTAAGGCCCTATGAGGATGCATATATATTCGTCATTTTTGACAACGCCTCATGGCCTAAAAGTGCGTCATTTGAAATACACCAGATGAATCGTTAGCTTTTTTGTATACTTTCTTAAAACACCTACTATTCAGGTGTTTAGCTCAGTATATTGGTAAATCCCTCTGCATGTTTGTTGTATTTCTGACCGCATGTAGCAAGCTTGGTTCGCGCTGGTTACTGGACGATAGCCAATTTGTACTCGATAAGATAAAGACAGGTTTTCAGTTTGGTGTGTGAGTTCACATGTATTATTTGGTGTTAAATTATCATTCATAGCCTAATGTTAAGATTATCGGCTGTTTACCACAATATCAATGCAACAGGATAAGGGAGCAATGCAGTACACTCCCCCGCATGGCTTGTATCACGACCCAAGTTAGGTTTAAATGTTATATAACGACATAGCAGTATTTCTTTGATTTGACTTTGTAAACAAGTAGAAATAATTAAATTATCTTCTTTTGAAAATGATTTCATATCTCAGGTTTGTTGATTAATGCACAGTACGCCAACTTAAATGTATGCTTGTAAAACACCTCGGCGTCCAATAATCATGATTCAGGAGTAAAGATTAGTTAAGTTTTCTTTGAAAAGGAAAGGGCAGCCTGTTATTGTTCATATTCACCTGATAATAATTCAAAGAATTCAATGAATGTTTAATCAAGCATGTAGCTCGTTTTGCTCAGGGAACATTATTAAACAAACAAGCTTGTTCTGGCGGCCGGTAAAACATAATGGAGCACTGATCGAGTCGTGTTATATACACAAATGGTTAACCTTAAACCGGGGAATAACACATCAAGGTGGCATGCCATATATGTGTATGCAGTAGGTATACGATACGTAGGTGTATGCAGCTAGCAACTGGAAAAACTATATTCTCTTGGAGTGATTCCGAATATACGTATATGCAGTACGTATGCGGGTATACGTGATCGAATGCAGCACGTTTCGATTGCTCACTGTAGCGATTGTCAACGCATGCGCATGGTAACGGACGGAGCACTACATATGTACATTATTATTTCACAATTGACATTGAAATTGTTTGAACTTATGACGTTTCAGTGTGACGATGTGACAGTATCCTAAATTCCCTCAATATGAATAGATAATTGAAGATTATTGAGGAAAATATTACAAGACTATAAACTGAATTACGGAATCATCTGAAAATGTAAAACAATTATTTCCCTGAAATTTGAGGAGTAAAAAAGGTCCTTGTCCCCACTCCTAGAAAGTGACAGGGGCATGTCCCCCTCTCCTTCCTGAAACCATGTCAATTTGATGCAAATGAGGCTACTGGAACCCCTTGAAGCTTGAGGTCACGTGAACAGACCCTGCACGGGTACGAGAAAGGCGAAACCATCATCATCCGCCAGATTACCCAATGATGAACACAACAATTGTCTTATCCAAGTCAAAAGCCGGTTCATTGGCAGTTTCCTTTCCAACTTGCAAGGACTGCTACTGTAAATGCTTGGTAGCTGCCGGTAGAATGTCGGAATAGAATCAGACAATTCTGTACTGGGTAGAGCCGTCCTTGCCAAAGTCATATATTGAAATAGTGATATAATTCAGCGTCGATCCTCACCCTGGGTGAGCACTCTGTACACCGACAGTCGTGTTTCACGTACAAACCAGTGCGCCTTCCGGTATATCGGTGTTACACACCCAGGAGCGGTACAAGAAGCCTGGTTGAGATCTTCATGTGTTTCCGCCCTCTCGCAAAGTCAGAAATCGGAATGGCATTCTGCAGATCTACAAAGTACCTACAAAGTACCTAGTAAAGCCAGCATTACAAAATGGAGGCTGTTACCTTCATAAAAGGATGGCCCCAAAGGAATCTCAGGATGCAACCAGACTTAAAGGAAGGCAAGCAATCAATGCGGACATATAAACTATAAACTGATTTATTTCACATGGATTTTGCAAACTGCTATAATAATTAATACGAAGCACTCTCCATGGTCAGATGGTGCCGTTCGGGATTTTGCAGATGTATTAAGATAACAGAATACCATTAAAACTGAAATATTAAAAATAAAGATTGGAATATAAATCAATATAACGAAGACTACGGAATGATTATGCATGAGTTTTCCCAAGACTAAAACTATATCCTACAAATGAGTACAAGTCAATAGACCATTCAAAAGCTAAATCCTGCATAAGTGGCATGCACTTCAAGATAATATACGATTATGAAATAATATATAACTCCTTAATTTAGTTTCACATTATAAGCAGACTAGAAGAAATTCAACAATTAAAAATAAAGAAATGTGTCGACCTTGACAAGGTTATGTATTACCCATAAAGTAAGACCTGAATTGCCGTGTTAGTCTCTCTCTCTCTCTCTCTCTCTCTCTCTATATATATATATATATATATATATATATATATATATATATATATCCCAGGGATGGGAAGTAAGGCAAGGACCTTTTCACAAGGCTCAAACGTCCTACTTACAGTGTGCTTGTCATACATTGTTTTTATTTTAATTGTGGAGATTTTAGATTTGACTTTGCAATCTCACAAGCATTGTGTAGTTTAGTGCGAAAGTCTGAGACATAAGAGAATCAGGATTTTCACACAAGAGTTTTTCTTTGAGCAGTTTCAATGGAAGTTCTGTTCGCGGTCCATGTCCGAAAACTAGTTCAAAGGGACTGAAACCAAAGGACTCCTGAAAGGATTCTCTGACAGCAAACAGCAATAGGTGGATTCCTTCATCCCAGTCTTTCTGTGTGTCATAGCAATAGGTCCTAATCATGTTTTTTAATGTCTGGTGAAAACGCTCGAGGGCGCCCTGACTTTCAGGATGGTATGGCGAAGAGCTGTACTGTTTTATACCTAGCTCAAGCATAACTTGCTGGAATAAGCCAGACATAAAATTAGTCTTGGTCAGATGGACGGATTTTGGCAATCCAAAAGTTGTAAAAAAACTTGGTCAGAGCTTTGACAACACTTTTGGCATTAATTTTGCGCAATGGTATTGCCTCAGGGAACCTGGTAGATGGGCACATAATTGTCAGCAAGTATTCATGTCCAGATTTTGTTTTGGACAGTGGTCCAACACAATCAACAATAGTCCCACTAAATGGTTCCTCCAGAGCGGGAATAGGCCTAAATGTGGCCTTAGGCGGATTTTGATTGGGCTTTCCTAACATCTGGTATTTATGGTATGATTTACAATGTTGTACAACACCAGTCCTGAGGTTAGGCCAAAAGAAGTGTGTAGTAACTTTCTGATAGGTTTTATTTATACCTAAATGGCTACACAAAGCAGCCTCATGTGCCATGTTTGGAATTTCATTGCGATAGCTTTTGGGCATTACGATTTGATATTTGATGGACCACTCATCATCAGCACATACATCAATCATAAGCACTCCTTTTTTAACATAGAAACAAACTGGGTTCTTTGACGGTTCATCTTTAGAAACTGCCCTGGGAAACAAACATGATATATTAGGGTCCTTATGCTGTTCTGCGATAAGTTCTGACCTTGAACATGCTGAATCCTGTACGGGCAAGTCGTTAGACGAGTCACTAGTGACTCCCCGCGTGTCATTATCTGGACCATTATCCTCATGTGTCTTTTTTAGCCATAAACCAGGAATTTCCTGACTTTCAGAATCAGTGTCCTGATCAAGTGACGGCTTTTCTGTCATTATTGGTACAGGCTGTAATTTGTCACCTGCAACATCATTGCCTAGTAGCAACTAAATTCCCTTAAAGGGTAAAGTAGTTCTTATGCCCATAGTAATATTCCCAGAAATCAAATCTGACTTTAAATGGATACTGTGAAGCGGAATTGAAGTGTGCCTGTCTGAAAACACACCATTAAAAAGTGCATGTGCACCAGTAAAATACCTATTAGAAAATGGTAAAGTGTTTGCTAACATGAGAGTCTGGCCTGAACCAGTGTGCCTGTCTGAAAACACACCATTAAAAAGTGCATGTGCACCAGTAAAATACCTATTAGAAAATGGTAAAGTGTTTGCTAACATGAGAGTCTGGCCTGAACCAGTGTCCCTCAAAATTCTAATAGGGGTAGAATCTGAAAAATCACTTGAAAGTGATACAAAACCATCATGTGTGAATGGCTCAAATAACTCCATTTCAGCTTACTACCTCAGCTTCATCAAACAAAGAACTGACATTGAGAGTGTCAGTCATAAGCTCTTCAGAGTCATTTAAGGAATCTATATCCTTTTTATCATCATACTCCTCATGGGAGTCAACAGAGGAATTTTTCTCCGCGGAAACAAATTTCTGTTTGTCATAAAAGGACCTGGACTCTCGCAAGAGTCATAAAAGGACTTCGCCTTTTTCAGAGAATACTCCTCGCAGGAGTCTTGAAAGGACCTAGCCTTATTAAATTCCTCGCAGGAATCAACTGAGGTTTTTACCCCGCAAGCTACGGATTCTTCTTTGGATTCAGACGGCACGTCGGCCTCCGTAGCATCAAACTCTTTATTAGAGTCAATAAAGGAGTTGTATCCTTTATTTACATGAAAAGAGCCTTGCTCTTGTACTATGCTAAGCATAGATTTTGAAACAAAACCAGAAGGTTTGCTATTTGGTTTATTCGCAAGTTTCCGGCAGTCAGATATCAGATGACCTTTCTTCCTGCAGTAAATACAGATTTTCTTCGAAAATAACTGGTCTTTGTTGGACTTAGACACAGTGGACGTGGATTGAGATGTAGCAATGGACTTTGCTGAACTATCAGGATTACTAGTACTGGATGACTGCGCCTTAAATTTCTTTTGACCATACTGATTTACATTCTTGTTTGTGAATGACTGGTTTGATTTGCTAGTAAAGGACATTTTGTGTGTTAATGAATAATCATCTGCTAATTGAACAGCAATATCAAGTGTTTCAGGACTTTTCTCATCAAGAAAAGTTCTAACATTTGCGTTAATGCAGCGCTTAAATTCTTCAAGCAAAATCAACTGGCGCAAATTGACATAATCTTTCATTACATTTTCAGAACTACACCAGCGATCAAACAAGTGCTCTTTCGTCCTAGCAAATTCGACGTAGGTCTGTTCTTTGCACTTTTTCCAATTTCAGATTTTGGAGGTAAGCCTTCGGAACAAACTCATAACCTTATAGAATTAACCGTTTTACCAGGTCATAGTCAACAGCAGCTTCTACCGAAAGCTCTGTATAAATTTATCTGGCCTTGCCAGTCACCACACTTTGTAACAGCATAGTGCAATTTTCCTTAGGCCATTTTAAATTTTCAGCTTCTTTCTCAAAGTGTAAGAAATAGTTATCAAACTCTTTCTCTTGAAAAGGTGGGACAAGTCTAATGTGTTTAGTAACATCAAAACTGTGAGTTGGGGCAGCACCGAGACTATGTTCTAGTTTTAGTCTTTCTAACTCCAGTCGTTTTAACTCAATTTCTTTTTCTTTTTCTAGTCTTTCTCTTTCTTACCTTTCATGTTGTTTCCTCTCTTTGAATGCTAGCTCATGTAGCATTTCCAACTTTTTAAATTCTAATTGCATAGCAAGGCTGTCATTTTTTTATGTTTCAACTTCGTTCTCTTCAATTAAACCTTAGCCAACTAGATCTTGCATGATTTGAGCAATGATATCAGGCTTTCTCAAAGCTTTTTTCACACCTAGCCCTAAGTGTTGTCCCAAATGCAACAACTGTACTTTTGACAACTGTTCAAATTGATCAGGGTCGGGATCGTCAACAAATGTCTCAGGTTTGAAGATGTTAAGATGTTAAAACAATAACAAAAAAAACCACTGAGATAAATCATGTAAACAATGTATTGTAAACAATATGTAATCTTGTAAACAATGTATGATAAAACAATGTGTCCAGGTCAAGGCCTAATAAATTTTCAAAACCATTATGCATCCCGGACGAGCCCCCAATTTTATGTCACGGAACCTAATATCAACAGATCACGTATGTGTGATGAACATACATTTTGTCAAGGAGATAAAAAAAAATCAGATTCTGTAACACTAGGCAGCGTGAAATGTCTAGGGGATTGAATAAAGAAGTCAGTGGTTTTTTGTTAACAAATAACTCTACAGTGAAACTCCTTTAAGCCGGACACTCAAGGGACTGGAGGATTTTGTCCGTATAAGTGAGTTGTCTGTTGAGAGGAGTTCGGCATATTACGTCAATTCTTCATTAAATGTTACTGATATCTTCTGTTTTGATTATGTTTACGCTTATTTTGAAAAACATGAATTTTATTTAAATCATCTTTAAAATAGCTTACATATGCATGTGTAATCTTAAAAAATATAATTCTTAAACAAGAAAAGACACAGTTTCTTTCTCTCTTTCAAGTTTATTATATAGGCCCAGCTCACTGATCTAGGCAGTTTCACTTCGACCTACCATGCTTTATCTGTCTAAGTAAGCATAGTTCATGGACTAGGTATATTGAAGATTGATTATTGACACCATCCGGACGGCATGATTATTTGTTATAGTCGTCAAAATTCACCATAACAAAGTGCAAACTGTCGCTAACTAGTTAAGGCTACCCGGGCCGGATGCCGGTCACAATGCACAAGCTTCAGTCTTTGATGGTGGTCTTGTCAAAAGAAAAGCTGTTTGAAAGCTTGTTTTTTTTCTAATTGACAAGCTAATCTTAATAAAGTAATGATTGTGATATCTTCAGATTTATAGAAATAAACAACAATTTCGACTGTATATTGACAAGTAACATCACGATGGTTTCACCAAATTACGCCTATCCTCGGGCTGTCGCTTTGACCATAATAGGTCAATCGAGGTCACGACCTCGGAGCGCCATCTCCCGGCAAACATATGAACAAAAATAGAACTCGCGATGTCTGTCCGCTTTAGAGGGTCGTAATATGTACTGGACACGTAGGCGGCACGGGAATCTTTGTCCGTTGTCTTTGATAGTGAGTTGTCCGCTTTACTGAGTTTACGTTAAACATAATATAGAGGCAAATTTGAAGGGACTGAGATTTAGTGTCCGCATTAGTGAGTTGTCCGCCTTACTGAGTTGTCCGCATATAGGAGTTTCACTGTAATTTATTCTTAAAACAACCCTAACATTACAATACACTAAATCAATACAATTACACAGTAAAACAACAGTTTAACAACAAATCAATACAATCACACAGTAAAATAAACAAAGTGCACAGTACCTGGATACCACCACTGTCACAGCGATAAATCCTTAAAAATGTATAAGCCAGATGTAAAGTTCACACGAATTCCCTCGGAGAATAACAGTCAAATGTAAAGCTCTTGTAACAATCCAGAAAGTAAACTGAAGACCAAATAAGATTCGTCACAAAATTCAGAAGACAATCTGAAGAAAATCTATAATTGCCGCACTTATCGGAATAGGTGCCACAAACTGACATACACGCTTCTGTGTCCGCTGGAATATTCTCTCTCCTCTCTCCCGGCTCTAAAACACAGCCCTCTATTTATAACTTTTCACCTCCAGCCGAGAACCTTCCATTGCTCAAACATTCAAAAGAATCTAACACAGCACACACGTTCAAAGAACACACCAGAACAAAGAACGCTGTGTATCTAGGGTTCTAACATTGCGGATATAACCGAGCCTGCAACATCCGGCCAGGCGAGGCCGCAAAAACACGAGCTACGCGTAACACACAAACCAAAATGTGCAACATTCTGTATGTTATCTAAATAATTTGATTGATAAAAATGTTGAACAGATGTCTCCTCTGTTTATGTTCATTGACTGTTTGAGCCAACACCCGGGGAATTTATATATATATATATATATATATATATATATATATATATATATATATATTGAAGGTAGTGTTACCCTCCGTTGTAAAGTGCTCTACGGCCTACAGACTAGGCCAAAGCGGTATAACTCTGAAGAAAACAACACAGAATTCTAACCACATTCAGCTGATGATCGGGTCGCATCCCGTGAAACAGACTGTTGTGAATTTACAGTGTTGTTTTTCTTCAGAGTTATATATATATATATATATATATATATATATATATATATATAAATATATATATATATATAATAAAAATAATAATAATAATAATAATAATAATAATAATAATAATAAAGAAGGACTGAACAAGGACAATGGATACCTCATTACAAAAATTAAGCAACAAGGTTCAAAATATTTCCAAAAGAGCTGGCACATACAATACTATTATATATAGATAAAACATTTATTCTCTTTTTTCATAATGATACCTAAATGTTAGTGGCTTACAGGGATATAATAAAAGACGGGAGTAATTTCACTTGCTCCAGGGTAAGAAATATGATGTTATAATGCTGCAGGAGACACAGTGTGTCGGATGACTTCAGTATATGGCGATCGGAGTGGGGACATTATATTGTAATTAATAGTGGATGTATTAACTCAAGAGGAGTGGCTATATTGATAAATAATATCTTACATATGATATACACAGCATTCTTTTTTATGATTATGTAAGATACGTAATTTTATATATACAATTAATGAGACCAGATTTACCTTATGTAATCTGTGTGCTCAAAAAAATTTGGAAGAAACCGTTTTTAATAATTTATTCCATGATATAGAAACTTTATGTAATGAAAGTGTCATCAAAGGAGGGGACTGGAATATTGTATTAGAACCATCTATGGATCGCCCTTCTGGATATAACTCTTACAATTGTCAGACTCGTAAAAAAATCAGGAATTGATGAAAGAGTTAGATATCATCGATATTTGGAGAAACAATAATCCCAATATAAAAAGTTATGCATGGTCAAAAAACAACCCCTCCTATACAGCAAGTAGATTAGATTATATTTTAATATCATTAGGTCTTATAGGTTTTATAGAATCAACTAATATTGTTCCAGGATATAAAACTCATAGAAGAGGGCTAGGTCTCTGGAGTTTAACAGTTCACTATTACAAGATCAAAATTAGATAAAAATGATTAAACAAAGCATAGAAAACACAGTAAAAGATCATGAAGGACCAGACCCCGCACTTCTCTGGGACACTATAAAAATGTCAATCAAAGGTTCAACAATTAGTTACTAGTCTTATTTAAACAAGAAAACGAAGTAAATTAGCTGCATAAGAAAAAGAAATCAGTAGATTGCAAAATTAAGATAACTCAAACATAAATTTAAATAATTTTTGTAATCTGCAAAATCTGAACTAGAAAAAAATAATGGAAGAAAAAACTAAAAGAGCAATTTTAAGAAGTAAAATAAGATGGTATGAGGAAGGAGGAAAAGCCAACTAAATATTTTCTAAATCTAGAGAAACGCAACTTTGATAGAAAAAATATAAAGTTAAATAAATAAATGATAAAGTAATATGTGATCCAAAAGAAATCTTAATAGCTGAAAAAATTGTACAGTCATTTATACTTCTGCTAATAATAGCATCAGTGCTTCAAATACCTTCCTTTCAAAATACCAAAGATAAACACTGATACCCCTGAAGAACTTGTAGAGCATGAATTATTTGACAGCTTGAAAAACATGAATGACATTAAAAATTATTTTATAAAGGCTATGCAATATTCATTTAAAGTAGGAAAATTTTCAATTACACAAAGATAAGGAACAATGAGCTTGCTACCAAAAAAAAAAGGCAAAGATTTAACAAATATAAAAAACTGGAGACCATTAACTTTGTTAAATACAGACAATATATTATAACTAAGATTATAACTAAAAGTTTACCCAAGAGGATTAAAAAAAACTCCAGATTTAATTCATGAGAACCAGAGAGTTTTCATGAAAAGTAGATACATTGGTGTAAACATAAGTAAGGTTACAAGTTTCATTAGATATGCGGATCACTATAAATAAAATACAACGTTAATGGCCATAGGTTTTGAAAAAGCGTTCGATTATTTAGAGTGGGATTATATTTATAATATACATGTATTAAAGTTAATTAATTTTGATTCTAATATGATATCTATGATAAAACAGTCAATCGAAACATATCCAGCTGCGTGATTAACAATGGATGGACTTCACCTTGTTTGCAGTTACCAGTGGTGTTGGACAAGGATGCCCATTATCACCATATCTACTTATTTTAGGCATAGAACTACTAGGCATAGCTATAAGATCATAAGAATATATAAAAGGTATAAGTATTGATGGCGAAGAGACAAAAGTTATACGGTATGTAGTGTTGCGGAACCTAAAATCAACATATCACGTAGTCGTGACGAGCATACATTTGGTTATGGAGATAAAAAAAATCAGATTCTGCAACACTAGGCAGCGTGAAATGTCTAGGAGAATGAATAAAGAAGTGTTTTTATGTTATCAAATAGTAATTATTTATTCTTAAAACAATCCTAACATTACAATACACTAAATCAATACAACTACACAGTATAACAACAGTACAACAGTAAATCAATACAAGTATATAAATAAAGTGTACAGTACCTGGATACCACCACTGTCACAGCGACAAAAAATCCTTTATAGCATATTCAGATGAACAGTTCACATAAATCTTCTCAGAGAATAACAGTCCAGTTCAATCACAAAATCAATTTGTTGTAATCCAAAAGTTCTGATAGTGATCCCAAAGGCAAACTGAAGACTAATTAAAATCCGTCAAAAATTCGAAGAAAAGCTATAACTGCAGCAATTATAGGAAAAGGTCAACAGACTGACTTTCACTCGTCTGTGTCCGCTGGAATATATATCTCCTCTCTCTCTGCTCTAAAACACAGCCCCTTATTTATAACTTTCCACCTCAAGCCGAGAACTTCCATTTCCCGAACAATCTAGAGAACCTAACATAATTCAAACGTTACAGGAAACATCTAGAACAACGAACGTTGGTTTCTACATATCAGGATTCACACGTAGGCCGGCCCGGCTCGGCCAGGCAAGAAAGCCCCAGACTAGCATGACCGCTGTTTACACGTCAGACCCCACGCGTGGGGTGGGTTATGCCGCCATAGCAACGGCCAATGCTAGCGCTACACATACACATGTAAGACATGCATATGATAAAAGAGACAACTGTAACGATCCCCCTCCTGTAAGAAAAAAAAAGAAAGTTTTCTATTTTTTTTTTTTGCGATCACAATCACTTAATTTTTACATCTCAAAAATCATCTTATTTACAACATAACATAAACAGCTCGTTTACAACATTTCATAAACATCTCGATAAGCAATCAGCAAGTATATTATCTTTCCCTTTTATATGTCCGATTCCATGGTTTAAATCCTATGAAAACAACTCGTCACAGCCCTGAATGTCCTTTACAACCATATGGATGAGGCGCTGGAATGTGGCTGGCGAGTTCTTCATGCCAAACGGCATAACTTTATACTGGTACAGTCCTTGCGGCGTCACAAATGCGGACACTTCTTTTGCTCGTTCTGTCAACGGAACTTGCCAGAATCCTTATGGCAAGTCAAACTTGGAAACGTATCTGGAGCTACCGACTCTATCAATACAATCATCGATTCTCGGAATCGGGAACGTGTCAGTCTTGGTGACAGTTGTCGATTATCTGTGTACATACGGTAACTTCCATCAGGTTTTAGCACAAGAATACATGGTGAACTCCAGTTACTGTTACAAGGTTCAATAAAATCATTGTCCAGCAAATGCTGAATCTCATCCTGTAGATACTCTTTCTTTTCTGGATTCAGTCTATAAGAATTCTGCATGACTGCGCTTGCCTCGCCAACATCGACGTCATGGCACAATATGTTAGTTTGCGTTGGAATGTCACAAAACAAATGTTCATAATTCCGCAGCAGGTTCTTTAGGTCTTGTTGTTGTTATGGGGTAGGGTGTGACAATTTGGCATCCAGGTTGTTAAGCACGTCTGAGTTTTTTAATGGTACTTATCCACACTGAATGTCTACATCACACAATCAGTATCTACTTTAACTGGGTCAGGGTCAGTTTTTACACAACTAACAGCAGTAACATTGTGTACAACATCTGATGTGCTATTTCTGTCATACTATGGTTTCAACATGTTAACATGGCACACTTGTTTCTTCTTATGCCTATCTGGTGTCAACAGTATGTATATTAAACCACTGACGTTCTTGTCAAGAATGTAAGGACCAAAATACCGAGTTGCAGAGGTCTGCCAGGGATGGGAAGTAAGGCAAGGACCTTTTCACCGGGCTCAAACGTCCTACTTACACTGTGCTTGTCATAATTTGTTTACATTTTACTTTGTGTGGATTTTAGATTACTTTGCAATCTCACAAGCATTGTGTAGTTTAGTGCGAAAGTCTGAGACGTACAGCAACAAACTAAGAGAATCAGGATTTTCACAAAAGAGTTTTTCTTTAAGCAGTTTTAATGGATCGCAAACTGAGTGTCCAAAACTAGTTCAAAGGGACTAAAACCCAAGGACTCTTAAAAAGATTCTCTGGCAGCAAACAGCAATAGCTTGATTCCTTCATCCCAGTCTCTCTGTTTGTCATAGCAATAGGTCCTAATCATGTTTTAATGTCTGGTAAAACGCTCGAGGGCGCCCTGACTTTTAGGATGGTATGGCGAAGAGCTGTACTGTTTTATACCCAGCTCAAGCATAACTTGCTGGAATAAGCCAGACATAAATTAGACCGCTGGTCAGAGCCTTTACAACATTTTTGGCATTAATTTTGCGGAATGGTATTGCCTCAGGGAACCTGGTAGATGCGCTCATAATTGTCAGCAAGTATTCATGTCAAGATTTTGTTTTGGGCAATGGTCCAACATAATCAACAATAATCCTACTAAATGGTTCCTTGAAAGCAGGAATAGGCCTAAGTGGGGCTTTAGGAGTATTCTGATTTGGCTTGCCTTCCATCTGGCATGTGTGGCATGATTTACAATATTGTACAACATCTGTCTTGAGGTAAGGCCGATAGAAATGTGTGCCAACTTTCTGATAAGTTTTATTTATACTTAAATGGCCAGACAAAGGAGCCTCATGTGCCATGCTTAGAATTTCATTGCGAAAGCTTTTTGGCATTACTGTTTCATGTTTGATGGCACAATCATCATCAGCGCAAACATCAGCTGGTCGCCATTTACGCATAAGCACTCCATTTTTTTACATAGAAACATACTGGGTTCTGTGACATTTCATCTTTAGAAACTGCCCTGGGAAACAAACATGAAATATCAAGGTCCTTATGCTGTTCCGCGATAAGTTCTGACCTTGAAAATGTTGCATCTTGTACGGGCGAGTCGTTAAACGAGTCACTAGTGATTCCCAGATGTTATTATCTGGACCATTATCCTTATGTGTGTTTTTCTTGGCCATAGATCTAGTTACAGCACATGAAAGATACAAATTAGGAATTTACTGACTGTCAGGATCAGTGTCCTGATCAAGTGAAGGGGTTTCTGTCACTATTGGTACAGGCTGTACTTCGTCACCTGCAACATCATTGCGTAGCAGCAACTGAATTCCTTTAAAGGGTAAAGTAGTTCTTATGCCAATAATAATATTCCGAGAAATCAAATCTTAATTTAAATGTATACTGCGAAGCGGAACTGAAGTGTGTTTGTCTGAAAACTCATCATTAACAAGTGCATGTGCATCAGTAAAAGACCTATTAGAAAATGACAAAAGTGTTTGCAAACATGAGAGTTTGGCCTGAACCAGTGTCACTCAAAATTCTAATAGGGGTAGAATCTGAAAAATTACTTGAAAGTGATACAAAACCATCATGTATGAATGGCTCAAATAACTCCATTTCTGAGTCAGGAGAGGAATCTACTACCTCAGTTTCATCAAACAAAGAACTGACATTGACAGTGTCAGTCATAAACTCATTTTCACAGTCAAAAAAAGGAATCTACATCCTAATTACAACCAAACTCCTCAAGGAAGTCAACAAAGGAATTTTCCTTAGCAGAAACAAACTTCTGTTTGTCATAAAAGAACCGGGCCTCATTTGAAATACGCTCGCAAGAGTCATAAAAGGACTAAGACTTATTTAAAGGATACACATCGCAGGAGGTGTACCCTTTATTTACATAAAAAAACCTTGCTCTTGTACTATGCTATGCATAGATTTTGAAACAAAACCAAAGGGTTTACTCCACATGGGACGTGGACTGCTGAACTATCAGGACTACTAGTACTAGGTAACTGCGCTTTAAACTTCTTTTGACCATACTGATTTCCATTCTTGTTTGTGAATGACTGGTTTGATTTGCTAGTAAAGGACATTTTGTGTGTTAATGAATAATCATCAGCTAATTGAGCAGCAATGTCAAGTGTTTCATGACTTTTCTTATCCAGAAAAGTTTAACATCTGCGTTAAAGCAGCGCTTAAATTCTTCAAGTAAAAATCAACTGGCGCAAATTGTCATAATCTTGCATTACATTTTTAGAACTACACCAGCGGTCAAACAACTGCTCTTTTGTCCTAGCAAATTTGACATCAGTCTGTTTTTTGCGCTTTTCCCAATTTCTGAATTTCTGGCGGTAAGCCTCCGGAAATAACTCACAAACTTTTAGGATTAACCGTTTATCCTGGTCATAGTCAGCAGCGGTTTCTACTGAAAGCTCTGTATAAATTCCTCTGGCCTAGCCAGTCAATACATTTGTAATAGCATAAGCCAATTTTCCGTAGGCCATTTAAATTTTCAGCTACCTTCTCAACGTGTCTAATGTTTTTAGTACCATCAAAACTGCGAGTTGGGGCTGCACGTAGACTGTGTTCTAGTTTAAGTCTTTCTAACTCCAGTCGTTTTAACTCAATTTCTTTTTCTTTTTCTAGTCTTTCTCTTTCTAACCTTTTTTTATGTTCTTCCCTCTCTTTTAATGCTAACTCATGTTGCATTTCTAACTTTTTTAAAAAATCCAACTGCATAGCAAAGCTGTTATTTTTTAATGTATCCTCTTCACTTTCTTCAATTTAACCTTTACTTACTAGATCCTGCATGGTTTTAGCAAAGATATCAGGCTTTCTCAAAGCTTTTTCCACACTTAGCCCTAAGTGTTGTCCCAAACGCAACAACTGATCTTTTGCCAACTGTTCTAATTGATCAGGGTCGGAATCTTCAACAAATGTCTCAGGTTTGAATTCTGCCATTTTAAGATGTTAAAACAATAACAAAAACCACTGGGATAAATCTTGTAAAAAAAAGTAATGTAAACAATGTGTAATCCTGTTAACAATGTATGATCAACAAAATGTGTCCAGGCCAAGCCTAATAAAGTTTTCAAAACGATAAAGCATCCCGGACGAGCCCCCAATTTTATGTTACGGAATCTAATATCAACAGATCACGTAGTCATGACGAGCATACATTTGGTTATGGAGGTAAAAACAAAATCAGATTCTGCAACACTAGGCAGCGTGAAATGTCTAGGAGAATGAATAAAGAAGTGTTTTTTGTTAACAAAAAGTTATAATTTTTTCTTAAAACAATCCTAACATTACAATACACTAAATCAATACCACTACACAGTATAACAACAGTACAACAGTAAATCAATACAAGTATATAAATAAAGTGTACAGTACCTGGATACCACCACTGTCACAGCGACAAAAAGTCCTTTAAAGCATATTCAGATGAACAGTTCACATAAATCTTCTCAGAGAATAACAGTCCAGTTCAGTCACAAAATCAATTTGTTGTAATCCAAAAGTTCTGATAGTGATCCCAAAAGCAAACTGAAGACTAATTAAAATCAGTCAAAAATTCGAAGAAAAGCTATAACTGCAGCAATTATAGGAAAAGGTCAACAGACTAACTTTCACTCGTCTGTGTCCGCTGGAATATATATCTCCTCTCTCTCTCTGCTCTAAAACACAGCCCCTTATTTATAACTTTCCACCTCAAGCCGAGAACTTCCATTTCCCGAACAATCTAGAGAACCTAACATAATACACACGTTTCAGGAAACATCTAGAACAACGAACGTTGCTTTCTACATATCAGGATTCACACGTAGGCCGGCCCGGCTCGGCCAGGCAAGAAAGCCCCAGACTAGCATGACCGCTGTTTACACGTCAGACCCCACGCGTGGGGTGGGTTATGCCGCCATAGCAACGGCCAATGCTAGCGCTACACATACACATGTAAGATATGCATATAATAAAAGAGACAACTGTAACGATCCCCCTCCTGTAAGAAAAAAAAAGAAAGTTTTCTATTTTTTTTTCTTTTGCGATCACAATCACTTAATTTTTACAACATCTCAAAAATCATCTTATTTACAACATAACATAAACATCTCGTTTACAACATTTCATAAACATCTCGATAAGCAATCAGCGAGTATATTGTCTTTCCCTTTTATATGTCCGATTTCACGGTTGTAATCCTATGAAACAAACTGCGTCACAGCCCTGAATGTCCTTTACAACCATATGGATGAGGCGCTGGAACGTGGCTGGCGAGTTCTTCATGCCAAACGGCATAACTTTATACTGGTACAGTCCTTGCGGCGTCACAAATGCGGACACTTCTTTTGCTCGTTCTGTCAACGGAACTTGCCAGAATCCTTATGGCAAGTCAAACTTGGAAACGTATCTGGAGCTACCGACTCTATCAATACAATCACCGATTCTCGGAATCGGGAACGTGTCAGTCTTGGTGACAATTGTCGATTATCTGTGTACATACGGTAACTTCCATCAGGTTTTGGCACAAGTATAAATGGTGAACTCCAGTTACTGTTACAAGGTTCAAAAAAATCATTGTCCAGCAAATGCTGAATCTCATCCTGTAGATACTCTTTCTTTTCTGGATTCAGTCTATAAGAATTCTGCATGACTGAGCTTGCCTCGCCAACATCGACGTCATGGCACAATATGTTAGTTTGCGTTGGAATGTCACAAAACAAATGTTCATAATTCCGCAGCAGGTTCTTTAGGTCTTGTTGTTGTTATGGGGTAGGGTGTGACAATTTGGCATCCAGGTTGTTAAGCACGTCTGAGTTTTTTAATGGTACTTATCCACACTGAATGTCTACATCACACAATCAGTATCTACTTTAACTGGGTCAGGGTCAGTTTTTACACAACTAACAGCAGTAACATTGTGTACAACATCTGATGTGCTATTTCTGTCATACTATGGTTTCAACATGTTAACATGGCACACTTGTTTCTTCTTATGCCTATCTGGTGTATATTAAACCACTGACTTTCTTGTCAAGAATGTAAGGACCAAAATACCGATTTGCAGAGGTCTGCCAGGGATGGGAAGTAAGGCAAGGACCTTTTCACCGGGCTCAAACGTCCTACTTACACTGTGCTTGTCGTACTTTGTTTTCATTTTACTTTGTGTGGATTTTAGATTACTTTGCAATCTCACAAGCATTGTGTAGTTTAGTGCGAAAGTCTGAGACGTACAGCAACAAACTAAGAGAATCAGGATTTTCACAAAAGAGTTTTTCTTTAAGCAGTTTTAATGGATCGCAAACTGAGTGTCCAAAACTAGTTCAAAGGGACTAAAACCAAAGGACTCTTAAAAAGATTCTCTGGCAGCAAACAGCAATAGCTTGATTCCTTCATCCCAGTCTCTCTGTTTGTCATAGCAATAGGTCCTAATCATGTTTTAATGTCTGGTAAAACGCTCGAGGGCGCCCTGACTTTTAGGATGGTATGGCGAAGAGCTGTACTGTTTTATACCCAGCTCAAGCATAACTTGCTGGAATAAGCCAGACATAAAATTAGACCGTGGGTCAGAGCCTTTACAGCATTTTTGGCATTAATTTTGCGGAATGGTATTGCCTCAGGGAACCTGGTAGATGCGCTCATAATTGTCAGCAAGTATTCATGTCAAGATTTTGTTTTGGGCAATGGTCCAACATAATCAACAATAATCCTACTAAATGGTTCCTTGAAAGCAGGAATAGGCCTAAGTGGGGCTTTAGGAGCATCTGATTTGGCTTGCCTTCCATCTGGCATGTGTGGCATGATTTACAATATTGTACAACATCTGTCTTGAGGTAAGGCCGATAGAAATGTGTGCCAACTTTCTGATAAGTTTTATTTATACTTAAATGGCCAGACAAAGGAGCCTCATGTGCCATGCTTAGAATTTCATTGCGAAAGCTTTTGGGCATTACTGTTTCATGTTTGATGGCACAATCATCATCAGCGCAAACATCAGCTGGTCGCCATTTACGCATAAGCACTCCTTTTTTTACATAGAAACATACTGGGTTCTGTGACATTTCATCTTTAGAAACTTCCCTGGGAAACAAACATGAAATATCAAGGTCCTTATGCTGTTCCGCGATAAGTTCTGACCTTGAAAATGTTGCATCTTATACGGGCGAGTCGTTAGACGAGTCACTAGTGATTCCCAGATGTTATTATCTGGACCATTATCCTTATGTGTGTTTTTCTTGGCCATAGATCTAGTTACAGCACATGAAAGATACAAATTAGGAATTTACTGACTGTCAGGATCAGTGTCCTGATCAAGTGAAGGGGTTTCTGTCACTATTGGTACAGGCTGTACTTTGTCACCTGCAACATCATTGCCTAGCAACAACTGAATTCCTTTAAAGGGTAAAGTAGTTCTTATGCCAATAATAATATTCCGAGAAATCAAATCTTAATTTAAATGTATACTGCGAAGCGGAACTGAAGTGTGTTTGTCTGAAAACTCACCATTAACAAGTGCATGTGCATCAGTAAAAGACCTATTAGAAAATGACAAAAGTGTTTGCAAACATGAGAGTTTGGCCTGAACCAGTGTCACTCAAAATTCTAATAGGGGTAGAATCTGAAAAATCACTTGAAAGTGATACAAAACCATCATGTATGAATGGCTCAAATAACTCCATTTCTGAGTCAGGAGAGGAATCTACTACCTCCGTTTCATCAAACAAAGAACTGACATTGACAGTGTCAGTCATAAACTCATTTTCACAGTCAAAAAAAGGAATCTACATCCTAATTACAACCAAACTCCTCAAGGAAGTCAACAAAGGAATTTTCCTTAGCAGAAACAAACTTCTGTTTGTCATAAAAGGACCGGGCCTCATTTGAAATACGCTCGCAAGAGTCATAAAAGGACTTAGACTTATTTAAAGGATACACATCCTAGGGGGTGTACCCTTTATTTACATAAAAAAACCCTTGCTCTTGTACTATGCTATGCATAGATTTTGAAACAAAACCAAAGGGTTTACTCCACATGGGACGTGGACTGAGGTGTAGCACTGGGCTTTGCTGAACTATCAGGACTACTAGTACTAGGTAACTGCGCTTTAAACTTCTTTTGACCATACTGATTTCCATTCTTGTTTGTGAATGACTGGTTTGATTTGCTAGTAAAGGACATTTTGTGTGTTAATGAATAATCATCAGCTAATTGAGCAGCAATGTCAAGTGTTTTATGACTTTTCTTATCCAGAAAAGTTTTAACATCTGCGTTAAAGCAGCGCTTAAATTCTTCAAGTAAAATCAACTGGCGCAAATTGTCATAATCTTGCATTACATTTTTAGAACTACACCAGCGATCAAACAACTGCTCTTTTGTCCTAGCAAATTCGACATCGGTCTGTTTTTTGCGCTTTTCCCAATTTCTGAATTTCTGGCGGTAAGCCTCCGGAAATAACTCATAAACTTTTAGGATTAACCGTTTATCCTGGTCATAGTAAGCAGCGGTTTCTACTGAAAGCTCTGTATAAATTCCTCTGGCCTAGCCAGTCAATACACTTTGTAATAGCATAAGCCAATTTTCCGTAGGCCATTTAAATTTTCAGCTACCTTCTCAACGTGTCTTATGTGTTTAGTACCATCAAAACTGTGTTCTAGTTTAAGTCTTTCTAACTCCAGTCGTTTTAACTCAATTTCTTTTTCTTTTTCTAGTCTTTCTCTTTCTAACCTTTCATGTTCCTCCCTCTCTTTTAATGCTAACATGCTAGCGCTGCACATACACATGTAAGACTGCTGCATACAATAAAGGAGACATCTGTAACAGCAGATGATACAACATTACTTCTAAATGATTATAATAGTATAGAAAGGTCGTTACAATTATTTGAGCAGTTCAGTTATATTTCAGGTTTAAAGATAAATCCAGATACGACCGTTATAATGCCTCTAAGAAAGTATAATCATGCGGCGAAAAACACAACAAAGAACTTAATTGTGACATATTCTAAAGCCAACATTACATTGCTGGGAGTAAAAATTTCTCGCTCTTTGGAAAACAAAGTTCATGACAATTTTAAATTAGTATGTGATAAAATGAATAATAAACTGTCTATATGGAATGCTAGAAAATTAACCCCAGTTGGAAAAATAACTTTACTTAAAACTTGTGTACTCTCGCAGTTAATATATCACTTGTCCGTTTTAGCCGCTCCTTGCAAAGCTTTTATGAAACAAATTGAAACTCATATATATAAATTCATATGGGGCTAACGCTCAGATATAATAAAAAGACATTAAAACATTAATTGCATCCGTATAAAAGGGGGTGGGGGTGCGGTGGCTTAATCATGTTTCATATTTCCTGAAAAAAAAATGCAGCATTGAAATTAATATTGGTACAGCGCTTGTTAAAAAAGCTCCCAAAATACATGGAAGATCTTAGTCTTAGGGTATTTTAAACTTGGAGAATAATCATTCAGCTGTAACTTGGCAAAAGAAAATGTGACAGATATATTGCTTTTTAAATATCCCTTCTGGAAGAATTTGGTGTAGCGACAATTTTTATCATACCAACACTTTTGAAGACATAATGTCGCAATGCATATGGTTCAATTCTAATATAAAAATACAAAAGAGAACAATTTTTTCCAAAAAGTTCTACAATAATAGGATAATATATATAAAGGACCTAATAAAACATACTCAAGCAAACTATATTTTTATGAGTTATAAAGAATTATGTGATAAATACAACTGCAATTTTAATTTCCTTGAATACGCTAGTTTATTAAAAATGATCCCACAAAGATGGAGACAGTTTGTAAAGGAGGTAGAATATCAGTTATCATAATTTATTTGCTGTATTCTGAGATACAATTTCACTGTCTTCTGATACGCTGCCTTTGTATACCAGCTGTACAGTGCTGTCATATTCGGATAATTCAGTCAACTATATATAAACAAGTATTGAAAATGCATATATTATAAATAATTAGCTGGAGACAAGCGAATAGATTAATGGATTCAGATATTTAATTTGTATCATCTTTATATCTATGGGCAATGTTCAAAAGCAGAACTACCAAGTGGTATTACCATCAATTTATGTTTGTATGTGATATTTTGATTCTTCCAATTCATTCTTTTCTTTGCTCTGAAATTGTAAAGATTATAATTAAAGCTATCATGTTATATAAGTGATCGGATTTAAAAAAAAAAGTGTTTTTAGTTCATTTAACGTGGATAATTGTTTAATTTTATAATGCGGCATATATTTAAATAATGTAGAATCATATTAATTTCTATGTATTTTATATCTGTCATATTATGATATTTTATGCCTTATATGGGAGGGAAACATATATGAAAGTGTGACATCATGCCTAGCTCCTTGTAATTTAGTTTTATTTTCTTTTTGGTTGGAAGTAACTATCATTTTGTGCTCTCTTATCTAATTCTTAATCTAAATATGTAGATCTGCTGAGTTCAGTTTCGGTTTGGGACTACGTGACAGGGCGGTACCACTCGCTTCCTTTCATTTTATTTTTGTATCCTGGTGTCACCCAGGCCTGGTGTCTACCACGCCTGTGGGTTCTTGGTATGTAATCATCCCCATTCCTGGATCATAACACCGAGGTACCCCTCAAAGATGCACTCGTTTGTGAGTGATACACGACTGTGGGGTACAGCCTTCCCATTAAGCCTGCAGGGCGTTAACTTTGTGTGTGGCCGACGTGAAAATCTCACCACCTCGGCTGAGATTCAAACTGACGAACTCCTTGCTTTGAGTTCTGTGCTCTACCCCTGAGCAACAGAAGCCGGTTGTGATTATTTTTTTCTTGCTTTGAGTTCTGTGCTCTACCCCTGAGCAACAGAAGCCAGTTGTGATTATTTTTTTTAATGAGCTCACTGACATCCCTTTAAGGTAGCAACACTGGTTCCCCAGTATGACCTGACTTGGTTTCAGTAACCTTTGCATTACACAATCTGCTGTTTAGGAAACCCTTGAGGGTATACATTTTCTGAAAGCTGCGAACATTCTCTACATTTTGGTTAATGGGAACGTTGTTTTGATGAAATATGTTTGACAATTAAAGAATTTTAGTTAAGTTTTTAATGTTTTTCATGTGAATCGCAGGGAGAATTTGTTTAAGTCCTAATATCGCTCACACCCTTGGTTGGTTCAGCCTTATTACGTTTGCTATGAGAGCCGCAATGTCCATTGTTAACCTTTTTTTGGAACATTTCAGCGAGTTTATCTCACGCTAAGCTTGTTGCAATAAGTCTGTTTCGGTCAATTTAGTCAAAATTTTGAACTTTGTGACATGCCGGTCCACAAGCCGTCCTTCTTGGCGGATATGCGCCATGCAGAGACAAGAGCGACACCTAACGAGAAGTTAGGTGTCACCAGAAAAGAAATATCCGTATTTTTTTTACGTTTCCCTATATAAAACCTTTCCAATTAAGTTTAAGGCGTAAAATAAAAAAAAAAACCCTTTTTATTTGACAGGTTAAACATTATTTATACATGTATTCGAAGATGCCACACTCAACTGTGTCAGTGATACCCTCTCTGCAAATGAATGTTAAAACAAACACTTATATAATTCATTTTCAATAAAGTATGGTTTCTGTATTGAATTATCTACATCATTTTTATGGAAATGCAGTACACAAATTCAGTACAAAACTTTAATGCTTAATTACAATAGCTGTTATACTTAATAATTAAAGGTAAACACATAAAAGTTAAGAATTTAATAAATGGAATATTTAAATAGTTAATAATATATGCTAAGGTTCATTCCCATTTTTTTCCTTAATGCCACAATTTTCATTTGTTGCACAGAGCAATGTTTAAAGGATTTGCTTGTTTTAACATACTTTTTAATACTTTACAAGATTTGGTTTATTCTAATTTAAAAATGGATATTTTTTTAACACCCTCTTATTTCAGTTAATAAATTTAAATTTGTATTTTTATATTTCCATCAACTCATCTATACATTCGTGGTTTTTTATAATTTACATGCATATTCAGTCACTTAATTGAGATATCAATACTTCTACAAATGAGTAATCATGAGAGGCGCCTGCCTTTTCCATGTAGCCCTTAAAATTGCACAGAAAACTCCAAATAGGTTTACAGGTGCGGACCACTCGGACCGGTCCGGTTCACAATTTACGACGGACCGCTAACATAAAATACCGGACCGCTTTTCCCTGGACCACACCCGCATTAATTTAAGGTTTATGGTAAATAGATACGCATAAAAGATACACATAATAATACGTGTTCCAAAACACGACCCACATCCAAAAGGCCTTCTCGCTAAAACTGGAAGAAAATCAGCCCGCGTCCATATTTTGTCCACTGTTTCAGCCCACTACGGTCCCGCAGTTCTCTTTACAAACAATACTTTTTCGAGGAGACGAGGAATAAAAGATCCTCTAAGAATACAGTAAATAACGTCACGGTTACAAAAAGAACCTCTTTAATCTCAATTCACCATCCAAGTTACATTGTGAATGATGAAATCATATCTATATGTAAAGAATAATTTCATGTAGAGATGACAGTATGTATACATGAACGAGTTTACTTTTCAAAATATTGAAGAAATGATTGCATATGTATTTATCACATTGAAGTCTGTTACGGAACCTAATATCAACAGATCACGTATGCATGATATACATAAATTTTTTCAAGGAGATAAAAAAATCAGATTCTGTAACACTAGGCAGCGTGAAATGTCTAGGGGAATGAATAAAGAAGTCAGTGTTGTTTTTGTTAACAAATAACTATAATTTATTCTTAAAACAACCCTAACATTACAATACACTAAAGCAATACAATTACACAGTATAACAGCGGTATGACAACAAATCAATACAATCACACTGTAAAATAAACAAAGAACACAGTATCTGAATACCACCACTGTCACAACGAAAAGTCCTTTTAAATGTGTATGCCGGATGAAAAGTCCACACCAATCCTCGCGGAGAATAACAGTCCTATTTAAAGCTCTTGTAATAATCCAGAAAGTAAACTTGAGGCAGGCAGCAATAACTTGTATAGAGTTAGTAATAGTAGAATCCCTGAAATTACTGGATAATCTGACAGGTCCCGCATACTGACATAAACACGTCTGTGCCCGCCGGAATATTCTTCACCGATCTCTCCGCTCTAAAACACAGCCCCCTATTTATAACTTCTCGCTCCAAGCCGAGAATTTTCCACTTCTCGAACAGTCTAAATGATCTAACATAATACACAGTAAACACGCGTTACAGGAATCATCTAGAAGAACATCGCTGTGTCTCTACATACCAGGGTCTACACGTGAGCCCGACCCGGCCCGGGCAGGCGAGAAAGCCCCAAGCTAGCAAGACAGCGAGAGTTCAACCAGTACGGATTAAACTGAGAGTGCAACTACAACACGAGTTACGCCCGTGTCACACAATAAAAAGAGCACCTGTAACGAGTCTCCTTCAATTTTCATTCCCCTAGCTCATCATTTTGACCCTCATTGTATTATTTTGTTCTTGCATTATCACTTTCTAAATCTAGCCTTTACCTGTACGAGAATTATGTGTTAGAATAAAGATTATTATGATTATTATTGAATAATGTGTTTCAAATCCATATATGATAACATATTATATACCTTGTGGATAAAGACATGCATAGTATCGCAAGTGTTAATGACTCTCAGTTCGATCATTTAAATTAAAAAATCAAACTCATGTTTTGTGATCCACATCGTTGGTTATAACATGTAACTATTATAAAAATCTTGCACGGTATGCTGTGTGTGTTTCTTGGTTGTTTAATTTTTCAACAAATTTAATGAAAAATTATGTAGAATTAAAGAGCATTTACAAGAACGTACACAATTTTAATAATAAAAATAATAATCATAATGATTTATTATAATTGATTTCTATAAAATGGACCGAACCGCTTAGACTGGTCCAACCACTGGACCGGACCGCCAACAGCTGGACCGGACAGGGACCAGACCGCTACCGGGTCCGCACCTCTATGTGTATTGTGTACATTTCTCTAATAATATGATATACAATAAACGTAACTATTGCCGCATTTCAATATGTTAGTTTTTGTTATTTAAAATAAAAATATTCTCCTAATCAATTTCAGCTGAGCGCTGTCACCCACAGGTCCCTTGTTACAATTCATTTGCGCATGCTTAAAGAATATTACGTCTTTACCACAAATACGCCCATGTTGATGTTATTTGTCTTGACACGATTCTTTTCCAACCTGTTTGAACGGACAACATAACCCTTTTCACTTAATTCATATTAAAAAAAAAAATCTTACATTTCAACGAAACACCTTTTTACAATTCACAAGCACATGCTTGAAAAAATATTACTTATTCCGTGAAGTCTTTGCCATTAAATACGCCCATGTTTATGTATTTTGCCTTGACACGATTCTTATCCACTATAATTGAACGGACAACGTTACCCTCTTCACTCCTTTTTACCCCCCCCCCCCCTGGTGTATTTTGAATCCACGGTGTATTGTGGGACCAGGGTTTCTAGGCCCATAAACAACGACCATGTTACATGGGAGACCCGACTACACTTTGGTACTGTACCCGATAAAGGGACGGATCTGGTGTTTTGCGTTGTCGGAGGTAAGCTCTTTACCTATTGTCAAGCTTGTTGTATTTAAAGTGAATTCCATCCTGACGACCAGCTCGCTATCATCACCATCCAAGCTAAGACGACCAATTTTTAGTCCCTGACCATTTTAAATCATCATAAAAACCTCCCGCTGACACGACCACCCCGCCAACACGACCACCTTGGCTGGACCCTCAGGTGGCCATTATAGCGAGGCTTCACTGTAACTATGCAAGGGAAGACACAAGTGTGCTGAAGATAAAAAATTATTCTTTTTGAACATTATGTCAAGAAATAAACAATCAAACACACACGCTCTGTGGTACAAAACTAGGTAGTATAGAATGCTTAGTTTTATCTTAGCTCAATCCATTCTACATATATATAAATTAAGGTTTAGTTTTGGTAGTGTCTATAGAGTTGGAAAAAAGGTGAGGAACCCGAAGAAAACCTCCGGCCTTGGACGGTTCACTACAACCAACTATCATATATATATATTGACATTTGTTGCTATGGTGATGCCAGTAAGAATAGAGCCAATTACGCAAACCACCTAGTTACTTCATTTCCTTGGTTATGTAAGGGGCATGACACCATGCAGTCACGGCGATCACAGTGCTTTTTACCATCGTTGACAAGTAACTAGCATGCAATTAAGGGCGTGGGTTAAGACTTTCTAAATGTAACATACAAACATACACTGAAAGCTGCAAAAGAAAAGTTGTAACTTTTAAAGCTTTTTATACACCATTTGAGGTGACAGTCATACTCAATTATTCAGCATGACATTGTATTCATGTACAGTTCGCCTATTACGTAGGTGCGGTTTTGTTTCTCTGATATAGGAGTGGTTTCCGGTGTATATACTTCGGGTTTTCCCAATTCAGGTTAACCCCCGGAAATCTGAAATCGAATTCAGATTTCCCAACAGGTAATGTTTGACTTATTTTCAGGTAACCCCAACAATGTACAGATTACTCAACTCCCTACTAAATGACAAAATTAACCCATGATATATTATTTCAATAAACAACGCGATAGATATAATATATATAACGATGCATCGAGATACGAAAACTACAATTATGGCAAAATGTTAATTATATTGTGAATTACATTTATAATGATTCAAACACTTCACCGAAGCGGATGACATTTTACATGAGATTCAAACTCATTTGGGAAATCGAGAAGAATGAAATTATATAAATATAATTAAACAACTTTTAAGAAACAACTATTATGAAGGGGTTGTCGAAAAAAGTTGGGGGTACTGTTAAATTGATTTAAGGTTACCCCTGATTACAATTTATCTGGGGTAATCTGATTCGCTACACCTGGATGTCAGAGTAGGCTCTACCCGTCTAATTAGAATGCCTCCTGAGTCGTGATTTCATGTCAGCTATTACGTAGATGTAAAGGGGACATGCGGTATATCCATCTTCATACTACAAAGTCTAAGACAGCTATTTAGCGAGCCACTCTAGCGTCGATTTAATAGATATTGTAAAGGAATGCAAGTGTTCTGATTGAAACAAAACTGCCAATAAAATCCATCGGGAAAACAATAATACTCAGTTCACAAGCCGTCTGAACACGAACATATGTACGCACAGGAAACGGGGCAGGTTTATATGGCTTTATTTATAGGTCAAATTCTTTATGTCCTCCCGGCAATGTTAAACCAGACGTACTCTGGTAGCCCCGAAAAAAAAGTTACGGCCAATTTTTTTACTGGTTCTATTGCTTTGTTCCGCAAGAAGGGTATGTGTTCATTCCCGTTCGTGCGTGTGTGTGTATGAGTACATGTGTGTTCCCAGCATAACACGCGCAGTCATGAACGAATCTAATGTAACTTTCAGGGCTTTTTGGGAAAGGGCCAAGGGAAGTATCGATATTCATCAAGAAATATTCACAAATATACGTTAACCTGGGACTATGGGCCAAAAAAGTGAATCCACGGAAGGTCCCGCCTCATCAGGCATTGTCGCCGGGCCACCTGTTCACATTGGTCGAGCGCCGAGCACCTCGGGGTGGCGTGTCCAGTGAGTTCGCAGTGTGTTTCTGGAGGTTGTGCTCCATGGCGGAGGCATATGTATCCATTTGGATGCACATTTTTATATATATTCATGACATTGACACCAGAGCTGGTCACTGAATCAAAGTCTGTGAAAAGCGTAGCTGCTACAGATTTTCTATTTTGAGAATTTTTGTGTCAGAAGTATAGATATAGTTGAATACAGGAATTAAATATAATATATTAACATATCAGGACCGAAGAAATAAATTCTTAGGACGCAAATGACGGTTAAGGTATGCGGTAGTGGTGTGCCAATTTATCGATTTAATCGATGATTGGTCGTTTTCTTTCATAATCGATTATATCGATTACAGTTTTGCATAATCGATCACACAATCGTTCACAAACGATTTTATAATATATATATATGTCTATATATATATATATATATATATATAACACACACATATATATATATATATATATATATATATTTATATATATATATGTCATAGATTGGAATGACAGGCCCTAATGTGACTTCTATGTTACGGTATCTCATGTTGTTCAACCGCTTATGTTTGGTTTTGCGCGCAACTGACCGTGTCGAGTTCTTGTTATTAGAAAGACACACGTAAAGCGGATAGGGCCCACCCCAGTGTTGTTATTTTAATTAGTGTCAAAGGTCACGTAATATAACCGAGAGCGGACGCGGGAAACTGTGCATTTGGCCGTTTCCTGTTGTCACGCACGTCGATGTGATACTTATATTGCACATCTTTATACGTTACAGGTATGTGTTATTTATTTATGCCTAATATGCTTATGCCTGAGTAACAATTCATATATCTCTGATACATGCTATTGGTGGAAATATAACTACCCTTTGTCTGAACTACCTATGTCTCTGTGCGACGTTATGGTCATTCCTTATAGTATGTAAACGGTACGGACAATGTAGTAAATTGATACTGAATAACGATATTGAGTCATATTCAGAACCAGAGAAATCATTGTTTCCTATATTTTCCTATGTATTTATGTTAAGAGTATGACTAGTCAGCATGTTATGGGTAAGATTTACAAATGACATTATATTGCATGAATTTGTATTATAGACCCAACCGTTTTATGTACCATTTATTGTAATTTATCATGTTTAGGCATTTGGCCGTTTCCTGTTGTCACGCACGTCGATGTGATACTTATATTGCACATCTTTATACGTTACAGAATAAATCACTTTGGTCAACAACTCTGGTGTTCCATATTCTGCCGCCCAAACCCTTCCGTCCAGCTGGTGCCACCATTGTTCTGGCGATCGTGCGCACCCCGTGACAAATGGCGCCCGATAAGGGACGAGTGGCTACCTTCACTGTATGAATGGAACTATAGAGGCGGAACACCAGTGCCAGTGACTTTCCTTTGTGATGCCTGTACAGGAGTGACAATACGCCATTGTGATTCCACGACTGCTCTCCAAGGCCGAGATTCCAAGGGTGAAGGGACTCTGTATTGACATAACATATTTGTGGACTTACCCACATTACGATGATGATTGCCATTATCCCGTGTTTTATTCCTGTGAGCCTGGAGCAGTAGTAACTGTCCATATTTATATGAGGTGATTTTTTCAAGCAGATTAGAGACTTTAAGATCGCACTTTAGGATTTATGGCACCCAAGTTTGTTGTTGTTCAATTATTATTCTGAAAGTGAAGCCCTGGAGGACTTTAGGCATTTTGGTGCTAGGGCTTGCACACTGGATTTTGTTTAAGGACCAGTGGTGTTTAGCAGAAGGGTGATTTGTTTGCCTTGGAAATTGCCCATTGTTATATAAATGATCGGTGAATCGCAGTAAGTTTTTTTTCAAGAGTCCCAGTTTGCTACACTTGTCTTCGGCTTGTGTTGTCTCGCTTCTCATTCTGTCGGCCTAGCTGGTGAGTGAGGCGAGGGCCTACGAACCGATTACAGGTAAACGCGACTCTTACTCTTTCATGTATACGGGACTGTTTAAGTTTGTTGATCAACATGCCCTGGTGTACACTTGAATTCACTCATAGGTTAATGCCATTGTTTACATCTGAGTTTACACTTGCTGTGGAGAAGGCACGATTCCTTAACATTTTTCGTCACGGTATACATCAGTTTAGCCTAGTTATGCTGATACATAGCCTTCTACTTGTAAACAAATGTTAATACCCAAGTTGAATATACTACATACCGTTGGTCTTTTGGATACCTTGGAAGTATAGAACATATTGATTGATACGGTGTAGTGATTGGATTGTGTATTTTACATGTTACCAGAGATATTGGTGATGTCGCCCTCTCTTGCATGTTCATAAGGCTCTTTTGCATGTTTATTACTGAGCTTCATAGTCGAGAAATTATTATCAAGGTTTATATTTCTGACAAAACCGTACTGAATGTTAACAAACATGTCAGGAATCTAGAGCACGGGTTCCTATCACACACTACATGTTCAGTGATCAGTTTAACCTGATTATCTATTTAGATAACATTGTCGCCGGAATACAGTAAACTAGACGTGTAACGTCTTGCAGGTATTCATGCGATAAAATCCTAGGCGCACTAGGATAAGTTATAGTAAGGCCAGTTACACAATCACAACTTTAATTTCGCAAAACATAGCCATCAAAATGCCGAAGGATCCACCAAAACCTGACTCTGAAAATGAACAGGAATCTCAGGATCCGCGGGAGCGTGAGCTGTCAGATACAGAGCTGGATAAGATGGCATCGTACCTTCAGAAGTCTGGGAGATATGTAGTCAGAAGACCGTCTGTTGTGAAGACCGAAGGTAGGACTGAAGGAGCAGTAGGGTATGAACAATTCGATCCATGTGCCACTTCACCTCGCATGGGAGAACAGTCCTTTACGTATACGCCGTACACCTACTCACAAGCTCCAAGGATATCCTTTTTCTCTGGGGAAATTCCGGTGCCGAAAGGCGAGGTATCCATAGATGTCTGGAGGTATGAAATACAGTGTTTACAAAGAGATGCCATTCATCCCGAACCAGTGATACGCCAAGCTGTAAGGAGGTCCCTGAGAGGCGAAACCGCAAAAGTTTTACTCCAACTGGGTCAGGAAGCCACAATAGAACAGATCATTCAGAAGTTGGATGGAATTTATGGAACTGTAATTACTGGCGAAGCCTTGTTACAGCAGTTCTTCACTCAGTGCCAGGAGGAAGGTGAGTCCGTTGCAGCATGGGGGTGTAGATTAGAAGATATATTACACCAAGCCAGAGTAAAGGGCCTTCCGGGACTAGGATTAACTGATGATATGATCAAAACCAGATTCTGGACTGGGTTAAGAGACGACAGATTAAAGAACGCCACCAGGCACAAGTATGATACGTGTAAGAGCTTTGATGAATTGAGACGGATAGTGAGAGGGGCGGAACAGGAATTGAGAGGTCAGCATACAGCCAGACCAAAGAAGGCCCAGCTCCATCAACAACATGATGCACCACAATCACAAAGTTGTGAGTCTGATATGCAACGAATTATCAGACGTCTCGACGCATTGGAAACACGTTTAACTGATGAGAGGTCGCTAACATCATCAGCCGGTGCAATGAGAAATATATTGCATCGACTGGAACGAATTGAAGAGCGGATCAATCAACCAACAATTGGGGATGTGAGACACAGCGATGAGCGATTTGAAGAACAAGTCAACCAACCAATACCAGAGGTGATGAGATACAGTAGTATACAGAATCGTGGAATGTATCGCGGAAGACGTTTTGCTGGTGGATTCAATAGACCGAACCAGGGAAACCGACGTTGGCCTCTTCGGCGGGGCAGGGAGCAGGCTTCATAACTGATTGCCCCAGTGATATTGGAAAAGTAAGGAACAGGATGGTTGGTTCAGCAAATGAAGTGGTGGTACACATAGAAGGCATCGAGTGTGCTGGATTAGTGGATACAGGCTCAATGGTAACAACTTTATCAGAACAGTTTTATGACACACATTTATCGCATGTGGAACTACATCCTATTGACGATCTTGGTGTAGAAGTATATACAGCCGGTGGACATAACCTGCCATTTTTGGGTTATGTGGAACTGGACATTAAGGTGCCGTTTTTACATCAGAGCGTGGATATTCCAGTACTTGTGGCAAAACCGACGGAATATACCAAAGCTGTACCAATAATTATTGGAACCAATGTTATAAAATTGTTAAAAGAACACACAGAAGCAGAAACTGCTAGAGATGTCCCACAACAATGGAATTGTGCTTTTAAGGTCATCCCTAATAAAGATGGTAAAGTAGGATGCTTCAAGCTGGCGAGTCCACGTCCCCCCTAAGTGCCATCCCATACCACTGTGACTGTCTGGGGAAGAACACGCAACGCTCCAATTACACAGGCGGCCATCACAGGTGAATCCTCAGACGCTTTACCTGGCGGTATTACTGTATGCCCAAGAATTGTCAAAATTGAACGGAAACGGACTACATACAAGATTCCTGTTCAGCTTTGTAATATGACTGCCAAAACACAACATATTAGACCGAACTATAACCTATGTGAGCTGCATGAAGTGTCTCTGCTTAATCATCTGCAGAATCACAGAGATACATATTCCAACGGAAACAAAATCTCAGAGAACACGTATGGTTTTAACTTCGATCACGAAAATCTTACCGTCCAGCAACGTCTACAAGTGGAAAAAAATGCTCGGAAAATAGGTCTCCGTGTTTGCACACACCAAAACTGAATTGGGTAGGACAAACACAGTTGTTCATGAAATTAGATTAAATGATAACACACCATTCAAACAGCCTCACAGAAGGATTCCACCAGCTATGTTTGATGAAGTTAGGAACCATCTACAGGAAATGGTAGAATGTGGAGTCATTAGGGAGTCATGCAGTCCATATGCATCAAATCTGGTTCTCGTAAGGAAAAAGGATGGTAGTCTGCGTGTTTGCATAGATCTGAGAAAGCTCAACTCACGTACGATTAAAGACGCCTATTATCTACCCAGGATAGACGAAAGCCTAGATGTTTTGTCTGGTGCCAAATGGTTTTCAACATTAGATTTGCAGTCAGGGTACTGGCAAGTTGAAATCAAAGAAGCCGATAAACATAAAACAGCCTTCACTGCTGGACCCCTTGGATTGTATGAATTCAACCGGATGTGCTTCGTACTCACAAACGCACCAAGTTGCTTCCAAAGATTAATTGAAAAGTGCATGGGTGATATGGCCTTAAAACAGTGTCTTGTTTATCTTGATGACATTATAGTGTTTTCAGAAACGTTTGAGGACCACTTGAAACGACTCGAAGCGGTATTTGCACGGCTAAGTGAACATGGACTGAAGCTAAAACCAGCAAAGTGTCACCTGTTCACTCAAAAGGTGAAATATCTAGAACATATAATATCAGCTTATGGTATTGAAACAGACCCAGACAAAGTGCAGACTGTAAAGACCTGGCCTGTTCCACGAAATGTGGTAGAATTAAGAAAATTCCTTGGATTTGCTGGATATTATCGTCGGTTTGTAGAGAACTACTCTAGAATTGTCCATCCCTTGAATCAGCTTCTAACCAGTGGGGATAAGCGTGGGAAAAACAAGTCACGGAAACCAGTTAAACCATGGCAATGGACAGCAACGAAACAGAATGCATTTGATACCATAGTACATAAACTGACAACCCCACCTGTGTTAGGATTCGCAGACTACAGCAAACCTTTCATCTTACATACGGATGCAAGCTTAGAAGGTTTAGGTGCTGTGTTATACCAGGAACAAAATGGAAAGCAAAGGGTCATCGCTTATGCAAGTAGATCGTTGAAACCAAGTGAAAGGAATTATCCAGCACACAAACTAGAATTCCTGGCATTGAAGTGGGCAGTAACCAACAAGTTCCACGATTATCTTTATGGTAACAGTTTCAATGTTAAGACTGATAACAACCCATTAACTTATGTACAGACAACTGCAAAACTAGATGCGTTAGGACAACGGTGGGTGGCAGCACTAGCCCTATAGGACTTTTCCATTGAGTACAGATCTGGAATCAAGTCCCGTGATGTTGACGCCCTATCAAGACGGCCTAGGGAATCAAATCAGCCTCATCAGTTCTCAGATAACATCGAGCAACATGAAAAGATATCGTCGGATAAGGTATTTACCTTAAAGACAAGTCAACAACTAATGGTTCAGCCACCACATGACAAGACAGATATTCCTAGATTCATTTGCAGTAATAAGGAATTGAGAGAAGCACAGTGTTGCGATGACGTGATTAAACAGGTAAAAGTTTTGGTAGAAACAGGGGTTCGTCCAACATATTCAAGACTGCGAGGGGAGAGCCCAAAGGTTAGAGGTCTTATCAGGCAATGGGATAAATTGGAAATATCTGATGGTATTTTATGTCGGAAAGTTAACATCCACGGTGAACAGATTAAGCAGTTTGTACTTCCAGAGAGCTTAAGACAACAAGTAATGAAAGGATTACATGATGATGCCGGACATCAAGGCAGAGATCGGACCCTAGAATTAGTCAGACGTCGTTTCTACTAGCCAGGTATGACAAAGGATGTGGCGGATAAAGTTAAAACTTGTGAACGGTGTATCTGTAGTAAAACACCAGTACAGCCACCAAAAACAGAACTTGTAAATATCAAAATCTCCGGACCTATGGAACTGATCTGTCTAGATTACTGCAGGATTGAAGATTGCAAAGGAGGATTCAATAATATACTTGTCATTGTAGATCATTTCACAAGATATGCACAAGCCATTCCATCTAAAGATCAGACCGCTAGAACCACTGCTAGACTACTATATGATAATTTCATTGTGCATTACGGTTTTCCAACTCGAATCAACAGCGATCAAGGTCCAAACTTTATGTCTGGGGTGATGAAAGAACTATGCGAGATAACAGGAATCAGCAAATCCTGTACCACACCTTACCATCCTCAGGGCAATGGAATGTGTGAAAGATTTAACCAAACTTTGATTGGCATGATTAGAACATTAGAAGAACAACAAAAAGCTGATTGGAAAAAGTATATACCTTCTTTAGTTCATGCATACAATGCAACTAAACATGAAAGTACGAGATATGCACCATATTATTTAATGTTCGGTAGACAACCAAGGCTTGCAATTGATGTGTTGTTGAGCATGGACGAGGACCAGCCACATTCAAACAGCCATTCTGAGTTTATCAATAAATTAAAGGAGAAACTACTGTTTGCATATCGCACAGCATCGGAACATGCCATAAGAGCTGGTGAGAAACACAAAGACAATTATGACAGGAAAGTCCGATCCAGTGATGTACAGCTTGGAGACCGTGTCATTGTACAGAACGTAGGACTTAAGGGTCGACAAAAGTTAGCCGATAAATGGTCTTCTGATGTGTATGTCGTGCTAGAAAAGCCAAATCCTGATATACCAGTGTTCATCGTGCAACTAGAGGATGGTTCCGGGCCGAAACGTACATTACACCGGAACATGCTACACGCTGCCATCTCACCCGAAGGAGGACAATCCGCATAGATCGAATCAAGGCATATTGAAAAGAACTCATGAATCCACCCGGTCTTCTGTTAGTATGGATAGTGACGATGACGACTGGTGGACGGTGAAGGTTAACAGGACAGAACGGCGCCGCGCAGCCGTAGACCCAGGAACTCAAACAGGCGACGATGACATTGTAGTAGAAAAGTCCATACAGGAGTCCACTCGCGTTGATTCGGTTCACGAACTCTCATCACCTGAAGTGACCGATCTGGTTGATGAGGCTCCATCAACAGATGTATCGACAGAATCGGCAGATGTATCAACGCAATCAGCATCCGAATCAATTGAGGCTGCGCCTAGGCGATCGAACAGAACGAGTAGACCAGTCCAGAGGCTACAATATAATTACGTACATACGCCTTCTGCACCTCCGCTAACACACATTACACAGACAAAACGATTGACTAACCAACCGGTGATCTCGAGTGTTTATCGACCGGTGTATGTCTAATTTGAATTATCTGAATGATCTCGAATAACTTCCGTACATTGTATTTTTCTATTGGATCTAGTCTAAGAGATGTTATCTATGTGTATTCTTTAGGCCTCATTAGGTATATTTCGTAGGTGTAATGTTAGATACCTGGATTTGGTCGGCTCAGCTGGAGAATCAAGGTCTCTGCACTTGACACTTTCTGTAGATAGGTATAACATCTCGATTCAATCGGCATAGCTGGGGAATCGAGGCTGGTTTAATTGATATTTCGAAAGAGCTATCCCTTGTCCATTAGGCTTAGCTGATGGACCATTCGTGTGTCTGCCTAATCTCATAAATATTTACCTGAAACACACATCAGTTTTTCTCTATTGCTTTCATCCGAATACTATATAATTCTGGCAATGTGTATTATGAATACTCTCGTGTGACTTTCGTTCAGTGTATGTGTAAGTGTTATGTGAATGATTGTGTTTTGACGATTACTCTTGCATTAGCATCTTATTATGTCGAGGCCGCCATTTCGCGATGGGGGGAAGCATGTCATAGATTGGAATGACAGGCCCTAATGTGACTTGAATGTTACGGTATCTCATGTTGTTCAACCGCTTATGTTTGGTTTTGCGCGCAACTGACCGTGTCGAGTTCTTGTTATTAGAAAGACACACGTAAAGCGGATAGGGCCCACCCCAGTGTTGTTATTTTAATTAGTGTCAAAGTCACGTAATATAACCGAGAGCGGACGCGGGAAACTGTGCATTTGGCCGTTTCCTGTTGTCACGGACGTCGATGTGATACTTATATTGCACATCTTTATACGTTACAGGTATGTGTTATTTATTTATGCCTAATATGCTTATGCCTGAGTAACACTTCATATATCTCTGATACATGCTATTGGTGGAAATATAACTACCCTTTGTCTGAACTACCTATGTCTCTGTGCGACGTTATGGTCATTCCTTATAGTATGTAAACGGTACGGACAATGTAGTAAATTGATACTGAATAACGATATTGCGTCATATTCAGAACCAGAGAGATCCTAGATATTTTCCTATGTATTTATGTTAAGAGTATGACTAGTCAGCATGTTATGGGTAAGATTTACAAATGACATTATATTGCATGAATTTGTATTATAGACCCAACCGTTATATGTACCATTTATTGTAATTTATCATGTTTAGGCATTTGGTCGTTTCCTGTTGTCACGCACGTCGATGTGATACTTATATTGCACATCTTTATACGTTACAGAATAAATCACTTTGGTCAACCACTCTGGTGTTCCATATTCTGCCGCCCAAACCCTTCCGTCCAGCTGGTGCCACCATTGTTCTGGCGATCGTGCGCACCCCGTGACATATATATATATATATATATATATATATATATATCCAAAGAGTCATATTTTTCAAGTTTAATATTATTCTGTCACAGCCATAAAAACTTGACCTTGTGCAAAAAATTGTCAAATACCGGGCCATTACCGTGCCTTACAGCATGATGTACAATTTAGACTGAATTTACTCGGGCGTTATTTTTGTTATAATTGTATACAGCATGCTTCACGGTAATAGAGTTGGCACATAAATAGGTAGGTAGGTAGGTAGGTAGATGTAGATACTTCACATACAAACGGATCATATTAGCTGATATCAATCTTAATCAAAATGATATTTCTCTTTAAGGATCTTAACTGATTCACCAGTGACATAAAAATAGCACCACAAGAAATATCGGTAATGACTGCTCATGCAAAAAGTACCTGTAACTTTTATAGGCATTACTTTTGAAGATGAGCAAACCTGGTTTCCATTTCGAATTGATTGCTGGACCCTTTGAAGTTTAAATTTTGCTGTGCGATTGTGCCATCAGGAGCGGGTGGTTCAAAAACATTTACATATATATATATGATCAAAGGATTACATGTATGTAAAAGTGGAGTGCACCGGCATTTCAAACAGCTTTGGGAATGTCAGCGTAAAATTGTGGCGGCGCGGATCAAAAGCTGAGATGTTTTATGATTCTGAGGAGTGGAAATCCACTTAAGTATGGTATATAATCTCCTTTGCAGCAGCTGGAAATAGTAATAAATTGGACTCCGTGAAAGTACAGTTAATGTAATGTTGTACTAATCACAATTTAGTGAACTAAAGTAGTTTTCAAGACAAACCAATTTACTAGTGTGAAAATAAACGTTTGTGTCCTTCCTTATAGTGGTAAAACTTTAAACTACATGAATTTAACATTAGCTTGGAATATTAGATAATGGACAACATAGAAAAGGGTGTTTCTTTACTCATTTAACATAGTTGTAAAGTACAGGTGTTATGTTTTTAGGGCATAAACTATCGATATATCACTCGGAAAAGGAGAAAAACAGAAACGTTTGTCCATTTTTTGCCACTATTTGTATTGACATTTAACAATATTTTTGTACATAGTTCATATGTACATTAACTTTAATACATTTCACAATCATTTGAAAATTATTATTTTTTTAATGTCATTTCATGTCTACTTACATAAATTTTAATGATATCAACTTGATTTGAACATATTCTTAATGCCGGGAAATTTTATACAGTATGCTAGGATGGTATTACTTTGAAGGTTCGTTCACCACCCAGACACTTCACTTAAGACATTTACGTTATATGCACCTTTCAACATGTATATGTTTTTAAATTCTTTTACTGGCATTTTCTCCATATTATATTACAAATTAACAATATCGCGGCCGGGCTTTTTTTATAGACGAAATAAAAGTTTTGTTCTATGATTTCTACGGTACCTTACGGTAACTTGCGTCGCATCACCACAAACATGGCGATTTTGCCCAATTATCGTAAATCGCCCGTTTTGGAATGGCTCGCTTACAATTCGCGTTAATCCTTATATAGTATCCCAACGGTAGGAGGGGGGGGGGGGCTGAGAGGGGTTGATGAGCTTGCACCCGGTCTCGGATCTCCGACACTGCTAGTTTTCAAAAACGTATTCATGGGTCAGAGTAAAAGAGACTCGGGTGAAAATTGTTAACGTGATGTTCAGGGAGGATTACAGAGGTTGATGAGTTTCTTCTTTATATTCTTAATTGGCGAAAAAAATATATGTGAATGGACCTTATTAGGTCCCCCGAGTGCAAACCATAGATTATTTTTTTATATATTTGATATTTCTTCTCCTTTTTTTCTGTTTGCGCTACGTCTCCATGACTGATTTTCATTAACTAAAATTTGGGCACAGTATAAGTCCTAGGTCACAGATAGAACCTGATACTTATATTTGACCTTGATTTTGTTCCGAAGGTCGTACACTCTATAGCCAATCAATATTATCGCTCAGTTGCGGGCTGGTGTGTGAGTTGGGGGGGGGGGGGTTGGGGGGAAGTTGCTTCCAGTGATTCGACGGCGATTGCACAAAGCAAGTTTCTTTTATTCTTTATATAAGATTTTATAAATAAAAGTTTGATTAGTTTGAACACTACCATGAGTTTGTTCGCTTAGAAACGTAGAATTTAGCAACACTTTAAGACAGTTCGAGTAACTCTCTAAAAACCGACCACGATATGACACCAGGGCTGTTTTATCGTTGACTTAGGTTATAAATATTTAAAACATTACGTTCTTTGCCTCCAATCAGATGGATGGATAAGAGATATTTACCATGTAAGAATCTTTCAAGATGCGCATGTGACCATTCTAATGTGACCACCATCTATAAAAATCGACGGATGTCGGCCGATTTTAAAAATCCGTCGGAGCTCGGCTGGTAATGTGGCGGCTTACCGTGTATTCAGGGCTGAGTGGGCATTGCAATGCGCAGGACTTCGTAGCTGATGGGCCGTAACAGCTGACTTTTAATACCAGCTCATAAAACTTTTTCTATAGCAAACACAACGCAACGGTCTTATCACGAAACAATTTTATTTCATAAACGAACAAAATCCAGGAACAATTCAAATGTTACAATGGTAAGGATAGTTGATGTTTTATATAAATGACATATAAATATACTTATATACATAAACAACCTGGATATAACAACACAACTTTGTATATGTCAAAATTAGAAAGAATACAGAATTATATACGTATTCAATATATATATATACATATATGTGTGTGTATGTGTTTATCATTTATCTGTACACATGTAGAACAAAACAATTTTGAAAAATCACAAACCCCAGTAGCACTAGAAACCAAACCTATCAATTTCACACCGAATATATTGACAATAAATAATGCAATCAGTTTGTTAAAAATGGTAAACAATATACATTAAAATAAAAGAGCTTGAGTGCGTTATTTACCAGAGAAGAAAAATAGTTGTCAAATAGTTGAATATATACTCATTGTGAAGGTTGTACATCATAAACATGACCATTCATTAGAAATCTATAAATGAATTTAAATTTTATAGAATATTAAAACACATTTATTGTGTTATAACACAATAACACTCATGATTTTGAAATTAAATATTAATTAAGTTTTAAAAAACTACAGTCAGAAGACACACTACTCATGACAATGGAGACGACAGCCGTCCCTCTGGTACTCATTAACATTAACCAACAATGTAATGGGCAGGTTTCTATTATCATAGTACATGTATACAGTTGAACTACATAATATATATAAAAATAAGAAAACAGAAAATGTGCATTAATGTGATTATTCTACCATCTACGGGTTTAAAAGTGCTAACGTCAATATAAAAATCGACCTGATAACCTTAGATGGATTTACATATCTTTATTTGAACGTAATCTAAAATATAAGCTATTGAGGAAAAATGGGGAACAATAAAACTCCAGTTCAACACATAAGTAGAGCTTATCTGTATTGCTCAGATTGTACAATTCAGACTTGAACATCATTATGTGATGCTACTAGTGCCCACACTAATTTGTTCGATGAACCATGTTACGGGGTGACATAAAAGCGGACAGAACTGTCTCGCTAGTGAAGCTTGCTTTGCTAGCGAAACGGTTGGTTCGCCGGACTTGTGCACCACCGACCTGGTTTTCCCCTCAAAAACTTGTCTTCGTAACAAAATGGGGGCTCATCTAACGTGACAGTTTACTTTGTGGCCAAGGGAATAAGCTCACCAAAGTGTGACTCCTGGGATAATTAGTCTTGTTCTGATAGCAGAATGCTCTTAAGAGGGGGTGTGTTACGGGGTGACATAAAAGCGGACCGAACTGCTTTGCTAGCGAAGCGGTTGGTTCGCCGGACTTGTGCGCCACCGACCTGGGTGAGTTACGGGGTGACATAAAAGCGGACCGAACTCTCGCTAGTGAAGCTTGCTTTGCTAGCGAAGCGGTTGGTTCGCCGGACTCCGGGATCGGCCCAGGATTTTCCCCTCATTAATTTGTCTTCGTAACAACAACCACCCAACAAAAGTAAAATTCTAAAAAAAAGTACTATATCTACCAAGAATATATAAATTTCATGTAAAAATAAAGCTTTGTCATATACCCTGTCAAGTCAGATTTACTCAGTCATGCAGGAGCCTTTTTAGCTTATGACTATATGAAAATGGGATGATGCATTTTCATTCAGAAATTTAATATTTAATTTAATATTTTAATCGTTATTGTTAATGTTTCTATTTTATGTGGGTTTTATTTTTGACTCCGTAGGACTAGACTTAGATATACCGTGTACAGGGGCGAAGCCATGCTCACCCCCACCCCCCACCCCCCGGGCCTATCCGACATGTGCATGTAATATTGTGGAAACACTTTTGGGACACTGAATATCTGAAATATAAATTATTGTATGAAAGTAATTTTAAAAGTTAAAAGTAAAATATTTGTCATGTTTTTATAAAGTTAGTACTCTACATTTTTTTCTGCAGGTAACACTTTATACAGTGAAAGAGATACATCTCACGCACGTCATTTCTTACATTGTTTTATGATAACTAAGAAACTGAAGATAATACATCAACCTTGACTAATGCTTCATTTTATATATACTAGATTTATACAATCGCAAGGTGATCACTGAAAACAGAGGGGGGGGGCACTGGGCGATAACCGGGTATCGGCTATAAAGTGTACGACCTTTCGAATAGGTCAAAATAAGAAATCAATATGAGGTGCAAATCTATGACCTAGGACTAATATTGTGCCCATGATTTCAGAAAAGGCAGAAGAAATATTTTCTTATTTATTTGATAAAATGAAATTTTGCACTCGGGTCGCCCTAAGTAGGTCCATCCTCTAAAATTTGTTATCCAAGTATGAACATAGACAAAATACTAATCAAACCCTACAAAGCCTCCACGTCCTATCTGTGGATGGGTAGCTTAGATACTATAGGATAACTGCTTCGTAGTTTGTATCTGTTGTATCACCGGTATTGCCAAAGACAAGCTGGGTAACGTCTAGCGCCGAGCTCTATTATAAAACAAACAGACTGATACCGACTGACAGGAAGAGAAAGAACTCAGTCCCAGGTCTGTCCTCAGTACAACCGATATTATATTGCCTTTGCCTTTTCGGTTGTTATGATAACGTTCTCAGTTACATCTCTTGATATCTGAAATAATTAAAGGTGGATGTCTTCTGTTATAGGCTGAAAGAACATTGACAATACACGAGTATTTCGTAAGAAACGAATGTTTAAAAGGGCGGCTTGCAGAGTGCTCACGTTAACTCTTTTTGTTTTCTAAGTTTTTTATAACTTTTGAACGCATTTGTTACCATCATGTACCATTTGTTATTGACCATTGTATTGCTGTGATTCTATATCTTCTTTTAAGAAATTAGCTAGTTTATGATTTATTTACAGTTCCAGCAATCCGAATTCCGACATGGCCAACAAATGATTCTCTCTGATAGTTGACGATACAAGCAATACACTCGATGAAAACGGTTTTGGCAGCACCAGAAAATACTTGTATAACTTCCAGGACAGTTTACATTCAGAAATGACAAAATTGCACACACGGGAGTGCCAGCCGTCCAGGTATACAACTAAGCGTCATGTCCAAGGTTCTCTTGTCACAAAAATGTCAGTGAGAGAAACCTATCTCAGAGAAAAGATAGGACAAACGTTAAAAGTTTCGAAGAAAGGTCATTCTTTTATAAATAAATATGTCCTATTTAGAAGCAGAACTTTCAATACGATCAAAAAGTGTCTGGTATATGCGAAACATAAACAAATATATTTATCTGATGGCAGATAGGTCAGCGTTGTCGTTGTATGGTTAATCCATTTTCATCATAACCAGCTTCCTTGGACGTATTTCAACGAAACAAGTAAGGATTCCTCTCCGGCTTCTGTTGCTTCGTTTGTGGGTTCGAATCTCAGCCTTGGCGTAGAGATTTTTCACGGTCGGCCCCCATCAAGGGTGAGGGCACTGCAGGCATAATGGGAAGGTCGTGCCCAACAACCGTGCTTCACTTACATACGAGTGTGCTTTTCGGCGGGGTCTTGGTTGTATATGACGCAGCAATGGGGACGATTAAAGACGCAGGGGCCAGGGCCTACAGGTACAGGGTCCACCGGGCCTGGTTAACACCAGGAAATAAAATTAGAGGAAGCATGCGATGCTGCCCCGTCACGTAGTCCGAAATGGGAATGGAATTCTGCCGATGTACATATACTTAATTCATCTAGCATACAAAATAAAACGGAGCTATTACCTCCCAAAATTTATTAAAGAAAACAATTTGCGCTTTAGGGCCATCATTGATATAATGGAGCGGTTCTCAGCCAGTTTGTGGCGTATCAAGAGCTTGAAATTAAGGGGCCTGTTCCGATATGTCACGCCCCTTAACCGAAGATAACCCATAGATTCTGTTATAAAATTAGGCCGAAAAACATCGGTCCCATCGCACAAAGGTCGTTCGTTTTTGTTTTAATTCACGTGTGTATAACAAGATTGGGCCGCCAAAATAATTCAAAGACATTCAACAAGAATGTCTAGGGGCAAATAAGACAAACTATAGTTTTACAAAGAGCGTTTTGCAACTAGTCACCTCTCAAAGTCTGCATATATGTAACCAACCACCTTAGGTTACATATTTTTTAACTTTTCAACAATGCTGTGTTTACTTACAGCTTGTAGTTAAACATGCTCTTAACCTGGTTTTACGGAGGTTAACAATTTATTTGATATAATCTTAAACCTCTATGTACAATTTTCTGTATTCCGATACTCTGAATCACTCTACCATATAAATGTGGCAGCAATATTATCGACATTACCTAGCAGTCATAAAAACGTAACAATCAGGAGCGTCAACGCAAGGGTTGTGGTGGTGGTATATAATACATTTTTTTTAGCAAGGGGATGATCAATGTAATCAACTCCTGCTTTTCAGAGAATACTTTTTATATTTTGGAAATAAAATATATTATTTATTACAATAATAGACTTTTATTCCATCTCTTTTTTTTATAATGAAATATTACATATCTGAACCTGGTTTAGAATTTACCAAGACTTTAAAAATAATACCTTATTTTATAAAATCTTAATCTTTATCTGAATATATTTGTAATGTGTAACACAGACAATAAAATATATATATATATATATATATATATATATATATATATATATATATATGCTCATATAAAGTTGTCTAAACTTTACCATTCGACACCTGCAAGTCACCCAAACAATGGCAGATAGGTTCTTTCTGATGAGTAGATTAATTAGCACTGAAACAGATTTAGCAAAGAAGCTTAGTTTGGACAAACTACGAAGTATTTCACTGTTGTAATACTGGGTGAACAGATTTGATGAATTAATAGAGCTGATTTGACCATAAGTGACATAAAAAAGGCACCATTTATACACTTTGTACAGGTTCATCAACGTAGTTAATGTCACTCAATAAACGTAGTTAAAGTCACTTTATGAACGTAGTTAAAGTCACTCCATGAACGTAGTTAAAGTCACTCTATGAACGTAGTTAATGTCACTCTATGAACGTAGTTAATGTCACTCTATGAACGTAGTTAAAGTCACTCTATGAACGTGGAGCGCTCCGTGCGACTACTGTACGGTCTAGAAAGAGATCTTGATTTGGAACGGGAGCGAAAACGCCGATAGCAAGGTTTCCAAAGTTCCCTCTGTCTGAAGGTATGGACCCATGGGTTGAGGGCTGTGGACAGAATTATAATAGCCACGGCGGTGTCATGCAGGATGAACATAACATCCATGTCCGGACCCATCGGACACACCACCCCACATCTTCTCAAGTGGATCACTTGCACAGTGGCGTCGGCGATGGCTCCAAACAGCGACAGGGTGCACGTTACACTGAACAGCAGAACAGATTTCTTAATATCGCGCAGACGTGTTATCCAAGACGATGTCCCAACCGGAGAGAAGCCATTCTCGGACCTCTGGCGAGAGAGTCGTCTTCGTGAGCTGACGGCGATACAATGGATCAAAAGGTAGGATATGATAGTGCCGAGAGCTGGCGGGACGCGCGGGAACAGGACAAGCGTTATATACATCTTCTTCGGAGATTCGGTCGGCAACACTTGCATCGCGTTCATGAGAAAGGAGACCACCCAGATACCCATGCAGATAAAGGGTATCCGAGATTTGGGGACTCTTCTTTCATGGTCAAAAGGGTAGCGGACGTTGAGAAAGCGATCCATCACCAATGAAAAAAGTGACCACAAACTGGTGGTGGCACTTCCCCACTGCAGGATGTCAAGAATCTTGCTAAAAGTGTACGTGTTTAAACCATCCACTTCGGATCGATCAACTATGAATCTTATCAGCCATGTGAGCGATAATAGGCAATCTGACGCAGCCAGAGATATGGTAAAGCCTCCTCTCTCTGTTATTACAGCAGAGCTCTTGCGGATGAACAACCCGAGGACCACCATGTTCTCGGAGACCCCTAGTAGAGCTATGATCGTCGTAACGACTTGTAAGTGATGAATCACGTCCAGGTAAATCCCTGTATCATGATCGCCCATCAACCCCAGATCTCGCCCCGAATGTGAGCCGTTTGTTACGTTTGACGTCATTTTCGATCTAAATAGTTGCATTCACCTGCAATCATAAAAAAAATATCTTAATCCTTATATTGAAAGAATATACAGATGTCAATAGATGGGGAAATTATTAATACCTTTATTTTCTTAACATTTGTATCATGGCTTTTTCGTTTAATTAGTTCCTAGCAAAATCATTCACCCGGTTCACTAATATGTATATTGTGTATGAAGAAACCGGAATATATATATATATATATATATATAAATATATATATATATATATATATATATATATATATATATATATATATTTAATTGGTGTGCCGATTAATCGATTAAATCTATGATTGGTCGTTTTCTTTAAAATTCGATTAATTCGATAGCAGTTTTGCTTAATCGATTGAAAGCGATTATGAACCACATGCAAAGAATATGATACTGTTAGAGATACACGAACACATAGTAAGGAACACCCCTAAAGCGGAAACTTTGCGCAGCCAACTATCGTCCGATGATAAGTCGACAATGGATGCGGGTGTAATGATGGTTTCATTGTGTGTATACCGATGTAAATATCATACTATAAACTGGGGACTGCTATATACAAATCGATTTATAAACGATCATCGGTCGTTTTTATTTCTCAATGACCGATTGTGAATTTAAATCAGTTCCTACTCTAATATATATATATATATATTCACGAGTCTCAACATGGCAGGATGAACAGATTTCAATTAAAAAACCGCCAGTGTATAAAACAATACTATTTACTTACGAACAGAAAATGTCTGGTTATTTTTTTGATAACTTTATCAGATGGCCCGACTATTTCATTTTGATATATAATATAAACATATATTATATAAGCATAGGGTATTTTACTGGTTTTTTATGCGTTTTCCTAAAAACCACATCACGACAATTACGATTTGGGAATTCCACTATAATGGTAAATATGTAAAAACTAGAGAATGTAAGGTTTTAAAAAGGCTCTTCAGACAGGTACACAGGAGTAGACATACGCTCTGAACATAGCGCGTGACCTCCTGGTGACCTTCGACTCAGACGCTGTGAGAAATAGCAGGATTCTTCAGGTTTGGCAAGATGCCAAACACCTAGTCTGTTTGCGCTGGATAAACTAATATCTGATTACGCTCTGCGTTTAAACAAATCTGTAGAACTGGTTGAAGAAATCTGTATGTCTTAGCATGTAAACAAACATGGCTGCGCCCGTGATAAGCTCGTGTAGCACTGCAAGAGAGGAAATATGCGGACAGTGGGGGATAACTGACCTCAGGCCACACCAACGAGTTAGTATAGAGACTGTGTTGAAAGTTGACGATTGCATCGTGTGTATTCCAACGGGGGGGGGGGATGTTTGTGCTACCAAGCGCTTTCCATACGCTCTACAACATCCGATTACGCTCGTGCTACTTGCAATGTTATTGGTTAAATATAACGCCGGGGGGGGGGGCGCACCGCCTGGTGGCCAAACCTGACCAGCAACCGCGGTTTATTGCAGCGGGTAGTGTAGCGAACTGTTGGGCATAGCGTTACCGCGGCTTAAGGAGCGTAGGGACAATGATGTCCTCAAGTATTCCAATTACACCTTCCGTAGATCGCAAGAGCTCCTTTATCGGTTTGTTTTAGTCAGATTAAAAATTGAACACACATATAAGTAATATAAAAAACAATAACACTGTTAGAAATAGAGAACGGAATATATCAAAATTAAAATTAGTGAACCATATTGTTTTAGCACAAGCGACATGTGAACAAATAAAGCGGCTTTTTCTTAATATGTTTTATATTTGATGTTTGATAACCAATTCACTATTGTGTTCACCACAGATTCTCGAACTGAAGAAAAGAAAAGTCATTAAATATATATATATATATATATATATATATATAATGTGAGTCTATGTGATATAGCTGTAACAGTGTTGTTTTTTAATTTTAGAGAACAGTGATAGTGTTTACTCAGTATATGTACAGATAAAGAATGGTAACGCAAATTGAGTTTTATTATTGTTATAAAATTACTCAAAAAACCGTCATGCATCTATACACATATTTATGGGAAAAATAAAGTGACGTTGATCAGACTTTAACTATACCCGAGTAAAAGGCCAACGAATGCTGTGAAAGTTATAGAATTTAAAACCAAACAAACTTCACCATCGTATAGGACAAAAAAAAAAGCTAAATATAGGAAACAAATATGAAGAACGACAGAATAATCAGTGTTTATGGATACCCCGAATTGGATCCCGAATTCGGCTGTGTCAGTGAAGCCGTAGTTCGATAATGATCATGTTCCCTTGGCAAATGACTTGGCCATCTTATATTTTACCCTCTGAGTTGTTTAATGATTATTGCGCAGGGCTCTTGTCTTCTTTCTGGACCAACGATGTGATGCCGTTAAGTGAACCAGGCTCTTTTTTCGTTCATTCCTGAATTTTGTTTACTCACTCTTGTTTTACCTGCACGACAACTAGTATTTCTAACGTTATTTAACCCATGTGTGAGAACCATTCCATTGTAACTGACCACATTATTATATCCCTTTGCATATTCGCTGAATTATGTTATAACTCGTGAATGCAAGCACGGCTCGCGCGGGTTACTCGGCGCTGGCCGACTTGTACACCAAAATGAACATATAGTCGGATTTTCACTTTGGTTTATAGAGATTTTACTTATATTCTTTTAAGTAATCATTCGTAGTCTGTAGTTTAAAGTATCGGCTGTTAACCATGCACGATATCGATACAACAGTTGCAGAGTATTCCCGTGTGGGTCGTGTCAAGTGAGGATGACCAGTCCAATATAAATGCCTACTGAGTCGTCTTTTCACGGCTAGTTCACTTCTAACAGCATGTGGCACAATAAAAAATGTTTCTATTTTCCTTCCATGGCGTGACAGGCTCCACGCTGATACAACAGGAGGTTTATCGAAAAACCAATTTTTTTATGAACGTTTATTTTTACGAATGCTTTTCAGAATGAATGCAATAAATATCAATTTCCATAAACTTTTTAACATATTTTTTTTTATTTAACTCAACATGTAGGTTTTTAATAATGGATTAAAAACGGCTATGAATTCAGTATTTTTCCCCGCGGAAGTTACCATTTTAAGTAATTTTTTTTTATATTTTGTGAGATGTCAACAGTACAAAGATGAAGAAAATAACAAAGCTTGAAATCAAAAAACAAAATAAATAAATTATCATAAGATGCCATACAGATTATTGTCTATTTTTTTTATTCTATACAATTTTGACGATGCGATTTGTGCTCGATGAACTAAAAATAAGCAATTGCTCTTGATGGGGTCACAAACCAAGGTATAGTTACACTTATGGTAGTAACTGTCACTCAATATATCGGCTCATCAGGTGACTGAAGTTCAACTAATTGTGATATTGGTATTTATAATGTTTTTTTCGCACGACTAGGTGCCCTTGGTCCATTGCGACAGGTGGAAACAATTTCCGAACGTTTGTACAATCATTTCTGTTGTTTGGAGCTTATGATTGCTAGTTTCTCGGCCAAACACAGGTTGCACTGTTGTGAAGAGGTCATAAATGTGTTTTACTGCTAGATTATAGACCAAGTGAAATTTCGTTGCTTGTGTTTCAGGGTCAATACGTGTTTTGCAAGCACGGTTTCGTTTGAATGCTTAAATGATTTGTTATGGTTGTAATACCTTTGTTTGAATGAGCCTACGGCCATTCCAATGTACGTCTTAACTGTACCGTTGTTGTGCACGTCGGCTTGGTGGACAATGGACGGTGTAAAGCCTTTCCCATTGAGAAAACAGTCAGATTCGGTACGACAGTTGCATAGCCATTGTTGCGTTGATTCCTTTTGTTGAGATCAGATTCATCACATACCTTAGCATTTTATGCTCTAATGCTAAACATAGAGCGCTGCGTGAGCTTGGAGGAATGACTGCATTCCCGCAGATATATATTTATATACAGATATATATACATACAGATACATATATATACATATAATAAAACCTCAATAAGAACCATCTCGGTTTAGCGACCACCTCAAAATAACGACCGTTTTTTCAAGCTTCCAATTACTTTTTGTTCCTTATATCAGACCTCGCTTAGACGACCACCTCGAAAATGGGACAACTTTATTGAGGTCCCGCTGGGGATCGTAATCTCGAGGTTTTAAGATATATATATATATATATATATATATATATATATATATATATATATATATATATATATACCTGTAGTTAAACCACCTGTATATTATACTACACGTAACTGTGGCAGCTCTTTGTGCTAGAACATTTTTTAACGAAATGAAATTTGTCGATAAGCTGCCATTCCGAATTCTTGTCGTCAGCTAATGCTCCTAAGTTTTAAAATTTTTGAACATTGCCTCGAGGTTTTTAACTTCGAGCTAAAAATAGGAAAAGAAGTTCCTATGAGTGCAATTACACGCTCCCATATGTTAGATGACATGCACAAACAAAAAAAATAAAGGTCAAACAAAAATGTTGTGGTAAATGTGCCAATAGCAAATATTGACCAACCATACCTGGTTTTTGAGTCTATGAGGTGAGATAATACATGAACAATAGTAATTATATTTGTTTTGTGTTTTTTTTTAGAAAGTAAATAAATCTTTTCACTGGACGAACTGAGTCGCCGCTGGGTCTTGGAGCTGAAACTTTATTAGGAAACTTTACTATTCTTTTGGCAAAAAGACCGGAATTGTTGTCTCAACTCACTTGCCTCTACATTATTATCATTATATATAAGTATGTGTGATTTCATGTTAAAATCAGAAATGAAACCAAAGTCTATAATTCTGGTTGATAATTTATTTCATTTCCAAGTTAGAAATATTATTCTCTTGAATACAGGTGATTATATTGACCATCTCCCCCGTGCCAAAACGTGTGTGTGTGTGTGTGTTTGTGTGTGTGTGTGTGGGGGGGTATACCAACCAATATACCTTTGTATTGAGGCCTCTGGTTTTGGTCTTACCTGTTGTGTCGCTACAAGCACAGTACCTATGACAAGCTTAGCGTTACTTACAATAACGCCTGTATATATATATATATATATATATATATATATATATATATATATATATATATGATTTAATGTTTCTCTCTAAATAAGTGTAGTACATCTGATTTGTTTGTAACCAGAAAATCCAGTTCCTTCGATGCTCTTTTTATAAAAGAACCAACTTCGTTGAAAACACGCATAAATAATGGTAAAAATGCGTATGTCAGTACCATGGATAATGTTTATATTTTGTAAATCAAATCTTAACAAACTGTATTTGCCATCTACATTCATTTAAATAAATATTCACTGCTATAGTCACATGTTAGAGAGGTACGTTACATTCACATTCATCTACACTCATGTCTTTTGACTATTACGTTATCTGACTATTTGCTGTGCTATTGTCATATTAATTATCAGTATATGGACTATGTGAATGAAATAAATCATTTATTCATATTAATATTTTATTGCTGTTAATATCATTATTATTGTAATAATTATTTTTATTCCAAGTATTATCATTATATTTATTTTTATTTTATTATTATTATAATTATTATTTTTATTGATATTATTGATATTTTAATCGTTACTGATATTGTTATTGTTATTATTATTAGTAGAAGTTGTAGTAGCAGTAGTATTATTATCATTAGTAGTAGTATATCTATGAATAAACTAAATCTGAGTTTAGAGTGTGTAAAACAGGGTAATGAGTACAATGTCAAACTACACACGCAGCAATATACAAAGTGTAACCATCACGTATGGGCTTGTCATGAAATTGACAAGATTCCAGGGTCACTGTAAAGGACACATGGTTCAGTCCCAGGGGACTCGAGTGAACAGTTGTAATATCAATATTTTAGAATGTATGAGGAAATGGAATATTTTGGTGTGCATATGTTGACATAAAAACCTGCCGTCACGAAGCACCCGAAAATGTCGTAATGTCCTGTGCAGCAGTTTCAAAAATAATTCCTTGGACAACTGCTTATAAATTACATTCCCTGACAGATGCAAAATTAGTCGGTAAATAGTTGTGATTACAATGGCAGTCGGGCAATCCTCGCTGTTACATAATGCGAAATAACACAACGACAAAGGAGATCGAACTGTCCCCTTGTAGAATTGTTTTCGTGTTCAGACATTATATATGGAATTCCTGAAATCCCACGAGCCTGACAGAAAACTTCAATGTCAAAATGGCGGCTTCGCCAATACCCTGCATTAAATTCCCACCATGACGCCATTGCTCAACTGCCACCGATGCCATTTTGGTGAGTTTGAATGTAAACGCAGTTCATTAACCAAAATGGCATTTGATGTGTGATTAAATCAAACTTAATACCTGTCATAAATAATCCTGTATATGTCAGAGGGACTTAAGACAGGAGAGAGATTAGTGAACACCCGACTTTGGGAATTCTGAAGGTAATAAACAAATGGCTCTTTCCACATATAAATCTCGGTAAAATTATATTTAGTGCATATTTTGGATGAAATGCAAATTTACTGCACTAGTTAATTGTTTAATAAAACATTCGTCCCGCCATATAGAGTACCTATTATCACACAGCTAGATGAGTATTTGCTTAAGTCGCAAATAATAAGCTAGTAATCTCCATGTAAACTCAAAACATCCCATTTATTTCAAGGAAGTCCGTGAAGGAAAATTATTAATTCCTTCTATCACGATCCTTTCATGATTTGTCAGTGGCAATATCATTATCTAGACCTATTGTTACGTAACTACCGAGACTGTCATGGCAGGCATACATAATGTGACAACAGGAAAAAGAATTAAACTCTGGATGATTGACTGTGATTGGAGCTATTTTATTATTATGTATATGCCTTGTCCATCGTAACGGGCAGACAAAATTGGAGTCCACGGAATAGTTCTGAAAGAGTTTCCTTCAGATAATTGGTTGTAATTGAAGATCATTATATAATCATGTATCTCGCAAGACCGCTAGAGGTTGCGAGACATAATTGAACGGCAAGATGTAGCCTTGACCAATTTAACTCCCGATAACTGAGCGTGATGTAAGGTCAAGTACGGCCGTTCAAGAGTAGCACCATGACAGGAACCCCATCACCTTTTCTATAAGTTACATAGGTAGGATCATCCTCGCTTACTGTATTCGTCAACATCCCCCATTATTCTTTACATGTTGTGTTGATCAGTGTATTATCTTAACGGTCGAACTAACAGTGGGCCGTTGTGCGAGTTTAAAATGTTATATAGTCATTTGTCGGAGTGACGAGTTGACATTCCTCCCACAAATAACACTCGTGCAGCGTCGTGGGTCAGGGAACCAATTATTTATTTAATGATATCCGCTTCCTCTTTAATAACGGGGTAATAGAAAATAAACTTAATTTAGCAGTGATATAGTCGAGTCCACATCTTCCGAGTCCTTGACTTTCCAGTTCAAGTCTATCCTTTTCGAGTCAGAGTCATTTGAAACAAAAGTCCAGTCCGAGTCCAATAAAAATCTCCTTGTTAAAGAAATTTAAAATTGAAATTTGAGATTTCCATGTATATGTTTCTGTGTTAGTTTATATAAGAGTTTATGCAAATGCTTTCCATTTGAATGAGTAATAAAATTTATCTCCTGATGCAGGGCTAAAACCTGACAAACATTTTTGTAATATTCTGCAAGTAGTTCTCACATGTATATTATAGGTCTTCGTAGTATGTGACTTTTTTCTTCTCTGTTCCAGATATACCAGGCCCCTGACCGAGTCGGAGGATCGTCTCAGTACAGGACAATACAGTCGTGTGTTTCAGTTTGTCCTGCTGTGGCTTACCTTGAGGTAAGCCACAATAACAAGAAATGCCATTTTAAGAAATATAACACTGGGTACACACGTGCAAAGTCTATATCAGTTATAGAATTTTAGAGTTTTGGAAAAGCACGATGACATTTAAACGAGACAAAGCATATTAATCTTCACTAGCGAGAAAGTTCGGTCTGCTTTTCTGTCACCCCGTAACACACCCCTTTTAATAGCATTCTGCTATCAGAACAAGACTAATTATCCTAGAAGTCACACTTTGGTGAGCTTATTCCCTGGGCCTCAAAGTTTACCGTCAGCCCCCATTTTGTTACGAAGATAAATTTAAAGGGGAAAACATTTAGCCGATCCGGGATTCGATCCCATGTGGGTGGCGCACAAGTCCGGCGTACCAACAGCTTCGCTAGCAAAGAAAGCTTCACTAGCGAGACAGTTCGGTCCACTTTTATGTCACCCCGTGACAATATACACACTTACACAAATATATATTCACATGTGTCAGCAAATTTATTTTAATGAGCAACAACCTTAATGAACCTGTTATTTCTTTAAATAACCAATTCCGAAGATAATACATATTCTAAAATAACCTGCAATAATAACAATATCGTAAAAATGTAATAAATTGAATAGGAATTAGAAGAATATATTAATATTATTCGTACAACGTAAGCTTTACAAGTCACTCCTTGCCACTAATATTAAAATAGTCGAAAATTTGCATGTATCGTTTTTTATATGGTATATTAGAAGACAGGCATGGTTTTGATGAGGTCAGTGATTTTGTAGTTTGGTGAATGAGGCCTTGACTTAACATGTTAACATCAACATGACTCTGATGGAACAATCATGTTAAAATGTTACATTTATCATTTAATTTAATTAAGGCAGCATGGTTAATAATATGGTAATAATGTTTTGTTTCTTATGTTAATGTTTGTTAGATTGGATAGATAGGCCCACAACACGAGCTACGCGTGGCACACGAACCAAATGTCAACAACGCATGGAGCACCCCTGCGCACAATTAAAAAAAACACACATGCAAGACCGCTGCACACAATAAAAAGGGCACCTGTAACAATAAAACTTATTTATTTTACATGGACTGTACAAATAGTTTTTAAACTTATCAAGGCACTATCCATGGCTTAGATGATGGCGTTCGGTAATCTGACGGAGTGGAGGAAACCGGAAAACCCGGAGAAAACCACCGGTCTTGGACGGGCAACTACAACCCACTCTCATAGCCACGCCCGGGATCGAACACGGGTCGCCAGCGAAGAGAGCCGAGCGTTTTACCCCTCGACTGTCTGGGCCCCTATTTAATTAAATTTTACCCGCTTTTAAGCCAAACCCGGAACAAATTGCAACAGAAATTATGTTTTATGACTAGACAAGTCTGAAGAATAACATATCAATGGTACCATTAGGAGAATGTCATTCAATTCGTCATTTAATGATTTTAATTGGCATATTAACTAGTTGTTATATGAATTTATCTATCTGCATGTTGCCATATTAAGCTTAGTCTTTACCACGAATGGGTGACCACTCATTTAAATATATTTCTTCATTGTCAGCTGTCTGTTGAATCTGACTAAGATGTAAAATAACCAATTATAACGATTTTATGTACATGAATATTAATGAGGGCTCGATAATAACACTTTCCCTTTGCCCACTTGCCAAAGGGGTTGGAATTATAATGAGAACGACTTCCGCCATTGTCTGAAAAATGCCAGCTGGGCCTACGATATATCAGACCTTGCCCTTAAGACAGTCCAAGGGAATATGACATACAGGATTATACAGAATATAGAAATATAGGAGCAGGGGATTTTTATATCACGATGGGTATCATGAGGGATATAGGTTTTCGACATCAGGCAATATTTAGCACTTTAATGGTGTTCAACTCCATTTCATTGAATTGCAATTTAATAAGTTGAACCTTGATAATTCTGTGTGTGTCTTTGTAACACATCATTGCTCGGCTGCAAACATGCTAACTTTATTCATGTTAATGAATTAAGGGCATCTGTTTGACATTATGGTAACAATGTAATTAAGACCTGTTACTGAGCTATAGTTTAATGTCAGATTTTTTTTTTGTAACAGAAAAATGGTCTATATGTGTTTACAACAGTGTGTCAATAGCAAATCATACAGAATTGTCATCATTATAATCCAAAGAAGCAAACCCAAGTTCAAATGAATGCTAGAATTTTCTCACCGCTTGCCGACACCAGCACAAGCGTAGCACAGTATCCGGTACGATAATACAGGTATCGGCATTGCCTGAAAAGAAGCACTCGCTCAGAGGTCTAATCAAACGAAAAAAGGAAGTAGTCTACAAAGTGTTGTCATTTAATTAATTAATTAATATATCTTTCCTGTGCATAGACTGAATTAAATTAATGTTATGGGTATATTTAAAGCAACAGAGCATTTGTTCAATTTGGCATGTATAACATTCAGTTACTGACTCTATGCGATGAGTAAATCTGAAAAATCATGTATCCCCTCAGTCTGTCTGATTGTCCGTCTGTCTGTTATCAACCTGTCGCATTCGACGCTGTATTTCAAATCAGTTACTCATACCCAGTTCCCATTTAAATGGCAGGTATATCTTGTTGGTCTTACCACGTGATTATGTTTTTTCTGACGATTGTTTTCTCAATGTTTACTTCAATCTTTCTTCACTGCTCATGATTACCCGTAGGAATCTCTCGATCAACATTCATTACACTATGATACACATTGTTCTAGAATGATTACAGCTGAGTTCTCTTCATGTTTATTTATCCTTTTCAAAAAGGATGCCTAAATGCAAAATCGAAATATAAGAGTCTATATAAAGTTCTGTAAGCCTCAGATTCCATTTAACTCAAAGCAAGCATTTCAAAACTCCGGGTCCTCCTGCCAAAATTGCCTGTTAATTTTCATTTATCCTCACATCATATTGACAAGTTACTCTGCAAATATTTAGTTAATGCTTTTGAAAAAAGCCAATTAGTGAACGATTTTTTTATATATTACTCCCGAAAATACATCCAGAATACTAAACCATTTTCACAGAGTTCATTCCATAGTCTGTCACATTTAACTATGTTGGATCATTGTGACCTATTTCTGCAGTGTCGCCAAAGATATTTTATCTAGTATTATTGCTGTAACATAAAACAGGATATTTATGACTTGGTAGTGATTCATCTTTGTAAAAGAATGTGGATTCCATTATTTCTTTCCAGTCACTGCAGCCAGGTTTTGTTCGAGGATAATTCCCATACTGGTAACAGCAGTGAAAGTATAGAAAATGCCTCGTGAATTAATCTACTTTTGTAAAGTAGTGGAGATATTTTACGCCACCTGCTTTTTCAAATAACTGATAGATATGAATGTAACAGGTAGTTTTCTGAACTTTGCCTCTTTTCTGAGTGTTTGCCACAAATATTCTTCGGGCGTTTTGCCTCACGATAAATATCACAATAAATCGTTAGCATCAGCGATATATTTCATGACCTCTAAATAATTTTTAAAGCAGGGAGCTATGAAGTAGTATATGAATACATATAATTTTAATTCTATGAAAATATAATGTAAAACAGACCAACAACAAATGAGGAGATACATGTTAAATTTTGTCCCTTAGCTTTTTGGAAACGGTTAAAACATCCATCCGTATCAAAATCTGATATCTTGGTTTGTTTTTTCCTTTGTTAAAAATACTTTAACATTTGAAAAAGAAACACTGACTAAGTGAAAGCAGGAGAACTTTAAGGTATAAGAAGGGTCATTCTAGTGCCCTGTCTAACTGTTAAGGGTTCCATCCTGTCTTGATGGTTATTATTTTTTTATCTATTGTGTTGACCATATTATTTAAGTTAAAATAATACATAAAACTTTTTTTACGGGGAGAATTAGCAAGGTTCCATACGTTAAATTAAATTTATTGAAATTAGGTTAAACACCACTAAAATGCTGAATATTCCCTGATGTCGAAACCCCCATATCCTTCGTGATAGATGTAGTGATATAAAACAGCCCCCGCTCCTATATTTCTATAAAAAATTATCTTGTGTATAATATTCCCTTGGACTCTCTTAAGGGCATGATCTGATATATCGTAGGTCAAGCCGACAACTATCAGACAATGGGGCAAGTTGTTCTCACGATATCCCAACCACTTGGGCAAATGGGAAAGTGTTATTATCGAGCCCTGTCCTAATCAATATACATAAAATTTGTTATTATTGGTAAGTTTCCATCCTAGTCAGATTCAAAAGACAGGCAATGAAGAGATCCTTCAAATGAGTAGTCTAAAGACCAAATATAATATGACAATGTGCAGATAAGTAAAGTAAAACTGAATAGTTAATTAGCCAATTATAAAATCCTTAAATTAAAATGACTTTCCCTAAGTGGGAGTTTTAATATGTTATTCTCCAGATGTTTCTGAGTAAAATATAGTTGGTGTCGTTTCTGTTGTTTCGGGTTTAACCCTTTTTTTAACTAGACTAAAATAGAGTAAAGAGGATAAGGAAGGCCGTTCTATTCTTTTGGACAAGAACTGTCTCACGGCAATGGAGATAAACACGCATATCTATCTTTGTGGTAAGGTATAAGTAATATTTTGTAAGCATGCGCATCGGAAATGTAGTTAGAAGATATTTCCATGAAATGTAACTGTTTTTGAAGTTTTGACAGTTGAGGCAAATATTACCGACCGTTCCCACAATTCCCAACTGGAAGAGGTTCGTTTGAAACAGAAACGACCGTCTCCGAAGGGTGAACTGATAGTTTCCGCCTCCCTACACAACGCCTCTGTGAACTACTAGTATATATACAGTACAACCTACACCACGCTTCAGGAACTACTAGTATATAGAGTACAACCAACACCACGCCTCTGTGAACTACTAGTATATATACAGTACAACCTACACCAGGCCTCTGTGAACTACTAGTATATATACAGTACAACCTACACCACGCCTCTGTAAACTACTAGTATATATACAGTACAACCTACACCACGCCTCTGTGAACTACTAGTATATATACAGTACAACCTACACCACGCCTCTGTGAACTACTAGTATATATACAGTACAACCTACACCACGCCTCTGTGAACTGCTAGTATATATACAGTACAACCTACACCACGCCTCTGTGAACTACTAGTATATATACAGTACAACCTACAACACGCCTCTGTGAACTGCTAGTATATATACAGTACAACCTACACCACGCCTCTGTGAACTACTAGTATATATACAGTACAACCTACACCACGCCTCTGTGAACTGCTAGTATATATACAGTACAACCTACACCACGCCTGTGTGAACTGCTAGTATATATACAGTACAGCCTACACCACGGCTCTGTGAACTGCTAGTATATATACAGTACAACCTACACCACGCCTCTGTGAACTACTAGTATATATACAGTACAACCTACACCACGCCTCTGTGAACTACTAGTATATATACAGTACAACCTACACCACGCCTCTGTGAACTACTAGTATATCTACAGTACAACCTACACCACGCCTCTGTGAACTACTAGTATATATACAGTACAACCTACACCACGCCTCTGTGAACTACTAGTATATATACAGTACAACCTACACCACGCCTCTGTGAACTACTAGTATATATACAGTACAACCTACACCACGCCTCTGTGAACTACTAGTATATATACAGTACAACCTACACCACGCCTCTGTGAACTACTAGTATATATACAGTACAACCTACACCACGCCTCTGTGAACTACTAGTATATATACAGTACAACCTACACCACGCCTCTGTGAACTACTAGTATATATACAGTACAACCTACACCACGCCTCTGTGAACTACTAGTATATATACAGTACAACCTACACCACGCCTCTGTGAACTACTAGTATATATACAGTACAACCTACACCACGCCTCTGTGAACTACTAGTATATATACAGTACAACCTACACCACGCCTCTGTGAAGTGCTAGTATATATACAGTACAACCTACACCACGCCTCTGTGAACTACTAGTATATATACAGTACAACCTACACCACGCCTCTGTGAACTGCTAGTATATATACAGTACAACCTACACCACGCCTCTGTGAACTGCTAGTATATATACAGTACAACCTACACCACGCCTCTGTGAACTGCTAGTATATATACAGTACAACCTACACCACGCCTCTGTAAACTGCTAGTATCTATACAGTACAACCTACACCACGCCTCTGTGAACTACTAGTATATATACAGTACAACCTACACCACGCCTCTGTGAACTACTAGTATATATACAGTACAACCTACACCACGCCTCTGTGAACTACTAGTATATATACAGTACAACCTACACCACGCCTCTGTGAACTGCTAGTATATATACAGTACAACCTACACCACGCCTCTGTGAACTGCTAGTATATATAAAGTACAACCTACACCACGCCTCTGTGAACTGCTAGTATATATACAGTACAACCTACACCACGCCTCTGTGAACTGCTAGTATATATACAGTACAACCTACACCACGCCTCTGTAAACTGCTAGTATATATACAGTACAACCTACACCACGCCTCTGTGAACTGCTAGTATATATACAGTACAACCTACACCACGCCTCTGTGAACTGCTAGTATATATACAGTACAACCTACACCACGCCTCTGTGAACTGCTAGTATATATACAGTACAACCTACACCACGCCTCTGTGAACTGCTAGTATATATACAGTACAACCTACACCACGCCTCTGTGAACTGCTAGTATATATACAGTACAACCTAAACCACGCCTCTGTGAACTGCTAGTATATATACAGTACAACCTACACCACGCCTCTGTGAACTGCTAGTATATATACAGTACAACCTACACCACGCCTCTGTGAACTGCTAGTATATATACAGTACAACCTACACCACGCCTCTGTGAACTGCTAGTATATATACAGTACAACCTACACCACGCCTCTGTGAACTACTAGTATATATACAGTACAACCTACACCACGCCTCTGTGAACTACAAGTATATATACAGTACAACCTACACCACGCCTCTGTGAACTACAAGTATATATACAGTACAACCTACACCACGCCTCTGTGAACTACTAGTATATATACAGTACAACCTACACCACGCCTTTGTGAACCACTAGTATATATACAGTACAACCTACACCACGCCTCTGTGAACTGCTAGTATATATACAGTACAACCTACACCACGCCTCTGTGAACTGCTAGTATATATACAGTACAACCTACACCACGCCTCTGTGAACTGCTAGTATATATACAGTACAACCTACACCACGCCTCTGTGAACTGCTAGTATATATACAGTACAACCTACACCAAGCCTCTGTGAACTGCTAGTATATATACAGTACAACCTACACCACGCCTCTGTGAACTGCTAGTATATATACAGTACAACCTACACCACGCCTCTGTGAACTACTAGTATATATACAGTACAACCTACACCACGCCTCTGTGAACTACTAGTATATATACAGTACAACCTACACCACGCCTCTGTGAACTGCTAGTATATATACAGTACAACCTACACCACGCCTCTGTGAACTGCTAGTATATATACAGTACAACCTACACCACGCCTCTGTGAACTGCTAGTATATATACAGTACAACCTACACCACGCCTCTGTGAACTGCTAGTATATATACAGTACAACCTACACCACGCCTCTGTGAACTGCTAGTATATATACAGTACAACCTACACCACGCCTCTGTAAACTGCTAGTATATATACAGTACAACCTACACCACGCCTCTGTGAACTACTAGTATATATACAGTACAACCTACACCACGCCTCTGTGAACTACTAGTATATATACAGTACAACCTACACTACGCCTCCGTGAAGTGCTAGTATATATACAGTACAACCTACACCACGCCTCTGTGAACTGCTAGTATATATACAGTACAACCTACACCTCGCCTCTGTGAACTGCTAGTATATATAAAGTACAACCTACACCACGCCTCTGTGAACTGCTAGTATATATACAGTACAACCTACACCACGCCTCTGTGAACTGCTAGTATATATACAGTACAACCTACACCACGCCTCTGTGAACTGCTAGTATATATACAGTACAACCTACACCACGCCTCTGTGAACTGCTAGTATATATACAGTACAACCTACACCACGCCTCTGTGAACTGCTAGTATATATACAGTACAACCTACACCACGCCTCTGTGAACTGCTAGTATATATACAGTACAACCTACACCACGCCTCTGTGAACTGCTAGTATATATACAGTACAACCTACACCACGCCTCTGTGAACTGCTAGTATATATACAGTACAACCTACACCACGCCTCTGTGAACTGCTAGTATATATACAGTACAACCTACACCACGCCTCTGTGAACTGCTAGTATATATACAGTACAACCTACACCACGCCTCTGTGAACTGCTAGTATATATACAGTACAACCTACACCACGCCTCTGTGAACTGCTAGTATATATACAGTACAACCTACACCACGCCTCTGTGAACTACTAGTATATATACAGTACAACCTACACCACGCCTCTGTGAACTACAAGTATATATACAGTACAACCTACACCACGCCTCTGTGAACTACTAGTATATATACAGTACAACCTACACCACGCCTCTGTGAACTACAAGTATATATACAGTACAACCTACACCACGCCTCTGTGAACTACTAGTATATATACAGTACAACCTACACCACGCCTCTGTGAACTACTAGTATATATACAGTACAACCTACACCACGCCTTTGTGAACCACTAGTATATATACAGTACAACCTACACCACGCCTCTGTGAACTGCTAGTATATATACAGTACAACCTACACCACGCCTCTGTGAACTGCTAGTATATATACAGTACAACCTACACCACGCCTCTGTGAACTGCTAGTATATATACAGTACAACCTACACCACGCCTCTGTGAACTGCTAGTATATATACAGTACAACCTACACCACGCCTCTGTGAACTGCTAGTATATATACAGTACAACCTACACCACGCCTCTGTGAACTACTAGTATATATACAGTAGAACCTACACCACGCCTCTGTGAACTACTAGTATATATACAGTAGAACCTACACCACGCCTCTGTGAACTGCTAGTATATATACAGTACAACCTACACCACGCCTCTGTGAACTACTAGTATATATACAGTACAACCTACACCACGCCTCTGTGAACTGCTAGTATATATACAGTACAACCTACATCACGCCTCTGTGAACTGCTAGTATATATACAGTACAACCTATACCACGCCTCTGTGAACTACTAGTATATATACAGTACAACCTACACCACGCCTCTGTGAACTGCTAGTATATATACAGTACAACCTACACCACGCCTCTGTGAACTGCTAGTATATATACAGTACAACCTACACCACGCCTCTGTGAACTGCTAGTATATATACAGTACAACCTACACCAAGCCTCTGTGAACTGCTAGTATATATACAGTACAACCTACACCACGCCTCTGTGAACTGCTAGTATATATACAGTACAACCTACACCACGCCTCTGTGAACTGCTAGTATATATACAGTACAACCTACACCACGCCTCTGTGAACTACTAGTATATATACAGTACAACCTACACCACGCCTCTGTGAACTGCTAGTATATATACAGTACAACCTACACCACGCCTCTGTGAACTACTAGTATATATACAGTACAACCTACACCACGCCTCTGTGAACTACTAGTATATATACAGTACAACCTACACTACGCCTCTGTGAACTACTAGTATATATACAGTACAACCTACACCACGCCTCTGTGAACTGCTAGTATATATACAGTACAACCTACACCACGCCTCTGTGAACTGCTAGTATATATACAGTACAACCTACACCACGCCTCTGTGAACTGCTAGTATATATACAGTACAACCTACACCACGCCTCTGTGAACTGCTAGTATATATACAGTACAACCTACACCACGCCTCTGTGAACTGCTAGTATATATACAGTACAACCTACACCACGCCTCTGTGAACTACTAGTATATATACAGTACAACCTACACCACGCCTCTGTGAACTACTAGTATATATACAGTACAACCTACACCACGCCTCTGTGAACTACTAGTAAATATACAGTACAACCTACACCACGCCTCTGTGAACTACTAGTATATATACAGTACAACCTACACCACGCCTCTGTGAACTACTAGTATATATACAGTACAACCTACACCACGCCTCTGTGAACTACTAGTATATATACAGTACAACCTACACCACGCCTCTGTGAACTACTAGTATATATACAGTACAACCTACACCACGCCTCTGTGAACTGCTAGTATATATACAGTACAACCTCCAACGGGTGGTTTCATTATCGAGGTGATCATCTAAGTGAGGTCTTATATAAAGGGCAAAACAGAATTGATACAATGAAGTGGGGTCCAGGCCTCAAAGAAATAGTCCTAAACTCTAACAAAGGTTGCGACGGCTGGAAAGCGCTGAACCAGCCAAACTCATGATAATGACAATGTTTTACATGAAACGTGCACATATGAACGAACGTCTGTTTAGTAGATTCTGGCGGGGGTTTCAAAGTCCCCAAGAGATTGAGTATCCTTAGAAATGTGTGCAATACAACACCAGTTACGCCCGTGTCACACAATAAAAAGGGCACCTGTAACAACGGTCTTAACAGCCCAGTGAAAATCCCTGAGGCGCCTCCTGAAGTAAAGTTACAGGCATGGAGGACCTTGCAGCACAAAAGACATTAGCGCACCTAATGGGGAAATAGTAAAAGTTTTAATTATTCAGGTTAATAGGGCATAATCCCGCAAAATAAAGCAAACTTGTCCTAGCAGAGTACACCACCTATACGTCTGCCGAATTTTGAGAGTCAAATCAGATCGGAAGCAGGTAAACCGTAGCCAAGAAAAGAACTCCGTATTAATTATATATATATATATATATATATATATATACATGACTGTATGAGTGTAAACTTAAGCTGTATACTTGCGGGATCCCATCTTTTTCCGGGAACCCATTTAAAAGTAGCTTAAATGACCATCCTTCATGGCCGCCCTATTGTATAGCATGCACCTTCCTTAATAAAAGCCCGGCAGCTGGTCGAAGCAAGGTCGACTCTTCGCTGATACGAAAGCCGTCCGGTTAGGAGATTGGTAACAATAAGAAACAGTCCCCCGGTCGACTCACAGATGATTCTGACAGATGTGTGCAGCGGCTTCTTTACTCAGTTGCTGCCGATTCCATCGACTTAATTTTCCGTACATTGTAATTCTTTCTCAGAACGACTAGCATCACAACCCCATGCGGTTTCCATCATGTCCAGCTCGAAAGCCTGCTTACAGGCGTGACACCGTCTGGGGACATCCACAAGGTAGAACCAATTCGTGAAGTTCTATACTCTATACGCAAGAAGCAAGTTTGATGAAAAGCACCGACATCTGTTGCTCAGGGGTAGAGCACAGGACCCAAACCGGGAGATCGTGAGTTCAAATCCCAGCCCAGATGGTGAGATTTGTCACGGTCGGCCCCTGCCAAGGGTTAGCGTTCTAACGGGGAGACCGTGCCGAGCAGCCGTTCATTCACAAACGAGTGCGCCTCCGTGGTATGACATCCGGTGACTTGAGATCGTGAGTTCAAATCCCAGCCCAGATGGTGAGATTTGTCACGGTCGGCCCCTGCCAAGGGTTAGCGTTCTAACGGGGAGACCGTGCCGAGCAGCCGTTCATTCACAAACGAGTGCGCCTCCGTGGTATGACATCCGGTGACTTGAAATCCGTTTCAGATAATCCTCTCGGGCATACCTGAAATCGATTTCGGATTTCCCCCTACGATTTCCGATATACCTATGATTTCGGATTATCCCCTACAATTTCAGATTACTCCCTACGATATCGGATTGCCCCCTACGATTTCGGATTAGCCGTTCAAATTGTTGGATACATGTTTCATACTTACAAGTTTAGAAAACGAACACAGTGGACACAGTCACTCAGAGGTGCTGGGCGCTCCACCGTGAACTAAACAGGTGACCGGGCCACACTGATTAAGCGGGACCTTCTGGGCATTGATTTGTTTTTGGCCCATATTCCCAGGTTCATTCAGGTGCATAAGCGACCGAATTTTCTTTGATGACGATCCAGAATCCGAAAATAGATGCTGGAGGAATACCAAAATGTAATCGATTCTTCCTTGGTCCATTCTCGAAATGCCCTAAAAAATGTATGAGGTTCTGTTCATGATTGCGTAAGTTATTTTGTAAACATAGACACTGACACAAACACCCAGCCGCGAATGATCGGATATACTCCTGGAGGAGGCAATAAAAAGAAAGTCCAAGACGATTATAAGCAAAGGTTTGATACATCAGGATAAAATCAGTAGAAAGAGATTTATACCTGGGGTGCCCCAGAATATAGGAGAATATAGGTTACTATTACCTAATTTATGGTTCTTAAGCAGAACTTTCTGGGACCTTCGGGAATTTGAGTGAGAAGCCCTAAATTCATTTGATTACAATTTGTACAATGACACAACCTCTGTGAGTAACAGGTAGCAGCAGAACTCTTATACCTGCATATTTTATAGATATAAATGTATACAGCTGTCGACATCTTGTTAACACGTGCTTCTTTGCTTTAATTCTGGTATCATTTATCAAAACTGAAGGGTTATTATGCCCCCTCCCCGACCTCTGGTCTGATTTTCGTTACCAGCTCCCAGGGATATGATGGAACTAAATGGCATTCAAGGGAGACACTTGAAATGGCTTTTTGTTCTGACACCATACGATTGTGCGCTGGCTAATAAAGGAAACGTTCTAGCTAAATGTCGGAACGCGGATTTCCGAACAAGCCAAAAATGTCTACCGATCCATATAAAAGCTAACGTGGTTTTCCATGATTAGCAATTTTAAGTGGTTAAATGTCATTGTAAAGCTATTACTGAATAAGCGTCCAATATTCCTAATGAATAAATCAACTCATTGATTAGTTTAAACCCATTAATGTAATTAACTTTGCACTTGAAGTGGGTTGAATGGTTGTTTCTTTGCCTCAGTGTCCATTGCGAGTATAACGTAATCGTGATTGTCTTAATTGCCCAGTCACCAAACGTTCCCTACACCAAATTTCGGGTGTAAGAGAATTAAAGGGACTTTTATTTTTTTTTACAAAAACTCATTATTTTTAAGCGTCCGTCTCTTTCAACAAGTAATGACGTTATTTTTCCATTCCTTTATCTCATGGGCAACACAAAGTTACCATAAATACAAATTAAATGTCTGTATTATTGGACGAATGTTATTTCATATTTTGTTTCATTATGTATCATCCTTTATTTGAAAGTACATTAATGTGCATGATAAATCCACTTTCTCCTCTGACAACGATTATTGATGAGCCCAGTTTAAGAAGGTGTGAGCCTTACCGGCGTGTCACAAATCAAAGCCATTATTCATAAGTGCTGTAAGGAGCAGTGTACGCTCTTTACACAGCGCTTCACCTATAGGCCTACTACCTATATCGTATGCGCTGTTTGTTTTGACCTTGTATCCTGAATCGCTACACCAGAGGGAGGCACTGTATTTTTGTCCAATCAGATGAGACCCTGTGCTGGAAAACAAAAGGGTTTCCCAGCCAAGCGAGGAATACACGGAGCCAATGTTGTTCATTTCGTTTTGAGCTCATCGCTCCGGCAACCGTCTGAACAGGCCACAGGCTCAGAGAGTGAGCCCTACACTTGGTTTGCTTATAAGGCCTTGGACACATATGATGCCCGGCTGGTGAGCTGTAATTCAAACGAAATGTAACAACAAAGTCTCCATGAACACCCCGCTGCCTCGTTTCAGTTTTACAGACAACAGATACATGGCTATGCTAACATAGTCGTAATGTCATAATCGAATCGGTCAATGATGCGCGAACGCAGAGGGATCAATCAAATTTCGACCATAAACTGTCATCAAGCGGTGCTTGAAGCGCAGCTATGGGCGGAGCCAGGATGCCTGTCGAGTGTTTGTTAAATGGCATCTGGTGGGCTGCTTGTCACATCATACGCACTTTTTTCAGCGGACAACGAACCGCCACCTGGTGTCTAAGTGTATCATAAACAGTCACAGCAGGCAGCGTGAAAATCAGTCGCTTCTTTAGAAGCACAAGATTTCCGCTGCCTCGGGAGCGTATCAACAAAATTGCAAAAAAAATTGTTTGGTTATTTTTCTTCCTTTAGGATCCGCTAACAATTTATCAAAAGTTGACCGATATTGGACTTTGTTATTTCCAAAAAGCCATGTAAGATGGCCCCCAATATCCTAAACTAGCTGGAGACGAATATTTTTAACTCATCATAGTGTTGTAATTTTGTTATCTACTACTATTTACTGGGGTTAAGGAATCCACTGAAAATATCAACTTTACGGAAGATCAAGTTCGGTTTATTTATATATTACTATGTGGATCCTTTAGCACAGAAAATCACCATAAAACAATTTCTTGCGATTTAATTGTTGAAGATTGCTCAAATTTGATCTGTCTGAACAGAGTGAAGCACCAGTAGGCTACGCTAGATAAAAAAACTGACACTCCGCATATTTTTTTCTTATTTGGCATAATTAAGGACTGGGGTTTTCCCAGCTGTTAATTTAAGATGCGTACATGGGCCACCAGTCAAGTACATATTTTTTTTAATTAATTCTGAAAAGTCACGAATAACCGAGGATAAACCACTTAACAACAGATAAGGGAATACTGGAAATTTTCAGCACTCCAGCTGATCCAGAATCTTACGGTTACCGACCATATGTGTTAATTTACTTTCTGCTTTTTATACTAAATGCTTATACATTGGTTTTCATTTTCTGCATGCGATGTAATAAGATCACTGAGAGCGGGTGTTTCGGTGTAATCAGATCACTGAGAGCGGGTGTTTCGGTGTAATCAGATCACTGAGAGCGGGTGTTTTGGTGTAATCAGATCACTGGGAGCGGGTGTTTTGGTGTAATCAGATGACTGGGAGCGGGGATTTTGGTGTAATTAGATCACTGGGAGGGGGTGTTTCGGTGTAATCGGATCACTGGGAGCGGGGATTTCGGTGTAATCAGATCACTGGGAGCGGGTGTTTCGGTGTAATCAGATCACTGAGAGCGGGTATTTTGATGTAATCGGATCACTGGGAGCGGGTATTTCGGTGTAATCAGATCACTGGAAGTGGGTGTTTCGGTGTAATCAGATCACTGGGAGCGGGTGTTTAGATGTAATCAGATCACTGAGAGCGGGTATTTCGGTGTAATCGGATCACTGGGAGCGGGTGTTACGATGTTATCAGATCACTGGGAGCGGGTGTTTAGGTCAAATAAGATCAATGAGAGCGGGTGTCAGACGTTTAAAATTTGGAGCTGGATGCACAATGAGATACCATGGTGTTAAGACCCAGAGAACCTTGCTAAACAAAGCAGCGGTTAAACCCGAAAGGAGACCAAGGGTTAAATATTGCAGTGAAAGGTCCATGTGAACATCATATCTACCTGTCCTAATGGTATGAAAGTTTCAAACGGACCGAGTAATGCGTTGTCTAAAATGCCTGTTTAGTCCTACACGGCTTGTTGTTGTTTTCCCCAAGCACAATACCATAATCTGGTTTGAAAGACGAAATAGGAGTTCAAAACGGGGACGTTTATGGTAAATGCCGATAATTCTGTCGTACACCCCGTTCCGGTTTTAGCATACACATTGCATAGTCGCAGCAAATATGTCAGATGTATGATTTTCTAGCGGAGTTAAATAGAATAAGAATCTTTGATAGGTGTGTTTAATTCTCACTACAAGTCGAGAATGATCTTTTAAACTCAGAATTTCCGTAACGAAGCCTGTTCTCTAACAGTTCAAACCTAATGTAACATTGAGCTACCATACATTAGCTGGTCGGGGTATTAAGATTGTAAATTCCGGTATCAAAAGAAATTGTCCTTGATCTAAATTATTACCTCCGTCTCTTTCCGCTGTGTCGCAACGCCAATTTAGTCATTTAAAGCGCCCTGGGGCTCAGAAGGCTGGTTTGGTTACTCTTATCACATGGAAACCTTACACGAATGTAATTGGTTTGAGGGAAATCAAGGATCGTTTTCTTGGTAATTCGTTCTAAACAGGACATGTCATCCCTCCAAGTCACCATGGAGCGTGTAATTAAATACACTCGGTGCTAGGAAGGCAAGAAGACAAGTCATACAACGGTTGATGTTACGTTTAATACGCCTTATTAAGCTGACTATGGATGTTTTCAAGATCCGTCTATCCGGGTACCTGAGTAGCATCTGCCCGCCAGCAGCTGAACTCGTCATTAGGTTACAGGTATTTGGTCTGTATGCACACCGCTGTAAAGACTGTGTAGTTGATTTAAGATTACCGCCCCCCCCCCCCTTAATTTCAGGTTACTCCCGCACTGTTCAGATAAGCCCCTCGATGATTTACATAAATGATAAATTTTGACACTTTACTCTAAAAAATGTTATTAATATTCTCAGTTATATGTTTATTGATTTAATCATTTCAACAAAGCGCATGACACCTAACATGCGTACATAATTAATACAAAGATTCAAGCTCATTTTGGAATTAAGGAAGAAAGAAAGTTTGCAGTAAACAAACATAATCACAAATCAGGAACACTGATGGAGACAAATTAAACAATGTCTGCCCTGCGGACAACTTACCAAATTGACTTCTTTCTCGAATGTGTTTCATAACGCGGCGGTGATAAAATGTTGCTTTTTCTTTATTTATTATGTCGTGAGAAAAACAGACTATTTTCTCAGATATCAAATAAATTAATTCGCTCAAATTCTTTGCAAGTATTGGTGGGGGTTTATTTATAAATAATCGCCGGAGTATCTTGTTGAATTGCTAAAAGGTACTTCTTCAAAGTAAATTAAATGTGTAAATAAATATCTCCAAACACCGATCGCCGCTCCTTGGTGGGCCGGAGTATATAAGTCAACAACCACTTGAAGATCTGATATGACATATCGTTCGAAGCGTGATGAAACGCCTTTGTTGGGCATTAATTACCAACTGGCGGGTTACATTAGGACCTGTATACAGGGGCGCCAATATAAGTGGATGGGGGTATACCTCCCCCCCCAAAAAAAAATTGTCAATGTTATCATCCCCCCCCCCCCAACTTTTCGGAGAAAAATATGTATATTTTGCAAATGATTTGTATTAATAAATAGAACTAAAAACTTTGGGTCCATTTATGAGTTTACTATGAAGTATTAAATCTAAACCTGGTTTAGAATAAACTTAAACTATAAATATAATACCCGATTAATATAATATCTCAATAACACGATGCCTACACATAATATATATTTGTACGCTCTGGTTATACCATCGAGCACTTTTTCATCAGTGCATTGCAAACAGCCCAGAAAGAACAATTCTATATATATATATATATATATATATATATATATATATATATATATATAGAGAGAGAGAGAGAGAGAGAGAGAGAGAGAGAGAGAGAGAGAGAGAGATGTATGAATAGCCATGCTGGTCCATTATTTTATAGATGGAAAGGGTGTACACAGAAAATTGGTTCACTGGCAGTGAACCACTTTTCTGTGTATACCCTTTCCATCTATGTATATATATATATATATATATATATATATATATATATATATATATATATAGATATATATATTGTTACAGATGTCTGTTTTAGTGTGAGCTGTTGAAATGTCTATTTTATTGTGCGCTGTTGACATTCCGATTCATGTTGTGGCTCAAGCCCTGGGGGCTGCCATGCTACAGCGTTCCTTGTTCTAGCTGGCCGAGTGCGGCCCACGTGTAAACACAGCGGTCATGCTAGTCTGGGGCTTTCTCGCCTGACCGAGCCGGGCCGGCACACGTGTGAACCCTGACATTTAGATACAAAGCGTTCTTGTTCTAGATGTTACCTGTAACGCGTGTGTACTGTGTGTCATGTTAGGTTCTTTGGATTGTTCGGGAAATGAAAAGTTCTCGGCTTGAGACGAAAAGTTATAAATAAGGGGCGATGTTTTAGAGCCGGGAGAGAGGAGAGATATATTCCAGCGGACACAGAAGAGTGTTAGTCAGTTCTGGACCTTTTCCGATAAGTGCGGCAGTTATAGATTTTCTTCTTAATTGTGACGGATCTTATATAGTCTTCAGTTTGCTTTCGGGATTATAACAAGAACTTCCCTTATGGATTACAACATTTTTTACGGAACCTAATATAAACAGATCACGTATGCGTGATGAACACAAATTTTGAAATGGAGATAAAAAAATCAGATTTTGTAACACTAGGCAGCGTGAAATGTCTAGGGGAATGAATAAAGAAGTCAGTTTTTTTTGTTAACAAATAACAATAATTTATTCTTAAAACAACCCTAACATTACAGTACACTAAATCAATACAAGTACAAAGTAAAATAACAGTATAACATCAAATCAATTTAGTCACACAGCCTAATAAACAAAGTGCACAATACCTGGATACCACCACCGCCACAGCAACAAGTTCTTTAAAATGTATACTCTCGGAGAATAACAGTCCAATGTAAAGCTCTTGTAACAATCAAGAAAGTAAACTTGAGGCAGGCAGCATTAAATTGTAAAAAGTTAGTAATAGCGAATCCCTGGAATTACTGGATAATCGGATAGGCCCCACACGTCTGCGTCCGCTGGAATATTCTTTAACCTCTCTCTCGGTTCAAAACACAGCCCCCTATTTATAACACCTGACCCCAAGCCGAGAATTTTCCACTTCTCGCACAGTCTAAAGAATCCAACAAAACACACAGTAAACACGCGTTACAGGAATCATCTAGAAATACATCGCCGTGTCTCTACATATAAGGGTTCATACGTGAGCTCGGCCAGGAGAGAAAGCCCCAAGCTAGCATGACAACGAGAGTTCAACCAGTACGGATTAAATAGAGAATGCAATACGCGGCCAGACACGGGCGCTACACAACGAGTTACGTCCGTGTCACACAATAAAAAGGGACTCTGTAACAATTTCACACTGCTTAGTGTTACAGAATCTGATTTTTTTTTCTCCATTACGAAATTTATGTTCGTCACGACTACGTGATCTGTTGATATTTGATATTAGGTTCCGTAACAATATATATATATATATATTGCGTCTGCGAGGTTATACCCCCACTCTGGAAGATAAATGACGCCACTGACTGTATAACACAGGCTTTAGCTCTCAGGTTTATAATGACTCCGCCACAGTTCTCGGCACAGGACCTGTTTGACACGGTTTTTCAGTATGTTACCATTAAATATATACTAGCTGCACCCGTGGAAAATCCACGGCTCTATCTGATGCATATTTTTTTGTAATGAGCTGATAGGAACTAAACAACGCATATTTAATCCAAAGGTTTTCGGAGGAAATGTTGTCATGTGGTTTACTTATATGATATAAAGATTCCTTCTGCTAGAACTCTCCTGAAACACCCTACCCCAAAATATCAACATAGAAAGAAAAATTAATCTATTCCAGCAATTTCACAAAACATAAATTTTGGAAAGAGACGTGAGGCATATACAGGGTGTACGAATTTTCAAGTTCGAAGTTTTTTTTGCCGATAAAGAACATAGTTCCGACAGCTTCCTTGTTTGGGAAATATTGTGGGTATAACGATTGTATAAAGAAGCATTCTACCGTGAAATTAAATGAAAGATGCTTTGTATTAGTCGTAGCTCAGGCGACATCGTCAAACACGATGTTTATTCAGTGTAGTCAGTTGAGGGTATAGTCTAAGTTATGTTAAAAGACATATGCGTTATTTGTATACACATGCATATGTCGTTGAAGTCTCTTGTACGCGAAACTGATAGCTGCCAATGTGAAAAAGATAGGCCCAGAAAATATATTCCAACAGTATTAAATTTTTGGATTAAGGACTGAAAATTGTCACGGAATCAGCAGGTCAGATGCATATTGAAAACTATCCCAGATAAAAAGAAAGCAGGTAGATATATTTCGATGAAAGCATTTAGCAAAGAAACCATTTCAGCCTTGGTTCGTTGCATTGTCTTTCAGCAAATTTACGCAAAATATAATATACAGATTTTGCTGAAAATGTGTAGAGGGGTAAAGTAAAATTGAATCCATAATCCATCACATTTTTGGAGTTATTCGGACTCACCATAATGTATATTTTTTTCTTAAGTGCCATAAACAGAATTCCACAAAGGAATAATTATAAAGGGCTATTTCTTTGTCTCCGAGTAGAAGCCTCCCATTCGTATGCAGTTGTTCTGCTACTCGTGTTTCTGAACCATGACAATGTTTTACATGAAACGTGCACATATGAACGAAAGACTGATAAGTAGATTCTGGCGGGGGATTCAAAATCCCCAAGAGGTTGAGGTCCCTTAGAAGTGTGTGCAACCCCCCTCCCCCCCCCCCCCCCCCCCCCCCGGGCTTCCTTTTGAAAAAAAACTTTTCAATCAACCCATAAATCGGCCAAACTATTAAAAACATGGTTATCATGGAAAGATACTTCAATAAAAATCAACATCCCAGTAAACTTATAAAACGGTGATCGTTTAAAGTGTCTCAGCTCTTTGTGTCTACTCAACGGAAAAGTGCTCCCTATTATAAGATTCATGTGGACATGTGTTCCGCACTTGAATTTAAAATCTTACTTTCTTTTGAAAGAGTAAAGTTTCTTAACAGGCGATATAAAGGAAATGGGGTTCAGTAGGGAATACAGGTCGCCTCGTGAAAAAGGCGAAAAATATTTTGCTGAACATTTGTAGGCGGTTAGGATTAAGACATATTAATAGTCCATTTCATTTTGGAGGTAAAAAGAATCACCACAAAATATTTTTTCAAATAAACCATTGTGACAAAGGACCATTCCCCGTATGAAAGCCATCCATTCGTATTTATTTGTTCTGACACTCGCAAGGTGAACTCGTGTTACTGAATCATGACAGTGTTCACACAAACGAACGCATACACGTAAACACATGATATTAAAGGAGATTCTTGTGGAGGTCTGTACGACCTGACTACAGATTAAAGCAGACTTTGGTCCAAATACTTTTTAAAGTAATCGATTACAAATACAATTACTTTTGTGTTTCAGAAAAGTAATCGATTACAAATACAATTTACTTTTAAAAAGAATTCGCAATTACTTTTGCAATTACTCTTTTGATAAGGAGCATTTACCTTATGCAAGAACAGCAACTGGATTAGAGATTGATTTGAGCTCTTAACATTTTTATAATAGTCAAAACAAATTTAATAAAGGCACAACCAATACAATCTATATTATAACATGAATCGCAGTAGGATGTGTAGGCCTACAAAGAGTCATTGTTAAGTGGTAATGTCATATTAAATTAAACATATCATAGTCACCACAAAACGGATCCAGATAGTGGCATATCAATGAATCTTAATGTAAGAAAAAAGAAAACAAATCAACTAAACATTTTGATAAAGACACAGACGTGTGGCTTGGGGTTACCACTAAACGGATATAAACTGGGCCATTTCAATGAAGGTATGGTAAAAAAAAAATATAGTTAAACATTATTATGTAGACAAACTTGGATATATGTTACTTTTGGTTACCACTAAACGGATAGAAACCGTGACACTTCAAAACAGCAGTTCTTGTTTGTTTTTTTACAAAAAATTCAGATGAACCTTTGCATATCCATTGTTTGCAAGTAAATTGTCATGCACTTTGGTGAACTGTATGAGTCAATAAAAATACACTCTATAATATTGTTATGATTATGCGACACCTTTTGTTAGACTGATTCAACCTTTTTTGATCTTGTGTCTTACATTGGGTTTATTGAATAATATATCATTAGTTAAAAGCATTAAAATTTATCATAATGTTGAGTTGAATCAGCAAGACAGTATAATATTATTAAGATTATAATCTAAACTGTGTGGGGTTAACCTGAAATTAGGTTCAGGGTACCCCAGGAATAACTTGAAAGTGATTTCAGGTAACGGGGGGTCACTCGAAGTCTTACATTGGGATAGCTTTGATGGGAAACTTTTTTTATTCAGTCAAAATTAACTAGTAGCCTGAGATAATAAAGATATTATTTAAAGTGCATATGTGCCTCTGAGGTACATCAGAAACAACCATGGGAAATTGGTTAATAGCCAAATATGCTTATTATATTTGACAGTTTGATGGAATTATTCATATGAGACAAATATACCCAAAAGTTATTGAAAAGTAATTGTTCAAACAATTACTTTTCAAAAGTAATCGATTACAATTACAATTACTTTCAAGGATTATAAAATGTAATCGATTACAATTACAATTACTTTTAAAAGTAATTGTAATTACAATTACTTCAAATACAATTACTTTTGGACCCAACTCTGGATTTAAGTTTGTTATCAATTTAAAGATGTACTGGTGATTTTTTTCATGTTTCACCCTCCCTACAGACAACGGATCTAAATAAATATATGTGAACTACCCCGGACCCCACCCCTCCCAACCCGAATGATAATTTTGAAAAAAAGCTTTATAAAACACATGACTTGGACGAACTTTTGAAACCATGGTTATCATGGAAAGATATTTTTGAAATGTATAAAAACATACCTGTCATCCATAAAAAAAATGGTCAAACGGTGGTTACGTCACTGGACTCGGTGCCCAGTGTTGACCAAACTGGAAAGTCCTCGCATTGAAAGCGGAGTCATGAGGTCTTTGGATTAAAACCTTTACATCCTTCTGAGAAAGAAAATTCCTTTAGAGGCGTTAAAACGGATATTGGAATCAACGGGGATTATAGTGGACCCGCGTGACCGCGCATTGTATGGAAATGCCTTTTGGGCAGGAAATGCCCTATGGCCACGGGAAATCCCGAGGCGCCTCCTGAAAAAGCGTCACAGGCGTGGAAAACCTTGCAGCACAAAATAAATAGGGGCACCTAACGGGGATATATTAAAATTATTAATTATTCAGCTAAATAGGACAAAATTCCGCAAAATAAAACAAACTTGTCCTAGCACACCACCGATACGTCTGCCAAATTTGAGGAGTTAAATCAGAACGGAAGCAGGGAAACCGTGGTCTAGAAAGAAAACCAACTCCGTATAAAGTATATAGATTCAGCACACGCAATGCTGACAACTGTACTAATAGCAGGCATATCCTTAAATGTAACCCTGTTTGGTTGTATTCTAGCCGTTGGTTTGATTCCATCTAGGGCTTCATTGGGAGCTACAGCTTTTGTAAGAAAACAATGAATTCACGAGGGGATCCTCTCCTAAAACACTAAAATGTTGTACATAAATACAGCGCAACATAGCAATGTAGTCTAGGTGTGTTCACTACGACCCACTGGGTCTTATGTACATTTCCGCAGTAGCAAAACCTTCTTTATTTACACTCTTTAAATACGAGGTGTGACACCCATTTTCTGTTCTGGCCCCTACAAAGTGTCAATAAACATTACTTATCTTTAATATAAGAAATACTAGTTGATCTTTAAAGTGTATATTATGAAACTACTTCTTAACAGCCAGCTGTGGTTATTTGTTTGACTTGCCTTTATGTAGCAGATGACAGGTCGTTGGGGCGAGTAGTCTTGTGTTTTTAACGTCCGTAAAACATAAATAAGAAATAGGTTACCAATTCTGGGATAAATTCTTAATCATAATCCTCATAAATCTGGAAGAAACATGTAACATTTAAACAAGGTTCATTTACTCGGTTAATATAATTCTTCCCAGCATATGACCGCGGTACACGTAAAATACTCCACGACATCATCCGGTTGTTATGGCAGCAGGGATGAGTTGTAGAACAATCTTATAAAACATAAAATGATCAGTATTTTATATATTTCTTGATCGAAATATAATTTTTGGATTGTCTTTCTATTACAGGAACAGAGCAAAGGTGGCTATCATGAAGAAAAGATAATATGGTTGAAAATAAAAGTGAAAATACATATTGAAACCAGACGTACTTATAAATATTTATATCATTAACAACAGATGTCAAGGGAACCTAGCTTGAAATATTGAAAAAAAATGAAGTCATTTTCAAATATAGAAATAAATAAATCCTTAACATGGACAGACGTTTTGCGCGGCGCTGTATTAATCGTTTTCTCTGTCGTTGTCATATGAGACGAAAATCCCGTCTTTTTAGGGAGATAAAAATATCTTACCAGAAGTTACCCAGATAGTATGTCACTCTAAGGTTTGTTTACTTGGAGAAAGACGGTAATCCAGCAAGTTACAGGAAATACGTTTGCTTTCTTGTATTTATATATTACGTTAAATATGATATATATTCAATATTATGGCCCCTACCAGAGAGAGCATGCGTTTAGACGCGTTCGTCGGTGTGTCAGTGTGTTTGTTTACAGTATAACTCACGCAGTCATGAACGGAATCCCGTGAAATTTTTAGAACATCTCGGGAATGGGTCAATAAAGATTCGATTAGATTCTAGTGTGGGTCGGGCTTATGATCTCGGTTGCAGGAAGAATTTACAAGTATATCTACAAATGTGCAATTGATATTCCCGATTGTACATTGGCATATGGGTCGAATAAGTGGACGCAAACACTTATTGGGGAACAAAGGCACCAATGATCATGGGATTATTGCGTATAAGTAAAATAAAACAAGGGTTGCGGAGGACCCCACATTAAGGACTGCCCATATGGCGAAAGTCTGCATTCCATACGATGAAAGCATATTCAGATAAGTTTATTTCACAAAGGAAATATGACAAAGTTACTCAGTAAAGTACCTAGCTATTTTTAAAAATAAGTTTCCTTTTAGATTTACATGAGCAGGAAATGTTGCAATTATAGTTTTAATTTCAGGCACGTTAGACAAAATATTTAAAAGGTTCAATATATGAAAACGATATCACGATTCGCAATATGTGAATCATCGATATATAGATAATATCGCACAGACACACACACACAATATATATATATATATATATATATATATATATATATATATATCGTGTGTGTGTACACATATATATTTATATTCAACACCACACACGCAGCGGACATATATTTCCTGGGAACTATCACGCAAAAGTCCACTAAATTTCTAGTCTAGGGATTGCAACAAAGCGAGTTCATTTCCGAGAACGTCATAAATGGCTTTCGCCCACCGTTGGCTGGTTCCAGTCTCACAAACAGTACTTCCAGTATACACAGTACACGATCTCGCTTTCTTCCGCCGTTCACTGGCTCCAAATACAATTTTTCAACACACAAAGTATTTCTACGCCCTGCTTGGCTAAACATAAAACTCCTTGACCATTAATCGTCCTCTTGCGGATTTTGATAACAGCCGCCACATGGTCCAAATCTATCTCTCACGACACGTCCGCAAAGACAATTCTCGACTGACTATCTCCCCGCGGTCTGAAAGCCGGCCTCTTTATATACCTGCTAAAAAGAACCTTCGGGAAAATTCTATACAACGAACGATCTACATAGTCCAGCGATTAAGCCTCCAGATTTCGAGGAACTGTGCTTAGTTTTTTAAAAGAAGCATAACAGTTAGCAAAAGTGTTCTTTCGAGCTTAATGATGAATTTCCTATATGGGGCCAAGCTGAAAATAAATAATCTTGCCTAAATCCAAGATGGCCGCCAGATAAAAACAGGCAATAAGTCGAGTTAAAATGTACCTAGAAAGCATTGCGCGTACTCTATTTATATGATTTTGGGGGCTGAGAAATTCAATTTTGAGCTTTTAACCCTCTCCAGGTACCCATTAGCTTTTTTATCTAGATTTTTTTGGTAATATTCCTCTTATTCTAGCAATGAAACTGCATATTTAGAAGATTTGTGCAAAAGATGAAAGAAGATTTAAACTTGGTATAATAATTGTCTAGAACATACTGTTACGGAACCTAAAATCAACAGATCACGTATGCGTGATGAACATTAATTTTGTAATGGAGAAAAAAAATCAGATTCTGTAACACTAGGCAGCGTGAAATGTCTGGGGGAATGAATAAAGAAGTCATTGGTTTCTTTATTAACAAATAACTATAATTTTTCTTAAAACAGCCCTAACGTTACAATACACTAAATCAACACAATTACTGAGTACAACAACAGCATAACAGCAAATCAATAGAAATCAATCAGCCTAATAAACAAAGTGCACAGTACCTGGATACCACCACTGTCACAGCGACAAGTCCGTTAAAGCATATAATTCAGATGAACAGTTCACACAAATCTTCTCAGAGAATAACCGTCCAGTTCATTCACAAAAATCAATCCGCCGTAATCCCAAAGTGAAGTTCCTGTCATAAACCCGAAAGCAAACTAAAGGCTAAATAAGATCCGTCACAAATCCAGAAGAAAATCTATAATTGCCGCACTTATCGGAATATGACCCACAAACTGACTTACACGCTTCTGTGTCCGCTGGAATATTCTCACCTCTCTTTCGGCTTTAAACACAGCCTCTTTATAAACTTTTCACCTCAAGCCGAGAACTTTCCATTTCTCAAACAATCTAAAGAACCTATCATAATAAACACGTTCAAAGAACATACTAGAACAAAGAACGCCGTGTATGTACACGCCAGTGTTCATTCAATGCGGATTAAACCGAACCTGCAACATCCGGCCAGGCAAGGCCGCTACAACACGAGCTACGCGTGGCACACGAATCAAATGTCAACAACGCATCAAGCACCCTGCGCACAATAAAAGAAACACATGCAAGACCGCTCCACACAATAAAAAGGGCACCTGTAACAATACTCAATATTTTCAGATATGGGGCCAAGCGGGTATTACCTTATCTAGTCAAAATGCATGTTGGCGACCAAGATGGGCGCCGAAATATAAAATACCAATATATCCCGTTTTACTTGTACTATAATGTATTGCAAGTGCAATGTGTCAATGTTCTTGGGGTCGAGATATTCAGTTATAAGGGTTTCAGGTCAATAAAATGACTCGGTGAATGAATTATGGTTTGTTGATATAAACGTTGTGTTGAAAATAACTTTCCTACAGCACATCGAACAGTAATTGTTGATTAATTGGATGAAATTATATATATATATATATATATATATATATATATATATATATATATATATATATATATCTGTAAACTTTAAGTATTTGAACCACGGTTCTATAAACAGTCTTACTATGATAGTGGGTCGTAGTGGCCTTATTGGGTCTGCGGTTCCCACTAGGCAGCATGAAATGTCTAGGGGAAAGAAGTCAGTGGGTTTTTGTTAACAAATAACTATCATTTATTCTTATAACGACCCTAACATTACAATATACTAAATCAATACAATTACACAGTACAACAACAGTATAACAGCAAATCAATAAAATCACACAGCCTAATAAACAAAGTGCACAGTACCTGGATACCACCACTGTTACAGCGACAAGTCCGTTAAAGCATATAATTCAGATGAACAGTTCACACAAGTCATAATCCGGAAGGAAACTGAAGACTAAATAAGATCCGTCACAACTCCAGAAGAAAATCTATAATAGCCGCACTTATCGGAATAGGTCCCACAAACTGACTTACACGCTTCGGTGTCCGCTGGAATATTCTCTCACCTCTCTCTCGGCTTTAAAACACAGCCTCTTTAAATAACTTTTCACCTCAAGCCGAGAACTTTCCATTTCTCTAACAATCTAAAGAACCTAACATAATAAACACGCTTAAAAAACATACTAGAACAAAGAACGCTTTGTATCTACACGCCAGGGTTCAACCAATGCGGATTAAACCAAGCCTGCAACATCCGGCCAGGCCTGCCGCTACAACACGAGCTATGCGTGGCACACGAACCAAATGTCAACAACGCATGGAGAACCCCTGCGCACAATAAAAGAAACATATACAAGACCGCTGCATACAATAAAAAGGGCACCTGTAACAACCTCCCACTTGTAAGAAATAAGAAAGTTTTCTCAAAGCTTTTTTGCGGTAGCAATCACTTAATTATTACAACATTATAAAACCATCTTATTTACAACATTACATAAACATCTCGTTTACAACATTTCATAAACATCTCGATAAGCAATCAGCAAGTACATTGTCTTTCCCTTAAATGTGTTTGATTTCAAGATTGGAATCCTGTAAAAACAAACTCCGTCTCAACAATCTTTGATTTTTACACTACAACTTGTTCATGAACGTGAGGGGATTGTGATCACTGAAGACAATGATGGGCATGATTGATGAAGTAACAAAAACTTCAAAATTTTGCAATGCCAAAATCAAAGATAAACATTCTTTTTCAATAGTGGAGTACTTTTTCTGGTTTGCATTAATCTTTCTTGAGAAGTAACCAATTTGATGATCTATGCCATCGTTGCCTTCTTGTTACAACACAGCACCAGCAGCTCTGCTCTCCAAAGTCTGGAGCTCCCAAAACTGGTGAACTTTGCAGAATTGCTTTCAAATTCTGAAATGCATTTTCACACTGATCATTCCATACAAACTTTGTTGTTTCTTTAACAAATTAGTCAAAGGTTCAGCGAAAGCAGAAAAATTTTGACAAAAGTTCTTGTAGTATCAAACCATACCAAGAAAACGCATTATTTGGTTTTGTTTTCTGGTCGAGGAAATGCAGAATAGCACTTATTTAAGCATCAACAGGTTTTACCTGACCCTACCCTATAATATGACCCAAAAATGTTACTTGTGCATGACAAAACTCAGATTTTACTAAGTTGATGGTCAGACGTGCTTCACGGAGTCTTTCGAAGAGGTCGCGAAGAATTTGCAGATGTTTTTCCCAGGTGTCGCTGTACACGATAAGGTCATCAATATATGCGTCGCAGCCCTGAATATCCTTGACAACCATATGGATGAGACGCTGGAACGTGGCTGGTGAGTTCTTTATGCCAAACGGCAAAACTTTATACTCGTAGAGTCCTTGCGGCGTCCAAATGTGGACACTTCTCTCGCTCGTTCTGTCAGCGGAACTTGCATGAATCCTTTTAGCAAGTCAAACTTGAAAACATATCTGGAGCTACCGACTATATCAATAAAATCATTGATCCTCGGAATCGGGAACGTGTCAGTCTTGGTGACAGAGTTCAGTTTTCGATAATTTGTGCACATAAGGTAACTTCCATCAGGTTTTGGCACAAGAATACATGGTGAACTCCAATTACTGTCACTAGGTTCTATAAACTCATTGTCTAGCAAATATTGAATCTCATCCTGTAGATACTTTTGCTTTCCTGGGTTCAGTCTATAAGGATGTTGCTCGACTGCGCTTGCCTGACAAAACATCGACGTCATGGCATAATATGTTAGTTCGCGATGGAATGTCACTATAAACAAATGTTCATAATTCCGCAGCAGGTTCTTGAGATGTTGTTGTTGTGAGGAAAGGTGAAACAGTTTGGCATCAAAGTTGTTAAGCACGTCTGGGTTTTTAAGTGGTACTATTCAACACTGAATGTCTACATCACAATCAGTATCTACTTTAACTGGGTATGGGTAAGTTTTTACACAATTAACAGCAGTAACATTATGTAAAACATCTGATGTGCTATTTCGATCATAATATGGTTTCAGCATGTTAATATGGCACAGTTGTTTCTTCTTACGCCTATCTGGTGTCAACAATATGTAATTTAAATCACTGACTTTCTTGTCAACAATGTAAGGACCACAACACCTAGCTTGCAGAGGACTGCCAGGGATGGGACGTAAGGCAAGGGCCTTTTCAACTGGCTCAAACGTCCTACTTACAGTGTGCTTGTCATACTTTGTTTTCATTTTAATTTGTCCAGATTTTAGATTTGCTTTGCAATCTCACAAGCTTTGTGTAGTTTAGTGCGAAAGTCTGAGACATACTGCAGTAAACTAAGAGAATCAGGATTTTCACACAAGAAATTTTCTTTAAGCAGTTTCAATGGACCGCAAACTGAGTGTCCCAAAACTAGTTCAAAGGGACTGGAGTTCAAAGGGACTGGATTCCTTCATCCTAGTCTTTCTGTGTGGCATAGCAATAGGTCCTAATGATGTTTTTTAATGTCTGGTGAAAACGCTCGACGGCGCCCTGACTTTCAGGATGGTATGGCAAAGAGCTTTACTGTTTTACATCCAGCTCAAGCATAACTTGCTGGAATATGCCAGACATAAAATTAGACCCTTGGTCAGACTGGACGGATTTTGGTAATCCAAAAGTTGTAAAATAATTAGGACGGAGCTTTCACAACACTGTTGGCATTCATTTTGCGCAATGGTATTGCCTCTGGGAACCTGGTAGATGCGCACATAATTGTCAGCAAGTATTCATGTCCAGATTTTGGTTTGGGCAGTGGTCCAACACAGTCAACAATAATCCTACTAAATGGTTCCTCGAAAGCAGGAATATGCCTAAGTGGGGCTTTACCAGGATTTTGATTGGGCTTGCCTGCCATCTGACATGTGTGGCATGATTTACAATATTGTACAACATCTTTCCTGAGGTTAGGCCAATAGAAGTGTGTACTAACTTTCTGATAAGTTTTATTTATACCTAAATGGCCAGACAAAGAAGCATCATGTGCCATGCTTAGAATATCATTGTGATAGCTTTTGGGCATTACTATTTGATGTTTGACGGCCCACTCATCATCAGCACATACATCAGGTGGTTGCCATTTACGCATAAGCACTCCATTTTAACATAGAAACAAACTGGTTCTGTGACAGTTCATCTTTAAAAACTGCCCTGGGAAACAAACATGAAATATCGGGGTCCTTATGCTGTTTAGCGATAAGTTCTGCCCTTGGGAATGCTGTGTCCTGTATGGGCGAGTCGTTTGACGCGTCACTAGTGACTCTCAGAGTGTTATTATCTGGACCATTATCCTCAGGTGGGTTTTTCTTGGCTATAGATCTAGTTAATATAAACTTTATGTATTTTACATGGATTGTACAACTAGTTATAATAATTAGTACGAGGCACTCTCCGTGGCACGGATGTTGGCGCTCGGTAGTCGGTAAGGGTTGAGACAACCGGATGACCTTGAGTAAACCACCGACCTTGGACGGGCCACTACAACCCATTCTCATAGCCACACACATAGATCTAGTTACAGCACATGTAAGATACAAACCAGGGATTTCCTGACTATCAGGATCAGTGTCCTGATCAAGTGATGGCTTTTCTGTCACTATTGGTACAGGCTGTACTTTGTCACCTGCAACATCATTGCCTAGTAGCAACTGAATTCCCTTAAAGGGGAAAGAAGTTCTTATGCCCACAGTAATATTCGCAGAAATCAAACCTGACTTTACATGTATACTGTGAAGCGGAACTGAAGTGTGCCTGTCTCAAAAACACACCATTAACAAGTGCATTTGCACCAGTAAATGACCTATTAGAAAATGGCAAAGTGTTTGCTAACATGAGAGTTTGGCCTGAACCAGTGTCCCTCAAAATTCTAATAGGAGTAGAATCTGAAAAATCACTTGAAAGTGATACAAAACCAGCATGTATGAATGGCTCAAATAACTCCATTTCAGAGTCAGCAGAGGAATCTACCACCACAGCTTCATCAAACAAAGAACCGATATTGACAGTGTCAGTCATAAACTCTTTTTCAGTCCTTAAAGGAATGTACATCTTTTTACAATCAAACTCCTCATGGGAGTCAACAGAGGAATTTTCCTCAGCAAAAAACAAACTTCTGTTTGTCATAAGAGGACCTGGCCTCATTTAAAATACTCTTGCAAGAGTCATAAAAGGACTTAGCCTTATTTAAAGGATACTCCTGGCAGGAGTCTTAAAAGGACCTAGCCTTACTAAATTCCTCGCAGGAATCGACTGAGGTGTTTACCCCGCAAGCTACGAATTCTTCTTTGGATTCAGACGGCACTTTTGCCTCCGTAGCATCAAACTCTCTTTTTAGAGTCAATAAAGGAGTTGTGTCCCTGATTTACATGAAAAGAGCCTGGCTTTTGTACTATGCTATGCATAGATTTTGAAACAAAACCAGAAGGTTTGCTATTTGGTTTATTCGCAAATTTCCAGCAGTCAGATATTAGATGGCCCTCCTTCTTGCAGTTATTACAGATTTTCTTCGCAAATTATTGTTCTTTGTTGGATAGACACAGTGGACGTAGACTGAGGTGTAGCAATGGACTTTACTGGACTATCAGGACTACTAGTACTGGATGACTGCGCTTTAAACCTTTTTTGACCATACTGATTTACATTCTTGTTTGTGAATGACTGGTTTGATTTGCAAGTAAGGACAATTTGTGTGTTAATGGATAATCATCAGCTAATTGAGCAGCAATGTCAAGTGTTTCAGGACTTTTCTCATCCAGAAAAGTTTTAACATCTGCGTTAATGCAGCGCTTGAATTCTTCAAGCAAAATCAACTGGCGCTAATTGTCATAATCTTTCGTTACATTTTTAGAACTACATCAGCGATCAAACAATTGCTCTTTTGTCCTAGCAAATTCGACGAAGGTCTGTTCTCTGTGCTTTTCCCAATTTCTGAATTTCTGGCGGTAAGCCTCCGGAACCAACTCATATTCTTTTGGGATTAACCTTCTTTAGATTAACCGTTTTACCAGGTCATAGTCAGCAGCAGCTTCTACTGAAAGCTCTGTATAAATTTCTCTGGCCTTGCCAGTCAATACACTTTGTAACAGCATAGTCAAATTTTCCTTACGCCATTTTAAATTTTCAGCTACCTTCTCAAAGTGTAAGGAATATTTTTCAACCTCTTTTTCTTGAAAAGGTTCAAATGTGTTTAGTAACATCAAACCTGTGAGTTGGGGCAGCCCGTAGACTATGTTCTAGTTGAAGTCTTTCTAACTTCAGTGGTTTCAACTCAATTTCTTTTTCTTTTTCTAGTCTTCTCTTTCTAACCTTTCATGTTCTTCCCTCTCTTCTCTCTGTTTTTCTTTTTTTCTAATTCTAACATACTAGCTCATGTTGCATTTCCAACTTTTTAAATTCTAATTGCATAGCAAGGCTGTCATTTCCTGATGTTTCCACCTCACTCTCTTCGATTAAACCTTTGCCAACCAGATCTTGCTTGATTCTAGCAAAGATATCAGGCTTTCTCAAAGCTTTTTTCACACCTAGCCCCAAGTGTTGTCCCAAACGCAACAACTGTCCCTCTGTCAACTGCCCAAGTTAAGATGTTAAAACAATAACAAAAACCACTAACATAAATCCTGTAAACAATGTACTGTAAACAATATGTAATTTGTTAATAATGTACGATAAAACAATCTGTCCAGGTCAAGGGCTAATAAATTTTCAAAACTATTCCGGACGAGCCCCGGATTTTATGTTACGGAACCTAATATCAACATATCACGTATGCGTGATGAACATAAATTTTGTATTGGAGAAAAAAAATCAGATTCTGTATCACTAGGCAGCGTGAAATATCTGGGGGAATGAATAAAGAAGTCATTGGTTTCTTTATTAACAAATAATTATAATTTTTCTTAAAACAGCCCTAACGTTACAATACACTAAATCAACACAATTACTGAGTACAACAACAGCATAACAGCAAATCAATAGAAATCACACAGCCTAATAAACAAAGTGCACAGTACCTGGATACCACCATTGTCACAGCGACAAGTCCGTTAAAGCATATAATTCACATGAACAGTTCACACAAATCTTCTCAGAGAATAACCGTCCAGTTCATTCACAAAAATCAATCCGCCGTAATCCCAAAGTGAAGTTCCTGACATAAACCCGAAAGCAAACTGAAAGCTAAATAAGATCCGTCACAAATCCAGAAGAAAATCTATAATTGCCGCACTTATCGGAATAGGACCCACAAACTGACTTACACGCTTCTGTGTCCGCTGGAATATTCTCACCTCTCTTTCGGCTTTAAACACAGCCTCTTTATAAACTTTTCACCTCAAGCCGAGAACTTTCCATTTCTCAAACAATCTAAAGAACCTATCATAATAAACACGTTCAAAGAACATACTAGAACAAAGAACGCCGTGTATGTACACGCCAGTGTTCATTCAATGCGGATTAAACCGAGCCTGCAACATCCGGCCAGGCAAGGCCGCTACAACACGAGCTACGCGTGGCACACGAATCAAATGTCAACAACGCATCAAGCACCCTGCGCACAATAAAAGAAACATGCATGACCGCTCCACACAATAAAAAGGGCACCTGTAACAATACTCAATATTTTCAGATATGGGGCCAAGCGGGTATTACCTTATCTAGTCAAAATGCATGTTGGCGACCAAGGTGGGCGCCGAAATATAAAATACCAATATATCCCGTTTTACTTGTACTATAATGTATTGCAAGTGCAATGTGTCAATGTTCTTGGGGTCGAGATATTCAGTTATTAGGGTTTCAGGTCAATAAAATGACTCGGTGAATGAATTATGGTTTGTTGATATAAACGTTGTGTTGAAAATAACTTTCCTACAGCACATCGAACAGTAATTGTTGATTAATTGGATGAAATTATATATATATATATATATATATATATATATATATATATATATATATATATATATATATCTGTAAACTTTAAGTATTTGAACCACGGTTCTATAAACAGTCTTACTATGATAGTGGGTCGTAGTGGCCTTATTGGGTCTGCGGTTCCCTCTGTGCTTACCGATTCCTCCCACCCCTTGTAAATGCTTCCATCCGAGCCATGGAGAATGTTTTGTATTACTAAAAAATACTGCAGTTGTACAGTTCATTTAAAATAAATGTTATTTCTTTATATTTAGTATTTTAGACTGAATGCGGATATGGCAGAATACGCACCAGTTAAAAAGCTAACATTTGTCAGGTGTATAGATTCAAGATTCAATGAGGTGATGGTGCAATTTCATTGCTTGCATGAAGACAGAATCAGTGCATATTTAAAGGGCTCACAGCTTTATTTTACGTTTTCCTTTCAGAGGATAGATTTAGGCCAGTTGGTATCACTTTCTTTTTAATGAAAATTAAGTTGTCCCCACGATGAAGACGGTATGATATTAGAAAGAAGACATCCGACAGGATTCGAACCAGGGACTTACAACTCGAGGCGGGGTCCTAGCCCTGTGTATTCTGTTTTTGTGGCATGGTGATTTGTCATGACACACAATTGAAGATACTTGTGGAGTTTGCAGTTAACCTGGTTATATGATAGATTATCCTTACAATTAACCTGGTAATATAATAGATTATCCTTACAATTAACCTGGTAATATGATAGATTATCCTTACAATCAACCTGGTAATATGATAGATTATCCTTACAATTAACCTGGTAATATGATAGATTATCCTTACAATTAACCTGGTAATATGATAGATTATCCTTACATTTAACCTGGTAATATGATAGATCATCCTTACAATTAACCTGGTAATATGATAGATTATCCTTACAATTAACCTGGTAATATGATAGATTATCCTTACAATTTACCTAGTAATATGATAGATTATCCTTACAATTTACCTGGTAATATGATAGATTATCCTTACAATTAACCTGGTAATATGATAGATTATCCTCACCAATAAGCTGACTATTGACTTTACATTCCTCGTTGTTGTCTTAAAATACTTCATGTGCCTACATAATGCACAATGTTCATAAATGTAGTGTTTATACGTATTATTAGTTAGAAACAGAAATATTTACTACATTTATTTGAAATAATTTATCACCATGTGCACAAATTGTGCACAGAGCTTTGCACATTAGATAAAAAGAACCGATAGTAAGTAAGAATTGTTTGCATTTTACCAACAGAAAAACTTTCTTGTGATACCAAATCTAAACGAACATATTCAGGCACGGGTTATAGAAACGTTGCTGACAATATTACACAATTTAATGCAATAAACTGTTTTATTTAGTCATAATAATTAATTGATTATAATCAGAAATAGTCTATTCTCAAGTATGTATGTTCACTTGACAATGTGAGTGGTATGAAAAAAAAAGTTTCCCAAGCATTCTGAATTGAGGCATACAGCTAACATAAAGAGAAAACGTTACTTTATAAGGTTAGGATAGGATGCATGTCTGAAACGTGAGAGTGTATTATATTTTACAACCTTGTGGTGTGAAATCGACACTCCTTCTTGCGCCTTGCTTCACCATTCTCATCGCATACATCTATGAGGGTCAGCTAGCTTGAACACTGGCAGCACCCACTCATGAATTTTTATACATATGGTAAAATTATGATAATAAATCCATGTACTACATGAATCTTGAAGTGTGCATAACGTTAGAAAATGAAAGTATATTGTTGACACCAACACATGAAAAATGAATCCCAACTCGCTCGTAAGGAAACAGTTTTATATTACAATAAATAGTACCACAGAAAAAGGTCGTGATATTTTACTGACACCTGTCGACTCTTTCTAAGAGAATACATACAGCTTGAAGTCTGCTTCATCACCACATCACAAAATTAGAAATCTGCAAAAGGTATTACATGTATATCGGTTATGTCATGCATTCTTCGCAATAGTACGAAAGGTAACATATACAGAAACATGCTGTGCGCCTCTAAATGTGTGTAGATTCTGTCTTCATACCAGTATACAGCGTGAAAGCCATCACCTCATGGGAAAGGAAAAAAGAATCTATAGAGCAAACAGGTGTAAGCTTCTTACATATCCGCGGATCCTGTCGTGCAGTGTGTCTTTCCGTTAAAACAGACATGGTGTTCAAATACATGTACCCTGTAAATATATAATAAATGTTACCGGAACTATTAGATATTTCAAAACTGCATTCACAAAGGTTTTATAAATGTTAAGTTGCTCGTGAAATTTAATATCATGCTTGTAGTGTTTTAAAATTCAAACTCACGGATATAACAAGCTCCTAACAAACAAGATATCTAAGTTTCTTTCATCCATAATCTCTACAAAGCAGTTAATACATTCGTAAGCATGCTAATGTAGGGAGATCAAAAAGGAGAAATCAGAAATATTATTATAATAAAACCTCGCCCAGCAAATGACATTTTCATTTGATATGCATCATCCAAGAAATATTACCAATTTTTATCGTTGGTGTTGATGAAAAAGGCAGTTTTTGCACAATTTTAATACGTACACAGAAGGCATAGAATCTATACAACTGACAGGTGTGGGCGTCTGACATATGTCTGTATCCTGCCACACACGCATTAAGTCTAATATGAAAAATATGAGCAAGATATTCTTTATTTTGTATGAATTGTATATTTTCTTATTATTTCATATGGATTGTACAATTAGTTAAAATTACTATTTAAAGCCACTTTCTTTGGATCGGTTGGTGGCGTTCAGTAGTATATAGATGTGGAGGAAATCGGAGGACGCGGAGAAAAGAACCGACTTTGGACAGCCACTACAACCCCCTATAATAGAAACGATGAGGATCAAATCCTTCATTACATTGTAACAGACATAGGGCTCAAATACTTAAAATCAATATGTATATTAAATATCAGCACAGATGGATTTATGCATCCGATATTTCCCAAATGCATTACATAGGTTTACATGAAAGTTAAGTTGATCGAAAAATCAAATTATACATGTATGTAGGATACAAATGTCCTTATGAGTAGTATCTACGGACGTATCAAGTTCCTAAGTTTATTCCAGATTTTAACAGATATGTTGGCCCCCTCACCTCTTCAAAACAATTACATTTGTCAGCTTGCAAATAATAGGAAATTAAAAGGAAGCAGTATGAAACATAACAAGAAAAACTATTCTATAATTCAAGCATTAAAATGCATGACATAACACGCAAACCTAGTCCAGCAAATAACGCGTCCATTGTATTACCGTCAAAAGCATGCGACTATGGTGCAGAACTCAACAACTAATATTTGCTGTTCCAGCTGTTAGTAAACAAAGGCAATTTAGCACAATTTCAATATGTAACAAAACCAGAATTTATTCACAAAATCATCATACAGATTTGAAACCCTTATAAATGAATTGCTCGACCCCAAAACATATAGTGCAGTTGCAATTCTTTCTATAAGAAATATAACGGGCTTTATTGATATTTTATAATCTTTTCCGCCATCTTGGATTTTGACAAATATCGGGTGAATTCCGCTTGACCCCATGTCGGAAAATATTGAGTTTGGTCTGGACAACCATTATACCAAGTTTCATGCTTCTTTCATTTTTTGCACAATTCTTCTCTTAACAGCTGGACTAACAGGTTTCGTCTACATGGAAAGCCTCCAGAAGCTTATGTCAGCCAATCATGACAAACTGTAGCCTCGTAAGTTTCTTTGCTTGAAACAGACAACAAACCGATCTACTGATCAACACAACCAATAAAGAAAAATAAGCACAATACCATTAAATATTACTCACTACGTCTCCCTGACTACATCTTATTTTCCAATATATATGAGGCGCAGGTTAGTGCCTCGGAAAGTAATTAATTTAATACGTGTTGAGTCTTTGGTCTTAGGAATCATACAAAGCCGAGAGGGTATCCTGTGGTTTTTATGCTCTCCGTAGATTGTTCTAGGCGAGCTGTTCCTGAGAGCAACCAACCTTCCATAAATGTTAGGGTCAAGTGCCTCGGATGTACTCTGTCAGGCAAAAGTAATACCACGTTCTATTTTTTTATCTATTGCCTATCTATTATATATTATCTATCCATTCATAGGGTTGTATATATAGCATGTTGTTTAATTTTTTCCACGTCCCATGCATTTATCCCTGTTCAAAACTCCTTTTGTATTTTAGGGTTGACATCATATACTGAATCATTGATTTTGTTTAAATCTTTTTTAAATACCATTTTGATTGTATATTCGGAATATTTTAGAATGTTAAGGAACAGGCGCTTTCTAGATTCGAAACATTTCTATACCTTTTAAGATTTTACTTGTGTTCATTTGAGTAATGTGAACCATGCTATTAGAATGACATTACTGTTAAGCATAATAACCAATAATTTATCCTGCCTTTAGTGTTTCAGAACTCCATTAAAAACATCATTTTAACCGAGCTTTACTTGTTTCTAATTACATTTTTTTAATAGGGACATTATTTCTCGGACTCGATCAGCGGCTATTGGCATTTTATTAGCTTTGTGTTTTGCGGCTATCGGCATTTTATTAGCTTTGTGTTTTGAGGCTATTGGCATTTTATTAGTTTTGTGTTTTTAGGCTATCGGCATTTTATTAGCTTTGTATTTTTAATATCGTCTAAAAAACTATCCTTATATTATCCCACTGTTGAAGTTCTTTAGTTTCCACCCATTCTAATCAGCATTTTAGTTAAAAAGTGTAATCTGTATTATCAAAGGATCTGCTTCTTTGATTATATTGTTTTTAAGGCCTAGATTTCTAAGCTTAAGGGCTTAATACGCTTTTATTTTTTTTATTTAAACAGTGTTACAGTTTTCTATGCACGGCTTTTGAATGATAATACTTGAATGACAGTCAAAATAGCAGCATTAACCTTTTATTGTCCAAAGTACCACTTGAGCGCGGATTGGTACCTTTTACCAGCTCATTTAAGTTGATTGTCTGCGATTTAACACATTGCACTTAATTTTCAATTCTAGAGATTTCCAATTATTATAAAACAAATACAGTCTGTAATAACTAATAAAGATTCAAACTGTTTTTAAGAAAACTGTATAAGAGTAAAGAGTAAACGCCAGCCTTACGCCTGCAAACATATAATAAATGAAATGTAGACGATTCCTGTTCAGAAAAGAACTTTAAACGCCTCTGTGATTGGTGTATTAGCTTGTTTATCTACAAGCTGTCGGTAAACACATGCACCAATATTGAAAAACAGATAAACCAAGGAACCTAATGAGACTGGTCACATATGTGAGGAAGTTGAAGTTGAAAGTTCACTCGTTATACCCCCGCTATTGTACTATGGTTCATCTGACTTGCCGCCAGATGTCCTTGCTGAATGTTTGGATTATTCTGGCGCCCCTCCCCCATGTCATAAGCACGTTATAACAACGAGAGAGACGTAACAGTTATGAAAAATAACATTTCCATTTCCTTTGACAATATCTGCCCTAAGGTTAGAATGGCTGACTTAAAATAAAACCATGTAATTTCTGCAAGCTGATAATAAACTTTGTCCATCTTGGCCACTAAGAGTAATTAAAAAAATGGTAGATTTGGGTCTCACTGTACCTTAAAGTCACCCGTTCAACTATGCACTAGTTGCTAACAATCAACATTAATTAACTAATAATGTGTTTAATTTATTTGACCTGAATTAAGTTGTGTTATAATAAGCTAATGCATATTTAGTCTCAGTTTAATAGTCATATACTGCTATCCCTTAACTAGAAATCGTCATACCAAAAATGCAAGAATCGCCATGTAGGAATTTATTGTGTTTGGATTTATTAATTTAAGACATATTCCAAAGTTCATTCGTGCATGCATTTGTGCATATTCCTTAATGACGTTCTTGAATCCAGATAGTGTGCCCGATCCGCACAAAAAACTCGCCGATTCCTAATTGGTCAATTCCCGATATACTTTGAGAGTTTCATGAGATTCCGTTTATGATTGTTAGAGTTATATAACTAATATTGTGAATAAACACACGAACAGAAAATGGACGAATACCCTTCTTGTGGAGGCACTAAGACAGGAACGTTATATGAAGGGTGTTAGACCAGAGTCATCAAACTTCGTAACATCAAACACTAACTGCAAGGGGGGGGGGGGGTGGTAAAATAAAACATTTCCAACTTCCAATACGCTGTATAAGACATCTTAGGGCATAAAATATTTATATATTTTACTATGGAGCAAAAGTTTGTCACGCTGTGTGCTCCCATTTAAAAGTGACGCATCGTATCGCCTTATAACACAACTTAAGACAGAATATGGTCAGGCGTCGAAACAGCAATAAGAAATAAGACGTTCCGTCGGTGAAGGCGTTATGTCCATCTGCACGTACATGTGCCATCAGCAAGTAACCGAGTAACCGCCTCAGCTAAAACGTCGCTATGGTCTCATAGCACGACAGTTCGTAAGTAAGACCGCGTCTGCTGGCAGACTCAATTACCCAGCAGACACCCAAGGCTGCGGTATGGCAACTAACGGCCAATACGAGCTGTAGATAAAGTAATCAGGAGTTAACTTCCAGACTCGGCATGACGTTCAAGTCATTTACCTTGGGGTCCAATATCGCATGGGGCACAGTCCTGTATGGTTCCGGGATGAAGGTCTCAACCCCCTTTCAAACGCCCAGATAGCAGCAGTTTTCCACTCGAACGGCTTAGTATGTATATTCTGGAGCGTTTGGGGTGGTACATATATCCATCAGTTTCTGATAGATTTTGAGTTGTGCAGCTGTACGTAAAAATATACCTGCACTGACCTACGATCTTGCTGTCATAAGTCTGGCGATCTGACCATTCCGCGCACACGCTCCACCGTTATATCAACAGAGTTATTTAGACCATCCCCTCACAACCCACACCCACAGACATACTCCAGTATAAAGATATTTAGAAAACAGTAATGGGAGAACACAATGGAATTATAACAAGTACGGGAGCAAAAATGGTAAAGTCAACAAAGTATGAATAGCCCATATTTAGCCAAGAATAGCCCAGATCAACGTGGTTACATCAAATAATTCACACGATTTGCCATAATACCTACTATTGGTTACAGGACATGGTTAGAGTAGTTTTTCTCATGAAAATAAGCGATGGAAAAGAGAGGACGTGAAGGATCATCCAAGAAATATTTTATTGTACAACAGGTAACATACTTGTTTATAATGATTAAGAGTAAATGATTAAGAGTAAAAAATACCCTAACGCCAATTGACAGACCCGGCAATTCAAACGGCGTTTAAAATATAACTGATGTAACAAGTCCATGGTCCTTTATTATATTAAAAAAAGACGTCATATCATGATTTCATGATATTGTGCTTGTAAATTTACGGATAAATAATGTTTTGAATTGAAAACTTACCCCAAATCTAATTGACTGAATTGGGGATTAAAATATGACTGATGTTATTGGTTCAGGTGCCTTAAGTATTTAGGGACTATGAGAATCATATTTTCATGCATGTCGACAGGTGACATTTTACTTGTTAATTTAATACAATTTCAAAGCATCCAAATGGATCAAATATTCAAAAACCCTGCTACCCAAAGAAAAATATTTAAATTGAAAATGAAATATATTAATAATTACTATTATAGACTTTGATGCCATTTCCCAGTGTACTATGCAATATTTATCTCTGAAAATGGTTTAGAATATTATTGGAAACAAAATACCTTATTTTTTAGACCTTATACTTTATTGTAATATTTCAAATGTGACACACATACAATAAAAGGTTTATATGTATATATATTTAATTTTTATAAAAAAAGTTGTCCCCACTTTGATTACCCTCCCAAACACACACACACACATATATATATATATATATATATTAAAATGAATGATGAATGAAAATATGACAACCTATATATAGTTATTACATATATGTAACAGAAAGTTAAATATAAGAGAAAATGTTTATGTTGGATTGTTTTGAAATGAGTGGCAGTAAAAAATCAGTCATATTCTCATGGGCGTAGCAGTTGTATATCAGTCCATAACTATAACAAAATTTTAATTTTAGAACTGCACAAATCCAGAATTACAATTGCACTTATAAAAATATTAATATATAGTATTTATATAGCGCATATATTGCTCTGCCGGTAACCTAGCAAGAACTGAATTACAGTAATCCAGGCGAGATACTACTGTGGCGCAAATGAGCCGACATCAGGCATTAGAAGAGGTGAAACGCCTGATGAAAGCTATCCGGCGGAGCTTTAGAAAGGCCGCACGGCATATACTACAAAACAATCATGAATTGAAAGATTACGATCAATCTTAACACCTAGATACTTCCCTGAATTTTAAAAAGGAACAGTGCAGCCCCCAAATGCTAATGGACTCACTGTCAATCATCCTTAGAAGGGGCTTAGATCCGACAGGCATACTTTCAGTCTTGTCAGTATTCAATTTTAGTTTGTTGCTGGTCATCCATGTTAATACATCCTCAATACAAGCCTGTATGCTGAACTGGACAGAGCTGAACTCACCTGGTTGACTTCTTTTTGACAATTCAGTGTCATCAGCATACTTATGAAAAGAACAATCATGTGCAGATATTATGCGAGATAGGGGTTGTGAATATAAAGTGAACAATATGGGCCCTAACGCGGATCCCTTGGGGACCCCGTACAACGAAGTACATGGGTCTGATTTTCTACCGTCGACCATAACAGCTTGGGAACGATTGGCTAGGTATGAAGTAAACCATGAAAGCAAGGTGTCGTGTATACCAAAGGTAATTTCTAGTCTTTTAAGCAACATGAAATGATCAAGCTTGCTAAAGGCTGCACTGAGGTACAAACAATGCTAGGAGAGAAACGCGTCTCTCGTCTGCCGCCTTCAGCAGACGATCCATGACAGTATGCCGGTCTCTGTGCTATGGGGCCTTCTATACGGGCACTGATGGATTTCCATTAAGCTATTTTCCTAAAGATGACATTGTAACCTATTTAAAACAGTCTTCTCAAGGATTTAAGAAACGAAGAGAAGGTTTGAAACAAGCCTAAAATGTTTAAGGTCATTTGTATCGAATCCCGGCTTCTTCAAAAGTGGGGCCACAACAGCCTCTTTAAACTGAGAAGGGACTGTACCTGTTGATAGAGAGACATTTCTAATGAATGTAATCAATGGAGTAAGGTCATCTATGCATTTCGGTTTACTTAAGTCCGGTTTATAGTAAACCGGTTCATATTCCGTACAGGCAAATCCATATCTAGCCTGCGTGAGGCAAGTTTTGTTATCAACCGACTCGATCCTTCTCCAAAAAAAAATATTACCTTTTCCAGTACAGTAAAATCGGATTAACACGCATGTGCGGACAGCAAACCTAAGTTTTATTGAATATATCGATTTAGGCTTTTTTTAAGCGAACTAAAGTGCAGACGTTAAGCATACTGCTTCTAGACTTAAGTAAACCGGCTCAATATAATCCAGTTAAGATGCGATCTAAGTGTCCACCAAAATGTCGATTTTTAATAATTAAAGACGTTGAGATACTACCACACATAAAATATCTTGAACCGACCCTTGGAATGGCACTTCTTTTTATGTCCTGAATCATGACTCGCAGGCCCCTGTCAGTTTATTTTTAAAAGACCTGAATGTCATGTTGTCATGCTCACTTGCTATTATAACAATTGTATCTGTGCTATTTCCTTAAGATATACATTATTGGAGAATTACTGGTGTAGGATTCGCAAATTCATCTGCAGCATGAAGGCATCCAGAATGAAAACCCGATAATTATCTGGCTATATGGAGGCTGAGATCGGACAAATGTTATAACTGAACAAAACGTTTACAAGCAAAATGTTAGTAAATTCCCTATAGGAGAAGTCAGTTTACGTCGATACATAATGTGTGTGCGGTTTTTGTTTTCTATGAAGATTATAATTTGTGATAACACCCATTTGAAAATTAGATAAGCTAGTGTATTCATGTTTGTGTGATTTGCATTGAAACAATTCGTATCAAACTGTTACGGAACATAACATAAACAGATCACGTATACGCGATGAACACAAATTTTGTAATGGAGATAAAAAAATCAGATTCTGTAACACTAGGCAGCGTGAAATGTCTAGGGGAATGAATAAAGAAGTCAGTGGTTTTTTGTTAACAAATAACTATAATTTATTCTTAAAACAACCCTAACATTACAGTACACTAAATCAATACAATTACACAGTACAATAACAGTATAACATAAAATCAATATAATCACACAGCCTAATAAACAAATGCACAGTACCTGGATACCACCATCGCCACAACGATAGGGTCTTTAAAATGTATACTCTCGGAGAATAACAGTTCAATGTAAAGCTCTTGTAACAATCCAGAAAGCAACTGAAGACAAAACGAGACCCATCACAAAATCCAGGAAAAACTCTGAAGAAAATTTATGATTGCCGCACTTATCGGAATAAGTCCCACAAACTGACACACACGCTTCTGTGTCCGCTGGAATCTTCTCTCCTCTTTCCCGGCTCTAAAACACAGCCTCTTTATATAACTTTTCACCCCAAGCCAAAAATTTTCCACTTCACCAACATTCTAAAGAATCTAACACAGTACACACGTTCAAAGATTATACCAGAACAACAAATGCCGTGTCTCAACATATTAGGGTTCACACGTGAGCTCGCCCCGGCTCTGCCAGGCGAGAAAGCCCCAAGCTGGCATGACAATGAGATTTCAATCAGTACGGATTAAACTGAGAGCGCAACACGCGGCCAGGCTAAAGCGCTACAATACGAGTTACGCCCGTGTTACACAATAAAAGGGCACCTGTAACACCAACATATCTTTAAAGGACTGTATTGTACTCTTTACTACATTTATACCTACGCCGATTGTGTATTTAGAAGCCCCAGTGCGTTTTGGGGAAAGTATTTCTTTATCTACAGTTCCTCACCAGCAAAGGCGTACTCTTCTGAGTCCGATTCTGCGCAGTGTCCGTAAATTTTTATCCTGGAAATGTCACATATGGCGGCAGTTGTTCCTCTGACGTAAGGCGGTCTATTGACATGGTATTACCTATTAATCCAATTTTTCCCACCTACTGAACGGGAAAGTTATGGACGGTGATGATTTGAATAGATTGCCTAATGAGTTTACATGGTGGTCCCTTGCTTTTTAGGATTCTCTCAGCTAGACCTTCCGGATGTTATTGAAGACTGGATTCGGAATTCTTGGGGCTTGGCATTAAAGGGGCCTATTCACATACCGGGTGTGTTGATTATACACTAAACATATATATTTTTTACTCTGAAATATTATGGTCTTTACCGATATTTCGTCCCAAATCGTTTGCTTACTCTTGCACCGGGCCTCGATAAGTGGTACAAATTACAAACTTAACCTGCACGCCACCTGGTAGTCGTACCGGGATACGTCATGATCAAGATTGTTCAAGCTTCCTATGAGCTTTTTTCTAGTTTTTTTCATGTTACTTTTCCCTGTTTTGTCGGACCTTTGGTCAAGCATATACTTGTTATTGTTAACAGACACGTGTGGAGTGTATTATCGCACACACAGAAAACATACCAAAGTATACAAGGGGTGTTTTAGGAGTGTGTGTCAGGATGGTTTTGCTACGGAAAGTGTTATATTCAGCCAAAATAAATTAATGGCGTGAGATAATATACCTATTATTGCAAATGTTTATGTACCCTTAACCAGGGCGGCTTCAGTTTTCTCTATGTACTACAGTATTGAATGTAGCTACATTCAGTGTATACTTGCCTAAACTGTTTCTGCATATTGTCACATACGGTATGCTTTGGTGAAATAAACTTGTTTATTACTCAATCCATAGGCACATTTGTAGCAATACTGATCACGAACTTGAAATACATATATTGATATAATTACTACCTTAATGTGATAAGTAATCCATTGTCATTTTCCGATCTCACTGAAATTAGTCATTCAGAATCGATTTAAATAATCAGTCGATATAAAATGGGACAACAAGACGATTATCCCAAAGACAATTGTGCCGCGGGACATTTACCCCTGATAAATATCTTCCATACAATACCCTAGAAAAATAACCTTGAGAATAAGACGTGCTCCCTCCTATTTACCTACTAAACATTTACATCCCTATCCTACCCATGCACCCGAAACAATTGGCTCCTAGGCATTTATCCCCGATGTATACCGGCCAATATAGATGACACGGTACCTTATTCAAATGAACGCGGCCGAAATAAAAAAAAAAGTCCTCTAATGCAATGGTAAGTCATCCTTTACGACTTCAGTGGAGATCCAGATGACATTGACTCCTTTAAGTGATTGTTCTGTTGTCGTTATACAAACATAATTTTCAATCATTTGAAAACATAAAACCTTGGTGAGAGTTCAAATGAATTAACAAATACAATTTTACTCTAATTCTTCCAGGAATCTGATAACTTCACTGTGCTCATCACAGAAAACGTGCGTGTTGGTTTAACTAATTCTATGGTTAAATCCTAGTAAACTAGCACTAGTAGTAGAACAATGGTGGCCTTTATACCCATGAATGAACCTACCCCTCGGCCGGGGAACGGAATCTGTCCTTTCTTGGATTGGTAACAATCCTTTACTCCGGGTACATATAATGAACTGTAGGTAAAACCTGCTAACAGAGGTTTTTACAAAGCCTCTGTTACGGATGTATAGAATACAAGGTTTTCTTACAAGGTGTAAGTAATGCGCTCAGGTTGATAAACAGAGAAAAAAAATAAATGATTTTACTTAAGCAGGTTGGTTCCATATGTGCGGACGAAGTCGATATTGGCAAAACGCAATTTTCAACTCTGGTTTAACTGACTTTCCGACAGGTGTTCATGCTGAATGTGCTTGGTTTATTATGGCGGGCCCCTACAAGTTATGTACACATGGATATAAACAGCCTTATTACCGTGGGGTCGGCGTTTTCTGGCCGATTTTTGTGAATGACTATTATCTTCAGTTAATAGACGCCGGATTTCGAAATAGGCACCTTAAAAATAATGGTGAACAAGATTACCACTGAAATTCAATGGTTACTATAATTAATTGAATTTCGATTAATATGCAATATTTTGCAGATTTTGTAATCACTCAGCTGAAGAAACTAACATTAAGTTGCCCGCATAGTCGAAAGGTATAGCGCGCGGCTTTCTCCGCTTTCGACCCGAATATACATTACCTCTATACATTATCGAACGCTATCACCTGAGCCATGGATAGTTTCTAATTTTGTTATAATTATATTTGTGTAATCCATGTAAAATAAACTGTGTTTATAATATAAATTATAATGCTTGTTAGCGGGCGATTTGGGAGGAAAATTACTTAACAGACAATGACACACATAAACGATTGCTTAGGCAATGATAAAAAAGGTCACAAAGTATATCAATAATAACTAGAAAAGCACTCACGGAGCGCAGACCTCCGCCAAGGCCGCTCATTATCCCCATTAGGCAATGTCAGAAATACAGCATCTTTGATCCAGATTCAGTCATTTTTTTCTTATATCAATGCCGAGCCATTCTGAAAATTTCATTAAATTACCTTTTTAAGTAATTTGCTAACAGACAAAAAGACGGAAATACAGGCAGATAAATAAACAGACAAAAAAACCAACGCCGGCAAAAACATAACCGTCTTGGTGGAGGTAATTGATATTCGCCATCAGTTACAATGGGTGATTGTAACACAGTGCTAAATTAACATTTTATATGCGAGCCCATACTTCTCACATGCGGCATTACATTAGTACTGAATATTTAAAATAAGACTGAAGCCAAACTTAATGAAACCGTTTTTTTTTTTTCGTTTTAAATACTAACTGTTCTATAAAATTTAATGGCTTCGCTCTATTTTTATGAAAAAGTTATCCTTTTTTGTGTTTTCGATCAAATCACATATTTATTAAAGTAAATGAATCTCGCACAAAAAAAAAACAAAAAAAAAAAAACTGTACACACTAGTTATAAAAGGATCGTGTGGAAGGAGTTCCTATTTGATATCAACGGTGGGTTTGATATTCCTATGAATATTACTATGTGTAGATTGCTCCGTTTTTCAATGTGGATAACCTAAAGTAATCATAGAAATTCTCAATAGTACACGCTCTTAAAAATACAATGTACTTTTTCTCTCAAAGAAAAATGTACATTTTGGATTGTGTTTAAAATTAGTTAAAGCTTTTTCTTCCAACTACTAGGACCACTTTTTTCAAGAAAATGCCATCACATCGCCGAGTCCATAAACTGCAAATGTATGTCTGTTTGAAACTACTCGTGAACAATTGATTTGAATCATAGTGGTATTTATCTATTTATTTATTTTTTGTTCCAGAGCGAATCCACGTCATGGGTATCTATGAAAACGCTTATTATTATGCTTTGTTAAAGCACGTTGCTTTGAAGAATGAAATGGCACTCTGCAAGATGAAAAAGCTGACTCGGCAAAACGATCGTACCGCTGTGAGTTGACAGTGACAGTTTTAGTTTTTTTTATACTACCATACAGATAATTGCTTTAATACTTTTGGATGATAATAAACTTGTACTCTGTACAGACGCAGCATCCTTCTCTGTATACAGAGACGGACGGCACTGCATGCTTTCTGTACGTGCCCTGCCTGGAATTACTAAACGTTTCTTCTTTGGTCACATTCGTAAACATAACCTAGCTAACAAACCTTTAACTATGGAACCTTACTTGTTTTCTTGCTCAAATTAGGAAATGAAACATGGTACCCAGGTGCGAAATAACTATCGAGGCGATAAGAGCAACAGGGAGCAGCTTGTTTTCAAAGTCATTTTTCTGATTTGCTGCAAGGTTTCTAACACATTCATCATGGAATCCAAGCAAATGATTTAATGCCTGGTCCCTAAAATAGCGCGATCTAGGGACTAAAAATGAAAGTTAAGGCAAAATAATGGATACAACCACAGTCGCTTGAATCGTTATTTGTGGCTGATATCTGGTAAAAAACGAGGTCAATTCAGATGTAAACAGAGAATCCATGAAGTTCGTTCCGAAGGAACGAAGTACGGAAACTCCAATTGTTCGGTGCATGCGGTGATTTGATGGTTCAAGCCATTATTTTCGCTGTTCACCTGGTATACATATAGTACACCATATAAATATTGTTGTTTGTGTTCTTTTCTCCCTACCTGCCGCTCAAAGCTGCAGTACCGCCTTGTCCGTATACATTTGTACGGCCGTTTTAAAACGTTTTCTGAGTCTGCAGAACGACCATTGCTCACCCGCCACGTTTACAGACGATTCATAGTCCCCCACAGAATGAAGTCAAAGTGAAAATGACTGCAGTAAATAACCATTCTACAAAATATATTCCTATTTTATTATACCAAACGTTAAAATACACAAATATTATTTTAATCTTTGATTCTAAGTTTATGTAGATTTAATTACAGTTTGTCTGAGATTGTCACGGTGGTTTGTAAGGCCACGGAGTTCACGCAGGTACACAATGTCCGTTCTACAGGATTTCGTGCTGCCTGATCCCGGTGAAAACATATCATAGCAGAATAAACAACGAGTCACCAGATGCTGCAAGTCAGTATCAAAGATTTTATCCTAAGAAACCCTGAAAAACTGCCGCATAACTGTTGTACCAGCCGACTGAGGCTGACCGGGTCAAAATCGTGCTTGCAATATTGGCCTTCCTTCTGAAGGCATTAGTAGGATCAGTACAAATTGGCGGTTTTAGCTTGTTCTAGGCCAGAATAACGCCCACCAATAATGATTCATGCAACTGTGATACAACTTACAAGTCGGGCCTATGGCTATATGTGCACTTGTTCATGTTTGACTTGTTTGAAATGGTTTGCACACCCAGGTACCCTCGATTCAGGACACGGATTATTTGCTCGTGCGTATACGGCATCACTGGGAGGCTTACCACGTAGGTTTTACTTTGTACAAATGCTTTTCATAATCGATAGGACCACTACGCCCCTCACATAGCGCTTTATGCCCCTTTCACACATTCACGTTTCATCGTACGTCTGGCCGCGTTTCGCCACGTTCTCAGAGAATGTGGCTGGTCGTGGAAGTTGGAAATGGTCGCCGCCGATGTACGCTCATTGTTGGTCCATTGTACGTTGTCATTACGTCCAGTACGTTCGACTTACGACTGGATCGCGAACATAAAGGTGCGATCACCGTACGCTTTTAGTACGTCTACAACGCCCCTTGTACGATATTCTTACGTTTTTGATACGCTTACTGCGATTATTTTACGCTGTATTACGTCAACCTAACGATTGATTTACGTTTGTACTACGTGTTTCGCGATCGTAAGGCGCTCAGTACGTTTTTTGTGCGTCTTTTGTACGACTCGAGTACCGAGTATATATAAACCAAGGGTGTTTTTAGTAGCTTTCATTTCCATTCTGGCTTCAGATGAGTGAGCATCGTACCAGATATTGCAAGACACAGGTTTCTGGCAATATATGTTGTCATTTTGACTGATTCGATTGCTGCAGAAGCCCTCGCCTTGGCTGTTTTGGCGGAGGATATGCGGGACGACGATAAACGGCGCGCATTATCGGTGAGGCCTTGGCTGCAAACCAGAATACTCTTTGGCCAATAAGAACAGCCGATGAGTTGGAGATGGCTGACCACGCCTGCTTCAAGTATTTTTTTCGCCTCGAGCCGCAAATGTTCTATAAACTGTTGGAAAGAGTTGGCCCTCGCATTCAACGTCAAGACATCTTCTGGAGGAAAGCTTTGCCTCAAAGCTTGAAGCTAGCTTGCACCCTCAGGTTCTTGGCTACTGGCTACACATACAAGTCTCTGATGTACAACTTCCGAGTGGCACACAAACCCTTGCACTGTTCATACCGGAGATGTGTGAATCAATTATTTCGGAATATGCTAATGAAGTCCTTGCCATACCTCCCACCATCCAGGGTCGGCTGGACATTTCAGAACTTTTCTCCAGAAGATGGATTTTTCACCACTGCTATGGAGCTATAGACGGCAAACATATCGCAATATGAAGACCTTTTAGAGGCGGATCAACATATTACAACTATTAGGGCGTCAATTCCATTGTTTTGATGGCCATTGTTGATGCGAAAACATTCATTTGGGTGGATGTCGGTGCTAATGAATCATGTTCGGAAGGTCAGTTTTTCGGGACCTGCTAAATGAAGACTACAATAGAGGATGGTACTATTGTTTTCACTTCAGCCACACCACTACAAGAAGGTAATGATTTTATTATCGGAGATGATGCTTTCCGCTTCAGGACCCGGCTTATGAAGCGCTACAGTCGACGAAAACTCACAGTTGAAGAGCGGATATTTAACTACAAGCTTTCTAGAGCCAGGAGAGTGGTTGAGAACGCCTTTGGAATATAAGTGCCGCGATTTGCCTGTTTGTTGACTATTCTGAAACTGTCTCCAAAGAATGTTGAAAGTGTAACTATTATGCGGAGAGGCTATCCTGCTATGCAAAATACTTTCTTACGCAGCGAGGACCTACAGGGGGAACCTAGTTCCTGGCATCAGGGACAAAACTTAAAAGTGAACGTTCAACCAGGCCGTGGCAACAGAGCAACAAATGCAGCAAAACATGTGAGGGATTATTTATTGGTGTCATTCCAGCTGGTCGACTTGGTTTTAGGTTAGGATTAGGTTTTGGTTTTAGGTTTTTAGGGTTAGATTAGGATTAGGGTTATGTGTCATTTTATCACAGTATCAATATAACCCCTTATTACATATATATTACATATATATTACAGTTATATTGTCGTCCATTCAGAATGTCGTCCTCAATTCGGAATGTCGTCTATTCGGAATGTCGTCCATCCCGAATTCGTCCAGCTGGAATGTAACATATTAATCAAGGTATTACTGGCACCCTGTAGGTGCTGTGCCATGGCTTCAAGTGTTTTCCCAGAACTATACATAGAAGCGGATTATAATAAAGTAGTTCGGTCTACCGAACAAGATACACAATATTTCCTATATCTGACAACTGTCACACCAATGAAGAGTGATGTAACAATCTGAAAAAAAAGAAAGAAACTAGTATATATATATGTATATTTTATTTTTTTCTAAACTACTATAAATTATTAAATTTTTGGGTATTGTGGAATAAGGATTTTGGACAAGGTTTATGAATTATTATGTAACGTTCGGATATTTGGATTTTACTTTTTTTGCAACTATTTATTTAAATACAACATCGGATTTATTCAAAAATAAGACGCACTGAGAACGTCGTGAGAGAACAGTAAGAACGTGCTGAAAACGTACAACAGACGCAATGATCGTACACAGAACGTGAAGAGAACCTACTTGGGACTTCCTGGACGTAAAGAGAACGTATTGAAAACGCCAAGAAGACGCGGAGGACGTAGTAAAAGCGCACAATGAACGTAGTTTGGACGTACAATATAGACGCCAAGAACGAAGTCACGAAATGGTGGCGACCACCCGCGTTCTATGTACGTCCTTCGTACGTCCGTTGTACGTCCACTACGTTTTTGTACGTTCCATACGTTCTGAAGTACGTTTCGGCACGTTTGCCGCGATCGACCGCGCTCAAGTTTTACAGAAAAACTTTGTCGTAGAGGGTTGGCGATCATTGCGACCTGAGGACGACCTCTGGAGACCATTGTACGTTCAACACCGCGACCACCGCGTTTCCCGAGAACGTGGTGATCGTGGTGGCTAGAACGTGTATGTGTGAAAGGGGTTTTACCTACAGGCCTACCACCTGTTTAAACGCTGTTTGTTTTGGACCTATTATCTGAATCTGAACGCGAGACAGCAGCACTGTATCCTGTGCTGGACGTAACAGCCTCTGTAATAGGCTGACGTGGTCACATGATTTAAAGCCAAGAAGGCTGCACCTTGTACCACGCCAGGTTGAAGTGGTTGTCAAGGAAGAGTGAGACCATTAAGCTATACGTGCACATCAGCGTCGTGTTGTGGCGGTTAATTGGCCAAGGAGGTTTACTTTATTTATGCGGCATCGGAAAGTGGTTAAATCGCTATGTTTGAGGCAAATGCTGACACATCTTGGGTCACTTGCAAGTTGACGTACCGTGATGTCAGCGCCGGTTCAGATTCCCGAAAAAAAGTCAAACCCACGTGGCCAACCCATAAAGCAGGAGGAGGATGTGCTCCACATTCCTTCCAAGTATAACATCAGCTTGCAGCATCAGCTACATCAGGGATACACTACTAGGTACGTAAAGGGGGGGGGGGGGGCTTCAATAAGGGGCAACAGTCTGTGTCGCCTCGGGCTTTGTTATTGTGGGTGCTGTTGCTTTCCTCGGTCATTGGTGCGAGTAAAACAGTGGCGGCTCCTCGCGGCTCCCTGCTTGGCTTGGTTGCGTAACATAGATCTATTGACTCATCAAAATTACGTAAAAGGAGCGCGCAGGCTGTAGTCTTGACTACTCCAACCTGAATCTAATCGACAAAGCAAAAACATCCTCAGTCAGTCAATACAGAAAAGGAAAGCAGATTTTAGAGAGGATTTGTTGAAACAGCAGCCTGAACTGCAGAAAGAGATTGATGCTAGCAATGCCCTTATTAAGAAGGCTAGTTAGAGATTGACAGAAGCATGCAGCAGAAAAGACATGCATGGTATCCAAGCAGCTCAAACTTTGTTAGAATGTGAAACTTTTGATCAAATCACTGGTAAATGGCTCAGAGAAATAAGCCCTGTCTAGGATGACATTTGCTACTAAATAACACTCTATGATCAACATTTAGTAAGATACTAGCATTTGTACACTTTAAAAGACAATCATATTTATTAAACTATTCAACATAATATATTTGAATGTTACAACTCTACAACATGTAGTCTACAGGATTATGAGATACAGAGATTTTCTTTTAATTGTTAAAAAAATCATTTTTCGTGCATAAAAATCATGATGAATAAAACTCTTAAATAGAATGTGAGAATATTAATCCTTGAAATTGATGAATTCATTCAAATAAGTATAAAATAAGTTTTTTTTAAATTGTAGTACGTCCTACAATTTTCCAAAAAAAAGTCCTACTTTTTCGATTGGCCGCTAGCTGGCCTGTATATATATATATATATATATATATATATATATATATATATATATATATATATATATATATATATTTATTTATTTATTTACAGCTTTAGAGAATATATGTACGATCATACACATCATATATAATATAAAAAATTCAAGATTTTTAATGTATACGTATATTATATATAAACATATATATCTATATTTATATACATTTAAAATTAAAAATACAGTCTAGAAATGATAACTCGACGTGAGATTTGCATCTATAGTATTCTATCTGGAGCATGGTTAAAATTAAACGAAACGTTTTGTAGCTTAACATTTAACATAATTTCTAATTTAGTGGCATGCCGGACCTTGTGAGTTGTGACACAGACCGACAGTGAAGTCGCAGAGCTAAGAGTAAACAACTTTGTTCACGGAGCGTAGGTAATATAAACATGCTGACATGTTTTTATCAGCATTTGCGGAAATCCAATGTCGTAAGTAGTAAAACAAAGGCAAAGAATACTACCAATACTACAAAAGAATACTACAAAATATTACAAATGTCCACAAACTAACGTCCGCGAACCGGCTTGTCAGATATTTATGGGCGCAGCCTTTTAAACTTGTTGACTCTTTATCAACGGGCGTTTGATTGGCTGATAATTATGACGTTGTTCAGGAGACGCCGACCCTCCACCTGGTGGCTAAGTATATCATTAATAGTCAAACCTGGCAGCGGGTAATGTGCAGCTTCTTTAGAAGCGTATCGGGCGTCTGCTTTTCGATTGTGTGTGCAGGCATCGCGGCTTTTGTTAAATGAACCTTCGATTAATAAGATATCACTGTATATATTGTATACATTTTACATATTGTATATATTCTATATGTTGTAAATATTCTTTATATTCTATGTATCGTGTAAACAAATAAACAAAATAAGACTTTGTTATACTGACCCACACCAAAACCTTGTTCCACCTGACAGACAACGCAACCAACAAACAGAAAAGGCACGGGTGACGACATAACCTCCTTGGCTGAGGTAGTAGATAGAATGGCAGGTAGCAGTAATGACAAATTTGTAGAGGACTAATGGAATGATCACCCGAGTCCAAAACGGCCAACCAACTTGTTCAAATAATCTCTCTATTCTCAGTAAGTTCAACAAAGATTTTGATAATTAGTAGAAAGTCACATAATTAGATCCAGCAGTGTTTTTGTGTTCTTTGTTTATTTTCTTCTGGCCGAACCATGTTTAACCTTACATTAGAAAGCTCACACACTGAGTCCTTGTCAAAAGGCTTTTTTGCGGATCACTTTACAGCGTTATTCACAAATCCTTTATATTATTATGGACATAATGGCTAACCTATTCCCACTAAGGTCGTTTCATGGTTTTACTTGACGCAGTAACACAGAGCTATAGTGTTAGCTTCTATAGACTCAGCGTAACATATAATATATATATATATGTGTGTGTGCGTGTCATCAAAGTTAAACAAGGAGGTAGTCTTTCCGCCGTCGTAGGAAAAGTAATATTAAAGGAAAGTGAAGACACAATGCATATAAACGCATTCACGAAACATATCTGAACCAATGATATGTAAACATCGTTTATAATGCGTCTCGGCACGTGGAAAGACCGGTAAAAAGACTTTAGGTTTTCTGATAACCTCCGTGGGTACCTATCACAAAACTGCTCGTATATCCCTTTGTCCAAATGGATTTCAAAAACGACATACGAAACGACTGTGCACTTATTCGACGCATATAAAGCCATGCGAAGATTAAAGGGTCCATATTAACTTTGAGCCCCATGCAGTCTGTCCAAACATTGAATGCTTTTAGCCGCGTGCTTTCATTGAAAGGAAAATCTGACACCCCTCTATATAGACTGGTTTGAGCTCATTTCATGGAGCAGGTCAAAATGATGACAGATTTCTATCAAAGAATGATGCTGCGTAAAATAAAGGAGGTATTTGACACCGTCTTACTTAGTGTTGAAGAAAAAATATATAATAAAACATGTGAAACTCAATATTTTTTAAATGGAAACACTACCCGTAAAGCGACCTGACGGATGCGTAGATTATATCCGGTATTCAACCATGATCCCAACTCAAAAAAGTTAATTGAATAGGCTTCAGTCATGTTTTCATGGCTATCATGTACTCATTGCGATTGCCCCTGAAATGACAACATTACTTCTCCAGGCGGTGGAAGGAACGGTCAGGAGGGTTACATTTATATCATATTTCTCTCAACCATGACTTTGTGGTTTTAATAGAATTAATAACTGGGCGCTTTTAATATACTTTATTACGGAAAACAATGAGAAAAGTATAGTGTTCCCCACGAAGAAGACGTTCTGTACCGGCAGGTAATTACTCTAATGAATTTTATTATAATGAATTTGATTAATCGAGAGAGTAAAGGAAATAGCAGAAACCAATTACTGCACGTAAAACTGAAGAAAGCCAGCATGGCGTTCAAACCAGACATATGGACAAAGACATTATGGACATTAGTAATATTTTGGAATGTCGAAAAGAAAAAAAAATAATGATTTGGTTTCGAGTGCATTTATCATCATGACTCGATCATATCTGGATTTAATTAAGTAACTGAGTAAACTTGGGGAAGTTGTGGTGCTTAAGTGACGCAATCTTTTCATGCTTCCATGTTACTTCTTTCTTGGTACTTCTGTATATCCGTTTGTATGTATAGTTGTTGCTTCTTGAAACACCTGAATTGAAAAACTGCCTTGAATTTAATTCTCTACTCATCGGATTTTTTTAAACATAGTGGAAACCCGCCTTGCGACTACCCCACAGCTGCGACCACTCCCAGAATTACAAATACTTTTCTTGGTCCCGAACATGTGATCTTTTTATTTCACATATACGACCAACCTCAAACAACGACAACTTTGGTCAGTCCCAACAGACCCACCACGGAGGTCTCCTGCCAAGAGGACAGGCGTTCATCTTCGCTCCGTGTGTGTGTGTTTGTGTGCGTGTATGTTTTTTGTACAACAATACATATGTGTGAGGACTTTATAGGCTTCACGCAAAATGTACAAGGACATTTTAACCTATCAAGTCTTGCAAACTGGTCCGAAAAGTTTTTAAAGTATAGAACAGACTGGGAAAACCATACTATTAAATTTCTTGCAAATCCTCATAACGATCGTTTCGAATGAAATTTAGAACCTCAGTACTTTAAAATTGGCCCAACTTTGAGCATGGCACATTTTTTCCTAAAAATTCTATGGATTTGATTTTTACGGCATATACACATAAGGATTCAATCTGTTAAAATCTATAATTTGAAAATAAAAGTTCAAAGATTAGGCTTGTTATTAATTTTTTTTGGGAGGCTCTTATTGTATTCACTTGCTTTGTCAAGCAACCCACTTTGGTCACTGGATCAGTGTAGCTCCCTCTGCTTACCTGATTCGTATTGGGTCACTGGGGAGTAGGGGTCACAGGTGTAGGGCTATTTTCATATCATCCCCCCCCCACTAAGTATAAGGCAAAAATTGTTATTTTTTTTAACTTATTTCCTTAATTTATGAAGCTGTTTTCACTCCATTGTTCAAAACTGTTTTAATGTAGGGAGTAAATCATAATGCCATGTTGTCGAAATGTAACATATATACAGAAACTGATATCCTTTTAAATCATTTTAACAAATAAAAAATACAATTAAACCCATCAAGAAGCATAATTTGACAATATTTGTGCCAAATTATATAAAAAATAAAGGTGCAATTTAATCATTCTAAATTAAGTTATATTTCAGATAATATATATATACATATATATGTGTGTGTGTGTGTGTGTGATAAAATATCAATACATGTGTATGCATAATGTTTTGTTATCTGACCAAATTTGGGATAATTGGTGATGCAATTAAGAATCGTGAACCAGCTGATATTTTCAGATACGTATGTTTAATTGCAATTGTAAATAAATTATAAATTTAAAAAAATATATAATTGTCATGAAAAGTATGAGGATCTTATGTAAACTTTTGTTTATTATTTTCATACCTCAGCAGAATATGAAATAAATCGAGTGGCTTTGTTTGTCCATCTCTCTGTCTGTTTTTAAATTATAATAATTATGAATAAACTTTTCCTTCTGTAAACACTGTTGCCTTAATTTCATAACCTGAGTGTATATGCACATGTGTTGTAACTCTCACCATTAACACACCCCCCCCCCCCCCCTTTGAGCACCCCTTGTAGCTGTGGACTTGTCCAACAGTTTAATAGCCATTGTATAAGGATTTATTGAATAGGAGGAAAATAGGGTAATAAAAAATAGGAACTGATTGAAACATATATTCTTGCCTCAGCAGAACGGGACATAAAGTGATCAGCTCTGTCTGTCTATCTCTGTTTACCATTAGTTATATTATAATTTTTAATCAACTTTATTCCTATAAGCACTATTAAATACTACACACACACCCCCTCCCGCCACCCCCCCCCCCCCTCTCTCTCTCTCTCTCACACACACACACACACACAATTTTTCTCTCTCTCCTCCTCCCTCTCTCCCCCATCCAGACTTGTTAATAACATTAACACATTTTTGTTGGTCAAATGTATCCTTTCATATAACTATATAACATAATGTGTTTTTTTTTTTCCTTATTGCATTATATGAATAGTTTCAGGCCACAATTTCACGTATTACACAGGAAAATATATACTTATCGGATTTGATTTATGCTAATTTTTTTTTTTTTTTATTTTTTACAGCATTTTATTTCCGTTAATAAATAAAAGGTTTATAATTCAGCTGATCTCCACTTCCTGCCTTATTCTAAACTTGACAGGTACTCATACATCCCCATCATTAGAGACTCACGCATCTTTGAATAGTCCATAAAAGTGCACAGATTAAGTTTTCCAAATATATTTAATATTTTATTATCACCAGTTATCAGGAGTATTTCCTCTTAGCTTTCCAATGCTAATGTATACAAAAAATAAATATATTTTGTATTTCCTTAAATTTTCCAAAATTCAGCTGAGCGGCGTGACCCATGGGTCCCTTGTCATAACAAATCTAATTAAGGCGCAACCTTCACAATCTATATTATAAAATGAATTGCATTAGATATGTACAAAGAGTCATTGTTAAGGGGTAATGTCAAATTAAATTAAACATTTCATATTCGCCACTAAACGGTTATATATCAATGATGCTTGTTGTAAAAAAATCAAATAAACATTATTATAAAAACACAACCGTGTGTATGTGGCTTTGGGTTACCACTAAATGGATATAAACCGGGTCATTTCAATGAAGCTGTGTTAAAAAAATGAAAAAAAGAACTAGTTAAACATTATTATAAAGACAAGCTTGTGATGTGGCCTTTAGTTACCACTAAACGGATGTAAACCATGACATTTCAAAACTCTGTTTCCGTATGTTCATTTACATAAAACTCATAAAAGTCTTCTTGATTTCCTAAATTTGTTTGAATCTTTGCATATCCTTTCCTTGCAAGTAATTTATCATGCACTTTGGCTAAGTGTACGAGTCAACAGAAATTCACTTCATAATATTGTTAACAATATGTGACAACTTTCCTCAGACTGATTCAACCTTTTAGATATGTGTCATTTTGTATATTGAAATAATATATCATTGATTAAAAGCGTTAAAATTTATCATTGAATTAAATCAGCAATACGGTAATCTTTTTATACAGGGTGGGGTTAAACTGAAAATAGGTTCAGGCTTCACCCGAAAATAACTTGAAAGTAATTTCAGATAACCGGGGGTGACCTGAAGTCTTTACATTGGAACAGCTTTGATGGGAAACTTTTTTATTCAGTCAAAATTAACTAGTAGCCTGAGATAATAAACACATTAGTTTAAATACACGAGTAACAACAATGGGAAATCGGTTAATAGCTTGGTATGCTTATTAAATTTGACAGTGTGATAGAATTATTCATATGAGACAAATATACCGAAAAGTTATTGAAAAGTATTGTTCAAACAATCGATTACAATTACAGTGGCTTTCCAGGATTAGAAAATGTAATCGATTACAATAACAATTACTTGAAAAAAGTAATTATAATTACAATTATTTTAAATACAATTTTTTTTTTTACCCCACTCTGTTAAATGGACCTGTTCAGATATCAAGCATGTTATATAGACATGCTATATAATGTGTTGTCTTTAATATATTATGGCATCTACCAATATCTTGTTTTAGAACCGTTAGGATTCTCTGTACAAAAAATGTTTAAAAAGCTTTCATCAGGCGCAATCAGTTGCACTAAACATACATTTATCGCCGCTCGCTACCTCGTGGCTGTACCACGCAACTTCGCAATCAAGATTATACAAGCTTCTTTGGGTATTCCCCTTATTTTAATATTTTCCGCCTCTGGTCTTGTTCTGGTGAACAGACACACGTTGACTTTGTTTAATCACACATAGAACAAACAGGCGAACTGGACATATTAAGACCATACGCCGAATTTGTTTTGCTGGAAAATGTTTTATTCAGTCCAAATGAGCGATAAACGTGAAATAATACTCCTATAATTCCAAATGATTACGTACCTTTAAATACAAAATAGTACATAAAGACTGCTCATATATTCAGTTTTATCGTTTAAACGCTAACAGACATCAACGAAACGTTTATAAAACAAATTAAAAAAAAATTAGTCTGCCTTATATGTGACAACTAACTGAGAATCAACTATTATAACACCGGTTCTGGCACAGTGCCAAAAATCAGACCAACGAGAGCTTGTGCCCATGTTTTATCACACGAGAGAAGGTGTTGCATGTTCAAAATTCGGAGCCGGTTATACGGTACTATACTCTCACTGGTCTGATAACAATTATTTGCTCTGTTCCCGATCTGGTGGACGAAATAAAAGAACCTTGCTTTACAAATCAGCGGATCCACGAAAAGAGACATGGGATGACTGCAGCGTATACCCGCAGCGTGAAGGGCGTAACATGCGTTTGAAAGTGGCTGTCTTTGGTTTCATTTTCAAGCGTTTGATCAAATCGTGTGGGAGAAGACAAGTATTATGTTTTAGCATATACCTTTTTTTTCTGATCTGGTCAGACATTACGACCTGTAATAGGGGTCATATGGCGATGACCTGTCACATCTATATCTGTAAACCTAGACAATGGCGGGCCATTAATGTTCGACGAAGCATATAACATCGTTGACTGAGAATTGAGCAGTCGGTTCCCTATTATTACTGGTTATGAGGGCCAGGCGTGTTGTTTCAGCCTGAATCGGACGGCTACTGACAGAAGCATACCACGTTCAATTATCATTAAATTTATCCGTATGGGGTATGCCTTTGATTCCTTGATAGGGAGTGCTACATAATACTTGCCGATGGTATCAATGGATATGCGGTAACTGCTGTTTGAGTTGATTATTCCCTTGACTTATTTTGAATTGATTTAAGTTGTTCCTGTCAAAAAAGGTTCTTATAATGGATCGATGGCCAATGTAATGGCTTGTTTAACTATAAGCTTTTAATATTTACGGTCTTCACGCAAATGTTAACAAACACGAAGAAATCCTGTCTCTCAGGCGTTTGTTTGCATATATTCGGATGTTTAGGGGTCACCATTCTCCATTCCTCCACCCTGTCCACCTGATTTTTCGTGATAATTTTAAAGCAGTGCACTAAACCCTAAACTTCATTTCAGAGGCAAATAAAATTAATATTGCGATGTAAGCAAGCGACATATCAGTGACGACCTGAGATGACGGACTTAAACTACATCCACTTGCTGATTCGTAGTGATGCCGTCACAGTGGTATTTTTACGTCAAATATATCTTACGTCACACACACGTTCCTCCTATATCGAACGATAAACAGATATGGGCACTTGAACTAACGCCATCACTTTGCACCTCTTTCTAGACAAATCAACACCGTCCCAAAGTAAATATATTAATAACATGCTTATATAAATCATCAAAGATCGCCAGATTATAAAAGCTAATTTGTAGTGGCAAACAAAACATTTTTTAAAGAAAAACGCTAAAAAAGGTAGACATTGTGTTGGAACAGGGTATAGTTATAAAAACGCCATTAAAACAAATTAGTTCATCTGCCTTGCGGCCAAATTATTGGCGAGCCCCAAAATGCTATAAACACGTGGATATACACAAAATCTACAGCTTTGGTACCGTGGGATCGGCGTTTTCCTGCATTTTTAAAAGAAATTTTTAAGGGAATTTCTTTAATTGACATATTCACAATATCGGAATATACCCCTTTAAGAAAAAAATGTTGTACCGTTTTCGTAGGTAAACCATATATTTTCCAAAGTTTTATATACAATTATTAGGTACGTCGAAATAACTAAGTAATACATCATGTATAGTGTGCCACCTTCTGAAGAGTACAGGATGTTTAATGTTTGAGGAAGGTTGTCGTAAAATGTATACCGTTCCGAAACGTCACAAGTTTGGAATGTTTTGAGAAGGTCTGTACAGAAAAATCAAAAATTGATGACATGCTCAACGGCTAACCCCGGGAGACATTACGAAAGCAGTCGTAAAGTACGACAGCCTCCGGCGAGTACGCATCATATAAACATTAAAAAACCCGAGACCCCTTTAGTCGCGGTGACAGCTGCAGTAATGGGTCAATGCGTCTTTATATAAATCACTCTCTCCCTCGCTCTCTGGGGCGAATTTGGTTTGGAAAACTAACCCCCCCCCTCCCATATATATATATATATATATATATATATATATATATATATATATATATATATATATATATATATACTCTTATGTTTTGTGCTTTTGTTTTCCCATCTGAGTCCGTCCCTGTGTGAGAGAGAGACAGAGAGAGAGAGAGGGTTCGATTTGTATAAAGTCACATGGACCAATTACTGTATATATACATATACCAGCTACAGAAACTAGGGAACAATTTCATTATCTTCGGAACAATTTTCAGACTCAAAGCAAAAGAAAAAGTTCACTAGTCAATCACTTGGAGGAGGCATGGTTATTTAAGATTCTTAGTTATCTGATCAGTTTGTTCTCAATATTACCTGCAAAGTCAGATGATGGGATCCATTTTACCCGTCCGGCAACCCCCTGGATACACCCTGTGTATGGTATTTACCAGGGCGTGTTTGGTTTAATATTACCCGGAAGACACTTTCATTTATACCAAATGACGCTTAGTATAGATTGTCTTCATGTTAATATCATGTTTTCTCCTGTTTCTAATCAGAGTTATTGTTTTACTTTCTCAGGTTCCAATTTCTTACTTAAACCTCCTTCAGCAACGATACACTGTCGTCTCAGTTGTTCAAATTCAAAAACGTCACCCAGGGCGTGGTATACGCGATCCGTGAATTTAGACGGCACGCCCGTTTACATTTTATTCAAAATACATGTATGTAATACGTCACTTGTAACAGCAAAACTCATAACCTAATGCTTGAAAGTGTTGTCACGTTTAGCGTCATACATTTAGCTGATCAAATTCTACCACTGGAGAACAGGCTCGCTATCAAGTAGTTTAAGCTTTGCGTGGTCAAAACAATGCTCCTATAGACTACAGGTGTTATTATATCTAAACCAGACAGGGAGGTGTTATGTTTTTCCGTGGTTTGAAATATATGGTATGTCTGTTTGCAAATTAACTAAAACAGATTTGAAAGGTTTCTGGTGCAATTTTGTGTAGGGTTAAGAACACCCGAGAAACAATCCTTTAATTTTTGAAGTTAACCTGGAACACAAATAGAACATGTTAACAATTTAAAATATTAGATACAGTAACGGGTAGGGAGATTCCTTTATCCATGCCGGAGACCTGGACCATTGACTGGGATTAGGGCCGCATTTGTTTTATCTCCCCTGTGATCCAATCCTACCGTTGTTGAACCGTGATACACCTCTCTGTGACCAAAAATATGATTACTGGCCCGATGATATTATACATGTGATTTAACACTACTTTAATAGTTGTATATCCCCTGATTCATGTGACCTGTCACATAACTGGTTCCAGTGAATTCCGAAGTATCCGCATAAATCCAAGCAATTCAAAAGTACACAGTCCGGGGCACGGGAGTAATTGGTGCCTGGAAACCGCAGATGAAGTATTGACCTGATTGTACTCACAAAGAAAGAGACGTCACAAAACCGTGTAAGGCATTTCTATATGATGTCATGATGTGACTGTTCACTGGGGTCAATTAATCTTCCATAGTGGAGTGGGATGACTCGCAGACACACACAAACACACACCTCTGGATCAGTTGGCTCTGTATGTATCACTAGCAGTAGATCAAACCGTAAAGATATCTGATGATGGATAAAAAAAAAAAGGCAGATCCAGGAAAAAGTACAGGCGTGTTAGTCTATTATCGATGTGTTAGTAAAGAGTAACAGTGATGCCTTTTAGATAGACTAACTTTTTTATTGCCATATAAGCTTTCGAAGCGTACAGGCTTCTTTGTCTGGATGTTAAGAAAAAGAAAAGTCTGCGCTTCGAAAGCTTATATGGTAATGTAAATATATATATATATATATATATATATATATATATATATATATATATGCATGTGTTCATTGAGCATCGTGTGGTATTAGGGTATGAGGGAGGGAAGGAGGGAAGGCTCAGGGGGAGGAAGGGATGGAGGGAGGGAGAGTTAGGAGACAAAGAGACAGACAGAGAGCCAGACAGACAGAGAGATAAAGGGAGGGGGAGAGAGGATGGAGGGGAAGTTTTCATAGAGAGTAGCAGGGACAATGGAGTAAAACTGCCTGCTTTTTAATGGTGTTTGTATGTAGGAAAATATTCAAATGCATGACACGTCTCTAATTTGCATATCTACATATAATGCAACACAAATGTTTGTTCACAATATCTATTTAGACATTTGTGTTTGCTGAACTTCTCCCGATTTTTTTCATAAATGTATACAGTGGCGGAATGTAATAATTGCTAATATTTCTTAGCTCATAAATGAAATTTAAATTCCCGTTGATGCTTGTTATGCAAAACCGAAAAATATAAAGTAACAAATTGTTAGCATCATCAACAGTCAATCCCCTCACTGAAATGTTTTGCGTAGGTTATAGAAAGAAATATGTTAGATTTCCCATGACCTCACGAAAAATAAGACCAGATAAACGTATAAAAATATGCTACGCATACGCATAGTTTAGAGATAGGATTTTCACCCATGGACTCTTGACAAATCTTAAGGCTATCCCACAATGCCAATCGTAACATTGGGTGCATAATAATATTCAATATGTATATTCTTCTATGTATCGCAAATCGTATCCTTTCCAGCACGGGAATGAATATTGAACTAGAAAGGCTCAACAGTGATACGGACTGTTCACCATTTCTTGATTACAGTACTTTTAATTTTAGTTAGGTTTGTAACCTAAGAAGATTGGGACTGTCGCTTTTTATGTTTGCTAGCGGTTTACCCATAATTTAGCCATGCGACCTGTGACATCCGGGCTTTAGTGTGTTCGAAAAACGGCAGCCCACATGAGCAGTTTCGAGAAACTTGAAGAATTTAACAAGGCTTCGTTAAGGGCGCGGGGATGCGAAACGATTTCAAGTACTTCGAGGACAGCGTCTCGACAGGAATCTATGTAAGAATACCACCTGACCTGTTCGTCGGCCTGTACATGTCCGTACATGTACATCGAAAAATTAGGTTGATAAGAGTGTAAACATGTGTGGTAGACAGTGCGATAAATATACCGCACGTTGACGGAATGTGTGAGGATGGAAATGAATAATTCCTTCATATCGATCATTGGCCATGTATCCAGTACAGACAGACAGTGATTTGCAAGTAAACAAGAAGACCTTCGTAGGCAAAGGTATTACACAAAAGCTGTTAATGATCGTTAATGATCAAAAGTAATCTACAAATGTTGATATACATGTACGAATAACGTTAACCAATTAACTTTAAAAGATAATGTATTCTGTCCACATATATATGAATAGTCAATAATTAGTATAAAATGTTTGAGATGACATCCATTTAATCATTTACAAAATTCAAGCAACAGCTACAGCCTCAAGCAGAGGAAAGGTATGGCTGCATTTTTTATAGATGATCAATTGACTGTGGTAAGGACACCATATACAAAACGCATAAAGAGTCGATCCCATAAATGCAAAACCAAACGCGGCCATCCATGAATACAGCTGTGGGCGAGACTATACAAATGACCGCGTCGTGCCTAACAACAGCATACACTACGAGAAACATATACAAAATTTATGATTGTTACTTACCATCGATGAAACCTAATTAGACCGTCGCTTGTGCAGCTTTCAATATAAGGGATTCCACAAATGTCGACTATAGGTAATTGCGTCAGTTTGCTATGACAAGTGAACAGTCCCTCCACATCTGACGGTTGGCATTGACTGGGTGAGAGCGCGCTCATGAACTGCGCTCGCTCGTCAAACCTTGTCTTGACTGCCAGCTCCGGTACTGCTTGGCAGTCTGTCCGCCTGGAAAGTAGATTATCATACACTCATATCTGTTTAATATATGTTGCCAACGAGCGCGCAGGGTCCGTCGCAAGTCCACGTGGACAACCCAGCATCAACGGTTAAAATATCGTCTGCATATTTTCATGTATGACGTGAATAAGCAATTAAAGTGTCGTCGGCGTCATGCCATGGCTCATCTTCAGATCATGCTTGACGCTGCTAGGTACTCCCTTTAGTTAAAATATTAAGCAGGAAACATTTTGCTAGATACAAATACAATTTTGAATTTAATTTGAAATACATAGGAACACAAAATCGTGATCGACACGTCTCACATTCCTCCACCTAGACTTGCACTGATTAGTTTTGACTAAGGGGTAATCAAACAGATATTAAGGAAATAATAGTTTGACAACTGGTGCTCAGATTGCCAACAGTGTGCCTTTCTGTCAATGTGTGACTTTTCTGATTTAATTCTTTAAAATTGTTCCTTCTCTGTAATTGCTGTATGTCTGTCTCTGTCATTGTCTATGTGTCTCTGTTCCGTCTCTGACCCTGTCTGTCTCTCTCTTGTCCCTGTCTCTCTCTCTCTCCTTCTCTCTCTCTCTCTCTCTCTCTCTCTCTCTCTCTCTCTCTCTCTCTCCTTTGTCCATCTGTCTCTCTCTCTGTCTATCTCTCTATCTGTATCCCTCTGCCTCCCTCTGTCTCTCTTTCTCTGTCTGTCTCTTTCTACACACACACACACGCACATATATATATACATATATATATATATATATGAGCACAGGATTCCCTCCCAATTAACAATTTTTGCATGACTTCACCAAGTCGCATGGCCATGAGACATTACATACTAACATTAGATATACACAAATTCGACTTGATTTGAGTAAGCCAGACGAAATAAATAATAACAATTCTTATTTAAATTAATATAAATGAAGAAACAGAAAGGTTTTGAGGGGATAACCTGAAGCGGGTATATTCCAAAATCGTCTTCGGTCAGAATTCCGTCTGTGTCTCCGATGGGAACCTATGAAATCCACGTTTAACCTCAGTTTCTTTCAACTAATTTATAGAAAATCTATGACATCTGGGTTACTTTCTAGGAACGTGAATTTAAGAATTTGAACCCGAATGCTGGTTATAATTAAGGTAACATGTTAATACCGTCTTCTCTGGTTCAGTGGTAGAGCACAAGACCCTAAGGGACTCACGGTCGGCCCCCATCCATGCAGTGTGAGCGCTCTGCAGGTTAAATGAATGGCCGTGCCCAACGTTTCACTCATAAAAGAGTGCGCTGTTGCAACCACCATTGTAATAACGGTCACTATTGTAATAATTATTACAATAGTGGTTGATATTGCAGGCGGAAAATTTTCCTAGATTTGTCGAGATTCCTCCAAACAAATGACATTTCCGAAAAAAAACCCACACAATTCATACTCTGTCTAGCCAAAAACGCATCAGTTTGTGTTTCATATGTTATTACACTATTGAACTTTATTACATTAGTGACCGTGTCGAGAAACCACTATTGTAATAACGGTCACTATTGTAATAAAAACTGGCGGCCACCTTTATTTTACCACTGAAGAAATAATTCTATCGTCGTTCATCTTGAAATGGCATGCACCATTGTTTTAAATTTGAGTTCAATTCTAAAATGCTGCAGAATTGTAGTATTCCAAACTTTATTATCACTCTTACATCATTAATTATAGCAATTACGAAATTTATTACAATAGTGAACGTTATTACAATAGTGACCGTGTCGAGCAACCACTATTGTAATAACGGTCACTATTGTAATAAAAAATAGCCGATACTTTCATCTCACCACTGAGAAATAATTTCCCTCATATTTCATCTTGAAATGCCTCCATCTTTTTTTATATTTGTGTTCAAGTGTAAAATGCTGGGGAATTATAGTATTCCAAACGTTATTATCCACTCTCATGTCATTAATTATACCTATAACGAAATTTATTACAATAGTGAACGTTATTACAATAGTGACCGTGTCGAGCAACCACTATTGTAATAACGGTCACTATTGTAATAAAAAAAGCCGCCACTTTTATCTCACCACTGAAGACATGATTTTTCCGAATTTAACGAATTTAACGAAATTAAAAAAAGTAAAAGGTTAGGGATCTTTATTATTCAGAATACATTTACAATCCTGTCATACGTGTTTATTTATGCCACAAACGACATTTATTACAACAGTAACAATTATTGCAATATTAAAGGCAAATAGTTCGTCCCATTTTTTATGTTAACATTGGAGATCTTTTATAATTTCGTGGTCTGGGATTTTCATTTTTTATTTACCACGCTGAGCCATTTTTATCTCGCTATCTTTATCAGTATAATAAAACACTGGAATAACGCAGTGTTATCGTATCCTCATTATTCATTATGCGCGAGTAATTAAAAAAATTACAGTTAATGGAAAGTACATTCGTTGTTCGTGAAATGCAATTCTAAAAGGTAATTAATGTTGAACTAAAAAATGTCCTGCGAACTTACTCACTCGGCAGTAGTGAATGCGAGAAATGCGTATTATGTTGTAATATATTTTAATTGAATGTAAAAATATTGTAAGTAATTTAGAATTCTTTTATCGAATCAGGGAATAAACGAAGAATCCAGCCAAACCTAATGAACTGCGGAGACTTAATAGATTCGCCTGATATGGGGAGATGCTGGAGGAAAAATTAAACCCCCAGAAGACATACAATATATAAATCAATCTCGCTAGGAAATTCCAGGGGGTAGCCAATAGCCCCACAGGGCCACGCCCCAACCCCCGGTCCTCCCTTTGGTACTACCAGTTATCCCGGGATTTCACTTTGTCTAATCATAAAATTCCTGTGCTTGCATGGCACTGATGTCAGTCCACATGCAGATACATTGAGCTACATCCTTAAGATGAAATATCGGAGTTTTCCATTAGACATCCAAGAAAACTTTAACCCCATAACTTATAAGACGGCTGAGGTGTCTGTGAAACATGTACGCATTGCAAATGCAGTAATTAATATATTATTTATCGATAACGCTACACAGCACATATATTAAAATATATTTTTTTTATTTATTTATCTTGCACAATAGTTCTAATTGTAATATATATATATATATATATATATATATATATATATATATATATATATATATTATGGTACAAATGGCATTTTGGTATGATAGTAAAGATTGCGATTGAGATTTGTACCAGTAAAATAGATGTACATGCCAAATTGCAGACCAACACATTGAACCACTCCTCAGATATGAGCAATTTTCACCTAAAGCATATGTATCGATGGATGCCACACGAAAACAATTGCAGGTGGCGCCACCAGTCTTGAATATAAGATGGAGGAATCCCAGGTCAATGAACATGAACAATTTCATTTCAATCTGGCCATTAGTTTTTTTTTTTTTTTTTTTTTACTTTTAATGCTTCAGTACTGCAAAGTGGCATTGAAAACAAGAAAAGGACAGTAGATGGCGCCAATAAACTTCCACAGAAGACAAAACTATCCAAAATCTTCGGTCAACTTGATGTTTGGACCATTCAATGCATCTCGTATCGAGATATTTATGATTTTATGTGATTGCCGCCATATATGGCAATACTCAAGGTCAAAGCCACTCCCATAGGAAAGGTCATGACCCCATTTTAAATATACATCATCCCATAACCCATATCTATGTATATATATATATATATATATATATATATATATATATATATATATATATATATATATATATAATACAATGGAAATCTGTCCATTTGTTTTTGACTTATAATCCTTACAGTATTGTCAAGTGGCAATGATAGGGATATTATACGGCACGAAAACAAGAAAAGGATAATAAGTGGCGCCACAAGTTTCCGGTTTATGACCACACTATCCAAGATCTTCGGTCAACTTGATTTTTGGAGCAATCCATGCAAGATGTCTCGAGATATTTAAGAATGAGTGTAATTTTCCCAGAAAAATGGACCTGTTTAAGGTCAAGGTCACTCTCCTAGTAAATGTCATGACCCCATTTTAAATAGGCTCTGTCTTTTCAGCCATATCTATGCACATGTCAAGTTTGGTAAAGATCCGGGAAATATTTTTATCTCGCTTGAAAGAAATCTCTGCGGCGGCGAAGGCGAAGGCGGAGGCGGCGCGACCGTGCCTAAGCCAAAGTATTCCCACTTTGTCTGGGGATACAATAATATGAAACACATTCCCTGTTTTACCCTTCTGTATGAGGCGTACATAATGTAAATATGTGTTTGAATGGTCTAGTTTTCTTGACGACGAATACAACGTCATTAACGACATTATATAGCGGAAGACATGCATTTCTAGTAAATTGGTTCAGTTTAACAGCATTGCTATTCCCAAAATGTGTTAATTTGCATTAAATAACCGTTATATTTGCGTCATTATAAATCTGTTTATTATAATTATGGTATAATTTCTAATTCAAGCTTCTAAATTCAAGCGTTTATTCAACCTTTTAAAAATACCCAATAAAAACACCGTTACCAGTCTTATGACATATACAATCACCTCTGTACATTATATTGATGACCCGACATTTTCAAATCCCAGCCCCTACCCATGTCAAAGGCTGTCCCACGGAGGGGCCGCATTTTGTACCAAGCGACCCTTGACATGACGTCATAATATGGGAGACCAAGGTATTCATGCAGTTGCGGCAAATTTTATGAGTGGAGCAATGCGTCTCTCTCTCTCTCTCTCTCTCTCTCTCTCTCTATATATATATATATATATATATATATATATATATATATATATGTGTGTGTGAGAAAATAAATAAATTCTATAGACTAATTAATTTTTTAATCCGAGCTTTTAAGGCGCACATGATTCTTCATCACGTGGTGAGAGGGAACGGGTAGAGAGGTGTTTTTACATATCAGAGTAATAATGTAAGGAGTCCATGGAGCAAGAAATATTATATATACGATAAGGAAAAATTATTTCTTCAGTGGTGAGATAAACGTGGCGGCTATTTTTTAAAACAATAGTGACTGTTATTACAATAGTGGTTGCTCGACACGGTCACTATTGTAATAACGTTCACTATTGTAATAAATTTCGTTAAAGGTATATTTAATTCAGTAAGGATGGATTACAACGTTTGGAATACTATAAATCCCAAGCATTTTACACTTGAACACAAACATAAAAAGATAGTGGCATTTCAAGATGAACTACGAGGGAAATTATTTCTTCAGTTGTGAGATAAAAGTGGCGGCTATTTTTTATTACAATAGTGACCGTTATTACAATAGTGGTTGCTCGAAACGGTCTCTATTGTAATAACGTTCACTATTGTAATAAATTTCGTTAAAGGTATATTAAATTCAGTAAGGATGGATTTCAACATTTGGAATTCTATAATTCCCCAGTATTTTACACTTGAACACAAATATGGAAAGATGGTGGCATTTCAAGATGAACTACGAGGGAAATTATTTCTTCAGTTGTGAGATAAAAGTTGCAGCTATTTTTTATTACAATAGTGACCGTTATTACAATAGTGGTTGCTCGAAACGGTCTCTATTGTAATAACGTTCACTATTGTAATAAATTTCGTTAAAGGTATATTAAATTCAGTAAGGATGGATTTCAACATTTGGAATTCTATAATTCCCCAGTATTTTACACTTGAACACAAATATGGAAATATGGTGGCATTTCAAGATGAACTACGAGGGAAATTATTTCTTCAGTTGTGAGATAAAAGTTGCAGCTATTTTTTTATTACAATAGTGACCGTTATTACAATAGTGGTTGCTCGAAACGGTCTCTATTGTAATAACGTTCTCTATTGTAATAAATTTCGTTAAAGGTATATTAAATTCAGTAAGGATGGATTTCAACATTTGGAATTCTATAATTCCCCAGTATTTTACACTTGAACACAAATATGGAAAGATGGTGGCATTTCAAGATGAACTACGAGGGAAATTATTTCTTCAGTTGTGAGATAAAAGTTGCAGCTATTTTTTATTACAATAGTGACCGTTATTACAATAGTGGTTGCTCGAAACGGTCTCTATTGTAATAACGTTCACTATTGTAATAAATTTCGTTAAAGGTATATTAAATTCAGTAAGGATGGATTTCAACATTTGGAATTCTATAATTCCCCAGTATTTTACACTTGAACACAAATATGGAAAGATGGTGGCATTTCAAGATGAACTACGAGGGAAATTATTTCTTCAGTTGTGAGATAAAAGTTGCAGCTATTTTTTATTACAATAGTGGTTGCAACAGTGCGCCTGCCAGCAACGGGGACAATTACACACCCGAGGCCCGGAGGGGCAGTTGTCACTGGGCCTGGTTAACACCAGGATATAAAATGAGATGAAGCATGTGATACTGTACTGTCACGTGGTTCCAAACCAAAATGGAATGCTGAAGATGTACGTATACTTAGCTAAGCTGGCATAAAAAAAGAGGCGGTTACCTCCCACACAAAAAAGTATTAAAAAATATCATGTTAAGCATACGGTCTTATTATCTTTTTAATAGAGAGTGAAAACAACAGGCTAAGTATATTTAAAAAAAAAGGAATAGTTTATCAGATAATGTAGACATTTTTCTCAAAAGTTAATTCGCACGGTCTTCCTCAGCCTTTATGTAACTTGACTCTGTAAACATTTTTTCCCTGGAAGTGGTCCTATTTCTATATCTGGCTCATGTCTGCGTTTATTATATGAGTAGGAAAAATATTCTTTGTCAAGGACAGCCGTAAAATAATTTCCCTATTCGCTCGTCTGTAATCAGGAATATGCGAGGCGACGTATAAAATAGAAAATATGACAGCTTCCTAGAACTTTCATGTGTTTCGGGAATTTTCAAATTAGGAAAAAAAACTGATGAAAAATCTATTATACACATATTTGTACCATTCAAAGAAAAATTTATGAAAACTACTGTAAGTCTTGATTAAAATTTACAAAGGATGGAGAAGGGTTTATTAAGCTAAATATCAAAATCTTGCGCGTTTATTGTTCTGTAATGTAATATGATATAATAAAAAAGTATGATTTTACACGATTTTATATGCTACTTGACTGAAACTGTAAAAAAAAAAATGTTTTGCAACCAAAACAAAAATCAGTGGAAATTAAAATAGAGTATATGTAAGCAGCCATACTACTGACCTCTGACCCCTGATGCTAACATAAAGTATATGTGGCTCCTGTCCAACCTCTGGCGAAAATGGTCACCTGTCGAGGTATGTAGAGGACATCCCTGACCTTGTGGGATGGCTTATAAGGAAGTCATTATGACTTGCTAAAGCCCCTATCTTTCAAAATACTCACCAAATCGTCGCGGGGGCCTCGAACCCATTGAACCCTTCTCAATTTAGTTTCCTTGAGTCAGAAAGTGCAAGAAATGTGAGACAACTTCGTGTGGGGTAGGTGATTCATGAAACTAAATTGTGACTGATTGGAGACTTATTTGCAAGTGCAAAAAGACATCGCAAATGTTGTCCCTCAAATGACGTACAATATTGTCGCATGACAAGTATGCGCACTCCAGGCGAACTTTGGTCAAAATTTCGATGGGGTTTTGTGTGACATTCTTAAGCAGCACCTAAGTGTAATTCCAAGTAAAAAATGTTACTAGTTTGCGTACGTTTTCGTTATTTTATTCCCCAAACTAGTCTCCAACAGTCTAAGCCCTGTGAGGTATAGGCTAAACGTAAATAAACAAAAGTTGAAACCTCTACAAAAGTACCCACCGCGAATGTCTAGCAATATTATTATCACGTTTAGCTCAGGGTCTAGAAGTAGAGTACATGTCTTTTTAATAATAGATGTCATCCTATGAAAGACTTGCCGATCGTTTTGATTAAGCTGAGCCTTAATTTGATTTGTGTGCAATCCTACATACTAACCACTCATTTTATTTGCGTCTGAGATGCCCTAGGATCATGAGACATTTACTAACTTTCAGGAGAGCCCCATTTTCACACGGTTTTTCTGGAGCGCTCTACATTGTTAAGCGCGCGCTAAGTCCCCAAAACGCTCCAGATTTCGAGGATTTTCGGTCTGGAGCGCGCTACATTTTGACCAAGGGTTTGAGTCGGTTCTACATTCTAGCGCACCAGACAGCGTCTGGCGCGGTGTACATTTGTGCTTCGAACGTGTGTAAACAGCATGACTCGGCTGTTTTGCGACTTGGATTTACCCATGCGCGCAAGGGGAAATACAATCTAAACCGCGCTAGATTGCAGTATTTATCTGCGTGTAAACGCAATGCAGATTCTAGACCGAGCCAAATGCAATGCGGCCTTACTTGACAGGGTAGCGCACTCTAAATGGTCACTTGATTCGGCACAGTGTGAGTGCAAGTTATAGTCCATGGGCCCAGAGCTCATTTCCCACATATGTGTACCACCAAGGGTAGCCAAAATTATTTAAGTTTTTCTTAAAGGTTTATGTCTATAGATGTTATTTTGGTATAATAACCGATCCAGAGTGATAGCTTGGTCATAGTTATCCGCTACTTAATGTAATGACCCCACATGAAAATTTAAACTTTAATCTGCATTAACTTTCCCACAGTATTTATTCAATAACTTCATGAATACAAAAGATATCATAACAAATTTGGTCTCAATAAATAGATAAGACTCTGGGCTTTTTGATGATGTGTCAAATGTGGCATTGTTGCAGATACTAATATTTACCCCTACCCTTTAATACTGTCGATATTTTAATTCACTTAAACTATGAACTTGTGATAGTTTCGCTATTGCCTTTATTCTTTGATTGAATAAGGTACCAGCTTGGTCTTCCTTGTCTCTTTTAATTTTTTTGGACATTCAGTCTAAATCTTTACGCCATCCTAAAACAAGGGACCCATGAGTCACTGTGCTCAGCTGAAGTTGACCTTGAGGGTAAAAATCTTAAATCAAATCAAATGGAGATAAAGTCTTAGAGGAAGAGGTAATATAGACCATGGTTGGTTGATATAATTGGTTTGTATTGATAAGTAAGAAATTGTTGCAAATGATATTTTGTGACCATGTGTTTTCTACAGTCGAAACTGAAGCATGTGAGGAGTTTATGAACATGAGATCGATATTATAACCATGATCGTTGGTTGGATTTTTGATAAATTGTTGGCAATTCAGCAGTTTACACATTTGTTCAATTAGATCTATTTCTTTTAAAATAAATTATTAAATATAAATATACCTTATTTTTATATACAAAAAAGTATACAGTTGCAATATAACTGATATCCTTAGTCCACAGGTGCAAGGAGTTCGTGGTTTTGGTGGTGGTGGTGGGGGGAGGGGGACTGATGGGGTTACAACAAAATTACATACATGATATTCACTTAATTCACAGAGCTGATCACTTAATGCCCCACTTTCCTGAGGCAAGAATATATTTCAATTATATCTTTAGGTTTCTAATACTGTTTAAAAGTTTACACATTTGAAATAAAACTGTCACCATTAGCAGATGTAAGGAATCGATGGCAGGGAAGGGGTTATGGTGGAAATTACAACACCTCTGCAAACACCCATTCTACTGAGGCAGGAAATTATGAACAAATGTTCATTTGATCCTCATCATTTTTTACCCCTGTTTATCCCCCGCCTCAGAGGAGAGGAAGGGGGGGGGGTAGTGATCAGCCCGATCCATCTCTCTCTCCTGCCGTCCTTAAACAATTGTAATGCGACGCGATATCTCAAAAAGTTTTTCTCAGATCTACTTTAATTGTTGTAGAAGGTGCATCTTATGGGTCTCCAGAGCTGATTAGGTTTTGGTCACACTTGAATGATTTTTGGATGTTTTATGAATTTGTTTAAACAAAATTTGTACATTTCATATGCGACACTATTTCTATATAAGTTTTTTTTTATAGGATCTGGTACTTATTAAAGAAGCAGGTAAATTTGATGGCTCTCCAGACTCTATTAGGCTTTAGTCTCACTGGAATGATTTTTTTATTAATGAATTTGTTTATTCAGTTTTTTTACATTTCATATGTGACATTATTTCTCAAAAAGATTGACTGTGATCTACTGTTCATTATAGAGGCAGGTGTACCTTATGGGTCTCCAGAGCTGATTAGGTTTTGGTCACACTTTGGATTATTATGAATATTTATTTTTTTTATGCATTTTTAATGAATTTTCAAATTCTAAACGTTTAATATGCAGTGCCAGATTAAAAAAAAATCACTCAAATGCATGTCTCCTTAAAATGGCGGGATATCGTAAAGGTCTCCTTAAATGAACAAGTTTAGGTCACCGGTTGATGGATTGTCAGATTTATTTATGAATTTTTATACTTAATTACTTAATGTCAAACATTTATGTGCAATGCAGGATCTTACAATATGTTACTAAAATCTATATCTTATTAACAAGGCATGTTTATTTTATTGTAATCTTCACTTATTTTTTTAGGTGCATTCTTAGTTTATTTGGTGATTTCTTTTCTACATGCGGTTTCTTTTTCATGATTCAGATTCGATTACAAGGTAAGTACACTTTTCTCAAATAAGTCACTTTCCGTATTGGAAGCAGATTAGGTTCTCTGATTCAGCTTGCACGGAGTGAACCTTTATTGATTTTGGTCAATTCTGTGACTGTGTGTATATACAATTTTCTCACATACCCGTTTGGCGGGAAATCTACGCTCTTTACACAGCGCTTTAACCTATAGGCCTACTACCTATATCGTAAGCGCTGTTTGTTTTGACCTCGGATCCTGAATCGATACACCAGAGGGAGGCATTAAATTTTTCGTCCAATCAGACGAGACCCTGTGCTGGAAGACAAAACGGTTTACTAGCCAAGCGAGGAATACACGGAGTCAATGTTTTTCATTTCGTTTTGAGTGCAAACTCATCGCCCCGGCAACCGTTTGAAAAGGTCACATCGCAGAGAGAATGGCTCCACACGTTTTGCACAGGTCCTTGTGTACATAGGATGCCCGGCCGGTGAGCTGTAATTCAAACGAAATGAAATAACATAGGCTGCGTGCACACATGGATACATGGCTACGCTAACATAGTCGTAATGTCATGATCGAATCGGTCGATGATGCGAGAACGCAGAGGGAGCAATTAAAATTCTACTTTTCTTTACTAAGAGTAACCATCGAACTGTCATCAAGCGGCTCTTAAAGCGCAGCTCTGGGCGGAGCAATGGGGCCTGTCGAGTGTTTGTTAACTGGCATTAGGTTGGCTGCTAGTCACATCAGCAGTTATTTCAGCAGACAGACCTACAACCTGGTGTCTAAGTTTAACATAAACAAGATTTCCGCTGCCATGGGAGCGTAGTTATGGCTTGTTCAGTGGCGTAGACAGGTCTTCAGACATGAAAGGGAGGGGGGGGGGGGGGGTGGTCTTATATATATATATATATATATATATATATATATAAATATATATATATATGTGTGTGTGTATGTGTGTGTGTGTGTGTGTTCGTATGTATATTTATGTATATAACCACATTCACCTGATGATCGCGTCGAATCCCGTGAAACAGACTGTTGTGAATTAACAGTGTTGTTTTTCTTCAGAGTAATATATATATATATATATATATATATATATATATATATATATATATATATATATAGGTGTGGGTGTTTGTGTGCACGGGAAATTCATAGTATAATATATACTGATAAAAAATCAGTGTACTTTATAGAATGTTTACTTCGTGCATTTTTATAACTCTCAGTCTATCTCTCTACTTTCAGCAATAAACAAATTGGCCTGCACTGTATTTCATGACAGTAATATTTAGCTTATTGTTTCTTATTAAATTATAACCACGAGGATTGATGATCATAAGATCAGGTATCTAGATATCATCTTGATCATGACAGTATACACTGCTACATGATTTATAGAATAGAACTAGTATTATGTATTCCTTAAAGTGATTAAGTTTCGGAGAAATGATATTGTTAATGAACAAATAAATGAATCCACAACTGAATGAATAAACCCAATAAATAGATAAATGATAAATTAGTCATAATATCAAGACGATGATAAATAATAAACGGGGTAAAATTAAAATTATCAAAATTATTTCCCTTATTAATCTGCAGCTATTTGAAGAAAATGAACTGCTAAGCAAACTTTGTTAACAAAGCTTGATTAAAAGGGTTTTATCAAGCAAGAACGGTGAATAATCAGACAAAACCCAATTGGTTGTCGGAAGTAAACTGTATAGTTATATTTTATCATCATTTGAGTCACTTCTTATTGTGCCATGTGATGATGATCATATGGCAGAATTATGTAAAATACAGGAAATAAGCATACTTGTTTAGTTCTTATTTTCTTAAATGGTGCAGTAGTCAAAACGCTTTCAGTGCTAGATGTCGCAGAAGTTTCTTGTAATCTAGTCAAAGGAATGCCCAAATGTTTGGCGCCTCGTCTCGCTTCTGTTCGCGAAGTTGAAACGCAGTTAGTCAGTGATACAGTATGTATATTACATGAGGCTGATCTCAAGATTGCTCAAAATTTCCACGTTAAAGGTAAACTTTCGGAAGCATGCTTTACTTCTTATGCCGATACTCTGCCTTTAGATTTAGTAGATTACTACAGGGGGTGGGTGGGGGCAGAACTTGCCTAAAAGAAGTAGAAACTTGCAGGTGTGACTTTATAAATCATCATTGGCAACAGTGGTCAGGATTTATAAAGAAAACACTAAGTTTAATTTTATTGTCAGGTACATGCAGCAGTTTCATCCACTTCTTTGAAGCCAGGACACATTTTCTCAGCAATATCCATAAATGTCAATGTCTGTCCTTTTTTATATGATAAAAATTATTCCAAGCCAAACATTTGATAAAATAAAGTTACATTAATTGTAATGTGCTAAACTTTTACAATATTACAGGGAAAATAAAAATTTTGATGTAATAAGTTTTCTTTAAAAAAAGGGTATCAAATTTGTAGGAATGGTTTTCTTTCTTTGGTCATTCCATGTGAAATCAACAAATACCTCCTGAATGACCATCTCTGATTTGCCTATAATACTTCATGTTGAAACTTTCAATTTTCCCTATAGCAAATATGCAAAATTTTAAGCCTGTGTCATGTATCTGCAAAAGTTTTGTCAATTTGGAGGCTTTAACCTAACAAATGGGCATGGCCTTTTTTCTGAAAAAAAATGTTGCTAAAATGTTACAAGCTTCCGTAAGTTATTACTTTTCTAACTAATCATTCTAAATCCATGAAGCCTGCAGGGGTTGCTCTGCACTATTATGTGTCTTCGACTTCTAAGACAGAAGGAAAATTGATAATTAACAAAGTTATACCCTGGTTAAAATTATGTAAATATATATATATATATATATATATATATATATATATATATAAAACTTAAATTTTCTATATTTCAAATTTTAATTCTGAGTTTTTACAACTGAACATTTATGATAGTTCTGCAATCTATTTTCATATCAGAGTTCCTTATATTTCTTATAAAAACGTTTGAAGAGATGTTCCATGTTTCCTGATTAAATATATAAAGAAGACCATTAAACCTTTCTTTTTAATTTTATTGCATGAATGCTTGTTTGCAATGATTCTATTGTGACGATTTTATATATTAATAGTTATAAATGTGAAAAAATCAACTATTCTGGTAAGGGATTTTTATGGATTTATCTGTCCTTTTTAAAGAAATTTCTTTTTAATTCCCTTTATACATATTGTCTAAAATACATATCTATGCCTGTTAATTCAAGAAATCTTTGGTATCCTTTATAAGCAATACACAATTAATAGACTATGTCTACACTGACTTCTTTTATTGGAACGATTTTAAAGATATGATTTTCCTTCAATGAAATCTAAAAATCTTGAAATAGACTTATTTATTTTGTTTTCTCTATTCAATCAACAAACTAAAGAACCAAAGGAAAAGAATTATGTATAGATTATGAAGATAACATAATTTTAATTTTTATTATAAATTGTTTTACATTTTTGCAGGTTACCGTGCTTTTGGCCGAATGCATGATAAATTATGAGAATGGGTTATTTGTAGAATTAAATTTACATATTATTTAATTCGATTAATAGATTATCATATAGCTATAGAGCTATGGAGGTCCTAGTCTGCATATAAAATTGTATACTTCACGATAATAGTTATTACGGTCTGACTGTAATTGAATATTATGAGAGTATCTCCATTGCAGATATAAAATATACGGAAACCTGTGGTGAAACTCAGAAAAACGAATTAACGATCCTTGAATGTTTGACGACGCGAGACAGTTGTTACTTCTAATATCTCAAAACGTTCGTTACAGATATTATTACTATTAACTGGCATGTATAGCATACTTTGTATAGTTTTGCTCCCCCCCCCCTCAAAAAAAAAAAAAAAAAACCTGGGGGGGGGGTGGTGATTGTACACATCATCCCCCCACCAAGTATTCGGGGGTATGCATCCCCCCCCCTACCCCTTATCTACGCCCCTGAGCTTGTTATGCAAATCTAAAAGTGGTTGCCAGTCGCGGCTACGCTCCCGAGGCAGCGGGAATCTAGTGGGGTTTGATTCGAGAATCTCCTCGAGTGACCCATCACAAATCAGGTAGCCTGGCACACCTTACCTCAAATGACCAGAAGTGGCCTGCAAGTAACTTGAACATGCAAGTGAACACAAAAGAGTCTAAACAAATTCAACAACTAGCCCAGTTGTGTTGCTTTTATTTTCAAAAATCAGATATAAAAAGAATAAATACTTAAGTTTACATGCTGTGAAAAATTAAACCAACACTATATAAGGGGGGAAAACATGCCATGGTCAAAGGTGGGCAAAATTTAAGGTACTGATTTTATTTTTATGCTAATAACTAATGTTTGTGCTTTTTTTTTCAAATTTTAGAATATAACAGATAAATTAATTATTTGTACCTGCTGTGAAAATTAAATCAAATGAAAAAATCATGCCATGGTCAAAGTTGGACAAAATTTAAGGTAATGATTTTATATTAATGCTAATAACTTTAAAACGATTTACAAAATTCAGGTGTAATTGTGGGTAACCAATTGAATCTTGATTAAAAAAAAGTAATATACCTAAAAAGAGTCTCTAGCTAAAAGAATTATCATGTTAAGCGAGTAAATATCTTTCCTGTAGTGCGATATTATATAGGGCCCATAACTTAAAGAAATAACACAATATGTCTTAATGTATATAGGAAATATATAGGAAAATAGTAACGGTAAATAATAAGAAAAACGGATAAGTTGATATTAGGTAGTCCTGAAGTGTGATAATAAGTTTTTAATGGAAAATTGAGTTTTTTTCTTTTATTTCTCGAAGGAACGAAACCGCAATGACCCATTTCTCGGTTTGACAGGAAATGTTGGGGACATCTAATAGTATGCTGAATTTTGGACAATGGACCAAAAATAGAGCTCAGACGACTTATAGTCAGCTGAGCTAAATTCTGTGTTGGGGTTAACATTGGAAAAAAGATTATTTAAAGCAGGACCCGGAGTTTGCTACACCGCTATTTATCATATTTGAGGTGTATGTCATATTACATACCTGTACTCTATTCATTCCTCGCATCGCAAATCATTGAAACATACACAACAAGTATCTTTGAATAGATTTTGTATTTTATTATAAGCTTATAATCTTGTTCTCGGGTACAAAATGATTTAGTACTGACTTTGTACATAACGTGTCATACATACGTGTATTTGAAAAGTAATAAGTACTTTTCCAATAATAGTCAAGCATGTTCTCATGTAAGCATTATGCCTAATGAATATCATATTGCACAGACTCTTAGTAGGCCTGTAAGCCTTGTTCTGGATCTCACACGGATATGCTGACGATACAGTACACTGTATGCCAGTGCCAAAAGTGTATGAATTACTGCTGTTTGAGATTTCCTTTGTAAGTGAAGATCAGGAACAAGAAGGATGGTATTAAATGAATAAGAGTCACTGCCTATTAAGGTGATAGAATAAATGACATGTTCATATAAGTAACACATAAAATATATGTAAAACAGTACTAATTTGAAAGTTGAAATCATATATTTAATGTCGGTACCCCGATTATGCTACTTGCCTCGCGCAAATACCTTTGACAGCCGGCATCTGGTATGGAATGGCATCGCCAATATTAGTCCTTCAATGGCATGATATTTCATGCAAGAGTTAAGAAAAACACACACCTAATCGAGTACTGTCTAAAGCAAATCATGAAACAATTAAAAACCATAACGAAACAAGCATATAAGAAGCTGACAAAAATAAAAATTCAGCACTTTCGATAGTTTATGGGGTAGGGGTAAAGATTGATATCTGCAATATTAGAAAATGCATATAAAGCTGCAACATTTGACACACCATCAAAAACCCTGGATCTTAGCTATCTATTGAGACCAACTTTGTAATAATATCCTTTGTATTCATCAAAAACCCTGGATCTTAGCTATCTATTGAGACCAACTTTGTAATAATATCCTTTGTATTCATGAAGTTATTAACTAAATACTGAGGAAAATCGATGCAGCTTAAAGTTTAAATTTTTTATGCAGGATCACTACATAGAGTAGCCGATAACTATAACTAAGCTACCACTCTGGATCAGTTACCATAGCAAAATATCATCTATAGACACAGACCTTAAAAAAACCTACGTAAGATTTGCCACCCTTGATGGTACCAATATCTGTTCTGACCAATGGACTATAAAATGTGGGGCGCTCCATATTTATCTGGACCGGTCTAGCGCGCTCCACATTTTTCTGGAACGGTCTAGCGCCCGACTCATTGTTCTTGTGTAAAGTGGGCTGTTGTTGACTTTCATATCTCTCATGAAAAAACAGCTTTGAAACTCATAAACAGTAGAAGCCCCAAATTACAGACAGTGACGGGACCGGACATATTTCCCGCAATAGAGGGGTGTCCTTAATAGGGAGGCTATAGATTTGGGGACTTACTTTCAAAGGTCTGTCCATAAATGGGCGTAAATAGGAGGCGCCTTCAGTATAGAGGTGCCCGTAAGGAGAGGTTCCACACACACACACACACACACACACACACACACATATATATATATATATATGCTTCTGTTTACAGCCTCCCGAGTTGACATCTTTAAGTGTGACAGTTCACAATGGGATTAGAATTTATTTACTAAAAAACACCAAAAACCTGCGGGCTGTCGTGTCCATAAGTGTATAGCAGTCACTGCATTTTCAGATGCAATTCGACAGGTTTTAAGGGTGTGTTTTAACAATACTGTTTCCTTTCTGTATTAACTGTAATGACTTTTATTCCTATCGCTATAGGATACAACTGGACAGATCAATATACCTCTGGCCATGCAAGAATAAGGGCCCACTAATGGTTACGGCATTAGGTGTCGTCCGTTCAGTATTACTTTGAACAAGTGTATTAAACCATTGTTATGTTCCTTGGAGCCGCTGTAAGCTCAGTGTTTCATTTTAATCGGCAGCGAGGCTCAGCAAATTAACGCTGATTCGGATTTCTAGACGTATATCATTGTCTGACATAGGAAGTACATTAAGACCGCTGTAAGACTGATGTTGTGTAAAATGTCAGACAGGATTTCAGGCTCGAGACAAAAGCCTATCCCGTAAGCTCTTCAATTTGACCGTCTGACAGGAGACAGCTTTTGATTTCACACGATATTTCCTTTGTGAATGACGTTTGTTAATTACTTTAATCAGGTCCAGAAATAATAACAGCTATTTTAATACTTAATATTTAGAATTTTATACTTAGCAAATTTAATTTATATTTATATATTTGTATTTTTTATTTATTTTATATTTATTATCAATGGCAAGTTGGTTATGTTTTAATTTTTGTCTGTTTTGTATTGCGATGATGGTTTATTTGTCTGTTAGCAGATTTATTCGCAAAAGGTACTTCAACTAATCTTGTGGGGAGGCGAGCTATTGGCCAAGACTAATGGTTTAAAAGACTCAGTAGGTATTTATACTGGGCTCGTAGGCATACTTAAGCCGTGTCACGAGCCATAACTTCGGAATGCATCGCAACGGCCATCCATCCTGTTCTAATGCTGTTGTCGTTAACAACCAATAATCATAATATTAGGCTACGAGTTATGAGTTATAATAAATACATGTAAATTCATGAAAAAAGTGAAAATCCGTCTTTGGTTATGTTTGTGGACTGAAATACACAGATGATAGTTTACAGACCCGATGTCTGTCCTAAATAATTACCACATCATAATGCTGACTAGTAGGATTGAAATATACGGATTAAGGACACCTTTTGTTTTAGGATTCCTCCTGTGGTGACATGATACTGCGCACAGCACGCGTAGCTTACTAGGCAGCCATTACTGATGGTATTACAGTAATGTAGGACTCGAGTCCGGACTCCAGTAAACAATTTTGATGACTCGTTTCCGAACGGCAGGACTCGAGAAATAAGGCCGATTACATGTCATGTCCTACCGAAAAAAGTCTCACGTAGGCCTAACATTCATTTTAGAAACTTCAACAATGCATAAAGGCTTATATGCGCAAACTAATGACAGTATATTACAAAACAAGTTTAGTCTATGTACCAAACTCAATCTCTACACTGGAAGTTAAATAAAATCCAATATTAAAGTTAAAACCCTGTGTAAACCTGCTTAAATTATACATAATGATCTCAAATTTACAAATTTATCGTACTTTGAATACAGGCGTTTCTGGAACTCGGACTCAGACTCGAGTTGGGAAAGACTTGTTAAGTCGGACCTGAAACCCCAAGGACTTGGAATCGGGCTATAGTGGCTTGTACTCAGACTTGCACTTGGGCTCGGATAGTGAGGACTTGCCGACGTGTATAAGGTTCAATCCCTGTCCAGAGACTAATAATTAATCTCTACACTTTCGTTGCGCTTATTATCAAAGAGGAAAATAGATGCCATCGACCAAGGGATCATCAAAAAATATATATATTAGATAGGAATCGCGGCTTATACCCATGAATGCTGCAGCCATAAGCTTCAACAAATAAATCTTTATTTCATTTTAAATAAGGTAATGGGAGTTTTAAGCATTCTGGTCCAATCAAGGGTCAATCCTAATCTGGAACTTTCTGGACTGGTCGCGCTCGATGAGCACGTGTCTAGTAATGTTCTTTGGGCTTGTGTATTATGTATTGTTGGGTTCTTTAGATTGTTCGTGAATTAGAAGTTTCTAGAATCTTTGAAGAAAATTTATGAATAGTTTTAGTGCCGGGAGGAGGAGAGAGATATTCCAGCCGACACGGAAGAGTGTGAGTCAGTTTTGGGACCTATCCGATAATTGCAGTAATGTCAGTGATTCTACGAACTCTATGCAGATTTAGTGGGACTGTCTCTAGTTTGCTTTCGGGATTATAACAAGAACTTCACGTTTGAATTACAAAAGATTGATTTTGTGATTGAATTGGACTATTATTCTCTGAGAAGATTTATGTGAACTGTTCATCTGGACAACCTGTTGTTGTTTTTTTGTGCCATTTAAAGAATGAGGATGCATTTTTATTTCATTCCTGCATGTTTTTGTCTCGTCCGATAATTTAAAATAATACACTCTGTACAAATTACTTAGTGTTGCCTTATAGACGGACTCTACGATTACCTAAGTGGATTTCACACAGGTGCAGATTTAGAGGGGCGCAGGGGACTCGCGCCCTCTTTTTTGACAAACCTTCGAGATACTTAATATCCCCTAAGACAATTATAGTATGAAAAGCTGTTTTTAAAACATGAATATATCAGTCATGTTATCACAACATTTCATATCTGTACATTTACATCTGAAGATAATCTGCTGATAAGAATTTACACATAGAAAGAGATCTATCTCGGAGACGTTATTTCTAAAATTGTCTTGAGGTAACTTAGAACATGCCTCTCAAACAATTGATTAATAAATAATGTTTTCTCTTGCTTTGAGTCTTCCGGAGTTCTAGACTTCTTTTGAAATCTAGAATGATTCTTATATACATACATACATACATATATATGTATATGCTATGGTATGTGATGAATCTGAATCAATATCGTCGGTTTCGCTTATCGGCTCATCAACGCATATATATATATATATATATAAATATATATATATATATATATATATATATGTTTATATGCGCACTCTTTGGCCAGCAGGTATCCTTTACTCCCACAGCCCCTGGCACCCAATTTCCCGTAAATCTTGGCTACGCCCCTGTATTTATGTGTTGACCCCCCTCATAAGATCCTGTATCCGCCCTTGTATATCAATGTGTTGAACCCCCCCCCCAACCCCTCATTAGATCTTGTATCCGCCCATGTATATCAATGTGTTGACCCCCTCATTGGATCCTGTTTCCGCCCCTGTATATCAATGTGTTGATCCCCTCATTGGATCCTGCATCCGCCACTGTATATCAATGTGTTGACCCCCTCATTAGATCCTGTATCTGCCTCTGTATATCAATGTGTTGACCTCCCTCATAAGATCCTGTATCCGCCTCTGTATATCAATGTGTTGACCCCCCTCATTAGATCCTGTATCAGCCCCTGTATATCAATGTTTTGAGCCCCTCATTAGATCAACTATCCGCCCCTGTATATCAATGTGTTGACCCCCCTCATTAGATCCTGTATCCGCCTCTGTATATCAATGTGTTGACCCCCCTCATTAGACCCTGTATCCGCCTCTGTATATCAATGTGTTGACCCCCCTCATTAGATCCTGTATCCGCCCCTGTATATCAATGTGTTCACCCCCCTCATTAGATCCTGTATCCGCCCCTGTATATCAATGTGTTGACAACCCTCATTAGATCCTGTTTCCGCCCCTGTATATCAATGTGTTGACCCCCCTCATTAGATACTGTATCCGCCCCTGTATATCAATGTGTTGACAACCCTCATTAGATCCTGTTTCCGCCCCTGTATATCAATGTGTTGACCCCCCTCATTAGATACTGTATCCGCCTCTGTATATCAATGTGTTGACAACCCTCAATAGATCCTGTATCCGCCCCAGTATATCAATGTGTTGGCCCCTCCTCATTAGATCCTGTATCCGCCTCTGTATATCAATGTGATGACCCCCTTCATTAGATCCTGTATCCGCCTCTGTATATCAATGTGTTGACCCCCCTCATTAGATCCTGTATCCGCCCCTGTATATCAATGTGTTGACCCCCTCATTAGATCCTGTTTCCGCCCCTGTATATCAATGTGTTGAACCCCCCCCCCCCCATTGGATCCTGTATCCGCCCCTGTATATCAATATTTTGACCCCCCCCCCCCCCATCCCCAACTCATTAGTTCCTGTATCCGCCCCTGTATATCAATGTGTTACCTCCTTATATATAATTAGGTACATCCGACCTGTATTACAATATTGGCAAGATGGATTTATTACAATACTGGCCGCTATTACTTAATTTGCCGGATATTACAATATGAGTCGTAACAGAGTCTCTTTGATACCCGAGCCACAGCTCGACCACCGTTTCAGACTTCACGAAGCCTGACACTCCAGCTGTGACACAGACTATACTTTCACCAGTGTAGCCCGAGCCTCATCTTTGACGGCCAGGTACCTAGCATGATCGATTGGAACATTTCTGATCTCGTCAAATCTGTGCCCAGACTACCATAGAGTCGGCCGGAGTCCTATCCGGCTTAATCCTTTCTGTATTGCCATCGTTTATCCCCATCCCACCAAACCATTGTCTCCTCCACGTGGATGACAGTGTTTCAGCAAACCTCAGGGCTGTTTTTCGATCGATGAAACAATGGGAGTTTTCAACGCGCCGCGTTTCCTTTGCTGAGCATACACGACTCAGTAGACATTGTAACATTGATCTGTTTGTTATGCGTGGGATATTACATAACTTGGTATGTGCTAGGCATTCTGATTCATGTTAGGCGCAAACCCTGTACACTGCTATGGGAAACGCACCTGCTGAACCCTGGCTTGTAAAGACACAGTGCTCGTTGTAGTCTAGAAATTTCGGGTTTGTTCATGCGCTATGGGCGCGTGTGTATTGTTGTGTTCTTTGGAATGTTCGTAAATATGGAAGTTTCTTGGCTTCAGGTGAAAAAGCTATAAAAAAGGGGCGATGTTTAGATCCAGGAGAGAGGAAAATACGAGCAGACACGGAAGAGTGTGACTCTCTCGTCAGTTTTTGCGGCCTATTCTGATAATTGCAGAACTTACAGATATTCCTCGGACTTTTGTAACAGATTTTGTACGGATTGTCACCAGTTTGCTTTTGGGATTATTACCAGAAATTCACTTTTGGATTACAACAGATTGTTTTCGAGATTAAATCGGACTATTCTCTGAGAAGATTTACATAAACTGTTCATCTGGATTATTTATGTTAAAAGAATCTTGTGGGACTGTAACAGTGGTAGTATCCAGAAATCAAATCCTAGGATCCGGACTCTAGTACTGTACATTTTTATTATTCCTATACTGTGTCATTGTATTAATTTAGTGTATTGTAATGTTAGGGTTGTTCTAAGAATAAATTATAATTATTTTTCAACAAAAAACCACTGACTTCTTTATTCATTCTCCTAGACGTTTCACGCTGCCTAAGGTTACGGAATCTGATTTTTTTTTCCATAACAACATTTATGCTCTTCACGATTACGGGATCGGTTCTTATTAGGTTCCGTAACAACATTCATACTGGCAAGCCTACTTGAATCGGTACACAAGCCATACGGAGGAATGCACTGCAATGGCCATCCATCCTTTTGCGATGATATCGTGGTAAACAGCCGATAATCATAACATGAGGCTACGAGTGATGAATTAACAAAAAAGAATACATATGAACTTAAAACCCTAAGTGCAAATGGGTTTATGTGGTAACGAGGCATTTTCTGTGTCGTATGAAGGCTATCGTCAAAAACCCTGTCCGCTTCATGCTTGCATTCATGCGAGCAGAAATTCAATTAACACTTGGGATTTACCAAAATGCTGAGTCAAAACATGGGACACCAGCTCTCGTTGGTTTGATTCTTGGCCCTGTGCCACAACGGTGTTATCAGACAACGACAGCGAGTGTCGCATTTTTTTTTATTTGGAGCTCGATGTATAATTCGATACCACACTATCATTGGACGATTACACTTTTTGGCTGTGTGCGCAACCTGGTGGCGAGCGAGTACATGAAAAGAGATCTGGGACGACTGCAGTGTATAACTGCTATGTCAGGATCGTAGTCTGCTGTCGTTTTCCTACAAAAGGAATGAAACCTTATGAGATGCATATGATTTCCATGTTAACATGATTCATTCATTCTTTTACGTGAGCACTGACGTATATTAGCATCCAACATAATTTCACAACCACTTCCTTCCACTACTTTTCTTTGAGAACCCATGGAAAGAATTATCTTTCCTTATAAAAAACAATCTAATGAAATGGAAATTAGTTACTAAACAACGGAAATCAAGTATATCGACACATGTACTATATGAATCGTGTGTTCTGCTTTGTAAAATTTTGCAGAATTATACAGAATTGTTACGTGAATGCTTGTGTATCGTTAGCGTCATATTTTTTAACATAACCAATTCATTTAACATATTTTTAGTATTTCAACATTTTTATAAAATATTCTTTAAAGGACTGACGTTCGGAAAAGCTATTCAATCAAAGACGTTTTCATCGAATTTGCGAAGTGCATCAACTGTCCAATTCACAAATCGGTAGATGTTGTTTTCAATAAATTAATTCACTTCCTTTCTCATTCCAAAACCTCACGAGAGATACGCCTGACATTAATATCCGGCATGGGTGGTGCTTGTTATATCTGACACGTACATATTGTGAAAATGTAAAGTTGTCGCTGAATTTTACATGACCTTTAAAAAAACTAACAAATCAGAATCATTTTACAGGAATCCTTTTAATAAATTTAACGTTCATAAAATGATAGAGTTTATACCAGATGACAAACCAGCATGACTATATCCAAACCCATTTTTTTTCTCCTAAATTTTCAATGCAGACTTTTATAAGTGTCACACCTCCGATTCCCATTGCTCTGCAGTGATTTCGTCAATAATAATAATTTACCATTAAAAATAATGACTATCTATCTCTCCATGTATTCTATAAATTCTTTTCTATTTTTCTATTATGTTTTATATTTATATATTGGCATATATATGTGTGTGTGTATTTATCCTCCTAGGCTCATATACTAAGGCTGTTATTTACGGCACTAGCCTATTCTACCCTTTCATTATTTGTTCTTGAAGACCAGTTTAGTTTCACCCCGAATATGACGGATGGGGCGTTAATATAACGAATACTCTGTAGCTTATTTTAATATTAATAGATACCACAACAACAGATCCGGTACAGGTGCACATTTGGTTACACAGGTAATAGATATTCATAATAGAATGGCATGCCAAAAGATAATTTGTCAATTAATAAGCCACAGCTTAGACAAAAGTATATTTCAAACCCAACTAAATAACATATTTAATTAACACAATCAAATTGGGAAGAACTCCGCTCTTGGATGCTCTGAGAAGAACTGCACATTTTGTAATTATAATATCTGACTCAGGCCCTGGTTCAGGGTAATAGGCTGCACTCTGCTTCGATGCACAGTCGTAACTGCCGTCAGGTGGCGCTTTGATTGCCCCTGTGAAATACAATTTTAAATATCCCTGGACTTCAGAACAGCTAAGAAAAATCCCCGCCCCCCCCCCCTTAGGACACACTTTGACCCATCCCCGACAGTTCAAGACCAAGCACGTGCATAAAGAGGCGTGGCCACAGAGGAGTGACAAAAATCCAGTGCATAAAGAGGCGTGGCCACAGAGAAGTGACACCGTCCATAATAATAACATAATAATAATGTTTATTCATTTAATACCGCGCCAATATCTAGCATTCAGTGCTGCTTAGAGGCGCCATTACAAATGAAAATAAAACATATATAATGATAACAATTTAAGAAAGCTAAAACAACTTATTGCATTGACATAATAAAATAAAATTGTGATCAGAAGGATATACTATTAATGGCAGCTTAGAGTTCATGATGTCGCCATAATAAATATAACTAAATGTAGGCACAGATTATGAAGAGCAAAACTATAAATTTAAAAAAGAAGCCCGAAACAGACTTCACTTGTCTTTTGAAACCATTATAGTTATCACACATGCGAGTTCTATGGGTAATAATTATACGTTCCATAATTTTGGCGTAGCCATGCACTTAAAACTATATGCATCTATAAATATTAGCTTTGTTAGTCTCGGTTTGCTTCATTATAAATCCATTAGTTAATTACGTCATATGTTAATGTGACATAAGCATGTTTGGAATTACGTCGCGCAAACGTTTACACAGCGAAGCGTGATCCGATAGCAGGATAGGCTCAGTTTTACACATTTATTAGTTAATATGTAAGACTTCAATACTATGAGGTATTCGCCAACATTAGCTTATTAATCAAACACAGGCTTTATATGAAGAGATTCAGCTAAAGCCAAGCTGGAGCTGTCGGATTTTAAATTAAAATATAAAAAAATTGTTAACACGATACCATCTTCTTCGCCCAACTGGAGCCTCATTCTGGGTTTAATTTGATGTTATACTCGGATATATTTCGTTGAAAACATATATTGCCCTATCGATCACAATTTCTGACGAAATCTATAAAATTTTATAATAAAACATGAACTTACACGAGTATATAATACGGTGCAGCATGTCAAATTTTATCCTGGGACCGTCTTTTGATATCCCCCATCGCACTAACCACATAATCAAGACCTCTGGCCCTCTGTATGAACTAGACCCTTTTGTAACAACTTCATTGGTTTTAACGCTAATCATTACACCTGCATCCCCAGGTGTCATGTTTGATGTCAATGGCCTGACAGGTGTACAGATTTAATTGCACCCCGCATCAGATTATCCCCTCCTGGTGGGGGGGGGGGATATTTTTAAATTTCATCCTGCCCTCTACGACTTCAAATCTCCCTAAAAAAGTGATTTCTTTATGTTTAATTAATAAATAGATATTATATATTGTATAAATATTAAACCTTCATATATAATTATTGTAATTTCCTTCATAAATAATGTTGTATCTTTGTATCTCTTCTGTTTCTATGAAATGTATATGTATATATATATATATATATATATATATATACATTTTTTTATTGTCTGTGTGACACATTCAAATTTATTAGAATTTAGTATAAGGTTAAAAAATAATTTTATATATATATATAATATGGTTTAAACTTATCATTCAGCTGAGCCAGAGAAGGGAGGGTAATCTGTGCTGTGCCGCGGGGGTTATCTGAAATCGAGAACCTTGAACGAGGGTTGCCTGCAGTCTTTACACTTGTTTTCCGCCTGTTTCTCGGGTCCGTGAGCGACATCTTTCCCCTCGCCGGGTCGGCGCTCGGGGATTTACTGTTTCGACAAGATTAATTGCTCCCGGGTTTTTAATTCCCTTTTATCCTTTCCAAACCAAAACTACAATATTAGTTAAAATTTACATAATTTAGTTTGAAGGAGTAGGCCAGAATCAATAATAACACACTTTGATTAATCAAGCGTCTTGGAATTTCTAGGAGCCCTAGCTCTCGTGCTCTCTCCCTGGCTTCCGCTGTGAGAGATCCCTAGAAAAAGCTGTTTGAAAATAAGAAGGAATATTCCAGTGGAAAATAAATCTATGAAATCACTGCTAAAAAATGTAAGATATAAGAAAAAAAAAAATATTTTGATTATATGATAGCCCATGATACCACTTTAACATCGCTATGTCCGTCAAATATAATTAAGTTATTCAGGTACATACCTGTAGCGGTAACAACAAAAATGCACCCGATAACTTTGTGAATGTGCACCACGCGCCTCTCCATCAAGACGTTTAAAAACGTATTCTGTCATCAACACAGATATATAAAATACATCATCAATGCTTAACAAAGTTGATCTTCATCAAACCTTAAAATATTTTCTATTCTTATTGTAATCTAGTATTTTGCAATGTTTTACACTTTAAAACTGGGAAACAAACACACAGGCAAAAGGGTAGATGGACATGACAACATTTTCAATCGCTGTTGTTTGGTATGTTCAGATACTGATGTGGCTGGACCTTCCGTACAAATGTGGACTTAAGTCAGCCTTCCATCTACCGATTGATTTTGAAGCCGGACAAATCGGCAGGATCGGAAGATGAGATGCTCCGGCCGGATTTTTTTAAATCAGAAAGGAAAAATCGGCTGCAAAAATCCTTGTCTTAAGCTTTCCTTCCATCTACCGATTTTTTTTATTGTTGGCCAGATAAATATACAAGTCTCCCAGGCTAGTGAGTGTCCAGGATTTTTGCATCCGATTTTTCCTGCCAGATTTACACAAAAAATATCCGGTCGACAGCACTCTCAAATCTTTCGATCCTACCGCTTTTTCGCCTAACGGAAAAGTTGGTCGTTAGGGGTCGGCTTTAGGGAGCTGAAAACCAACACAAAATGGTTGTCCAGGTGCTATTATTTAATAATCTGACTGATGCAATTTTCTCATCCTTGAGCAAACATTTTTAGAACGGTTTTAAATTTTGAATTTGAAAAATTTAAAAATACCATAGAGCGTCCCGTTTTTGCGATAATATAAGCCAAGTTAATATACTAATGCACATCTAACGTATCTTAGGCATTTTGAGACGTGTCCTTGGGGTTATTAATCCAACTGAATAGTCATCTTGGATTTAATTTTTAATTTCGTATGTTCATATTCAAAGTGTTTTTGAAATTTTTTTTTCTCAGAAAAAAACGCTCATTGAACACACCTTTGCTCTGCTGAAAAGATCGAAAACTTTTACTCAGCTGTACTCTATGTTTTAATCTTTAAAATTCAAATATCTTAATTTCAATATGTGAATATTTCAATTTTCAAACATTGCATTTTTTTTTGTAAAACCGAGGGGGGCATGAACTGCATATAATTTAGTGTGGTAAACCCACTTTAAATTGTCACCAAAGTGCATTTCTAATTATAGATGTAGGATTTTAGAATTTGATTTGATAAAATTTTAAATATTTACCAACTTTTGCCAATTTATTTCAAATAGATGAAATGTATCAAGCCCAACATAAGTTTAAAATGTTTGGTATGCAAAATTCATACATATATATATATATAAAGTCTGCTACACTGGATTTCGCTTTTAACTAATAATTTACCGTAAAATGTTCAATATTGAAAATTTGCAATATCATGAAAAATTTAAAAGGCGTTTTTTGCTGAGCATGAACAACACACAAAAGATACACAATTAAGTAAATCAGTAATATCCTCATAGACACATTTCTTCGTGTCAGTCAACGGAACAATCTTGTTTGTAGGCTGAATCTGAAGATGATTATTTCTCATTTTTTTTATTTAAATTTGCTTCACTATTGACAGGGTCATGAATAAATTAGGCATTACTATTAAATAGTTTTGATTATAGATTGAATATAAACTCGATTTTATTTGTACGTTTAAGTTCAGTATAATGATAAAGAATGATTGTACTGTAAAACCTATTCATGGTTCTGTGCTTGGTATTTTGAAAATATCTTACCGTTCTTAATGAAGCACGGAAGAATCTATTGTCAATAAATCTGTCAAGTAAATATTTTTAAGAGTAGGGCTTTTTATCATTACGATTTGAAAAAGAAGTTTCTTGTAGACTTGAAATATCCCAAGAGGGCTGATCTACTGAGAAAGTGGATCTTCAGAAAACATTTTAACAAATTCCTTGAAAACAAAACTAAAGACTTCAACAATATGTATAAATATTTTGCAAAAAGACTACTCTAATATACTATAAAAACTTTACTATACTTAAACTGTTTTCTGTCCTTTCCAGTTCTACATAAAATATAATAACAGACAGTGCCTGGAGTACACATAACTTCTAGGCCTAATGAACATAACCTCTGAACCGTAAAAATATCGATTTAACTGTTGAACATTCACAAATGAGTTTGATGCATGATCACAACAGTTCTCAGTGGGTAAGGGCTAGGTTGTAAACACAAAATGGATATATATGTACGTGAAACCTCTTTAGTTTTCATTAAATAAAGATGGGTAAAATGGATTGGCATTCGACACAAAGAACATGCATTTGACACATGACGTACTCTTCTTGATCAAATTATATGAAACTTCCAAATAATGATGCATACTTTACAATCATTGCCACTATATAAGTTTAATGTATCATTTATAATTTTATCAACTCGCTTGTACATAACTAAATATAACCAAGGTAAATAATGTTGGTTATTTTATAGTAATAGGTTGGGTGCAAACGAACTGCATGTAACTGTTTATGAAAGCATGATCGGTTCATGCACGGTAGCTGATGGTTCCTTCGAGTTCACATGGACTGAAATAAAAACAAAACCATACATTTAAAAGGCTTTATATCACTCTCCATATCCATCGTTATATATCCCAAAGACGAAAAGGTATCTGGAAAGTATATATATATATATATATATATATATATATATATATATATATATATATATACATATATATATATATATACTGCAAGCACTGGAACCTGCTTACCATGATATATATATATATATATATATATATATATATATATATATATATATATATATTGATTTTCCAGTTTAGGGTATAAGAGTGATCTATATTATGCATAGTAATGAATGTTCTTGTTTTTCTGTACGTATATGTAACAAATGTTATATGTGTGCATGTGCACATTTTAATTAAATATTTATGAAGTAACGTATTTCAAAACTAACTTATTCAGTGTATATGTGTTGATACTGTACTTAAAATTAATAAATGACTTTCATTGACTTAATGGATATTCACGCGCGTTTTACCCATTTTCTTTGGCAAATGCTTTACAAATATGTCAACAATAAGGTAAAAATCATTTAAATTATAACAAAGTATTATAATTTTAATTGAAGTGGCGTGGCTGTAAAACTTGTTTTACTAATCATACATTTACCAATTCATTTTAAGTAACATTACATAAATCTCGAAATGTAAGATCTCCCTGTCGAAAACTTTATCTTAATACCACATTGCATTCATGCAATGTATAACAATGGATCATTGAACAGTTTTATACATTGAAAGCAGAGTAAAATGACATTCATTTGATTATACGTGTACAGATATTAAGACAGTAAAGAACATTTTGTTACATCAACTTGAGTGACCATTCCCTTAGACCCACGAATATCACTTTCACGTAGTTTGATATAAACGATCACTTGTTAATAATATTAATAATTCCTTTTTTAATAATGAATTTTATTGTTAAAGATTCCTAGGCACAAAATAAGGTATGTGATACTGGATCATACCAGAAAGAACAATCATGCTCATGGGATAATCATACATTACCTATGATATAAGATTTGACGTTTCCAATCTGCATAAATAAAACCAACTCTGTCCCTGTGGCACTTATGACTTTGTGCGCATGCACATATAGCTCCTGAAACGTTTAACATATCACATATCAAAATTATATTGCCATACTCAATCTTTGATAGCAAAAATAGTGAGAACTTATATATAAAACAAGTTGGTATCTCTTTTTTGCAGATTTTTTTTTGCCAAATAATTAAGTTATTTGCTTTCAGTCTTTACAGTTTTTTAAGGTCGGGGTATTTGTTTGAAAGCCATCCATATTCAATAAACAGTTGAAAGAAGCAAAAGTAACAGCTTCTATTAAAAATAACTCAATGTTTTATTTATTTCACAGATTAAACTGTTATATCACAGTCAATACCGTTTCAAGTTAAAGTTTGCCCGCCGCATGTTGTTTGGGGAGGATCAAAGCCGCCGTCTCGGATTTTGGCGCCAAAACTAGGATTCCTTACCGAAGTGGTAGCATTTGCTTCATTCATACTCTACGGGCCACCGTTTACCATTTTATGAAACAAAGTTGTAATTATACGGGGTAAACGCTTTTTCAACCATTCCATTTATTTATTATTATTATTTACAGAGGCCATTTTGGCCATTGGATTTTGGCGACAAAAAAAAAATTGCCAAAGAATGACAATGTGGCATGTCCTTGATTCATGATCTACATACCCGAGAGACGTACGGGGTACCTACGGCTGTCGTCAGGGACCTTTTTCGGCTTCCGCAAGGTTAGCCTGAAGGGTCCGCAGGTTTAGCTTACTTTACTTACGAAGGCCGTGGAAATGAGGAAGACACCATGCCGTTCCCGCAAGTCAACCTCATAAGTATTCCTGCAGTCCCAAAAACCGTACGGTACTATACGGTGTGCGGTGACCGCAGCGGGTTGTGACCCAGGCTTAACAACCACCCGTTACCAAACTGTGCAATAAAACTGAAATCATACCTGATGTCACACCTATGTCTTGTATCTTCCTGACTTTACAGACATTCCATCATAAAAAAAAATGCGATAGGGGTTCTAAACACACCAGCGGCGTTGGCAGGGACACAGGCCAATGAAGTCACTATTAAAACATGTCTAAATAGCCCCTTTTATAGCCTTATGCTACACATTGTATAATAAAGACACAAGCTATGAAACGACAGACGGAAGACTCCGAGTGACCTGCAGATAGACTATCCATTTCCAATCTACCGACGGCGTGACACGAACTTATCTCTTGCATGCACTTAAATTAAACCAAATAGTTCCGTCTGACACAAAACTAACCCGCGTTACGGTTCCTGGTCGCGTATAATTAGCTATTTAAACAGGCCGAAGGGACAGTGTTTGCGGTCTTCGTCTAAATAAAGCTTAAAACAACTTTTCCATCTTCCTACTTTATCGCTTTTACACATGCTCTAATCTACCACTAATGCATGGGTGGTAGCAGCCAAGATGGAAGATTCATAAGTTGTTTAAAGCCTTATGTAGAGATGATTTTAGTGTAAATAAGGTGGATGGTTGGTTAGAATGGTGACAGGGGGATGGGCCCAGTGATGATTGTAACATCGCTCACCCGGTGAATACAATGTGTCAAGTGCCTGTATTCTCGATGCTTTCTTTTATCTCACAGTATGAATATTTCAATACAGATTATAAATACTTAAAGTTGGCTTTTCTAAGGAGGTTTGGTGGAAGACTTTATTTAAAAATGATTTGCTGGATGTTTCGTGGTGTACAGATTTAAGTAGATATGTATTGTAAAGCAGAAGGTGGCTTTAATGTTTAGTGGACACGTCACGTCCTCTCCAGGCACAAGTTTTAATTGATAGACGGTCAATTAATCCCCAACAAATTGCAAGAAATTATTTATGGTGGTTCTCTGTTCTATAGGACCATCTTAACTATATATCAACAGTTAACCAAAATTGGACCACGGGAAATTTTTCATCATAGTATTGTACATTTTGATATCTACTACCAGGTTTTTAGGGTCCAGATATCTATTAGAACTAATAAAATCATTTTCTCCTATTTATATCACTAGCAAATTCAAGAAGGCTTCCAAAATAGCCACCAAATCCTTAAAAATGGGCATAAATCATTTATTTTTCACCGTACAGTTGTAATTTTAGTATGTCAATTTTTTTGTAAATAAACTGAACTTTATAGAGTATCGCTTTGCAGTAGTGTGACTCGCAACTCAAAGATGGCACAAATTGCTACCGATTACGTCATTTACAGTCATTCCTTACATTATTGCCGTAATTTTGGTTCCAATAACTTTATTTTAAATGTTAAAAAGTTGCCCAGTGGTAAAAAATCAAGAATACAGCGTGAATCAGCTGCTAACCTATGCATCCAAGATGGAAAAATCTTCAGTAATAACTGTTAGAGCAGTTACTTTTAATCGTAGACGCGAGATCGATATGTACATCTAGGTTTCAGGGTGTGCAAATAAAGACAATAAGACAAGAAAATATTATTATGTGGGTAATCACGTAACATAAAATATAAAATATGACATCCAAAATGGCCACTTATGCATTGTTAATTTTAAGACGTTCTAGGACAGTAAACTTTAGCGGAGGATTAAACATAACGAAGATACCTGGGGATAACAAGTAATTTTGCCATATGATGTGAATGACGGAATTGAATTCGAAGGGCTTGAACTCGGACCTGTACATGAAGTCAGGTCTCAAAATCTAGGCCAAATCCAGCTCCAGTCCAATGAAAACAAGCTCTGTGGAACATACTGGAAAACATGCATCTGCTAACATAAACATGTATATGTAACATACCTTTTTATAACTGTTAAAGAATGTTAAAATGGTTGATCATTCTTTTTCTGTATGTACCCTTTCCTTTGCCCTTATACTTCTTGTATTAATGTTTTTAATCTCCCATCACACATCACTGGAATCTTGGTAGTCTATCAAGTTCGGCGTATATGTGTATGTGCGTCGTAATTATACGTTTTGGGTCAGTAGCCCTGTTTTTCATCTGCATGGACAATTATATTGGGCCTTGGGAATCCGCCCGATTTCATGAGCACTGCTAGCTTACTTCGAGAGTTTTCCTCTTTTGGGCCTCCAACATGCTTTATTGGTGACCCATTTTTAATTAATTGCAAATTTTGGGCAATTTCAACGATGAAGAGATTGGCGAAACATAGTTTTGAAAGCATTTCTTGGTCCTTGTTTTCTTTCTTTTGCCTCACCTGAGGTCAAGATAAAGCTTTTTCTTGGGAATTCTCCATACAGATGTGGTCATATTCAGCAAAGCTGAGCTTTTGTAATCCCTGTCCCTGTGATGCACGCCAGGATCTTCTTAGAAATAGACAAAATGATATGTCTCTCTCCGAACTGGCTGTCTAGTGTGCTGCTCTTGTTTTTAATAGTACAGGGAATAATTATGGTATCCTTGCAATCTTGTGGCATGACCTCTTCCTCCACGATCCTCCTGAGAATGTTACGTTAAATTGCAGATAATAATGGGGAGCTTTCATAACATCCTGTAGTATGGGACAGGGGCAAGCGTTTCGATTATAGGTTACTATGGATCAAATATAGTTGACATGCAATGACTGTGGAAAGTCTATATACGAGATTATGAAAGTGTTGACATTTCTCTCAGTGATGACTTTCTTCACTTCTAATGGTGCATGCAGTTTGTATAGAGGAGGGAGTTGCACTTTGTTTGCAGGTTCCATATACTGCTTTGACTGACCTGAAGAAAATGTAGAGGTCTTAGTTTCAGCATGGTGCTGGACTTTGTCAAATTTATACTCTCACCAAGCTTACTTCATCCTGTGCTGCTTAGGCCTGACTCTTCAGCACCTGAAAACATATCTTTTGTAGAAGTGAAAGACATACTGCAAATTCTGAACTGGTTTGAACTGGTATTGTTTAGTAGCTCCTGACAGAATTCTGTGCGAGGTCAGCACATTTTCCAGGCTAGTGGTAAAGTGGTTAAGAAGATATGTTTGTTTCGAATCATCAATATTGAATGTTATATAGGACCTGGTAGACGGTGTATTGTGCAGTAAAGGGATCTATCTGAGCAGGCGATGGTGTATCTAAAACTCGGCTGCATGCACGGCCCTGGTGATCCTGGGGGTGGCTTAGTAGATAAAGTAGTACTGTTTGGATCACAGATGCTTCCACTTTATTTTGTATTTGTCTGATTATCTGAAAGAAGTGTTTTTTAAAGTCAGGTTGTTTCTACAGAGATGAAAAAACCTTTATCTAGAAACATAATATACTAATGCCATGTGGACCAGGCACGCACCTCTTATTCTGTAGTCGGTAACGACTCTGGTATATTAGGTCGACCAGCAACCGGCGCTTGTCTCCAAAGGAAATGGCTTTCAAGATCACCATAGACGGATGCTGGCAAGATTTGGAGATCAGGCTCTCTTGCGTGGCAAGTGTGTTTCATCGGCTGCTCACTGATCTGAGTTTGCTAACTGAACTGATAGCTATTAGAAATGTTGGTTTAATGGCAACATATTCAAAATGAACCTTCCTAAATATGTACGCATTATATTAGCTTTGAATCTCGAAAGGAGGGTTGCATCCTTCATTAAATCTTTCAGTCTTTGAACTAACTATTATATTGTGATATGGTCTTGAAACAAAAGGGACATAGATTAAGACGCCATCTTGGACTTTTCAGTGACATATAAATACGTAGTGATTTTTTTTGTTGGTTCTAATGGATTTCTGGACCCCAAAAACCTGTAGTACATACCAAAATCACAACTCTACCATGAAAAATAGTAAACTTTTGATATATTGTTAAGCTCTACCTACAGTACAGAAAATTACTCTAAAATTCTTGCAATTTGTTGGGGGTTGGGCTATTTTTTAACATATTTTTGTCAATATGTGGTGTATAATTAGCATTGTTAATAATGCCACCCACTGTTAGGGCGTCACAGGCAAACTGCTAATGTTATTTCGGTTAGCGCGTGCAGCGCTGGTAACACGTCATTTGAATGTTTGACTTAAGTGGGTATAACGGGCATAAGCCAAGGGGTATTACGTAACGTTCCAGGTGTAGGAACCTTTCTAGGCAGAAGGCTCTTATGCGTGCGTTGCTATTCGAAGTAACCGTAGAAGTTATGGAGTATTTCTGTGTATACTTTCAAAAAGCTTATAAATAGGGGCATTCATGGAACAGACATACCCCGCCAGACCATACTGGTCAGAAAGATTTACAAAGGTTACGATAAACAAATTTTAAGTAAATTATTCCGTCATCTCCACAGGCATTCATTCGATCCAGGACATCCATGGTCAGTTTGATGGACCGACAAATTACAATGAATCAAGAAATCTATATCATGGGTCATACATAAAAGACACTTGGCCCATCAGCCTTCAACAGTGCAATGCTTAATTCAGCTCCTTCTCTCTTTCAAGGACAGCCGAACGCCGGGAGTCCCAAAGAAGTCGTCCTCGCTTCATAATAAATTCCCCAAATTCAGGTGCAATCACGTTATTTAGGGGAGAGGTATCTGTCGTTATCTTATTGTTACGGAACCTAATATCAACAGATCACGTAGTTGTGTCGAACATACATTTGGTAATGGAGATAAAAAAAAATTGGATTCTGTAACACTAGGCAGCGTGAAATGTCATGGGGAATGAATAAAGAATTCAGTGGGTTTTTGTTAACAAATAATTATGATTTATACTTAAAACGATCCTAAAATTACAATAAACTAAATCAATACAATTTTTCAAGCAAAATCAACTTGCACTTTTCCCAATATCTGAATTTCTGGCTGATAAGCCTCCGGAACGAACTCATTAACTTTTAGGATTAACCTTTCATCCTGGCCATAGTCAGCAGCTGCTTCTACTGAAAGCTCTGTATAAATGTCTCTGGCCTTGCCAGTCAATACATTCTGTAATAGCACAGTCAAATTTCCTTAGGCCATTTTAAATTTTCAGCTACCTTTCTCAAAGTTAAGGAAATATTTATCAACCTCTTTTTCTTTAAAAGGTGGAACAAGTCTAATTTGTTTAGTAACATCAAAACTGTTAGTTGGAGAAGCACGTAGACCATGTTCTAGCTTAAGTCTTTCTAATTCCGGTCGTTTTAACTCAATTTTTTTTCCTTTTGTTTTTCTTATTCAAAATCTTTAAACCTGTAATGTTCTTCCCTCTGTTCTCTTCGTTTTTCTAACTCAATTTGTTTTAATGCTAGTTCATGTTGCATTTCTAACTTTTTTAATTCCAAACGCATAGCAAGGCTGTCATTTTTTTTCATGTTTCCACTTCACTCTCTCCAATTAAACCTTTGCTAACTAGATCTTGCATAATTTTAGCAATGATACCAGACCACTGAGATAAATCTTGTAAACAATGTAATGTAAACAATGTGTAATCTTGTAAACAATGTATTGTAAACAATGTGTCTAGGTCCAGGCCTAATAAATTTGTAAAACTATTAAGCATCCCGGACGAGCCCCAATTTGTTTTACGTTACGAAACCTAATATCAACAGATTATAGAGTCGTGACGAACATACATTTGGTAATGGAGATAAAGAATTCAGATTCTGTAACACTAGGCAGCGTGAAATGTCTAGGGGAATGAATGAAGAAGTCAGTTTTTTTTAACAAATAATTATAATTTACCTTAAAACAATCTTAACATTACAAAACACTAAATCAATACAATTACACAGTACAACAGTAAATCAATAAAAGTGTATAAATAAAGTGTACAGTACCTGGATACCACCACTGTCACAGCGACAACAAGTCCTTTAAAGCATATAATCCAGATGAACATAAATCTTCTAAGAGAATAACAGTCCAGTTCAATCACAAAATCAATTTGTTGTAATCCAAAAGTTCCTGTTATAATCCCGAAAGCAAACTGAAGACTATATAAGATCCGTCACAAATTTAGAAAAAAAAAATCTATAACTGTATCATTTATCATACAAGGTCAACAGCTGACTTACACTCTTCTGTGTCCGCTGGAATATATCTCTCCTCTCTCTCTCTCGGCTCTAAAACACAGCGCCTTATTTATAACTTTTCACCAAAAGCCGAAAACATTCCATTTCCAAGAACCTTACATAATACACAGTACACACGCGCCCAAAGAACAAACTAGAACAAGGAACGCTGTGCTTCTACATGTCAGGGTTCACACAATTAACCGAGCGCTGTGTAGAGTTCACACGTTGGCCGCACCCGGCGAGCTAGAACAAGGAAAACTGTAGCATAGCAACGCCCAGGGCTTGAGCCGACCACGAATCAGAATGTCAACAGCGCACAATAAAAGAGACATGTCAACAGCTTACAATATAACAGACATATGTAACATTATGATTACTGCTGTTTGTGTCACACACAGCGTAGATGTACCAATATCCATCTGACACTGAAATTCTAATGTACGATTTGTTAAGCAAATTTAAATTTATGCAAGCACGTCCATGGTTTAGTGGCTGTAACCTACACAGGTTTATTCTAGGGATCCTCACCGCTAGGATACTTCCGGTTTAACAGAAACACATAAACGAAAATATAATAAAAGAAAATATGAAATAAGGTTAAATTTAAATAAATCTGATAAAATTTAAATATAGGTCGTTTTCGAAACCCTTATGACGTTGAGATTCATGTTGGGTCATGGTGTTGCCTTCACATATATTGCCTAACTTTCAAAGAAAAACTTTCTTTGCACATTTATTTCATTAGTACCCCAGTGATTTAAATATCTCACATAATTTTTCCGATGGAATGACTTTTTTACATTATTCTTCATTACTCGTATTTCCACGGGGATAAATTAGGTTCACGTCCAGGAAAAATCGACGAAAAAAATATGATTGAATAATAAAGAATGAGTGAGTCGGTGTGTCGTTAAAGCCTTTATGTCATGAATACAAAAAGTCAGGCAGTGATACAAACTGTATACCAATACATTACTATGATCGATATTGTTGCAATGCATTGAATCTGAACCGAACATAGCTTCCTTCGGACATTTTGCGTGTGTCTCATTCGCTGAACGTATTGTTTCTAAAATGCCGGCCAGTGAGCGGCTTCTTTGGCTCAGGGTTAAAACCTGGCGGAGACATGCGCTCTTTGAGTCAGGCAGTGATACAAACTGTATACCAATACATTACTTTGATCGATATTGTTGCAGTGCATTAGATCTGAACCGAATGTAGCTTCCTTCGGACATTTTGCGTGTGTCTCATTCGCTGTACGTATTGTTTCTATAATGCCGGCCAGTGAGCAGCATCTTTGGCTCAGGGTTAGAACTCAGGACTCAAAGCCGGGAGAACGTGAGTTCGAATCTCAGCCGAGGCAGTTGGTTTTTTTTTCCACGGTCGGAAACCACCAAAGGCGAGCGCTCTGAATGCTAAATGGGAAGGTCGTGCCCAACGGACATGCTTCAGTCACAAACGAGTGGCACGGCCCAGCAATGGGGAAGACCACACACCCAGGGCCCTCAGAGGCAGAAGTCACCGGGCCTGGTCAACAAGAGGATATAAAATGAGAGGAAGCGTGTGATACTGCGCTGTGACAAGTAGTCCGAAATCGGTATGGACTTCTGCATATGGTAATATACTGAGTTAAGCTAGCATTAAAAATGGAGGCGCTTACCTGAGGTGAAAGGTCCATTTAATTATAACTTCTCATGGTTGCAGAGATCATTTGTTTTGCCATTCATTGGTCTGTCTGAAAGCTACTCAAAACAGTTAAGGAAAGATTTTGATGAAATTTTGTGGATGATTAGCTAAACATCTAAGAACAACCCAGTAAATGTTAGAGGTACGGTTGACCGCCATACTGTTTTGTTTGATGGATTCTTTGTCATTTTGGCAATCAAGACCATTATTACCCGTTATTGGAGGCACTTTATCATCAGTTCACTAATCGGACGCAAGTTGCATGGATTTTAAGCAAAAGTGTCGCCTAATTTGAGCCGCCTTTTATTGAGCAGACACACCTTACCTGTGATGCAACCATCGAGTTCGAAATGTGACACACATTTCTCGGCGTTGATTGAAATATTTCCAGTGCTGAAATAATTTGATTATTAGTTGAATTAATTAAATTAAAATCTTGAAAATATTCAAGATCCGGTGATCCAGAATGTTGATGAAGGAATACCCGCAGTGTGGGAGAGATTTCCAGCTAAATTCACATTATTAAAATTGAATTCATTTATGCAAATACATTGATTTTGTCATTGTTTCGACCATCACAGAAATTTAAGAGCTCACACCAATATCTGATTCAATTGGTGTTACTATCATACTGTTAATAACCTGAACAAACAAAAGTAATAGAAAAAAGTTATTGCAATATCTTTAATTAGTATTTGTAATTGTAATCGATTTCTTTTCTGAAATCACAACAGTAATTGTAATTGTATTCGAATATTTTAAAAAAAGTACTCGTATTTGTACTCGATTACTTTTAAAGTATTTGGACCCAACTCTGGTTACCCCCAACAACACAAAATTTAATGTCGGCCGGCAAAAGAGAAATACTGCTATATAAAATCATGCTGGACGCCATCTTTTCTTCAATCGGCTCCCTGCTTACTCCAAAGGAACAAATGGTTTAAAAAAAATGAAGTACTCTTTATTACTCGGAGCGGATCAGATTTCTTGTAGATAGCCTGACAAAGCGTGACAAGTTATGATTAACTTGTGTTGCTTGCCGGAATCAAAGGTTTAGGCAAGCATGTTGATCAGGTCTGTATGTTTGTCTGTTTGATTGTGTGTTTGTCTGTGTGCGCTCTACAGGTCACAATTTTGCAGCAATCGTTTTCAAACTTACACAGCTGGCAGATAATCATATGTCCTCGAAGCCTGTTGTTTTTGGGTCAATAAAGGTCATAGGTCAAGGTCAAGGTCATCCAAAGTTTGCAAAACAGTTTTTTTCATATCTTTGTTACTGAGGTATATCTTATGCCTTCCACTAACATCTCAAAACGGATTTTTAATTTTTCGGATTTAGCCACTAGGGGGCGCTGCACTCGCACCTGCACAACGTTTCATTTATTGACCATATCTCATCCGGTCTCCATCTGGTGTCACTTTGTCAGTGTGTATGTCTGCTTGTCAGTTTCCATAAAATTCGCCTACTTGCTGTTTTTTTGGTCTCACATATAGCATTCTACAGGACACAGTTTAAGAGGAATCCTATTTAAACTGGTTCATCTTATGCAATACACTAATTTCTCGAAACGGATTCATCATTTTCCGGATATGGCCACTTGGGGGCGCTGCACTAAAACATCTCCAATATGTCATGTTTTAGTCATATCTAAAAAAGAACGATAAACCTTAATTGCATAATGTTTAGCTTATTTTCTTCTTCTTGGTTTTCTCCATAATCTGAGTAACACATCTGGTCTCAATCTTGTGTCACAAATCTGTCTGTTTGTCAGTTGTCCTCAAATTCGCCTGCTTGCTGCTTCTTGCGTCTCGCATAAAACATTAAACAGGCCACAGTTTTTGAGGAATCCTTTTGAAACTGGTAATCTATGTCTTACGATATTTCGAAACTAATATTTCATTTTCCGCATATGACCGCTAGAGGGTGCTGCAGTCGAACTCCCCAACACATCAGTTTTTTAGCAGTATCTCAAAATCATGGATCCTTATCTGCATGAACTATAACTTATTTTGTTTCTAAATACCTTCTCTAAATAATTATCTTATACCATCTTATCTCATGTGTCAGTGTGTTAGTGTGTCTGTCCTTGTGTCAGTAGCCAGATATCTCTGCTTTCATGTTCTTTTGTGTGATATATGTCGTATGTCATCAAAACATCTTAAAATAGATTTTTGTTCATATCTTCCTCACAAAGGATCGTAGTTACTTGAGCAAAAGCTCATTTTAATCGTCATTCCAAATCCTTTCTTCTGGTGTGTAGCTGACTCAAATCCGTATCCATGGTTACGCATTTTCGGGGAAAAGTGAAGATATTAAAGCTAGAGAGGTCTAGTTTTTTTTATTAGGTAGCACCCAATAACTACTACAAGGTTTCATTACAAATTTCGCAATATCTGGTACAATATTTCGTCAAACGAGATATTTCAAGATTTCATTCATCTTTCCCTGGAGGCCACCGTTTTGCAGGAATCATTTTAAAAATGACAGATCGTTAGTCCCACTAAGTATCTCGATTTTTTTAATACGGTTGCTAGGGGGCGCTGGATGCGAACTTCCCCAACATATCATGTTTGGTCATATCTCCAAAAGTATAAACCTCAATTACACACAATATAGCATGTCTTCTTACTTTGGGTCTTCTCCATAGCCTTTTTAAGCCGTCTTGCCTCAATCCTGTGTCACTTTATCAGTATGTATGTCAGTTGTCCTCAATAACGCCTGCTCGATAGATTTTTTGACCTAATCTCCAAACCTTTGAACCTTATCTGCATAAACTGTAACTCATTTTGTTTCGTTATACCTTCTCCATATGATAATCTAGTCACCTGTTAGCTCAGATGTGTCAGTTTGTCAGTATGTCTCTCCGTTTGTCGGTTGTTGTCAGGTTTCTCTGCATTCATGTTCTTATTTGTTATTTATGTCGTTCAACAGGCCACAATGTCTCAGCAATCGCTCTTAAAGTCATTCAGTTGATAAGAAACCGACAGTTTATTCTTTCTGTCCGTCTGTCTATCATTTCAATTTCTGGCAAGCGTTCCACCTATGGTCGTTTTGTCTGTTTGTCTGTCTGTTCCCTTTCTATAGGTCGCAATTTTGCAGCAATCGTTTTCAAAATTACTGCTGATGGACAATCAAAAGGAAAAGGAGCCTCAGTTTCTTCCTCTGGATCTTCTCCACAACTTGGTCTGGTCGACTGGTCTTAATCGTGTGTAAAATTGTCAGTTTGTCTTTCTGTTTGTCAGTTTACCTCAATTCCCTACATGCTGGTTCTTGTTTTTTAGTTTGCCTTTGTAACCTCTACATGCCACAACCTTGCAGCTATCGCTTTCAAACTAACACAATTTATAGAAAACCATAATCCAGAGTTGCCTATTGTTTTTTTTTTCAAAGCAGGTCAAAGGTCGAGGTCAAGGCCTTCAAATATTTTCAAAACCGTTTCTCTTCATATCTCTGTCACTATAAGTCGTGTAACTATAGCTCATTTTCTTTGTCATTCCAAGGCCTTAGTCCTGGTGTGTAGCTGTATAACATCTCCTGTGACCATAGTAACGCATTTCTGGGAAAAGTTTTAGTCAGTTTTAACGCTAGAGAGATCTAGTTTTTACATGAGGTAGCATTCAAGGAGTACTATAAGATTTTATTACATGTTACGCAGTATCTCTTTTGACGAGATATTGTGCAAGATACCATTTAGTGATACCCTAGATGCCACAGTTTTGCAGAAATTCTTTTGAAAATGAAAACTTATATCTTACATTAATATCTCGAAGGAGATGTTCATGTTTTGGAAATAGCCGCAAGGGGGCGCTACACTAAAACACTTCAACATATCATTATTCGTCCATATATCTCCACAACTATAACCTTAACTTCATAAACTATAGCTTGTTTTGTTCCCTTTACCTTCCCAACAACTTTTGTGTGTCATCTGTTATCCCACATGTGTCACTTTGCCAATGTGTCTGTCTGTTTGTCAGGAGTCATCAATATCGGCCGCTTGCTGATTCTTGCGTCTCACAATGATCATTCTACGGCAACAGTGCTACAGGAATCTTTATATAAATGGTATATCTTACGTCGTATACTAATATCTCAGAGTGATTTTCATTTTCGGGAAATAGTCGCTAGGGGATGCTGCACGCGAAACACTACAATACATCATGTTTTGGCCATATCTCCAACACTGTAAACCTTACCTATATAAATTATAGCTCATTTTGTTCCTCTTGCTCTTCTCCAAAGCATATATAGTTATCTGTCATCTCAGATTATTCACTTTGTCAGTATGTGAGTCCGTTTGTCAGTTGTCATCAATTTTGCCTTCTTGCTTGCTAAGGTCATCAAGGTCTAGGTCATCAAACAAGTCAAAACTTATTTCGATCATAACATTGTCGGTATTGGTCTTATCTTCACAAATTTTTCCTTTGGTCTCTCTTTATTATTGCTCATTCATTGGACTCTTTCCATATCATTTCATGCAAGCGCTCGACCTTATATCGTGCATAACATGAACGGAATAAATAAACCTTCAAATGGTCCAAAACGTCTAAAGGGTATCAATAGATAGACTGTTAAAGCCAGCTATGCACTTACCATTTCTGTAGAATTTATGTGATTCCTGTCTTCTTTGCGTACATAATAATGCAATTTAGGTCATTTCTCTTATAATGCCGCCCTGATGGCTGTAACAACTTTTTAATCTACAGGTTGCTTGTAAACACAGTACATGCGCAATTTGTTGACAAACAGAAAACAGAAAACTCATAACTTTATGTGGTTGGTTGCATATGAACGAAAGTTTTTAGGTCTCCAGTTGCGAAACTTCCTTTGCAAAACGCTGGTTCGTCCTACTTGCCACCAGATGAATTATTTTGGCGGCGGGGCCCCACATGTTATAAACAAACAGGCTATGTGGTTTGGGGATGGCGTTTTCTGGCCTATGTTTATAAAAAGTCCCAGGGGTTTTCTTTAGTTAACGGAAGTTAGACAACGTAACATGTCCCTTTAATGCACGTAGAATTACGTAACAAAAGAGTGTGTAATTAAATCAGCCAAGGAAGTTATGTCTTCGCACGTGCCCTTATCGTACTTTTGGTTGATACCTTACTTTGTTTATTTGGAGGATTACGCAAAAACTAGTGATTTCCATGGAACATTGGAGAGAGTTCTGACATGGACCAGGGATAAACAATTAATTTTATAATATATATATAAAGGGAAATAAAGTAAAGTCCTTCTGTTTTGGCGGAGGTATACGCTCCACCAAATGCTATCTTAGAATTGTATATGCTGCTATGGAAGGAAAAAGTGAAACGTTAACATATGTTCTACTGAATTTACGGATTTCAGATGAATAATTATAATGATGATGATGATGATGATAATAATGATAATAACTGATACTATTAGTAACAATAACAAAGGCAAATGATGATAATGATAGTAATACTACTACTACTAACACTGTTACTACTTCTACTTCTACATATACTACTACTACAACAACTACTTCTACTATTACTACAACTACTAATGATTACAATAATACTATTAGTAAGAAGAAGAGGAAGAAAAATTAAAGATAATACTGAAATATAACAGATTAAAAAGAAAGGATGTTTATAAGAAACAAAATCAGCAAAGGCCACTGTATTGAGTGATAAACGTACTAAAGGCATCGTGTATTGTACGTTTTCTCTCCTCGTAGCGAGTAGTTTTTCATCAGAAATAACACGGCAGTCTATACTTAATGAAAAACACCATGGTGACAGGCGCGTAGGGAGAGATAAGTGACAACAAGAATCCCTGGGTGACCCCACTAAAAGAAATCGACCCGCCTCTATCATATGGCGAATGTTCCCAGCAGTATATTGCTATTACAAGTATTTTGTAATGCTTATATGTACATCAATATTGTTGAAATAATCGAGCTTACCGTGCGAGAAACCATACATCAAAACGTGGTATATTCATACTAATGCGATTGTTACATATTTTTTTTAATAAGAAGATTAAAATCGTGATGGAGATTGCTTAAGCCAAACTTGTTTTATTATATTTTTCAATATTTATTCATTTATTCATTTCGACTCGGCCATCACACATTTATTGTGGACAGTTTTGTGGATTTATTCCAAACACAATAGCGAAGGATGAGTCAACTACTTACACTAAAATATCTTTACTATGAAGACAAGAAAATAACGCTAGGGGGCCGCGAGTGCAGCTGGAGATCCACATCCTACTATAATATGCGGGAGAAGGAGTCACCCCGTCCCCCACCCCCATCGCTTAATTGTGACCTCTGTTGTGCCTACATGGAATGAGTTATGAAACGAAAGCTGCATCAAACCATTGCCTAAGGAATGAGCATTTCCACTAGTACAGCTAAAACGACCAGGGTTAATAAAACCCAATAGAATAATGAACCCGTCCATTTGCTCCATCGCATCCTCTGGGTTTTTTTCCACCGTTTCAGTCTTATTTTTCTCTTAAGGGGTTCCATGCTATACAACACAAAGCAAAAACGTTGTTCTACAATACCAGAAGCAGGACAAAGGAATTCCTCGTGTTTGATTATTTATGCCCAAAGCAGATCAGAGGTAATAACATAAGACAAGAACAAATCGACTCCTTCAGTTGTTCATAACTTCTGGTTACAACTTATAAACTCTACAACCAGAAAGAGGATGTGAGTGAGATATTATGGTAGAAGGAAACACAAAAAGAAAGAAAGGTTGAACGGCCGGCGCTTTGTTGACATGAAGGATATGAGAGGGGACACCAGCTTCGACACCGAGGGCCTCCAGAGACAGACGGAGTGTCAGTCATAAACCAGTATTTGATTATTCTCCGGGGTGGGGCGAGGGGTGATTGACAGGTCAAGCGAATGTCACCGTTGAGGGATGAGGGATATCAGATAGATTTAAAGGATTTATGGACGAATGTGACCCGTCTGCTCTGTATTCAGAGCGGGTCCTATAAGAGTGAGCCAGAATAATAGGTATATCAAATAGTATTTGTATAGACAATATTATGGCAATATGAACAGCTCGATAACAATAACATTCCTGTTAAGTAGTCTTATGTTTTCCCCCCTTGAATGATTATAATAACGATCAGGGTGGGTTTTCTTTTACAAATATTCATAATTTCGTCGTTTGTCTAGTGTAACTTTGATCAATGCTTTTCTGCAGTTTAGTTTCATGATTTTTCACAGTTAGATGCCAGCCATTTAGTAATATATCTGAAAAAGAGTGACTTGCTTTAGCAACAGCGCCACGGCTATAGAGGAATTAGAGTTATTGTCAATACTACAGTAATTTTACAGTAAAATTACCTTTGCACAGCATCATGCTGCGTCACGGTCTGTAACTTGAAGAATTATGTATTAGCTGCCATCTTGGTAAGTTACGACTACCTCCTTGTTTATCTCCTGACCAGAGTATTAAAAGGATATAACAAAAATAAAAATGGAATAAAAGTGTACCATGTACAGGACGACAGAATGATTAAAAGGCAACCTAAAGTTGGTGACGTCATAGAATGTATTCATTCTACCATCGAAATGACTGACTTCGAAGTTTAATTTTAAAATAAAATGATTGATTGTTAAAATCTGAAAGTAAACAGATATGGTATCTATATATTTTTTTTATTTTTTTCAGAGACACATCCAATGCCTCAAAGCTTTTTTTTATAAATTAAAAAAAAATTATCGTTTGGACAGTCAACCTGAGAATTTATAATGTTTTTGCCCGAGAGATCTTTAGAATAAATACTGCAGAAATGCCAGTTGTGCACCCAATAGCTGAAATCATTAGACCGGATGATAACTGGTTATAGTAATGTTTCAGATTCACAAAATGCTTCCTATTTTCCATCTTGTGGTATTTCCAGATGAAAGATCCTTTTATTAAAAATTCTAGACTTTAGATTAATCAGGAAATAACGTCACCTGTCCAATGCGTGAATCAAATAACAGGTTACGGGGTGTAATGGGGAACGTTTGGGCCTCCTCTATGTTGGAAAGCCAATTCCGCCTGCCTAAGAGCCTATTTACAAAATGCGAGTCCTGTTTAATGTTACTCCACGCTGTTGTCACAAACAGTTAGTCGTTCATTGTAGCCCTTGCGTCGGCTTTACTACATCCCCGTATTGGCAATTTCGCCAAGAGAGGAAATGGGTCGGGAAGTCGCCCAGATCTGTGATTTTTTATCTGTTAAATCCCGCTTTTTCTTTCTCAGTAAACCTGATAATTGCAGGATATAGCATTTTTTCCCAAACCGTTATATCTCAATCGTATATTTACCAGCTTTCTTACTGGTTTGTTCCTGAAAACGCCGCACATGTTTAAGAGCTGGATAAATTATGTCTTTGATATCCGCTATGAAGAAATCCTTTATAAACTCTGCAACAGATTATCTTCGTGGAGAAGCGCAATTCACGGAAGTTGGTAATCGTTCATGTCGGTTTAGATTGCCTTTCGAATCTCTTAACTTTTACATTTGGCAGGTATAATTTCGAAGTATCAAAGTCTTCAAAAGTGGTGTAGGAATATGAAAGCCCCAGACGTTACACTAGGCTTCATTAGATTTATATCCTTCATCTAGACACTTCAGACTTAATATGGGATAAATATATAAGGGGCTAATCAAACTGCATGGGTGATGAAAGATCAATATAATACATTAATATAAGGATACAAAAAAACAAAGTTCACCAACGTTTGCCCGCTCTGCAAAGTCAGAGAACAGCGATTCAATGAGACTCAATTGCTGACGGTTCTGACGTTAACTTAAGCGAAAGTGAACAGAACAGAAAACTGCCAAGGAGCACATGCTTTTTTCCTCTAACTCAGTTAAATCAAGCCTACCCTGTAGCTACCAACTTGCCTTTGAAGTACCAAATTTCGACTAGATGTCGGAACAGGTAACACAACTTCCAATTTCTTCAGCTGCAGAGATTAGCAGTCATCTACGAACAAGCGTCTGTGTTTTAAGCCTAGGTCGTATTCGGCCGTACGGGCTCCCACGGCCTGTTGGCGTCTGAATTTTGTGCAGAATCTCACATGCCACGTCAGTCTCTCTTGCAAAATTTCGAGGTCGTAGACAGCCCGTAAAATTTGGACGCACACAGGCCGTAGGAGACCTTGGCTTAACCTCTACCTCTACAGCCACCACGGCCTCCATGCACAGAAATAAGCAAGGGATATAAACAAACACAGAGTAAGACTGGCCTTACAAATGGGCCGAATTAAGTGTCGAACAGTATATAACCCCTCCCCACACACATTGTATATATTGTTACGAAGACAAATTGCTCAGGGGTAAATGTATGTGTCGGTGTTGGGAAGGAAATTACGCCCTTGGCGCTACGACTGTAATGTATCGACAGACAAGAGAAAAACGGCTCAGTCAGCTCCAAAATTTAAACAGTACTTAGTACTCGGTGCAGTGCTTTCAGGAACGATGTGGTGAATCTCTGTGATGCATGAACTCTAACCTTGACGTTTGAAATTTCTGACAGTTGGACTGAGATGATCAAAGTCTGCACTTGCTGCATTGCCAATTACTTCAAAACCAACGGTGATGAAAACTTACCCCTTAGATTTATTTCTGAGAAATAATCATTCAATGATACGGCAATGTTTAATGTAAAATAAAACAAAAAATAAACCCCTCAAAATTAGACATAAACCACCTTCCACTTGGATGCCCGAATTTCCAATTTGATGCGCAAAAAATCATGTTTGTGCAACCCAGACTCTTCAATTTTTCTCTTCGTTGAAAGCAAGGTGTTAGTGTATATCAATCAGTGAAAAATGGCTTGACAGTATAAAGAGAATCTTATATCAAGGCGTTTTTTTATTGGCTAGGAAGAATCGTTCGTTACCCAGGCGCCCTCAGGTTAAGGTTGGACGCGTTTCAAAAGCGTATCCCGTGCAGGCTGAGGAACTGCTTCAGACAGCTGGTGTTAGAAGACTCCTTAAACTTCCAGTTTATAAGTGGAATTCTCCTGTGCTCTATGAAACCACATCATCCATAAAGCTGGGGGAGTCCTGTTCAAGTGGTATCTGGGGCATCAATAAACGAAAATTTCTTTCAGAGAATATGTGCCACAGCAAAAATTAGCAATATTACCAAGAACCTAGACTTAATTTGCAAAAACAAAGGACTAACAGAAAAATACACTGGCGAATTCGTAAAAGATTAAAAATTGTTATGGCCTTATAGTTGATTTTCAAACACTGACTCTTGGTCAGAGTAATAGCAACAGATACCACGGGTGACAGATTTTATATTTATATTTCTAACTTTCACCTCATTTTCAACAGGGAAACTGTGAGAAATTTCTAGCTATTGCTGGGTCACTACAGACCTCCTTAGATGTTTTGGCTCGATCTGTTGAAGGGATAAATGGTATGTATACCATATTATTTGATTGTCATATAATATGCTAGGTAGTATAAGCACAGCTTTTTTTTGTTCAGGACCTATTATGTGAGTTGGACTGGACTTTGGTGGTAGGAGGGGTATTATATATGTGTCACATTGCTTTCTATAATATCATGATCCGTAACTCCAAAATGTTTTCTATTAATTCCAACTTCGCAAAGCTACACCCGGTGCCTTCAGCTGTGATCATAAATAGTGGTGATATTTGTTGAACTGAAGTTTGTAATTCTAAATCTCTCTCTCTCTCTCTCTCTCTCTCTCTCTCTCTCTCGTAGCTTTGATGGCAAAATCTCAGCTAGGAACGAGAATGCACTCAATATAGCGCTCACCTCTGTCAAGACAAAGAAAACCTACTGGCTTCGGTTTTTATTCCAAAGCCCCATAAAATTTAATGAGAGTTTCATTGGGTCAGGTACCATCTCTCTATACACATCTCGTTGAATTTTGTCAAGTCTCTCTTGAAGAGAAACAAACAACAAATCAAAGCTTAAACAAACACGGGAAAAAAACATAACCTCCCTTGTGGTCATTAACTGCCCGACTGTATAACAGCTCCAAATACGTACGTCATTGTCGTTAGTTTTCATTGGAACTAGATAATTACTTATTTAGAAACTGATCTGGAGCCCATAAAGTATAATGAAGTAAATCGTCTGGCACAGCGTCCGCAGGAAAACTGATGACTTTGCTATATGTTTATTTTAGGCCTGACAGCTAATACCATGTATATCAGGAAAAAAAGACACCTGGTGGAAATAAAACAGGTGAAAGCACAGATGTTTATGTTTTGTATTTCTTGATGGATTTCTTCAAGATTCTTCAGAAATGCATTACTGTATAATACCCGATCCTTTTACCTGATGACTAGCATTATGGAAACTGATAAGTTAACGTTACGTCGACTCCTACTATCGTTATATATTAAAAAGCGCCCCACAAGTTACCCTAAGAAGACCAAACTTTGACGATGTTTTAATAAGATCTGACTAACAATAGTCAGATTGTCATAGATCTGCTCGCAACCAATGATTGAAAGGTCCATTTCTTTTATAACACCCACTGTCTTTTTTTTTCACATTTATTGCTTGATAATTTTTTTCATCTCAGAGGATAGCACATTAATTTATCTGACTCTTCCGTATGTCTGCAGTTTTGTTTGATTGTCGTTCTGGCCACCCTGTTACTGGATATTGTACTTCCAGAACAGGGGCGTCAAGACAGGGGCAATTGTGTATAATAATACTATATTATTCTAGAACAGGGGCGTCAAAACAGGGGGAATTGTGTATAATATTACTATATTATTCTAGAACAGTGGCGTCAAAACAGGGGGAATTGTGTATAATATTACTATATTATTCTAGAACAGGGGCGTCAAAACAGGGGGAATTGTGCATAATATTACTATATTATTCTAGAACAGGGGCGTCAAAACAGGGGGAATTGTGTATAATATTACTATATTATTCTAGAACAGGGGCGTCAAAACAGGGGGAATTGTGTATAGTATTACTATATTATTCTAGAACAGGGGCGTCAAAACAGGGGGAATTGTGTATAATATTACTATATTATTCTAGAACAGGGGCGTCAAAACAGGGGCAATTGTGTATAATATTACTATATTATTCTAGAACAGGGGCGTCAAAACAGGGGCAATTGTGTATAATATTACTATATTATTCTAGAACAGGGGAGTCAAAACAGGGGGAATTGTGTATAATATTACTATATTATTCTAGAACAGGGGCGTCAAAACAGGGGGAATTGTGTATAATATTACTAATTAGAATTCTAGACTTATCCATTTTTTAGTTTTATATGAAATATTATATATTTATCTGATTTAGAAAAAAACATACCCTGGAAACTTAATACCTTATTTGTAAACCTTATACTAAATTCTAATAAATTTGAATGTGTCACACAGACAATAAAATGGTGTTATATATGTGTGTGTGTGTGTGTGTTTGAAGAAAAAAGTCATCCCCCTTCCTTGAAGACAAATGATGGACGCCACTTTTCTAGAAAAAAAGTATAAATTGATACAAAAATGGAATAATCACCTATTTTACGCAGCCATGCACCTCAGGGTACTTTTGTCCCATTTTTGTCCCCGGGTCGCTGCTTAAAGCCAGCTATACACCTACCTTTTATATAAATTTATGCAACTGACATATTAATGAACTCCAGGTAACTCCTGTTTTTTTAAACGCCTCTGTGAGGACTGTATGAAAATGTTTAGAGTAAACACAGCAATTTGACAAACCTGTAAGCTAGGGTACGTGTTAAGTTGTTTATGGGCTCTAGTTTAATGGTCACTTGATACAAAACGCCGTTTCGCAAAATGCCTTTTCTTCCGACATGCCGCCAGACAACCTTGTTGAATGAGTTTGGTAAATTTTTGACGCCATCAGATGTTAAAACACATGGATGTAAACAAAACGAACAGCGAGTGTGCGGCGGGATCGGCGTTTCTGCCCCTTTTTATGAACAATTCAAGGGATTATCTATAATTAATATACATCACATATAGGAATAGACCCCTTCAAATATATAACCGATCGCACTTAACTACCATTATCTGGTTCAATGGGTACATTTACAGCTAATACAGCTGTATGGTGTTCATTCAAGATCGCGGAGGTAAAACTGCACAACTACACACGTTTGGATTTCACATACCGTCAGAGACACACTTTAGATGGGCGGATGCTTTGTCACCGCCTGTAATTACATTTGCATCCTGCGGCTCGGAAGCAATTTCATTACTTTTAATCGAGATGCAAATATCGTTTTTTACAATGTTATAACATCATCTAGAGTCACTTTTACATTAGACAAGCCGCGCATCGAGGTTGTTTTAGTAGAATTCATTTAAATTTGGGTCTTGAGTGAAGAATTAGTGTACCTATGACAAACGAAGTCTTAAATGATTACGCGGAGATCTTGTTGGCTGTAATTCTTCCAGGCATCATTTTCAATTACTCTTCACAGGGACTGTTAGATGAGAAGACAGTGTTTTAATTATCCAGAGACTGCGTGCTATCAAACTTAACAAAATGACTGTCAACGATGGCATGTGGTATAAATTGCAAGAAACCAAGGAGCCGGCAAATACCTTTATTTTCAGATTTTCAAAATCAGGAATAACAAAGAATCTGTAGGCATCCCTGCTGGTTTTGTTATTAATAAGTAAAAAATAAATGCATCAGTAAAGGTTCAGAAAGTATTTAAAAAATAATAAATATTGAATTGTGAAGTAAGTATTTGCCATGCCGGAAACTCTCTCTTTCATGAAATTTATCATCCTTACCCTTCTTTATTATTTATTTAATAAATATTCGAAACTAAGTGTAAAGAAAAAGAAGAGATTAAAAGGCGAAGGTGAATCATGAAGACGTACAGTAAAACCTTCAAATTACGACACCAAAGACGAAGGTTAATCATGTAGACGTACAGTAAAACCTCCAAATTACGACACCAACAGGCGAAGGTTAATCATGTTGAAGTACAGCAAAACCTCCAAATTACGACACCAACAGGCGAAGTTTAATCATGTAGACGTACAGTAAAACCTCCAAATTACGACCACAAAAGGCGAAGGTTAATCATGTAGACGTACAGTAAAACCTTCAAATTACGACCACTAAAGGCGAAGGTTAATCATGTAGACGTCCAGTAAAACCTCCAAATTACGACCACAAAAGGCGAAGGTGAATCATGTAGACGTACAGTAAAACCTCCAAATTACGACCACAAAAGGCGAAGGCTAATCATGTAGACGTACAGTAAAACCTCCAAATTACGACACCAACAGGCGAAGGTTTATCATGTAGACGTACAGTAAAACCTCAAAATTACGACCACTAAAGGCGAAGGTTAATCATGTAGACGTACAGTAAAACCTCAAAATTACGACCACTAAAGGCGAAGGTTAATCAGGTAGACGTACAGTAAAACCTCCAAATTACGACCACAAAAGGCGAAGGCTAATCATGTAGACGTACAGTAAAACCTCCAAACTACGACCACAAAAGGCGAAGGCTAATCATGTAGACGTACAGTAAAACCTTCAAATTACGACACCAACAGGCGAAGGTTAATCATGTAGACGTACAGTAAAACCTCAAAATTACGACCATTAAGGCGAAGGTTAATCATGTAGACGTACAGTAAAACCTCCAAATGACGACACCAACAGGCGAAGGTTAATCATGTAGACGTACAGTAAAACCTCCAAATTACGACACCAACAGGCGAAGGTTAATCATGTAGACGTACAGTAAAACCTCCAAGTTACGACACCAACAGGCGAAGGTTAATCATGTAGACGTATAGTAAAACCTCCAAATTACGACACCAACAGGCGATGGTTAATCATGTAGACGTACAGTAAAACCTCCAATTACGACCACAAAAGGCGAAGGTTAATCATGTAAACGTACAGTAAAACCTCCAAATTACGACACCAAAAGGCGAAGGTCAATCATGTAGACGTACAGTAAAACCTCCAAATTACGACCACCAGGGATTTCGATAAAGTGGTCCTCGATAGGTCAATTTTTACTGCATGAATAATTTTTATTTATATTAAGTACTCAAACTGTGATAACTAGCCTGTTAATCATTCAAATAATTATATAAATTCTTGTACCTATTTTGATTATTTCTTTAGAAATCTATATTCAAATGTATATATATATATATGTATATATATATATATAAATATATATATATATATATATATGTATACATGTTTATATATATATATGTATATGTAAATATATATATATATTTATATATAATATATTTATATGCTCTATCACTACTGAATCTCAGTATATTTACAGCAGATGTACTGAAAATATGCTGTCCTGAAATAGCCATCTTGGCAGATAAAGCCTATCCTGCTATTTCTCTGCTGCCTCAAGATGTACCAGTGAGTCCAGTGTGGATTTCAGGGAGCAGATTTTTAAGCATATGCTCACGCACTCCTGCTTTGAAATAGTTTCTTGAGCCTGCAGAGCAGATTTTGAGCATATACTGATTCAGTGCTGTTTTGAGATAGATGGTGCGATAAAATGAAATTCTTTAGCAAGTTGCCATGGACAGCTGATGTAGGCGATCTATAGGCCTACGCTGAAGGTATGCTGAAATCAACACTGTATTAACGTTACCCTGTACCTACTCAAAGTCACACCCACCATTTTTCTTCTTATTTTTCATACAAGTACCAGTCATTTTGAGCGACACAGGGACACTGGCATTATAAAAAAAATCACTCTCACTCAGTTGCTAAATAAGAAATGAGAGAAGGAAAAGTTGTCTCACATTATTAGGCATTCTTAGGCTGATTCCGGGATAATGGTATATTTGTGGGAATTAGCCCACACACTGAAAAAAAAATTCAGTGTGATTATAATGCAAGTATGATATGGGCCCATCAACTGATTAGTACTTGCATGGCGTGGCCCGCCCGGTCAGAAGGGGGAAGAAGGGGGGGGGGGAGGCAGAACCACAGGCGCTTGACACAATGTCAGTATAAGTTAGTAAGCAGGTAGACGGGATGAGGTAAAATAGATTGAAATTCAAGGTAAAAGTGTTATGTTGGGAGTAGGTGGTTTATTTAAGGTGTAAAACCTGAACTGAAATAAAGGCCGGTGTGGCCTAGCTCGGAGAGAACGCAGCACTGCTCCAAGAGAGCACTGCTACAAGAGAGCACACAGTGTGCTCTAGCTTGGAGAGCACATAGCACTGCTCCAAGAGAGCACTGCTGCAGAAGAGCATACTGGTCTGCTGCCAGGAGAGCACTGGTCTGAGAGAGCACACAGCACTGTTCAAGGGGAGCACACAGGTCTGCTCCAGGAGAGCATGCTGCTCAAGTTCTGCTGAAGAACTGCTAAAAACCTGCTTCCAATATGCAAATAGGCCTGCTCCATTGGAGCAGTAATTTAAATAACTGGAACCGCTCATTTTGTGCTGCATCACTGCTCCAAATCTGCTGCGCAGTACAGGATTATATATGGTCAGTTGGGGAGCAGACTTTCAACATATAATCCATAGGTCTTGTAGCACATACAGCATATGCTGTAATATACTGAATAACTGCTGCAGATCTGCTGGAAACACTGCTCTGGCTATCTGCTGAAAATCTGTTTCAGATGTGCTGCAAGACTGCTGAATTTGGGTGGGGGGGGGGGGGGGGGGGTTGTGAAGTTGAACATGTAACAGCTAGGGCATGAAAACAGACGTTCATACCATGACAGTGTTATGGCATGTCCAGGTATGAAGCACTGTTTAAGTGCCTTTAGTACCGTCGGTCGAGTGACTGACATGTTTGACTACTGGACCTGTATACTGTGGCGTGTGGGTTCAAATCTGACAGAGACAGGTTGTTTTTACACCTTGCAGCGTTAAAATAAATAATGGGATTATCGGACAGACTTACTTTCTGGTACCAAGCTCTCAAACCCATTTTGGACGTGGGTGGTCACGTTTTAAGGGGACTAGAGATGTCAGCATGTGTAAACAACACGCCCGGTCACTCCCGGAGGCACCATTGATATACCAGTGTGTACAAATCTGGAACACATAGAATCTATTGCAAGTTCCAATCCACAGTGAGCGCTTTGCAGAATTATTAAGAAGAAAGAGTGCGACTTACGTGGGCTCCTCAATGTAAGAACCGATCAGCGAGGGAATGTACACACCCAGGACCATCAGGCAATGAACACAGAGAATGGTTGACGCCAGGATAATTATGTGCCTCCGCCCTATCACTTAGTCCGGAACTGGAATGGATTCCCGTACTTATACATGATAACTTCCGCTAAAATTGTTAACAAATGTTCAAAGAACACCATAAAAGATCACTTCGACACAGTAATCCAGATGGATAAAATCATGAATGTTCTACAGGTCAACAGCAACAAAATCACAAAATTGCAAATAAGTGCTATTTATGTTTGAATAGAACTATTCACATACCAAGTATGTTAAATATACATGCGATATAAAGAGTTTTCTTTAAAACATTATGGTATCTGCGATATTTCGTTTTGAAGCGTTTGCTAACTCCTGCCATCGGTGGTGCTGTTTATAAATATAGTGCGCATGTCATTTTGTGGTCGTATCGAGCAACTTCAGATATGGGATGATTTTTTTCAAGCATCCAACCAGTGTTTCTTCTGGGTTTCTGTTTTACGTTTCTTTTCTTAGTTGTCGAGCATCTCCATCTCGGACCTCTTGTGACGCAGTGTTGTTATGTGTACTCAGAGCCATAACAACGTATATGAAAGGCGAATTGAAGATAATTCGTCAGTGAGCCAGGATGGTTACCTTAAGTAAACTTATAGCGGGAGATAATACACATATGTATACAAATGATTATGTTCCTATAAGTCCCAACTATCTACCGGCTGTCCTAATCTGTTAAACCTCTGTCAGATTGGTGGGGCGAATGCAGGGACAACAAAAAAATTCGATTGGATTTGATGTTTTCCAATTATTTTTAAGAAGGCCGGTGATAATAGTGTTGAATAGTTAGTGTAAATTCTGGTGATAAGTACCGTGTTTTAACATTTAGTATTAACTTAGGTTGTGATGTTGAAATGTCCAACAGGCGGCGCTTCAGCAACTCACTGATGTCCTCTGCAGTGCAGAAGAGCATATTCAGAGTTAAATAAAAAAAAAAGCCAAGCGGGGTAGCTGAGTATAGCACACAAGAAACCAAATGCATAATGGTTAGGGCTATTTTAGATATCAAAGCTCCAATGTAACACCAGATAGGAAGAAAGAGGAAAGCATGGATTAAATGTTAATCGTCAAGGGAACAAAAATGTACCGTGGGTATACAGCAGAGATCCAGCAGAGATGGTGGGAATCCATTATAACAAAAGAGCTTGTCACACTGTTCCACGGGACAGTCTCAAGAAGTCGCTTACAAAGCCTCCCCTGTAGCTCCATACAGAGGCGTAAAAGCACAGACCAAATTTAGAAGGCCCAGAGTAAAGGTCAAAGGGGATTTCTGTAAACGAGGCCCGAAGGCAGGCAAAGCTGCCATTGAATAATGCCTGAAGTACGACAGAATTCTTTTCAGAGGCATTCAGGCAAGTATTGAATAGTTCTTTGATACTGGCAGGTCTATCTTCTTCCTTCTACAGAGTGGATCTTATCCAAAGATGGATGTCGACGGAACTTATTGAGGTCCGCGGTGCGTCACAAAAGAAAAATACTTATTCGCGCTCTCTCAAGAGATCCTCATACCCGGCTGTACTAACTCCAATCAGTGATATCCAAAGTTTGCCTCATTGCAGATTTATATCAAATGTATATTGTTTTTCTTCACTGAGAGTTTTGTATATATATAAATGTCATTACTTAGGCTTGTGCAAACATTAGTAATCTTAGCGGCATATATAGGATTATATAAAAAACATGGTTTTACGGAATCGTCGCTCCTATTTATCTTTGGTCCATTCGTTTGGCAAATGAAGGCCAGGTCCTAGGGAATGACTTTAGTCTGTGTTATGACACAAATCTTTTACTATAAAGGAATTATTAAAGATATCAGAATTGGATCCAGAGGGAGGTCTAGGGGGTCCCGACCTAACCTTTTTTTCAGTCGCCACAACCTTTTTAAGGGTTTCAGACAAAATGTTGTGGCCTGAACCCCCCCCCCCCCTTTTCTTTGGGACCTGGGGTCCTTTTTTTAGGTTTTCTCATTATTCCTCCTTGGTTGGACCCCTAGTTTTCCTGAATCCTCGATCCGCCCGTGGATATGGAAAATAAACCACATACGGTATTGAACATGTACACCTCAGAAACTGGAGAAAATGTTTGTGTTTTGTTTTGTGCTAGTATTTTCAACAGGAGAATGTTAAGGTGCAAGGGAAACAAGGTCACCTGATCAATGACGTCATATTCTAATTTAAATCTGACAGTCGCAGCAATGAAAGTGTTGGTTTCCGAGGTGATCATGGATGGCTTCCATAGTCAACTTCATTTGATCACAGGAAACACCCGGTGTCTGTTTAATAGGTATACCTTGTACCATGGACCTTTAAAAATCAGTCCCGTTTATCCTAATCCAATATCGTGTAGTTGCCACTATTAGCTTCCTCCATTGTATCTGGGACATGGGAGCGGACTTATATCTCATTTCTAGTGAGTGTAAATCATTGCTCAGTCCTTGTGCAGTCTAAATGAATAATGTGTACCTGAAACATCGGAACATTATTATTTCTAATGTATATGTTACACTCATTTCATGAAATGCCTATATATATATATATATATATATATATATATATATATATATATATATATATATATATCATACATAATAATAGAGAGAGAATGAGAGGCAGACAGACAGACAGACAGACAGACAGACAGACAGATAATGAGAGTGTGGATTACATTAAAAAAAATACGGGAAACTTTCATGAAACAGTCTTAACTGGATTAAGTAGTTATATACAGTAAAAACTGTAATTTTTTTTCTTAAAGTGACAAACAGTGCCCATTATGAATATTTCCCATTGTATTATTACTATTATTAAATATCTGGAATATTTTAAAAATATGTTAGAATTTGAAAATGATACAGTGCTTGATGGACTCCTAACACCATGTGAAGTACAGAAAGCAATAAATGAAATGAAAAGAGGAAAGGCCATAGGGCCTGACGATAGATATATTGAAAGATACATATAGTTCAGTTTAAAAGAATAGAGAAAAGGCACTATCAAAAATACTCAAATTGAAACGGTAAATGACTATTGATACTTAGGGGTAATATTAACAAGTACATTATCATGGTATAAAACAGAGAAAGCGCAGGCAATGCAGGCTGAAAGAGCAGTGTCTCACTTAAAAAAAAACTCAGTGAGCCAGCTGTTTTTTTTTTTTTTTGTCCCCCGCTCCGCGGATGCGGGGGACATTGATTTAGGTTTGTGTGTCTGTCTGTCCGCCCGTCAGGTTTTTTCGTTTCCGTAAAATAACTTTCCTAAATTTTATCCGATTTCATTCAAATTTGGATCAGTGATTGCTCTCATGCATACCTAGGTTGGGATTGGTTTTGGAGTGTGTATCTGAAAAAAATTTCTCTCCAGCTAAAAAAAAATTCAAAAATTTTGGTCAAATTTCTCAGTGTGTTTTAGTTTTTATGTTCGCCTGTAGATGTCTCCACATGTCACAGTGGATTTTGGTCTACTTCTCAATGTGTTTCCGTTTTTTATGTTCCCCTGCAGATTTCTCCACATGTCAGAGTGTATCTGTTTTAATTTTTCTTAAGTTGTGCCTTCAAAGGTTTTTCCACATATCAGAATTTTGGTTGCTTATCAAGCATGAAAGACAACAAGAACCCAAAGCGGGGGACATTAATTCCATGAATTTGCTTGTATCTATTTGATTGTATGGTTACACCGATATTATTATATGGTTTAGACTTGTGGGGCTATGAAAGATGTGAAATAATTGAAAAGGTGCAATATAAATTTTGCAAGTACATTCTAAAAATTAGCTCTTCAGCTCCGAACGCAGCATCATTGGGAGAGTTTGGAAGGCATCCAATGTATGTCGGTCAGTTAATAAGATGTGTAAAATACTGGACAAAACTAGTACATTATGGTAATGATAGATATCCAAAGGATATATATAACATGCTGTTTAATCTAGATATGAATGTAAAACAAACATGGGTTACTCATATAAGAAGCAAAATATGCAGCGCAGGTTTTGGGTATGTGTCGATGAATCAAGAAGGAGATATTAGAAATTTTTTTGCTAAAATAAAGGAAAGAATTATTGATATGGCAGAACAAAACTAGTCTTGTGATGTAGAAGTAAATACTAAATTAATATATATTTGGTACTTTTAAATCCATACTCTCAACAAATAGAGAAATATTTACTGTTTGTGACTAATTCAAAGCATAAACAAACGCTAGCCAGATTGAGATGTTCATGTCATGATTTGATAATTTGAAAGGGAAGGTATACGCAAATGGATAGAGTTTGTCGGTTTTCAAGATTTGTTTGTAGAAATAAACTTCAAAACGCTTAAAGCCGGGAGATCGTGGGTTCGAATCTCAGCCGAGGCGGTGAGGTTTTTCACGGTCGGCCCCCACCCAGGGTGAGCGCTCTGCAGGCTTAATGGGAAGGCTGTGCCCCACAGCCGTGTATCACTCACATACGAGTGCGTCTTTGGGGGGTTCCTCGGTGTTATGGCCCAGCAATGTAGATGATTACATACCCAGGACCTGCAGGTGCGGTAGACACCGGGCCTGGGTGACACCAGGATACAAAATAAGAATGATAGGAAGCGAGTGCTACCGCCCTGTCAAGTAGTCCCAAACCGAAATGGAAACTCTGCAGATGTACATACTTAAATTAAAAATTAGATAGGTCAGCATTAAAAAAATGGAGGCGGTTACCTCTACCAAAAATATTTTAAAAAAAGAAAAAAGAAAAAAAAACAAAAACAAAAAAACTTCAAAAAGCTGCTTCGTTGTACATTTACGATAACATTTTATAAGAATGTAACCTGATAATTAAATATGATCCGCCCCTGATAATTAAATATGATCCGCCCCTGGAAATTCAGGGGTTTATTTCAGTGCTCATATGGAAATGTCCATAGGCCCATTTATACAAACAACAGATATTTTGCACTGAGAACAATTAAACTGTACATGATTTCTAAGCACGAAGCAACATTCGCATTGTATGATAAAATATGTAATTTTATAAAGTGAACCCATACTACGTAAGTAGTAACCCCCCCCCCCCCCCTTCTCATGATCTTCCGTGTATTTTTCATATAAATTTGAGTACCCCAAATTTAATATAGGATCCGCCCCGTTACACTGAGAAGATTTGGTGGAACTAATAAAAAAAGTGTTAAGGTATTATCCAAGCTTCATCTCCACCAAATTAAGTACTTGTATCACAATCTGAACAATTCTTCTGTATTTTGCCGTTAACCGCTGCACTAATTAAAGAAAGCTGGAATCTGATTTGTGCCTGACGTCACCATTACATGATTTCCCCAACACCTCTTTCACGTGCTGTTACCAGTCTATACCAGGTTGTCTATTGAAGAAGATTACATCAGAAACGCTCCTTCAAATACTTCTCTAGGTCAGGTGAAGAGATAATTATTCATTTTAACTTATAGACCGGTATCTCCATAAATAATTCAATAATCTGATAAATTTGAAGTCGTTCATAGAAAAAAAAAATGAATATAAAAATATAAAAATTTCTTCGGCATGTTTTTATTCAATCATGTTACACTGAATATTTAGTTGATTTTTTTAATACAGATAATCAAAGAAATAGTATTTATGTTGTTAATAAAGTATTATTTGCAAAATAAATATTTTAAAATGTAACAGTATATGGTTTTAAATTGACTGGTCATTTTTATAGTTTAGAGCAACAGGGGAACCAGCTGTTTGTTCCTGCTAGCATTGAACAAAAAAGAAATGAAAAGCGAATCGTTCTTTGCGCATGGTGATCCCATCATTTTTCTCAACTCAAACAACAAAGAATATATTTTAAGAGTTCCTAAACTCAAGACTCTAGTGCAAGCCCTACCTTGTTTCAAGAGGAAAGTCAGACATGCCCCCCTCCCCCTCCCGCTTTTTAAGTAATGGGGGACAAAGTATCTGTAGTCCCTGTCCCTTTGTAGGGAATATAATTCGTTTTACTGTTATATTTTGAGATAAACTTTTTAAAGTTTACATTTTTTCCCATATTTCCTTAATGATAATAAATCATGAATCTCACCTTTAGTAAATTTTGAGTATTGCGTGTGTCAACTGCCTCACTGAATTGTCATCAATGAAAGTAAATGGTCTTGAATGTTTAAATCAAATTTAAATTCAAATTAGATAAAAAACATATTTCATAATATTTCCCCGCTTTTCATAAGGGGGCCACGGGGATTATTGCTTTGAATTGTCTCGCTCACATTATTTTAGCAAACTAGATCAATGAGTCGATCATTGACAGAAAATATAAGGAGCAAGTAATTAAGTTTCCAAGATGTTGATTTTCTGATGTCAAGTATACAATACTGCAACAGGAAGAAAAAAAGCAGGAAACAGACAATCCTGCAGAATGAGAGACAAACAAAGATTAAAAACGATAAAGACGAGGACAGACAAAGAAGAAAACAGACTTACAAAGCACAGACAAACAGTTAAAAAATAGACACAGTGACAAGTAAACTGAATAAAAGACAGACAGAAAGACAGACAAAATACACAGATAGAAAAAAATGTTTAGAAGACGGATACACAGTGCAACAGACACAGGCATACACAGGGAGACACGACAAACATTACTAAATAAACAAGTAAACAGGCAGGGTTAAGAACAGACCAACATGCCAAACAAAGACAGACAAAGATAGAATGACAAAGAAAAAAGACGGTGACTAGAGAAACTGATAACCAAAGGGGTTAATAAAGAGAAAACAGGCATACAATAAGACTTAAACGTACCCTTGGCTCGATCATACTGCAATACGTCCCCTATAGGCCCTGTTCGCATACGTTTTTTTATTAATTTTAGTGCTGGCATCTAGTCGCATGCTTTCAGCCGCCATCTTTTGTGATGCCTTCGGGGAAACTGGTATTGTGATTGTATTGATCCCGTAGCTATAAACTTTCAAGGAGTTGATTTCAAAGGTTCCTTTATAGGTAAATAAGCTTTGTTACTTCCCTGAAGGGAGTTTCTTACAAAACTACCGATAGCGCGCATTGAGGTCCTCAGAAAAACGCGTCAAAATATCAGGAAACACATTAGATACCATTCAGCCCGCAAGACTGATTGTTAGGCTTAATCGTTGGTCTGGACCAATACCCCGGTCATCAACGGATTCATTCAGCAACAACGGGGCTTTATTAAAGATCAGAAAGGATCTCGGCACGATGAGAGAGTCTCTGTAGGAGGTAGTTTACGTAAAGCCGCACTGCGATGGAGATAAGCTGCACCAACGTGTGGTTCTTTTATTGCAGGGGACAGTACACCACTCAATAGAAAGACATAATCCCAAGCTTGGTCGTGCCAGATCAACTTGTACGTTAATTTCAAAGCTTCTGTAAATGCTGACAGAATCAAATGATCACCGAACAGTGGAATCGTAGGCGACTCGTGCACACACGGGGGCAAAGTAGCAGCAGTGATTGTTGACAGGACTGAAAGATTAGTGGACAAAATATAAATTAAGTTTCATATTTAATTATGGACCAGATGAGAAGTGAAGGATGTGGAGTCTCAAAAATGGGTGTGTTTGGGATATATAGACCCTGTGCCGAGATTTATTGCTACAATATACTACAAAATTGTGCTTACAATGAATTAAAGTCATTACTTCTTAGACTGTACATATGAAGCTAAACGAATAAAAAGTTACTGTATTCTAACAATAAATGGCTACAATTAAAAGACATAACTTGCCCTGAATGAAACCTTGGTCCTTCTCAGCTTCAGCAGTGTTAAGACTTCAGGTCACCCCCTCCCCCATCCCCCCGGCCTTACAGGATAAGCCCCCCTCCCCCCCCCCCCCCGGGATAGTCTGAACCTAATAACAGGTTACCCCAACACTGTTCACATTACCCTCTCGTTGGTTTTGAATAATAATTTCTAATGCTTTAAACTCATGATAGATTATTTCAATAAATCACGGGAAAGATACGAGATTTAAAAGAAGGATTCAATCTATGAAATATAAAATTATCGCAAAAATAAATTTTAATTATGCTGTTAATTATTTCTATGTTGACTTCAAGGGCACATTACATACAAACATGATATGTACATAGATTCAAATTATTCTAGGAAAATCAAGAAGAAAATAATTAAATGGTTCTAGATAAATGAATTTATATAAACAACTGCTTGAAGTGACAATCTTAAATCGTAAAGGGTACTCTGAAAGGTACTCGATTAAATTGAAATCGTTATAGGAATACCCCGGGTAATCTGAAGCGAGGGTAATCTGAAACCGCTCCACTATACATGTCTCGTAGAGTATGACAGATACTGAGATTACACGGGCAAAAATCTTGTAAACTTAAATATGGACGCTGTCAACCCTTTTATAAAACCTAGATCACCTTGTCGTGATCCTTGTATTGTGTCATCCAAGGTCCTGATCTCAGTCTTCGATACGGTAAGTATAGTTGTCAGGTCCTTGTTTATGTTCGCCTGTCTATTGGTCTTAATAACCCACATAATAAACCCTAAAAACCGATTTTATAAATTAAAATGATTCATTCTAGTTTTATTATTTGCTAAGTATACCTCAATCTTTTAGCTTTTTTACTTTCTTATTTGTTTCCTCTTTGGTCTTATTGTTTGTTTTATGGTTTTATAACATAAGTGACAGGAAAAGTGAAACTTTGGGTTCAGTTACCTAAATCAGAAATATTCAAACTAAGTTAAACATTAATTTTTTTTTCTTAGGTTCTCCGTTCATAGTCTGTAACAGAAAACAAAAGAAGAGATAAAGTAGAGTTAGCTGAATTAAATAAAAAAAAAAAAAAAACACAGATGTGAATAATAGGTGTTTTGCTCTCAGGGCTTACAGGACTTCTCACAATAATACGTGAGACGACGATATTATGCTGTGTTGGAAGTAAGCACAGAATCATTATTGAGACGACAGTGTGTTGGCTGTGCGGGAAATTAGCAGAGAATCATATGTGAAACGACCGTGTTTTGGCTGTGTGGGAATTAAGCACAGAATCATTATTCAGACGACCTTGTTTTGGTTGTGCGGGAAGTTAGCACACAATCATGGGTGAGACGACCGCGTTTTGGCTGTGAGGGAAGTTAGCACACAATCATAAGTGAAACGACCGTTTTTTTGGTTGTGTGGGAAGTTAGCACAGAATCATTTGTCAGACGACCTTGTGTTGGCTGTACGGGAACTTAGCACACAATCACAAGTGAGACGACTGTGTTTTTGCTGTCCGGGTAGTTAGCTTAGAATCATAAGTGACACCAGCGTGTTTTTGCTGTACGAGCAGTTAACACAGAATCATAATTGAGACGACCGTGTTTTTTTTTTTTGCTTTTTTTTTGGCTGTGCGGGAAGTTAGCACAGAATCATAAGTGAGCCGACCGTGTTTTGTCTGTACGGGAAGATAGCACAGGATCATAAGTGAGACGACCGTGTTTTGGCTGTGTTAGAAGTTAGCACAGAATCATAAGTGAGACGACCGTGTTTTTTTGGTGTGGGAAGTTAGCACAGGATCATAAGTGAGACGACCGTGTTTTGGCTGTGTTAGAAGTTAGCACAGAATCATAAGTGAGACGACCGTGTTTTTTTGGTGTGGGAAGTTAGCACAGGATCATAAGTGAGACGACCGTGTTTTGGCTGTGTTAGAAGTTAGCACAGAATCATAAGTGAGACGACCGTGTTTTGGCTGTGTGGGAAGTTATCACAGAATCATGAGTGAAACGACCGTGTTTTGGCTGTGTGGGAATTTAGCACAGAATCATAAATGAGACGACCGTGTTTTATTTTGCTGTGCAGGAAGTAAGCACAGAATCATAGGTGAAACGACAGTGTTTTGGCTATGAGGGAAGTTAGCACGGAATCATAAATGAGACGCCGGGATTTTTTTGCTGTGCGGGAAGTTAGCACAGAATCATAGTTGAGACGACCGTGTGTTGGCTGTGTGGGAAGTTATCTTAGAATCATAAGTGACACCAGCGTGTTTTGGCTGTACGAGCAGTTAGCACAGAATCATAAATGAGACGACTGTGTTTTTTTTTTTTTTTTTTTTTTTTTGCTGTGCGGGAAGTTAGCACAGAATCATAAGTGAGTCGACCGTGTGTTGGCTGTACAGGAAGTAAGCACAGAAGCACAGGTGAGACGACCGGGTTTTTGCTGAGCGGGTAGTTAGCACAGATTCATAAGTGAGTCGATCTTGTGTTAGCTGCACTGGACGTTAGCACAGAATCATAAGTGAGACGACCGTGTTTTGGCTGTGTGGGAAGTGAGCACAGAATCCTAACTGAGACGACCGTGTTTTGCTCGTGCGGGAAGTTAGCACAGAATCATAAGTGAGACGACCGTGTGTTGGCTGTACAGGAAGTAAGCACAGAATCACAGGTCAGACGATCTTGTGTTGGCTGTATTGGAAGTTAGCATAGAATCATAAGTGAGACCAGTGTGTTTTGGCTGTGTTGGAAGGAAGCACAGAATCATAAATGAGACAACTGTGTGTAGGCTGTATGGGCGTGTTTTGGCAGGGAGGGAAGTCAGTACTGAATAATAAGTGAGACGACCGTTTGTTGACTGTGTGGGAAGTTAGCAATGAATCAAAAGTGAGACGACCTTGTTTTGGCCGTGTGGTGAGTTAGCACAGAATCATAAGTTAGACGACCGTGTTTTTGCTGTGCGGGATGTTAGGAGAGTATCATAAGTTAGACGACCGTGTTTTTGCTGTGCGGGAAGTTAGGAGAGTATCATAAGTTAGACGACCGTGTTTTTGCTGTGCGGGAAGTTAGGAGAGTATCATAAGTTAGACGACCGTGTTTTGGCTGTGTGGTGAGTTAGCACAAAATCATAAGTGAGACGACCGTGTTTTTGCTGTGCGGGAAGTTAGGAGAGTATCATAAGTTAGACGACCGTGTTTTTGCTGTGTTGGAAGTCAGCAGAGAATAATAAGTGAGAGAACCGTATTTTGGCTGTGCGGGAAGTTAGCACAGAATCATAAGTGAGACGACCGTGTGTTGGTTGTACGAGCAGTTAGCACAGAATCATAAGTGAGACGAGCGTGTGATGGCTGTACAGGCAGTAAGCACAGAATCACAGGTGAGACGACCGGGTTTATGCTGTGTTGGAAGTCAGCAGAGAATAATAAGTGAGAGAACCGTATTTTGGCTGTGAGGGAAGTTAGCACAGAATCATAAGTGAGACGACCGTGTGATGGCTGTACAGGAAGTAAGCACAAGAAGCACAGGTGAGACGACCGGGTTTTTCCTGAGCGGGTAGTTAACACAGATTCATAAGTGAGTCGATCTTGTGTTGGCTGCAATGGAAGTTAGCAAAGAATCATAAGTGAGACGACCGTGTGTTGGTTGTACGAGCAGTTAGCACAGAATGCTGAGACGACCGTGTTTTGCTCGTGCGGAAAGTTAGCACAGAATCATAAGTGAGACGACCGTGTGTTGGTTGTACGAGCAGTTAGCACAGAATCATAAGTGAGACGACCGTGTGTTGGCTGTACAGGAAGTAAGCACAGAATCACAGGTGAGACGACCGGGTTTATGCTGTGCGGGTAGTTAGCACAGATTCATAAGTGAGACGATCTTGTGTTGGATGTATTGGAAGTTAGCATAGAATCATAAGTGAGACCAGCGTGTTTTGGCTGTGTTGGAAGGAAGCACAGAATCATAAATGAGACAACTGTGTGTAGGCTGTATGGGCGTGTTTTGGCAGGGAGGGAAGTCAGTACTGAATAATAAGTGAGACGACCGTTTGTTGACTGTGTGGGAAGTTAGCAATGAATCAAAAGTGAGACGACCTTGTTTTGGCCGTGTGGTGAGTTAGCACAGAATCATAAGTTAGACGACCGTGTTTTTGCTGTGCGGGATGTTAGGAGAGTATCATAAGTTAGACGACCGTGTTTTTGCTGTGCGGGAAGTTAGGAGAGTATCATAAGTTAGACGACCGTGTTTTTGCTGTGCGGGAAGTTGGGAGAGTATCATAAGTTAGACGACCGTGTTTTGGCTGTGTGGTGAGTTAGCACAAAATCATAAGTGAGACGACCGTGTTTTTGCTGTGCGGGAAGTTAGGAGAGTATCATAAGTTAGACGACCGTGTTTTTGCTGTGTTGGAAGTCAGCAGAGAATAATAAGTGAGAGAACCGTATTTTGGCTGTGCGGGAAGTTAGCACAGAATCATAAGTGAGACGACCGTGTGTTGGTTGTACGAGCAGTTAGCACAGAATCATAAGTGAGACGAGCGTGTGATGGCTGTACAGGCAGTAAGCACAGAATCACAGGTGAGACGACCGGGTTTATGCTGTGTTGGAAGTCAGCAGAGAATAATAAGTGAGAGAACCGTATTTTGGCTGTGAGGGAAGTTAGCACAGAATCATAAGTGAGACGACCGTGTGATGGCTGTACAGGAAGTAAGCACAAGAAGCACAGGTGAGACGACCGGGTTTTTCCTGAGCGGGTAGTTAACACAGATTCATAAGTGAGTCGATCTTGTGTTGGCTGCAATGGAAGTTAGCAAAGAATCATAAGTGAGACGACCGTGTGTTGGTTGTACGAGCAGTTAGCACAGAATGCTGAGACGACCGTGTTTTGCTCGTGCGGAAAGTTAGCACAGAATCATAAGTGAGACGACCGTGTGTTGGTTGTACGAGCAGTTAGCACAGAATCATAAGTGAGACGACCGTGTGTTGGCTGTACAGGAAGTAAGCACAGAATCACAGGTGAGACGACCGGGTTTATGCTGTGCGGGTAGTTAGCACAGATTCATAAGTGAGACGATCTTGTGTTGGATGTATTGGAAGTTAGCATAGAATCATAAGTGAGACCAGCGTGTTTTGGCTGTGTTGGAAGTAAGCTTAGAATCATAAATGAGACAACTGTGTGTGGGCTGTACGGGCGTGTTTCGGCAGTAAGGGAAGTCAGTACTGAATAATAAGTGAGACGAACGTTTGTTGACTGTGTGGGAAGTTAGCACTGAATCATAAGTGAGACGACCTTGGTTTGGCTGTGTGGTGAGTTAGCACAGAATCATAAGTGAGACGACCGTGTTTTTGCTGTGCGGGAAGTTAGGAGAGTATCATAAGTTAGACGACCGTGTTTTTTGCTGTGCGGGAAGTTAGGAGAGTATCATAAGTTAGACGACCGTGTTTTTGCTGTGCGGGAAGTTAGGAGAGTATCATAAGTTAGACGACCGTGTTTTGGCTGTGCGGGAAGTTAGGAGAGTATCATAAGTTAGACGACCGTGTTTTTGCTGTGTTGGAAGTCAGCAGAGAATAATAAGTGAGAGAACCGTGTTTTGGCTGTGAGGGAAGTTAGCACAGAATCATAGTTGGGACGACCGTGTGTTGGTTGTACGAGCAGTTAGCACGGAATCATAAATAAGACGCCGGGATTTTTTTGCTGTGCGGGAAGTTAGCACAGAATCATAGTTGAGACGACCGTTTGTTGGTTGTACGGGAAGTTAGCACAGAATCATAGTTGAGACGACCGTTTGTTGGCTGTACGGGAAGATAGCACAGAATCAAAAGTGAGACAACCGTGTTTTGGCTGTATGGGAAGTTAGCACAGAATAATAAAAGAGACGAGCTATAGTTTATGTAATTGAGGCTTTGAGTTTTGGGGATACGGCCAATATAATGATACAAGTGGGAGGGTCGTGTTCAGTGCCCCCTAGCGGCCATATCGGGAAAATGTAAAATACGTTTCGAGATATAAGTGTATGACATAAGATGTACCAGTTTCAAAAGGATTCTTTCAAAACTGTGGCCTGTAGAATGCTAAATGTGAGAAGCAAGAACCAGCAAGCAGGAAAATTTGAGGACAACATAACAAACAGACGGACACACTGACAAGGTGACACAAGAATGAGACCAGATGACCTACTCAGGTTATGGAAAAGACCAAGAGGAAGAAATAATGCCATAGTTTCTGTAACTGAGGTTTATAGTTATGGAGATATGGCCAAAGAATAATATGTTGGGAAGGATCGTGTACAGCGCCCCCTGGTAGCCATATCGAGATACTTGTGTAGGACTTAAGATATGTCAGTTTTAAAAAGATTCCTGCAACACTGTGGAGTCCAGGGCAAGATGAATAAAATCTCGAAATATCTCGTTTGACGAGATATTATGCGAGATGTTGCAAGACTTTAATGCAATCTTTTAGTACTAATTGAATGCTACCTAATGCAAAAAACTAGACCTATGTAGCTTTAAAACTGACAAAGTTAGAAAAATAAGACCGCTTATTTTCAAATATCGGCACTTTTCCCCGAAAATTAGTTACCATGGTTACTGAAAATTGAATCAGCTACATACCAGAAGACAGGCCTTGGAATGACGATTAAAATGAGCTACTTTTGAAGTGGATACGACTAATAGTTACACAGATATGAAGAAAAAACCGTTTTGTATACTTTTGATGAACTTGACCTTTGACCTATATTGACCAAAAACAATAGGCGCCTGTCATTTTAAATTTTCCATCAACTATGTAAGTTTGAAAGCGATTGCTCCAAAATTGCGACCCGTAGAGAGGGAACAGACAGACAGACAAACAGACAGACAGACAAACAGACATCCGCGACTGACCAACCAGCTTGCCGAAATCGGAGATTAATTATATTGTCATGAGGCTAAATATTTGCCATTTGTGACTTTTGTTGTCATGAAAACGTCATCGCTTCAGGGCTTCATTAGAGAAAAGGACTTAGAATGAACAATAATTGTAGGAATGCTCAGTGTAACAGCTTTATTTAATTTTTTTAAATAGTACATAGAAACTTTTAAACAGAATATCACTAGTAGTGGCTCAAGTGCAGGAATATACCAACGGCTATCTTGTCAACTGTCAGTTTTGAAAGTTGCGAGTAGATAATAAAAAAGAGCATAAATATCATTATATGATTGTGAGTGACACTAATGGTGTAATTACGAAGAGATAATTAGTATATAGTCTTTTAGTGCTGATTTTTCTTTTTTTTTTAAATGGGTATCTTAAAAGCTGATCATTGACGCCAGAAGCCATTAATGTAGACTTGCTCTCTGTCTCACAACCACAAGTGACATCCTAAGGGGATTTTCTAAACTAATAATGTCCAACATTTTCATACTTTGGCCTAATATTTTAAGATTTTACCCATTGACATACACATTTTTGTCTTTAAATAAGATTGATATTTAGATCTGCATGTTCATTTAGAATATAATGAAAAAAATACATTGGTCAGTTTTCTAAAATATGTAACTTTTGTTTCCCACTTAGTTATAATATCATATGAAAACCACCACAAGTGTCCATTTTCACCTTAATATACTGCAAAAATAAGCACATTGACCTCCAAATTTTATTTCATAATTTTACAAAGTATGCCTTGTAGATATCATGTAAAAAAATTCAAAGAATTTCAATTGGTAGTTTAACGTGTCATGTTTACCCTTAACATCTGATCTGTTTTCTTGAGAAAACAGCGTACATTTGCTCAACGCATATAAATGTATGACTGTACAGTATCATGCATTTTATCCATCCTATTTATAGGAATAGTACCCGTATTATCCTCCAGATGACAGCACATGCGTATAATCATGGCGTTCAAAGCACTGCTGGCCTACACCTGAGATAAGACGTATACAAACAAATATAACCGACCTAAGGAATAACAAAAAGAAAACAATCACAAAACACACACAGACACACAAACACACAACTTTTCTGTACATTAAATTAAACCTAGAAAAGGATGAAAAGTCACTGTTTGGTTGAAATGACCTGATTATGAACTATACGTGACCTAAATGAATATTTATGAGTATAGTCCTTAGCGTCAACCAATCAAGACACTAATGATTATGAAATCAGTAATTAAATCACCTCACAAAGCAAAATGTAGTGCAGCAAATGTACTTGTGTTCTAACTTTAAAACCTCTCCGCTTGATGTCATCTCATCTCTACATCTCAGATTGGTACACCGGGGTCTCTTGTCTGGTGTAATTGCTTCCGTCAGGGAGGTGTCCGTACATTCCAGTTCGCGCGTGTCTGTGTGTGGTTGTGTGTGTATGTGCATGTGTTGTTTGTTCACAACATAACTTGCGCATTCATGAACGTAACCCCATGTTCTGTTCAATCCACCTCGGGAATTTCCCAGTGAAAAATCGATGAAGAATCCTTCGGGTCTTGCGTATGAGTTATCCCAATTGGGTATTACTGGGCCATAACTTCGAGGATCTCCCGAAAGGCGAACTCGTGTGTGAGTTGAACACGATTGGGCACGTTCTCTCGGCTAAGCCTGCAGAGCGCTCACCCTTTGCAGGGGCCGGCCGTTAAAATGCTCAACGCTTTTCGGATAGATTACAACCACGACCTCTCGGCTTTGAACCCTGTACTCTACCCCTAGATAACGGAAGCCTTTTTCAATTTTAAGTGCATGTTTGAATGGTCAGAGGCAGGAGAATTGTCTCCGAAAAATATCATTCCGCTGTATCTCAAAAAGTTGTGGTTGCATGAGAAAAAAAATGATTTTTTTTTACTCACATCAACATGTTTACTGTTTTTCTACAATTGATCCTCACAGATCGAAGGAAACATTGGTCTTTTTAAATAAATATAAAATAAAGGAAACTGCAAGTATTTGAAGATAAGCTATAACAAGAATATTATAAATAGATGTATTACCAAGGTTGGTGGCATAGAGTATTTGAGAATGAGGAAAGGGGCGCTTGGGTAGGGTTTGGAGGGGGAGGGGTGTCGAAGGAGGGAGGGGCCTTATATTTGGAAAATGACTGCAGCAATGGCGCAGTTAGGGGTAGTTTTAAATGCCCAATGTTGCAAAATCCGGTTATATCTTTCTGTATTAAGTGCTTATTGTTCTATTTCTCAAATGTATTAGGTCTAAAAAGGGCGCACGCCCCCCTAAATCCGCCCGTGATTACATGCCGTTATCTTCGATGTATTACGAGCCTCATATTTGTCAGGAGGTTATGCATTGACCCCGGTTCGTGTGTGTATGTGAAAGTGTGTGTGTGTGTGTTTGTTCACAACATGACTCCCGCAACCATGAACGGAATCTCATAACATTTTCTGGGCATTTGTTGAATGGGAAAAGGAATAATCGATTAGATTTTGATGTGGATGCGGCACATTATTCGGATTCACAAACGTCATGAACGAATGAAGCTGGGAACATGGACCGAACTAGCGAATACAACCACGTGGCTTGCATTTGTTCGAATGCAGATGTGTGTTTTTTATATTTTTTAAGATTACATGTTCAAACATTTTAAAAAAAATAGGATATTTACTGCAATTTTAATAAGATACAGGAACAGGAAATAGAACAATTCTAATTTTCCTTTTTTGGAAAATGTATTTCGCACAAAGAAAATCGAAACTTTCCTGAGATAAAAACCTTGGCTTAAATAGCGTTAATTCTTGACATACGTCAGTAAAGAAAACATTATATGAGGTACCATAAAATCCAACCAAAACTTGATTTTCAATAATTATGTCAATGACTTTTAATTAATCAGTTTGATGCATCACATTAGTATATGAAGAGAATAAATCTGATTCAGTTTTTACATCATCAAGCATTTTATGTGTCAGATATAAAAATTGCATGTCTGCCCTGGTATACTATGACCGCGTACAGTTGTGTGAAACGACCAAGTGTCACGCAGTTTAAAATAAATATGTTATCAAAGTTGGAAATAAACTGCGTGCGTGGTTCACGGGACATGCGATTCCCCAATGCTTGCACAGGCTGCTTTTGTCGAATACGACACTCAGAGTGAAGAGCTATGGGTTTTTGTGGTTTTTTTCACCTCTTGTAAGGGGCAAGTGTCAGAGAGTGAAGCTGTTGTTTCTTTTTATTTTTTTTTATTGGTTTGAAGAGTTATGGGTTTGAATATGGAAAATCTTTAGCGACAATCTATAGTACCACGGAGTTTAGCCTCTCTGACCTTGAATATATCTCAAGGTCATCCATATTCGAACTTGACCTTATAGCCCTGCACATAATACACCAGTAGTGTGAACATTGTGACTGTATGTCAATAAATTGCGTTAACAACATTTCGTATAGACGGACTCGCCATTTTCGATAACGTAAGACAATATAGTATGTAATGCAGGGAAGCTTTTGGGCAGCTATGTAACCAAGACGCAAGGCCCGCATCTAGCCGTTTGGACAAAAATTAGTGGTCGTAAAACGGAAAAACGAGGTTCCCGCTATTCCCAGGTTAAAATATTAGTATATGATATAAAGTAGAAAAGAATCAAGACCATGATAACGTGGTCATTATTTCGAAAGAGCATGTCCATTAATCTAGACTGTTATAAATCACTGCTCCTCTATAGTTAATCTGTGTTGAGTACATTTTATTATCTAGCCGATAGGATAATTTATGACCCGTCCTTCTAAAGTAACGGTGAAAGGAACGATACAGGTACCAATACCGCGTTATATTTTACGTATATGCGAAATCACTTAAAAATGAAACACACACATATATTAAACAGCAAAAAAGGAAAACGTTTAAGATCATGACTCTGGAGTCATACTAATCAGTGAACAGCAATTAGGGCAATAAATCAAAATAGGTCTGATAAGTTTATCTGATATCTTTGTAGGTCTATTCTAATTTATTACCAGCCACCCACCTGCCATGTCTGTACTGTGTATGTGATTTATGGCTTACTCTGTGTATATATTAATAAACTGTGGGTAATTTGTGTTATGAAATGTTATTATCATGGTTTTGTTTCAAATGTATGTACTTGTTTATTTCCAAGCTTTTAGTAAACGAATGAAAAGCGCCTATATTGACAAACAATAAAAAAAATGTAATTGTATCAGCGGCTGCTGTAGCTCGGGCGGGGGGAGGGGGGGGGGGGTTAGAGCACAGGAGTCAAAGTCGGTAGGTCGTTAGTTCAAATCTTAGTCGAGGCGGAGAGATTTTCACGGCCGGCCCCAATTCATAGTGCGCGCTCTGGAAAGTTAATGGTAAGCCTGTGCCCCACAGCCGTGTATCACTCACAAACGAGTGCGTCTTTGAGGGGGGGGGGGGTTTCCTCGGTGTTATGACCCAGCAATGGGAATGATGACACACCCAGGACCCCCAGGTGGGATAGACATCGGGCTTTGGTGATACCAGGATATAAAACGGCCACAAGAGAGCAAGTATATTAGCCAATGGCTACTTTGTAATCCTGTTGAAATAAATATGTTCAAACCAAGCCAAATAATATAATAGGAAGGGAGTGCTCCTGCCCTGTCACGTTGTCCCAAAGCGAAATGAGACTCTGCAGATATACATACTTAGATTGATCGGCATTTTCTCGCCTATTTTTATGAAAGGTTTAAGGCATTGTCTTATGTTATTGTACCTAAGCTATCAGAATTTACCATTCTTTCATCGATTGTCACGCATTTATTCGTGTGTTATACAGGACCAGGTGTCGTTTTAAGGCCATCATTATAACTGGGTCGGTGACGTCATCATCGTTTTATCCCTATCGTGAATGGACCAAACGACCAAGAACAAGATTGTTGAATGTAATGTTGCTTCACCCATGATAAGACACGTAACAGGACTACCATTATGCATGTTGAATTAACATGAAGAATGGCGTCTTCTCCTTGAAATAACTTGCCACCTGACAAAATATTACCCTGAAACCGTTGGCTTATACCTGTACACGAGAGTTAAAAAAGTTGAAAAGGCGAGATAATTGGCACAAACATAAACACAGCATCGCCCAGGCCATAACATCTGTCAATCTGGAGATACCCTGGCTGACTATGCCCAAAAAATGTAATACAGGTACCCGCCGGCTGAAATGTTGATAGTCACGTTGGCTCAAGGACCCGATTCACGGGATCACACTGTGCGTGTCATTTCAGCTGAGGTTTACGGACCTATCGTACAAATCTGTTGCAGCAGGTTCTACAATGAATTTACAATTGGCCCATGGAGCGCAATGCCCAGCCAGCAGAGACATACCAGAAGACATGAAGGTCCATGTATGGACTAGCTTGGACAACTCTTTGTTTGGGATCTGTCACGCATGCTCTAAATTTTATGCAGTGTTTCACAGACGGCAGGATTAGCAAGATAAAACGGAGATGCACTACTGACGTCAAAATCTCCTTTAAAACCTGAATTCAGGTCACTGCATTTGTTTCCGTGTATGGGCCTTCTTTGGGCACCAAAGAATAATTAAAAATGTGATACATTAGTTCCAGTATCTCAATATTTAATGCATGGGTTGTTATGAAATTTCCTTTGCACATTGATCATGGACGATTTCCTCAGCTTCTAAAGACTGATGATGCCAGCTGTCAAATTTTTAGTTTTCTTAATTTAACGCTATTTGTTCTATTTTGAGAGTTGCAGACAGCAATCATATATCAGTTTCTAAGCTGTACTTTGGTTAGTTAGGCTGAACTGGCAGGTTATGACTAAATGCAGCTGACGTAAGACGTAAGACTTTTTTTTAGCATTTCAACGGGCCTAAAAGAAATTCTATTATTATAAATTGGAAGGGACCCACCTGAAATGTCATTGATCAGTTTGTCTTGCGGCAACTGGGAATGATCCATGTGTGGTTCGTTAGATAACAGGTCCATAATTACCAAGTCAATCTGTTAGTGTCACAAAGACAAGGGGATAGGACAAGCGCTCAAGACAATGTGTGTATGTGTGTGTATACTCACCTGGACAGTGGGCCTGATTTGATGTAACAAGTGCATAATACAGCCAATAATATTAGCTTGACAGCAGCATTGATATTGACCTGACTTCAGCATTATTTTGACCAGTCAGCAGTATTAATATTGGCCTGACAGCAACAACAAAAAAATATTTGCCTGACAGAAGCATTGATATTGACCTGGCAGCAACATTAATATTGACCTGACAGCAACATTAATATTGACCTGACAGCAGTATTAATGTTGGCCTGACAGCAGTATTAATATTGACCTGACAGCAGCATTAATATTGGCTTGGCAGCAGCATTAATATTGACCTTACAGCAGCATTGATATTGAAATGGCAGCAAAATTAATATTGACCTGACAGCAGCAATAATATTGACCTGACAGCAGTATTAATGTTGGCCTGTCAAGAGAATTAATAAAGACTTGACAGCAGCATAAATATTGGCTTGACAGAAGAAGCATTAATATTGACCTGACAGCAACATTAATCTTGACCTGACAGCAGCATTAATATTGGCCTGACAGCAGCATTAATATTGACCTGACAGCAGTATTAATATTGACCAGACAGCAACATTAAAATTGACCTGACAGCAGTATTAATATTGGCCTGACAGCTGTATTACTATTGACCTGACAGCAGCATTGATATTGGCCTGACAGCGTATTAATATTGACCTCACAGCAGCATTAATATTTGCCCGACAGCAGCATTAATATTGACCTTACAGCAGCATTGATATTGACCTGGCAACAACATTAATATTGACCTGACAGCAGCATTAATATTGACCTGACAGCAGTATTAATGTTGGCCTGACAGCAGTATTAATATTGACCTGACAGCAGCATTAATAGTGGCTTGGCAGCAGCATTAATTTTGACCTGACAGCAGCATTGATATTGACCAGACAGCAACATTAATATTGACCTGACAGCAGCAATAATATTGACCTGACAGCAGTATTAATGTTGGCCTGTCAGTAGTATTAATATTGACCTTACAGCAGCATTGATATTGACCTGGCAGCAACATTAATATTGACCTGACAGCAGCATTAATATTGACCTGACAGCAGTATTAATGTTGGCCTGACAGCAGTATTAATATTGACCTGACAGCAGCATTAATAGTGGCTTGGCAGCAGCATTAATATTGAACTGACAACAGCATTGATATTGACATGGCAGCAACATTAATATTGACCTGACAGCAGCAATAATATTGACCTGACAGCAGTATTAATGTTGGCCTGTCAGTAGTATTAATATTGACCTGACAGCAGTATTAATATTGACCTGACATCAACATTAATCTCGACCTGAAAGCAACATTAATATTGGCCTGACAGCAGCATTAATATTGACCTGACAGCAGTATTAATATTGACCAGACAGCAACATTAAAATTGACCTGACAGCAGTATTAATATTGGCTTGACAGCTGTATTACTATTGACCTGACAGCAGCATGGATATTGACCTGACAGCAGTATTAATATTGACCTCACAGCAGGATTAATATTGGCCCGACAGCAGTATTAATATTGGCCTGACAGCAACATTAATATTGACCTGACAGCAGCATTAATATTGGCCCGACATCAGCATTAATAATGGCTTGACAGCAGCTTTAATATTGGACTGACTACATAATATGCCACGATGATGCAAACAAAATTAAATTTATAATATTCCATTTACCGATCATTCGTGTTATAAATCGCTCACAGTCACTAGAGTGTCCTACATAAATTGGATAATACTTAAGTGCTCTATTTCGATATCTGACGTCTATCAACAAGAAACTATCGCTTGAGTCTTTTATAAAATAGGCTAGAAAACGCCGTTCCCACCCCACCAAGGCTGTGTGGATTGTTTATAAATCACGTTTATAACATTATAACATGTGGCAGGCCGCCAAAATAATCCAAACATATTCTACAAAGATAGTCAAGTTAGCCGCAACAGACTTCTGCAAAGGGTGTTTTGAGGCCGGTGACCTTTCACCTTCCACATTTATGCCACCAACGATCTCTGGTTGTATTTTTGTTTCTGTTTGTCATTATTGGTGCATGCAGCTTGTACATAAACAAGCTCGTATATCCCATGATTGACTTAGAGTTCATTAATATGTACAAAGTGTAAGCCAGCAATTTTTTTTACAGAAAAGCTAGGTGTATAGCCGACTTTAAAAAAAAAATAAATAAATAAAAATATCACGCCTACCGGTGGATTGATACAAAAGCGCCAAAGATATGCACTTTAGTTAAGTCTAGGGTTGTCAAACGCTCGAATAGCACTTATTTTAGGTGGCTCGTTATGCAAATCTAAAAGTGGTTGCCAGTCGGAGGCACCTACTAGATTAAGTAAACTCAGCCCATGGGAACATCTTTAATGTATGGTCAAATATTGGCGGAAAAAAAAATATTAAAATAATGACCTTGCAGAGGCCCTGATAGATTAAACACGAAATCTGTAAATTAGATTAACATGGGTAGCTGTGTTATGTGCAGAAGCGGATTTAGGGGAATGTCCAGAGGGTCCAGACCCCCCCCCCCCCCCCCCGGTTAAGCCCCAGAAACCTTTTTAGAGGGTTTCAGAACACTTTTTGCAGCCTGGACCTCCGTGTTCGGAACAAAGGAACCTTTTCAGGTTTGCATTTTCCTAAATCCCGGATCCGCCCCTGATGTGTTACGACACCCTAGCTGGTCTCCTATTTGTTCTACTGTATAGCTGTTGTTTTTAAGTCATTGATTTATGTGTGAAATATGAACAGCTGTTATTCTCTAAGGGACAACCCATATCAACTAACTGGTGACGTTATCCTTAACGTATTACCAGTGAAGAATAGACACATCTGCATCTATGAATAAATAATCCAGAACACGCTGTCATTCAGAGCCTCATATAATAATAGATATATAATATATTGTTACTTCTGGCCACTGAATGTAAGGAGGACCTTTTCCATCAATAAATAACTGTTAAAGAAGAATTAATTAGAAATCTGCATTTTAAGGAATGCAAGCCTCCGCCATATGGGCGATCCTTATTGTGGAATGCTTCAAGAAAGAACTGGCATCCTCTTAACGCGCCAATTTCCCAGGTTCATTCGTGAAGAAGCTTCCAAACCTTGTTTGCATTTACGTTTTCGGCACATATTCCAAGGTTCACTTGTGCATTTGTGAATATTGAAGAATGTCTTTGCTACACGTAATTATCGGGTGGACCCACGCCAAAACCTAATTGATTTTTCCTTAGCCCATTTCCGAAATGCTCTGAATATTTCATGAGATTCTGTTTATATTGTGAACAAATTACAATCACACAAACACGAACGGGAATGAACGGATACCCTCCTGGTGGAGGCAATTATATTAAATTTCACCCACGATCTACAGTCAATAAATTAAGCTCATCCGACTAAAATTATCCGAGGTGTAATGATGGGTCTTTGAGAATGACAGACTACTTCTATCGGTCTGATACTAGAAGGTGCCCAATCACCGACCTTTGAAAAAGAATTTATGTGATTTCTGGTTTGCTGTGTGGACATTTTTAGTTGTGAAAAGTTCTTATAAGGCTTTCGTGAAGGTTATGTCTACTTGTTTATTAACAACATGTTTGTAAACACAGCAATGTTGGCAAACAAGATAAACATGTAACCGTATTTCCTACTATATATATCTTTACGGAACCTAATATCAACAGATCATGTATGCGTGATGAACAATAATTTTGTAATGAAGAAAAAAAAATCAGATTCTGTAACACTAGGCAGCGTGAAATGTCTATGGGAATGAATAAAGAAGTCAGTGGTTTTTTGTTAACAAATAACTATAATTTGTTCTTAAAACAACCCTAACATTACAATACACTAAATCATTACAATGACACAGTATAACAGCAGTATAACAGCAAATCAATACAATCACACAGTAAAATAAACAAAGTGCACAGTACCTGGGTACCACCACTGTCACAGCGATAAGTCCTTTGAAATTTATAGGCCGGATGAAAAGTTCACACAAATTCTCTCGGAGAATAACAGTCCAATGTAAAGCTCTTTTAACAATCCAGAAAGTAAACTTGAGACATGCAGCACTAAATTGTAAAGTGTATGTAATAGTAGAATCCCTGAAATTATTGGATAATCGGGTAGGTCCAACACACTGACTATAACACGCTTCCGTGTCCGCTGGAATATTCTCTCACCTCTCTCTCTGCTTAAAAACACAGCCCCCTATTAATAACTCTCGTCCAAAGCCGAGAATTTTCCACTTCTCGAAGAGTCTAAAGATTCGAATATAATACACAGTACACACGCTCAAAGAACATACTAGAACAGAGAACGCCGCATCAGGGTTCACACGTGGGCCAACCCGGCCCGGCCAGGCGAGAAAGCCCCAAGCTAGCATGACTACGAGAGTTCAACCAGTACGGATTAAACTGAGAATGCAATACCCGGCCAGGCGAGGCCGTTTCAACACGAGTTATGCGTGGCAACAACACATGAACATCCGTGTGCACAACAAAACAATCAACTGTAAGACCGCTGCACACAATAAAAGTATATACAATATATTGTTACGGAACCTTATAACAACAGATCACTTAATCGTGACGAGCACAAATTCTGTTACGGAGATAAAAGAAAACAGATTCCACAACAAGGCAGCGTGAAATGAATAGGGGAATGAATAAAGAAGTCATTGTTTTTTTATTAACAAATAATAAAAATTTATTCTTAGAAATCCTGTCATTACAATACACTTAATCAATAGGATTACACAGTATAACAATAATGAAAATGTACATCATCAGAATCCGGATCCTAGGCTTTGATTTCTAGAAACCACCACTGTCACAGTCTTACATGAGTCTTTTAGCATAGATAATCCAGATGATCAGTTCATGTAAATCTTCTCAGAGAATACTCCGATTTAATCTCGGTATTTTTCTCTCTGCCGGCTCAAAACACAACCCCTATTCATAGATTTTCCACCCGAAGCCAAGAACCTTCCATATTCACGAACATTCCAAACACAACAATACACGCGTCCCCATAGCGCATGAACAGACCCGACATTTCTAAACAACATTGAGCCCTCTGTCTCTACAAGCCAGGGTTCAACAAGTACAGTTCCCATAGCAACGCCTAGGGCCTAACACGAATCAGAATGCCATGCGAAATCCTGCACATAATAAAACAGATACCTGTAACAAAATAACGACCTTCAGTGGAACCTAGATAAAGTTGTCGCTTTTTCGAGGTAGTTGTTTTAGCGAGGATTAATATAAAAAGAAGAAAAAAAAGGATTGAGACCATGAAATAATGATCGTTCTTTTGAGGAGGTCGCTAAACCGAGGTAGTCATTAAACAATTTTTTACTGTATATATATATATATATATATATATATATATATATATATATATATATATATATATATATATATACGGAATAGAGGTGTGACCGTAATTGACAACAAAATGATTATGAAATATAACGGTCGAAAATTCGGGACCGGAAAATCTGACCGTTATAGGCGTATTGACCGTTATTGAGGCGTGGCCGTTAGCAGGCGTTCTACTGTATATATATATATATATATATATATATATATATATATATATATATATATATATATGTGGAGGAATATATATATATATAGAGGAATATATATATATATATATATATATATATATATATATATATATATATATATATATATATATATAGGAATATCTCTATAATCAGCTTTATAATTAACGCACATAAAAGCTGAAGCCTCTCTGGCAAAAATGATGCATCTAAATATTTAGTGAAAAATTTGTATAATTTTATATTAGACTCAAAGAAGTATACATTATTCTAAACATGATGTAGTGTTCTTTCTTATTTTTTTATTGTGAAATTTTAAATGTTTCATTTTTTTTAATAATAAGCCACTTAAACACCAAATAATAGTAAAAAAACTTTAGCGGGCCTATTTTAAACTAAATGACATATCTCAAAACTGTCATTTTTTCTATCTACCTTAAAGTGAATAAAATCTTTAAAAAAAGTTAATTTTCATTTTCAAACAAGAAAGACAAAAATGTTAGAATATTATTTTAAAATTAATGAAAATGTCAAAAATAAGTATACCATCATCACAAAATTAATGAAAATATCAAAAATAAGTATATCATCATCACAAAATTAATGAAAATATCAAAAATAAGTATATCATCATCACATAATTAATGAAATTACCAAAAATATGTATACCATCATCACAAAATTAACAAAAAAATTAAAAATATGTATACCATCATCGCAAAATTAATAAAAAAAATTAAAAATATGTATACCATCGTCACAAAATTAATAAAAAAATAAAAATATGTATACCATTATCACAAAATTAATAAAAAATTAAAAATATGTATACCATCATCACACAATTAATAAAAAAAATTAAAAATATGTATACCATCGTCACAAAATTAATTAAAAAAAAATAAAAATATGTATACCATCATCACACAATTAATAAAAAAATTAAAAATATGTATACCATCATCACAAAATTAATTTAAAAAAAATTAAATATGTATACCATCATCACAAAATTTATTTTAAAAAATAAAAAATGTGTATACCATCATCACAAAAGTAATGAAAAAAATATCAAAAATATGTATACCATCCGCACAAACACTGTACCAGGTTTAAAAATATATAATTTGTGGTCTTATATTAATTACCTTTATACCATTAAGGAAGGTATGCTTTCATCCCCGTTCGTATGCGTGTTTGTGGAGGTCTTTGTGTGTGTTTAACACATAACTCAAGCAATCACGAACGGAATCTCCTTGAAGTTTTTATATATATTTTTGAATGTGTTTTTGTGTGCATTTGTTAATCACATAACTCACGCAATCACGAACGGAATCTCGAGGAATTTTAAGAGCTTTTCGGGAATGGGCTAATGAAAAATCGATTAGAATTTGGTGTTTAACTCCCCCTCCCCCCCCCCCCCCCCCACACACACACACGGCCAGTCGGTCAGTTTTGAGAATGCATATTTCTACCTATAAATGAATTTTGGTTTGATTTTGCATGAGGTTTTTCCCAGGGATACTACCTTAAATTATTAACTGATTTATGACACCATCAGAACCATTGACTGCCCAGCACCTACGAACACCTTACAATACCCTGTCAAATTAAACTATTTAACGTTTGCCTTTGTTAAATCCCTGTTGGTTGATTTGTTACATGGATGATTAGATTGCCTGCTTGTAATTTAGACCATCAGATCAACAACAATAGTTACAAAGAATATACAATTAAAATTTGGAAATAACCTGGTTTAACACAATCTTTTATTTTCTTTTTGGTGGGGGAAACAGCCTCAATTTTATTATGCTTCCTTAACTAAGTATCATGTACATCTCCAGAATTCCATTCCGTTTTCGGACTACGTGACAGGGGCATACACGCGATAATTCTGGCGTCAACTGCGGGTGCTGGGTGTGTGTCGTCCCCATCTCTGACTCATAATACCAAGGGACCCCCGAAAGGCGAACTCGTTTGTCAGTGGGCACAGTCTCCCCATTAAGCCTACAGAGCGCGCGTCCTTGGTGGGGGACTACCGTGAAAAATCTCACCGCCTCGGCTGAGATTCGAACTCACGACCTCCATGCTTTGAGCCCTGTGCTTTAACCCTGAGCCACAGAAGCCGGTAAAATGTATATTTTTTTAATGATTATTATCCTTTGCAAGAAACACAACATTGATTTACGCAGTCACGGACTACATTTCCATTTTAGTTATTTATTACTCCGACTGTATAACAGCGGTTAACAACCAGTAGCACCCACACAACCCAGGATATAACTGATTTCATAAGCATTATTCATGTGACTTAATACATGGGCACATCTCCAGAACACAGATTATTGCGAATTATATCATTTAATTAACCAGAAATGTCGTTTTCCTGATGTTCATTTTAGCGACCACTAGTACAGGCTGGGTCGTGATTAAGTTCGTAGTTCTGAAACGAAATAAATGTAGATTAATATATAAACAAAAATAAACCCGGTACATTACGAAATAGTACGGAAACCTTTATTAATCGACAGTTTGTTGTCTCTATTGGGTAACTTTTTATATAATTTTATTAATTTTTAAATGAAACAAATGTTAAAATGAAATCTGCTCAAACTATAATTATCTACATAAAATGAGATTTTGAGAAAAAAAAACTGATTTTAGGTTCATAAATACTTTACAACAAATGAGCTGTGCGGTAGACGGGGAATGCTCTTCCAGCCAATGTATCAACATTAAGTTTAAATAAACCTTAAAATTTGAAGTTCCTTATGGAAATATCTGTACCATTTTGTGACATCGCTTCCTGCCATATGTATATCATCATTTTACTAACGCGGTCTTTTGAGAAACGTACGTTGTATTTAGCCTTCTGGTTACATCCCGTTGTTTAATCTTAACCTATATCATATAACACATTATACAGCAAGATTGGTCCCAAATATAAGTATAAAGATACGATGATAACGACTTAAAACTACCCCATATCAGGTTTCACAGTTTAAGGAATCGGTTTCAAAGAGGTGCCTGACTTCATATTCGCGAGGTTAAATATTCGCGATATTCACTTCTTCAACGTTACGCGAGGATTTCATTTTCTCGATTTTCCATTCAGTATTCCAAACAATGACCTTAATAATTGACCTCACCGCCATTCAGGTAAACATTATACATATATTAACTGTTTATACTGTCTCCTTTTGTATAGAAATATATCCCGGAAAACATGCCGGCATGGGTGTTGGTACCGACTACACGTGTTCGGTTGGGGAGAGGTCTCCCAATTTATACAAATTTTATTAAGATCAGGTAACTCACGGTTTACATTAATATCGCAACCCGATTTGCTGCATGGAACAGTTATGCTCATGATTATTCATCAAATGAATATGCTATTAAGGTCACGTAAAGTTCATGATGAGGTCATTTTCATGCGGAACAGGTGGAACTTCTTCATGTAATAGAGACAAGGTACAAAAGTACTGGTATTATTAACATCACCAATCTTTCAACTTCGGGCAACATGTAAATGCATGCTAATATTAATAATACCGGCACAATATACGCGAGATGCCATTGAAGCTATAGAAAACAATAACTGTTATCCATATTTATATGCATATGTGGGGACCCATTCATTATGATTAATTTTCAAGTTGATTTCTCCTTCACGAACATCGTGAATTTGAGAGCCCTGCGAACAAATAAGCAATCACAGGAACACCCCCTCCCAGATATCTTTAGCGGGGGTAATCTGATATCGCTACAACTGTTTTAATATCACTCCAGTAAGATTAACCCTTCCCCTCCGCTTTTCTAGATAACATGTCGAAGCTTTCAAATAAATCCTAATGGATAAAACCACATGATAGATATTAGATTGAAAGCAAGTCTTAATATGTGAAAAATAAAACAGGCACACTATTTCAATAATGTTGATACTAGTTATATGATCAAAGAATATCGGGCGTCACCTACAAATATATTATACACAAAGATTTCACCTGAATTGAAATGTCCAGGAGAAAATGTTAAAAATAGACATTCCTTACGGTTACATAATTAAACAATTTACAAAAATAAGTATCTTGGTAACCAAAGAAACTGCTCATAGGGGTTATCGTTCCGGACATGATGAAATCGATTTCAATTATCTGACAAACTTTTTACGAAGCCCAGTTTAGTTGTAATCGAGTTTAGGTTCTCGAGATTCGATAATTTGAAGCCGGGATAATCTGAAATCGGTTCAACCGGTTTAAGACCTTACCAAACTCCAGGCGACATTGTAATCGGCCGCGGTGATTGAAGGCAGACCTGTAAACATATAAAAAATGAACAATTCATAATTCGAATGACAGAATGTAAACAAAAAGTGTCAATAATATAAACAGTGATTAGGAGGCATGCATACAGGATTTATTTATTTCCTGGGGGGGGGGCAGAAAAGGGATAAAAGAAGGTCGGTGAGACAATATGGTGTTCTAATTCCCCCCCCCCGAAACACAGACAGGGGCGGACACAGGATTTGAGGAGGGATGGAGGGTTAAAGGAGGGGGTATCCACTAACATAGTATATGTTTTTAGACTGTAATGGCCCATTCTCGGCTAGTTTGATATGCATGACGATGCATAGTATGTCTATATATATTTTTTTCATTACTATGCTCTTAATTTTCTATATCCCCTTTTTTTGATCGAAATTATGGATTTACGGAATCTCATTGCTTATAGGAAAATAATATTTTTGCTTAATTTTCAACACTGTATTTCTCACTCAGTATATTTTTTATGAGAGATGCACAGTGAAAGATGACTGAGGTAAATGTGAAAATCTATCAGCTTCCACGAATGACAGAAATACCCCAAAATTGCCACTTTGAAAATAATACGTTTTATTCAAATAAAAAGGGAGAAGAGAGTACTTTATTTTTTGCCCATATTCATAAAAGGGAAGGGAACATGTTACTCTTTGAACAAGGCCCATGTTTATTTGAAAACAATTCAGTTTCCGAAATTGATCACCGCATATAATAAACAGAATATTATCAAATAACATGTCAATGCATTTTGATACGGAAGATGCTCCGAGCCTTGATTTGTGTCAAGAATTCTAACTTCTTGACTATAATGCTGGCAACCTGGGCTTCGTTTAAAGAGTCTTTCCATGCATGATTGACAATTATTCAAAGATATAATTCATCAATGCTTTATTTCTTATACACAGGAATTATGTGAATAAATGTGAATAAATGTATAACAGGTACTTTGTGGACCATAATAATCAACTAATAATTAAGAGAAGAAATAATATGAAATACAAAAAAGGAAATACAAAGATTTAACATTTTACAGCTTACAATTAAGAAAAAAAAATCAGATGAAATACAGAAAAACTAAACAAAAAGACCTGATGTTTTTCAGCTTATAATTAAAACAAGAAATCAGGTGAAATATAGAAAAACAAAATACAAAGACATCAAGTCTTTCAGCTTATTATTAAAATTAGAAATCAAGTGAAATATAGAAAAACAAAATACAAAGACTTCAAGTCTTTCAGCTTATAATTAAAAGATGAAATCAGATGAAATAAAGAAAAACAAATTACAAAGACTTCAAGTTTTCAGCTTATAATTGAAAAAAATATATCAGATGAAATATAGAAAAAAAATACAAAGACTTCACGTCTTTGAGCTTATAATTAAAATAATATATCAGATGAAATATAGAAAAAAATACAGAGACTTCACGTCTTTCAGCTTATAATTAAGATAAGAAATCAGATGAAATATAATGGGCGATCGAGCAATATCTCGCCGCCCCTCAGCTGAGATTCAAACTCACGATCTCTCGGCTTTAAGGCCTGTGGTCATGAGGTTGAAGGAATATTGTGTTGTAGGAAAAGTCTTACCGTCAGGGTTCATAGTATTCCAGTTCTCGTCTAGATCCGACTGTGTAATTACTTCCGGGTCAGAGGTTATATCAGCAGTAGCAAGAGTGTCAAAGACATTGTTACATTCATTTTCGCACATTTGTGTGGTTTGCTGCCATTGTGGTACAAATACGGCACGTGTCACAACTCCGTCTGTTTGAACAAAAAATCGAAAGATGAGATGATATAAGTTAACGTATAGAATTATCTCTAGAGCCCCAGTATATATATATATATATATATATATATATATATATATATATATATATATATATATATATATATATATATATATATATAAACACATAAACTGTTCGAGACAAAAAGGTGATATTCTGGAATTTTATATAAACTTAATAGAAATGTATGACCATTCATAAATAAATATACCACACAAATTTTAATTTCATTTTCTATTTCTATGATACCCGTTTGAGTGATATTTTTGCCTTGTAGATATATGAAATGATATGAAGACATTAAATTATTTTATTAAAAAAAACTATTAGTCAGTAATTGCTTTCGCGATAGATGTGGGTCCAACATCTTTCCTTCTATCATTGGCCATTGCCGTTTACAAATCGTAACTGGGCAGGGGCGTCGCCATGCCCCCCCCCCCCCCCCCACGGTAACATCAAGTACTCGTCGTCTATTCCGAATTCCACTTAATCTCTTATCATATATGTTATCAGAGCGGATCCAGAGGGGGCGCCTGCGGCACTAGCCGTGACAACCTAACTCAGTAGGGAATGGTAACTGGGCAGGTAAGCCTACTTGAGTCGTGATACATGCAATATCGAGGTATGCATCGCAGTGGTCTTCCATCATGTTGCATTCAAATTGTGGTAAAACCACCCTTAATCCTACCTTTATGCTACGGTTGATTATTTTTCACAAGAGAATACATGTGAACTCAAAAACCAAACTGAAACCCCGTCTCTATGGTAACGAGTCATTTGCCTGGGTCCTGTTACCCGTGCGAGCCATGAGTGTGTTCATGCGGTCATAAATTCAACAAACATGCAGAGGGGTTTATCAATATGCTGAGTTAAAACGGAATTTTTCTAGGTCATGTTTGGTGTTGTAAGAAAGTACACCAAAAAACGCTAACGATTGGTCTGATTTATGTTGATTGACAGTGTACCTGTAGGTCATGAGGCGTTGTCAAAAATGACGAAAATATTTGCATCCTCATGATCGAGGCCTTATAAAGCGTTCCCCAGACCTAGACTTAAAGCGATCTGGCAGGCCAGTAATCCGGTCGTAATGTCAGAGGGTCTAAATGAAGCTACTTTGGCGCGCGACCCCTTGTTGAGCTTCAATATTTCTCATTTTATCTAATTTCCCAATTTTCGTTATTAATTTTCATTTTTTTTTTATTTATTAATTAGATTTTATTTAAGTTATCTGCAGTTTATAACATTCAAATTCATTAGTTGAGTATTAGTATATTTATTAACAGCTGCAGAACAGCTGTAGAGCACCAGGCCCTGGTTGGGTTCGACCGTGCACAATCTCACGGCTCCTCTGGTGATACTGGTACTTGAACTCGCGATCTGTGGTCCCACAAGTCCTGTGTGCTGTCGAGACCACGAAACCCGGTAAAATGCAAAGTTTAACATAACTCTTCAACATATCAGTTATTTCATTTCGAGAAATACATTAAAACAATTATTTTGCAAGTAACAAACGTAAATGCGTCTTTGAGCCATTGAATTGATTGAAAACGATTAATTGAAATTTTATATTCTAATTTTGAAGAACTTTAAATATTAAATATTGCACCTCTCTACAGTTTGACTACATAAGGGAAAAGTTTTTTTTCAGAAAAAGGAAATCCTCATTTTTTGGTAAAAAAAAATATCTCAAAATATTCTCTTTACATTGCATATTCCAAAAATTTCCCAATATGGAAAGGGGGCATCCCCTCCCATACCCTACCAATGTACCTGCAACTAACCTTAATGAAACCATGGTTCATGATTGAATATAACGATAAATTATATTTTCATACGCTAAAATATATAACGTATAGTTATTATAATAATAATATATATACATACATATACACACATATATAACAGTATTTATTGTACCTATACATGCATATTAGTAATAATAATAATAATATATATACATACATATACACACATATATGTTTTCATAGGACCTATACATGCATATTAGTAATAATAATAATAATATATATACATACATATACACACATATATAAACGTTTTCATAGTACCTATACATGCATATTAGTAATAATAATAATAATAATATATATACATACATATACACACATATATAACAGTATTTATTGTACCTATACATGCATATTAGTAATAATAATAATAATAATATATATACATACATATACACACATATATAACAGTTTTCATAGTACCTATACATTCATATTAGCGCCCTAAGCCACCCCCCCCCCCCCCCCCTCCGTTTTCGAATTTCTGGATCCGTCACTGATTATGGCCCCCTCCCCTCCCTCAATCCTGGCTAGGCCCCTGAAGGTGCACTGGAGGCTTAGAGAGAGTTCTCCCATGACTTTTAAATACGCCCAGCGATAATAATACATAAGAACCCTACAAGTAGCTTGCCGATACCCCTGACATGCAGAAGTATAACGATACGTTGTATGACTTACGACTTGTTATATGTGTAAAAAAGAGAAGAAATATGTCGCAGCTTGCAACAGATGACAATAACATAATCTTAAAATACATACAAATATCTACAGACCTTTTCATACGTTTATAAGCCTCTCTTCTTTTAATAAAAAACTGCTAGTTTATTTAATTAAAAAATGATTTGATGAATGAGCGCTATTTAAAAATGATTGCACATGCGTTATAAAATTGATATATCGACATAAAGAGAAAAAGACACTCTTTAAAAATTACGTCCGACACTCTTTTAAAATATTCGTCTGTGTAATCGGCTAAATACCGTTTCACGAAAATATACAAAAACATTTTGGGAACAAACCGTTCATTTAATGTCAAGCACCAAGGGGGTAAGTGTCACACTCAGAAGGTGGGGGAGTTATTTTCACAGGGCCTGTCTGGCTCGTCAGTCTGGCCTGGCTTCGACTTATTACAATCCGTCCAATCAAGGGGTGCCCTTTGGTTTTGGCAATAATTATGACATGCCGTTATTTCTGTTCAGTATGTTACAATGACAGAAATTATTTAAAAACCTATTGAATGCAACTTTCAAGTGGTATCCTCATGAAGTGACAGTGCAGGATGTCGTCTATTAGCTGAAGGTGTATTTTTATCATATTTATAGTACCAAGTACTCGCATCATCCAATCAACATAAATCAAAAGAGTGTCCTTGATCCTGTCACTTCAGTAACTATGTCATGACAAAAATAAACTGGTTTTTGTATAAAGATCTACTTGTTTCATTCAAATTATTTGCAAGCTTTGGTGGTGTTTTCGATATTCACCTGGCTTACAAGAGTACTGAATAGCATGTATTTTTGTTAAAATAATTGAATTTGTAAATAAATATCTCCAAAAATCGATGGACGCCCCTTGGTTGAACAGACTACAATATGCTCTAGCCGAAAACATATTCTTAGATCGAAAAACATCAGTTGGACCTGCTTTGTCGACGTCTGGGCATTTGAAAAAAGTGTTGACCTTCTTTTTCAATTTAATCCACGTGTGAGACAATAAACAAATAATTTTTTGTTCTCATGGTAAACTGTGTCATCAATCCCCATTTTCTGACCAGGTGAATAACAATTACCAGGTAACTGACCAATTTTCTTTATAAAAATATGCATTTTAATATCCTCAGACGATGCTAGGACGTTGGAGGTGCCACTTAAGTTTTTACTCACCGTAATTGCCTAAAGGATCTTTACATATCTAGTCAATATAATACTCAGTGATATTTTACCGTGGCCTGCTGGTTATGATATTTTACCGTGGCCTGCTGGTTATGATATTTTACCGTGGCCTGCTGGTTATGATATTTTACAGTGGCCTGCTGGTTATGATATTTTACCGTGGCCTGCTGGTTATGATATTTTACCGTGGCCTGCTGGTTATGATTTTTTACCGTGGCCTGCTGGTTATGATATTTTACAGTGGCCTGCTGGTTATGATATTTTACAGTGGCCTGCTGGTTATGATATTTTACAGTGGCCTGCTGGTTATGATATTTTACAGTGGCCTGCTGGTTATGATATTTTACAGTGGCCTGCTGGTTATGATATTTTACAGTGGCCTGCTGGTTATGATATTTTACAGTGGCCTGCTGGTTATGATATTTTACCGTGGCCTGCTGGTTATGATATTTTACCGTGGCCTGCTGGTTATGATATTTTACAGTGGCCTGCTGGTTATGATATTTTACCGTGGCCTGCTGGTTATGATTTTTTTACCGTGGCCTGCTGGTTATGATATTTTACAGTGGCCTGCTGGTTATGATATTTTACAGTGGCCTGCTTGTTATGATATTTTACCGTGGCCTGCTTGTTATGATATTTTACCGTGGCCTGCTGGTTATGATATTTTACCGTGGCCTGCTGGTTATGATATTTTACAGTGGCCTGCTGGTTATCATATTTTACAGTGGCCTGCTGGTTATGATATTTTACAGTGGCCTGCTGGTTATGATATTTTACAGTGGCCTGCTGGTTATGATATTTTACAGTGGCCTGCTGGTTATGATATTTTACAGTGGCCTGCTGGTTATGATATTTTACAGTGGCCTGCTGGTTATGATATTTTACCGTGGCCTGCTGGTTATGATATTTTACCGTGGCCTGCTGGTTATGATATTTTACAGTGGCCTGCTGGTTATGATATTTTACCGTGGCCTGCTGGTTATGATATTTTACCGTGGCTTGCTGGTTATGATACACCTACTTTGCTGCTGGGCATCAAACTCTCTCTGGAGATCAGCCTTGGTCAGGTTTGGCCGGTTCTGTGTGAAGCGGCAGAAACTGCGGCAGCCAGTGCGGTCAATTCGCTCTGCAAGGGAGTCACACTGAGGACAGGTCCATCTAATTATAAAAGAGGCATCACAAAAAAAGTTTAGTTCTCTTTATCGTCTTTTCTGCAGACAATTTAAATCCTATACAGACAAGTAAGGTTCTCATGACCTTTATGACACATAAATGTCTCAGTTTATCATACCTTGAAAGACATAGGTCCAACTAATTATAAAAGAGGCATCACAAAAAAAGTTTAGTTCTCTTTATCGTCTTTTCTGCAAACAATTTAAATCCTATACAGACAAGTAAGGTTCTCATGACCTTTATGACACATAAATGTCTCAGTTTATCATACCTTGAAAGACATAGGTCCATCTAATTATAAAAGAGGCATCACAAAAAAAGTTTAGTTCTCTTTATCGTCTTTTCTGCAAACAATTTAAATCCTATACAGACAAGTAAGGTTCTCATGACCTTTATGACACATATATGTCTCAGTTTATCATACCTTGAAAGACATAGGTCCATCTAATTATAAAAGAGGCATCACAAAAAAAGTTTAGTTCTCTTTATCGTCTTTTCTGCAGACAAATTAAATCCTATACAGACAAGTAAGGTTCTCATGGTCTTTATGACACATAAATGTCTCAGTTTATCATACCTTGAAAGACATAGGTCCAACTAATTATAAAAGAGGCATCACAAAAAAAGTTTAGTTCTCTTTATCGTCTTTTCTGCAGACAATTTAAATCCTATACAGACAAGTAAGGTTCTCATGACCTTTATGACACATAAATGTCTCAGTTTATCATACCTTGAAAGACATAGGTCCAACTAATTATAAAAGAGGCATCACAAAAAAAGTTTAGTTCTCTTTATCGTCTTTTCTGCAAACAATTTAAATCCTATACAGACAAGTAAGGTTCTCATGACCTTTATGACACATATATGTCTCAGTTTATCATACCTTGAAATACATAGGTCCATCTAATTATAAAAGAGGCATCACAAAAAAAGTTTAGTTCTCTTTATCGTCTTTTCTGCAAACAATTTAAATCCTATACAGACAAGTAAGGTTCTCATGGTCTTTATGACACATAAATGTCTCAGTTTATCATACCTTGAAAGACATAGGTCCATCTAATTATAAAAGAGGCATCACAAAAAAAGTTTAGTTCTCTTTATCGTCTTTTCTGCAGACAAATTAAATCCTATACAGACAAGTAAGGTTCTCATGGTCTTTATGACACATAAATGTCTCAGTTTATCATACCTTGAAAGATATAGGTCCATCTAATTATAAAAGAGGCATCACAAAAAAAGTTAAGTTCTCTTTATCGTCTTTTCTGCAGACAAATTTAATCCTATACAGACAAGTAAGGTTCTCATGGTCTTTATGACACATAAATGTCTCAGTTTATCATACCTTGAAAGACATAGGATTGTCTTGATTACTAACAACCTTCATAAATCGAGGATGTCTTGGTTACTCATTGATTTCTTCACAAAGAAATCCCACCCTTCTGTTAGAGGTCGTTTCTACTCACTTCCATTTGGGAATTGTCTCAATTCAATAGTTTCATTTCGAGAAACATCAAATATTTATATTCATATTCGTATGCTTACAAAATATAACTTATTCCATGAAGTCCTTATCACAAAAACATCATGTTTATGTAATTTGTATGGACACAGTTTTTTTTCAACATATTTGAACGTACTATATTACTCTACTCACTACATTTATACCTACAAATGATTCGGCTTCTTCTGATTGGCTGTCATAAATCATCTCTGGAAACACAAAAAGACAGACCCCTATTATATATGTCAACTTAGTCCCTTTTCACAGATAGGGTGTCCCGTTGGAAGAGTCCATTGTATATGCAGGGTGTGTACGTGTACGGGCACATGGAATATTCTAAAGAGTTACCTGACAGACACACGATGTTTAATTAAGGCTAACTTTCTGACATAATATTGTCTCAGTTATACTCACGGCTGGTCTTGGCAAAGAGCGACACCGAGGAGACAGGCAAACACTATCAGCTTCATGTTGGTGATCGACTAAAAACATAAGTGAATATATGTTTATTATTTTGCAAATGCATTATATCTTGTATATTTAACTACACTGATGAATGGTATACATCGGGCAAAAGTTTGATCAAACATAAATTGTTTGAATGCGCTTACAAATTACTCAAGCCACAAGGATGAAACAAAGAAAAAATTAATGTTTTTCACGTAAACATTCCCTGTAGACAGTTCATTATCAACCTGGGTGTTGCACAACATACTATTTTCTAAATCTATGGATATCTGTTATTAAATTGAGCACGGGTGTTGCTTCATAAGTCCATTTTTACGGTGGTTAATGGCCTTTGAAGATCGATTGTCATTCGCAAAAAAATGTCATACAAGCATAACGTACACTGTCATGTTAGTTTTGGTCATTCCTTCTACAATCATGACCCGGACCCATTACCTCTAGGAGTATGAGAACGCACCCTTGTGGTTAAGACTTTGGCTTGGAGTGTCAGACGGCGATCAGAGCGGACGCGCACCGACAACCTTGCAGTCACAAATTCAGCCCACCAACCATCACACTCCACAGTTACCTAATCACTGATTTCTCTCTCAGTATGTTAGCAAATAATATTCTTTTCCATTTTAACATTTTATTTTTTTCCTAGTATGCTATTTTTTTGCTTCCTCTATGAAACACGACATCTACGCCAATGGTGCGCTAGTGCAGGTGTGAGGTGAAAAAAAACTAGTTTTTGCTTTATTGTGTTATGGTAAAGTTCAAAACATATTTAAAACAAAAAATGCTCATTATGCACCAGTCATAAAAAGACTTAAGTTTAATTTCGCAAAATTGCACATAACTTGAGTAATGAGAGAACATGACACCAAGTCTTACATCAGACCTGAGAAGACAGATGCATTTAATGACATCAAGAAATAAACTCCCCCAAAAATTAAGCAAGAGACCCATACTTTTTTATCAATTTGACCCTCACGTTATTCTCTGCTCCGCACTATAATATTTGGTATATATGTTATACACCTTTGCGAAAAAAAGCTTGCTTATATATAAATATAATTCTCTGTTATACATGTTCAGAATGTATTACACATTTTGTCGGCACATTTATCTAAGTTAAAGGAAAAAACAGACATCTACTTACCGATATTCTGAACGAGGGAAGACAGAAGTCAAATTTCAAGGCTTTATATACCGTTTCTGTGGGTAAACGACACCTGTGAGAAAAACAGGTGAGAACACATATATTTATAGCGGATATAAGGCAATGGTGCCTTCACCTTGCGAAATTGATTTAAAATATATAAAAAGTCCTTCCTTCGACGGCGTGGTCGCAGGAAGAAGCCTAGTGACCAGTCAAGCTTCTGTGCACTCAAGCGACCGAGAAATCTGCACTTGGTCAAAAAAAGGGATCCGTATCTTGCGATAGGTTACGGGACCGTAGTTAATTAACACAAATCACTACACATTGAAACTAGGGATCAGGACCGAGCATGGTGATTTATAATTCTTGTATGAAATGTCGCGCGAACGTAATGAGAATTTGCGCATACTGTTGATAAGCAATCGACTTAATTATGTCCAATTAATGTTCCCTTAACCAGTTAATATGCGCATTTAAACACCCCCAGTCACTCGAACGAACATTTGTAACCGCTGCCGTGGTTATCTTTGATATTCCCACAGCGGCCTAAAGCTTGGCTTTTATGACAACCTCAAAGTTTGTGTTAGCAAAACGTCATGCAGGTTGAGAAAGCAACGCTGGAGGTCCGATCCCCGTTCCACGAAGCTGATTAAATATGCTACACCGAAAATAGATCCCCGTCTCACGAAGCACTCCAATTTCAAAACTAGACGACCATAGGTCGAACGCTTGCCGGAAGTTGAAATGACAAAGAGACGGACAGACAGAACAGACTGTCGGTTTTCTAAAAAATGAGTGACCAGAGCGACTGGTCCTGTTAGGCCTGTTGAACGACATATATCACACAAAAGAACATGAAAGCAGACACAGTTGACAACAACTGACAAACAGACAGACATACTGACAAAGTGACACAAGCTTTAGACCATGTTTTAACCAGGTTATAGATAAGACTCAGAGGAAGAAAATAATATTATATTTGGGAAGGTCGTGTGTAGCGACCCCTAGCGGCAATATTTGGAAAATAAAAAATACGTTTGGAGATGTTTGTGTAAGACATAACATGTACAAACAGTATCAAAAGGTGTTCCTTCAAAACTGTGGCCTGTAGAATGCTATATGTAAGACACTGGAACCAGCAAGCAGGCTAATTTGAGGACAACTGACAAACAGACAGACATAAAAAGTGACACAAGAATGATACCATATTACTTACTCAGGTTATGGAGAAGACGAATAGAAAGAAAATAAGCCATAGTGTCTGTAATTGAGAATTATAGTTATTGAGATATGGCCAAAAATATGTTAAGGAGGGTCATGTGCAGCGCCCCCTAGCGGCCATATTCGGAAAATAAAAAAAAATTCTTTTTGAAATATTGTGTTAGACATAACATGTAACAGTTTCAAAATGATTCCTCAATAATTGTGGACTCTAGTCTATCACTAAGTGATATCTCGAAATATCTCTTTTAACGAGATATTGTACAGGATATTTTAATATAATCAAACAACACTAACTGAATCCTACCTGATGCAAAAACCTAGACCTCTCTATCTTTAAAACTGACAAAGTTAAAATAATAAGACTATTTATTTTCGAATATCATGACTTTCCCCGAAAATACGTAACCATGGTTACGGCCAATTTGAGTCAGCTACACACGAGAAGTAAGGCCTTGGAATGAAGTTGAAGTAGATACGACTAATGGTGACAAAGATATGAAGAAAAAACTGTTTTCCAAACTTTTGATGAACTTGACCTTGACCTTTGACCTATATTGACCAAAAACAATAGGCTCCTGTCATTTTAAATTTTCCATCAACTGTGTAAGTTTTAAAGCGATTGCTGCAAAATTGCGACCTGTAGAGAGGGCACAGACAGACAGACAAACAGCTTGCCGGAAACGGAGATTTCCGGCAAGCAAAAAACTCTCAGAGCTAAAAGTTACATAAACATTTGAACAAATATGTGAATCATCTGCCGTTATCAGTTCATATTTGACTGATTACAAAAGTTTCCCGGTAAAGACTTTTCTACGATTACCTCAGAAGAAATCTTGATTTGTGAAGTTGCGGGGGTTTGCTACCAGATGGCGTTTTGTGCTTTGGTTTTGGAACGAAACATGGGTAGCCTATTTTATGGAACAAACACTATCCTTCTCGTGCATTAAACATGCCTGGTAAGTATAAAGGGCAGTTAAATGAGGGTTAAGTGATCATCAGTGAGAAAACTGTTGTGGATTACGGCGAAGGGAGGGCTTTACTGATCTAAGGAAACGCGATTTCTTAGTGAATATACTTGCCATCGAAGTAAATCAAAAGTTGTCAAGAGCGTTCCATTCATTCAACCCAGGTTACTACTATAGTTTTCGTGACTGGCCCCACGGCCCTATCCTCCATAGGTCGCTTCTACTGTAAACAATTCTTTTCCAGATAGGCACTGTGGGACAGCCGAGACTATTGTCTCAACTGTAAAACTTAAAACCCTAATTCGTTACATTTCAAAGAATCGTCTTCTATTTATATTTCACCTGGGCATGCTTACCAAATATTCTTAATTCCGTTAAATCCTTATCACAAAATCATCCATGTTTTTGTAATTTGCCTTGAAATGATTCTTATTCAACATATTTGATCGGACTGAATTTCCCACTTCACTGCTATATGTCACCTTCTCCGCTGGTTTATGTAAAAGCCGCGGTGCATTGTGGGGGTTAGATTATGACAAGCAGAGTCGTACTCTTGTGAGTCAATGGCAGGGGTGGATCCAGGATCTCCTAGAAAAGGGGGGCACCCGGCAACAAAGAAACGTGGCCCGGGAGTGCTAGGGAATTTCATAATTCTCGGATGATAGGGAGGATGATAAACGGTGCGCCAATCATATTCAGTGCTGGTTTTTAATATTAAGCGCAAAAAAGTATATTTTGCCTTATTTTTTGGTCGTAAAATGGGCGCAATCCGCCCCTGCATGCTTAACACGAGAATTTCGTGATCATCATTAATATTCTGATTGTACAGATTATCTTTGTCCACACCTCTTTCACTGTTAAAGTTTTATATAATTTCACAAGGCCGCTGCCATGTTTGTTGGGATTACCTATAGTTCTTTCATTAACTAGTTTGTTTGTCGATAACCGCAATGCAAGTGGGCGGTGGGCATGTCCTGCGAGAACGGGTAACGGACTGTGGTTGTCATGGAGATGACGTTAATGGCCGAAAATTGGCCGGAATGATTTAAAATGATTAATATTTATATGCCGAACCTTACTCATACTGCCATTCCATGGGATTTTCATTTTTCTAAAGATACAGAGAGTTGCGGGCTACTCACCTTCATCCACTACCTTATACACTGTGATGTATGTCCGTACGCGATGGCAGGGCACTCACGGAAGGACCTTAGAACCATTGACCCAGAAACAACAGGAACGCGTTGATCCGTGTCGCTTACATTCATCTATTGAACTCCGGCAACAACAAATAAATGGACAAAGAGAACGTTTTCATTCATTCATTAACAGCGGTTAAACAACCTGAACTGGAATTTAAAAGTGGATCGATCGATATTGCGTTAAGGTCCACAGACACTATAAATACCCTTCATTTAGTGATTTTGAATTGGGTTGCAAACAAGAACTGATATCCAGGGATATCCAGGTCTGATGATGTGTAGTCTCCTTGTGATAAGGCGAAGATATTTTGGACCTTTTGGACTATATTATGGCTGTGCACGGATTATGAACTGAACTTTCGTTATGACTCCTCAGAGCAACCCCGGAGTCATTTTTATTTCGTCGAACCAGCACCAGTGACTTTGATTTACAGCAGATAAGTATTTCTTCATTTGTACCGCACCAAGATTTAGTTATTATGTGTTAGAGACTTTGTGTTCATGTATTGTATATATTGTAAATAATGTTTGTTTAAATAATTATATGTATTTTGTACTATATTTGTGAGTCAGTTTTTCATTTAACATCTTCGTTGTGTGAGTGGAACTCGGGGATGTTTTGTGCTACACGCAACATAAAATGGGGGCTCGTCCGGGATGTTTTGTGCTACACGCAACATAAAATGGGGGCTCGTCCGCTTGCTTTTCTCTTTTTGGCTCGTTTTCTTTAGGGGTATTAATTGGGGTTATTTCTACATTTTTCAAATCATTTTTCTATTTTGAGTATTGATTCAAATATCATAGTTTCATTTTTGATGTGAAGTAAGAAAGACTCACAGTAAACATTGTAGTAGATTGTATAGTCATATATTTTTTAGAAATAAGTATTTCATATAGTAGAATATTGGTTATTTCATATTTTTATATGACAAACTCATAAAAAACTCAAAATGGATATTGATAAATTTAAAGTTAATCCCACTACGCAGGTCTTAGACCAAATGAAAAAAGTTGAGTTATTGGAAACTTGTAACAAATTAAATATAGAAGGAAAACAGTCAATGAGAAAGTCAGAATTAAAAAGGAGAATTGTAGATCATCTTGTGGATAATGATCTGTTTGAGGATTCCGTTTTGGGATTGTACCTTCCAGAACCACGAAAAGGTGCTGACTCTGGTCAATATGAATATCAATTTAAATTAAAAGAATTAGAAATAAATAGAGAACTACAAATGGCTAAAGAGGCTAGAGTAATGAAAGAACTAGAACTTAAACTAAAATTTGATGAGGATAAAAAAGAAAATTCTGCGACGGGTGGAATTTTAGACCCTAACAGATATATCAGATTAATTCCCTCATTCAATGAAAAAGAAGTAGATAAATTCTTTCTACACTTTGAGAAAATCGCTAAAAATCTTAGGTGGCCAATAGAGTTGTGGCCTATTCTGGCACAAAGTGTATTCACTGGAAAAGCCCAAGAAATATATTCTTCTTTATCTGTAGAAGAATGTTCAAATTATGATTCTCTCAAATATGCTATTCTTCATGCATATGAATTAGTGCCTGAAGCTACAGACAAAGGTTTCGAAATTTACGGAGAACATATACTCAAACTCATGTTGAATTTGCTCATGAGAAAGAGGTACTTTTTGAGAAATGGTGTAACTCAAAAACCGTGAATTCAGATTATGCAGATTATGAGAAATTAACACAACTGATATTAGTTGAAGAGTTTAAGAAATGTATTAGAGATGATATTAAGACATATTTAGATGAGAAGGAAGTAACTACGTTACAACAAGCGGCAAAATTTGCCGATGAATTTGCTTTGACTCATAAGAGTAAATTTGATAAATCAAGAGAAGTTGGTTTTCAAAGACCAAGAAATGTAAATGGTAGTGACAAAAAGGGGAGTCCACCTCGACCCAGAAAAGAATTTTCTGAGGGTAAAAAGGGTGAGACAAGTGAAAAACCCAGATTGAGGACTGGACCTATCTGCTATTATTGTAAGAAACTAGGACATGTTATGGCTACGTGTCTGAGTCTCAAAAAGAATAAAGAGACAAGTCTTAAGGAAACGTCACCAAATGCACTCGTGAATACATACGAGGACTTGCTTTGTGAACCTCCATCAGGGACAGTAGGTTTAAAGGATCCTGTCATTGTGGGAAAGAATAATGACTTTCAGGCTATTCGTAAAGAATTTAAGCCTTTTGTGTCAGAGGGTTTTGTATCTTTAAAAAGGGACAGTATTGAACCCGTACCAATCAAAATTCTAAGAGACACTGGAGCGTCTCAGTGTCTATTGTTAGAAAGTGAATTACCTTTCTCTGATGAGACGGCAACCGGAGAAATTGTATTGGCTCAGGGAAGTGAAGGTTCTATTGTTACAGTACCTTTCCACGAAATTATTTTAAAGTCAGGGTTGGCGTCAGGTCCTGTTAAGGTTAGGATTTTGCCTAGCTTACCCGTAAAGGGAGTGTCTTTATTATTGGGGAATGATTTGGCGGGAGGAAATGTGACGGCTTATCCTGGTATGGTTTCTAAGCCGAGTGCTGACATTGTTGATAAGGCGGAACATGAAGAAATTTTTTCCGGCCTGTGCGGTCACTCGAGCGATGGCTAAAAAAGCCGATATGGTGGCCGGGAGAGTCACCAATAATATGGCCGTGGACAATAGTTCCACTGTTAAGGCCAATGATATGGCTGTGACGAGAGATGTCACTGGTAAAGCCAATTATACGGCCGTGGACAAAGGTTCCACTGTTAAGGCCGCACCTGGGGCTATTGATAGCACCATTACGGCTGTGGATGGGAATTCCACTGTTAAAGTCGATATTAAGGTGGACGTAGATTCCACTGATGAAAAAGCCAATACGGCTATGGTTCATAGGACCAAAAATGATGATAATACGCCTACTGATATAAAAGCAGATAGAAATATTGTAGATGATGATGTGATAGATTTATCACAAACATTCATGAATGTCACTAACCATGATAATGACCAACCAGCGCTTTCTCGTTCTCAATATGAGAAAAGAGCTGAGAAAATATCGGATAAGACTTTTCCTTTAGGGAATAGGGAAAATCTTTTGAAAGAACAAAAGAATGATACAGGTCTTGCACATTTATATGATTTGGTATTACCGAGTGAAGATTTAGACAAGATATCATCAGGTTATTTCATACTAAATGATATTTTGATGAGAAAATGGAAACCTAAAGATAATCCCTCAACAGAGGACTGGGCTACAGTAAATCAGATTGTGATTCCTGAAGTGTATAGATCAGAAATAATGAAGATAGCCCATGAATCACCTTTGTCAGGACATTTTGGTGTAAACAAGACTAAAGAAAGGATACTAAGGCATTTCTTTTGGCCAAGAATGAATCAAGATATAGCTAGGTTTTGTAAAACTTGTCATACTTGTCAAATGGTAGGAAAATACAATAATGATTCACCAAAAGCTCCATTACAACCAATTCCAGTCATGGAAGAAGCCATGTCTAAAATTATTATAGACTGTGTTGGTCCAATGTCAAAAACTAAAAATGGAAATCAATATTTGTTGACCATCATGTGTACTGCAACAAGATTTCCAGAGGCCATTCCTTTGAGAAATATCAAAACTAAAACTATCACTAAAGCTTTGATGAAATTCTTTACAATGTTTGGTATGCCTAAAGAAATTCAATCAGATCAAGGGTCAAATTTTACATCTGGATTATTACAACAGTTGACAAATGAATTAGGTGTTAATCAGATCTTGTCAAGTGCATATCATCCGCAATCCCAGGGTGCTTTAGAGAGATTTCATTCTACTCTGAAAACCATGTTGAAGACTTATTGTTTTCATAACAAGAGGGATTGGGACAAAGGGGTCCCGCTATTGTATTTGCGGTTAGGGATTCAGTCCAGGAGTCACTCGGATTTACTCCGTTTGAACTCATGTTTGGCCACACTATTAGAGGCCCATTGAATGTAATCAAAGATCAATGGCTTAGTGAACGAAACAGAAGGAAAACCGTTTTAGATTATGTGGTCACATTCAAAGAACGGTTGAATGATGCATGTGAATTAGCAAGACAGAATTTGGCTAAAGCTCAAACCAAGATGAAAACATGGTATGATAAGAAAGCAAGACATCAGGAATTGAATGTAGGAGATAAGGTACTTGCATTGTAACCAAGTAAAGAAGGTCCATTACAATCAAGATATCATGGACCCTATGAGATTTATAGAAAGATTAACAATGTCAATTACATCATCAAAACTCCAGATAGACGTAAGGGAACTCAATTATGTCATGTGAATATGCTCAAACCATATTTTGAGAGGAACGATACATTAGTGAAACCTGTTTGTATAACATCTGATGATATGAAATATCAGAAACTACTGATATTTTCAAAGATTTTGAAACAAGTGAAGACAAGAATGAAAAACCAAAATTAGGTAATTCAGAGATATTGGCAAACTTAGATGTGAAACTAGAACATCTGTCGTCTGAAAAATCTCAAGATTTGTCAAAATTGTTGAGAAAATATAAACAAATATTTCCAGATGTACCTAGTAGAACAAATGTTATATATCATGATGTGGATGTCGGTGATGCAAAACCAATAAAACAACATCCATACAGGGTTAATCCCGAAACTCTTGCCAACTTAAGAAAAGAAATAGATTACATGTTACAAAATGACATCATCAGAGAGAGCCAAAGTGAATGGAGTTCTCCATGTATATTAGTTCCAAAACCAGATAAAAGTTATAGATTTTGTACTGATTTCAGAAAAGTGAATGCTGTAACTAAAACAGATACGTATCCCATACCAAGAGTTGATGATTGTATAGATAGGATTGGTAAAGCTAAATATGTAACAAAATGTGACTTACTGAAAGGATATTGGGGTGTTCCTCTAACTGAAAGAGCGAGAAAGATCTCTGCTTTTGTTATTCCTGACGGATTATATGAATATAATGTAATGCCGTTCGGAATGAAGAATAGTGGAGCTTCATTCCAACGTTTGATTAATATTTGTATAAACCATCTTGAAGGTGTTGAAGGCTACATTGATGACTTGATTGTATATAGTGATACGTGGTCTGAACACTTGTATAGACTTGAGAAACTGTTTCAAAGACTGGCTGAAGCTAATCTTACAGTTAATTTGGCAAAAAGTGATTTTGGGAAGGCCAAGGTCATTTATTTAGGTCATGTCATAGGACAAGGTGATGTAGAACCTATTCAAGCCAAAATTGAGGCCATTATCAATTTCCAGAGACCTACATCAAAAAGGAGTTTGCAAAGATTTCTAGGCATGACTGGGTATTAAAGAAGGTTTTGTAAAAACTTTGCTGAGATAACTACCCCTCTCACAAATTTGTTAAAGAAAAAGGAGATATATATTTGGACTGATGACTGCGATGCAGCATTCGAGAAATTGAAGTCGATGATGATCAATACACCTGTCTTGAAAACACCTGATTTTGACAAAGATTTTAAGTTATGTGTTGATGCTAGCGAACAAGCAGCTGGTGCTATATTGATTCAAGAAGATGAACAAGGGATTGATCATCCTGTCTGTTATTTCTCAAAGAAATTTAAAGATTACCAGAGAAATTATTCCACCATTGAAAAAGAATTATTAGCGCTTATCTTAGCACTGTATTATTTTGAAATCTATGTGAGATCAGTTTCTCATCCATTAGTTATTTATACTGATCATAACCCTTTAGTGTTCTTGAGTAGAATGAAGAACAAGAACAGGAGGTTATTAAATTGGAGTCTACTCTTACAAGAGTATGACATCAATGTGAAACACATAAGAGGAAAGGATAATGTCATCGCTGACGCATTATCTAGATGTTATTGATAAATTTGTATATGAATTGTATTGTTAGAGGTGGGTATGGATGAAGATGTTACATTGAGATGCAGTAGCTATTATGCATTATAAGCTAGTAGGATGAATTGTGCATTAGTCACAGGGATATTATTTTGCACAAGTCGTAGTAATGTTCGATGGTTGTGTGAGTTATTAGTGTGTGTATTATCACAGTGAAGTTAAAATGAATTGGATAGATTATTTGCATATGTTTGCAAGAAAAGAAATGATGGCTATTGATGTCAATTATAAATGATATTGTAGATTATAAAAGTTTATATCCTCATGTTAACATAATTATATTTCTCATATATATATCATATCACCCAAAGGTATATATTTCAGATATTGTAAAATTTTACTCATGAAAATATCATAAAATTTTCTTTTTTAGGAGGATGGTGTGATGTATGTCCGTACGCGATGGCAGGGCACTCACGGAAGGACCTTAGAACCATTGACCCAGAAACAACAGGAACGCATTGACCCGTGTCGCTTACAGTCATCTATTGAACTCCGGCAACAACAAATAAACGGACAAAGAGAACGTTTTCATTCATTCATTAACAGCGGTTAAACAACCTGAACTGGAATTTAAAAGTGGATCGATCGATATTGCGTTAAGGTCCACAGACACTATAAATACCCTTCATTTAGTGATTTTGAATTGGGTTGCAAACAAGAACTGATATCCAGGGATATCCAGGCCTGATGATGTGTAGTCTCCTTGTGATAAGGCGGAGATATTTTGGACGTTTTGGACTTTATTATGGCTGTGCACGGATTATGAACTGAACTTTCGTTATGACTCCTCAGAGCAACCCCGGAGTCATTTTTATTTCGTCGAACCAGCACCAGTGACTTTGATTTTCAGCAGATAAGTATTTCTTCATTTGTACCGCACCAAGATTTAGTTATTATGTGTTAGAGACTTTGTGTTCATGTATTGTATATATTGTAAATAATGTTTGTTTAAATAATTATATGTATTTTGTACTATATTTGTGAGTCAGTTTTTCATTTAACATCTTCGTTGTGTGAGTGGAACTCGGGGATGTTTTGTGCTAAACGCAACATACACGCAGACCTACCTAGCAGCTCTAGGGTCGTTCTACAACCTAGGCCCGCTACCTGGACAAGTGACTGTATCCCCCACTCTGGTCCATAAGCTGCCTGCTTTGTTATACGGTTGTTAATGGGTGGGCAAGTCCACTAACAGTGTATATGGGAGTGTCTATCAGGCGTTTATGGACTATCCTACAAAATAATAAGAAATCGTGTCATTATGTGATAATTTGTTAGTAGTGTAATATATGGGTCGCTTGTCAATGGACTGTTTATGTAACTCATTTGTTTATTTTAGGTAGCAGGCGGTGGTTAGTGAGTGCGACAAGGGCACACTTTATTTCTCTCAGCCAGATATTTGCACATGTTTCAAAGAACCAAGAGTTTGAAAAAGATTCCAGGCGTCACAGACGCTTTACCCTGTCGTTCCTGATATTGTAGAAATATGAATTCTAGGAAACATTTCAATTAACTTGAACGTACGTGTATTTGCTTTTGGTTAAGGTCTAATGATCGTAAAAATTTTGGTCCAATTAAAATTTTTAAACGCATATTAAAATTAATTTTAGCCTATATTTAATATCCTTAGAATAACCTCTATTTAACTTTCGTTTGTTAACATTAGCAGCACCATGCTTTCTAACAGCGTGTAAATACAAGTGCATCTACACTCATCACAGGTACGTTATTCATAATTTTTCATATCAAGAATACTATAAATTTATCATTACTGGAGTATGGCGGAAATCCCATACATTTTACAAATTAGACCAGTGAATGAAAGTTATTGTCACTAGTGGTCGGTGTCATGACATACATAGCTTTCTCCCTTATTTTCACGCAGCCCCCCCCCCACCCCCCCCACCCCCAGGGGAAAACGGGGGTTGTTGTCGCGTAATTTGGCTTCTACAACTGGCTACAGATGTCGGCACCTGTAAAGCGTGTGAACAGCTTCCAGTTCCCCTCCAACTTTCACAGAAAAGACCAAAACTGCTTTTTTTATTTATTAAATTCCCCTTTCACCAAACTGCTATAAATTAAGTATATACCTTCATATATCTTTTCCTAAAATTATCTACTGCTCTGGGCCCTTCACTTTGACGCCACAAATGACTGACTCAACAGGAAGGTCAATCTAACCTGTAAAACAATTGTCACATAGAAAAACTTTCTGAGCGATTTTAATTAAGGGAATTACATAATTACATTCTAACAAAGGTCGACATTCCAACACATGAAATTAAATAATTTTTTATTCATTTGGGACTATATAAACTTTGGTTGTTACACACTCACAACTTTGAGTATCTTGCTTTGAGTACATTATTTAACTGTATTAAATATCTCAATTAAATCATTTAAGGTGACAAGAACGCATGAACGCATGAACGAATTATCACCTTAAATAATTTGAATTGAGTTGTTTTACAGTTAAATCCTAAAATAGTTGCAGTCAAGTAAACACAAACACACTTACAGGATCTAATGAGGCAGTCTCACATAGAACGACTGACAAAATAGAAGCATTTAAAAACTATAGTCTGACACACACACATATATATAATTGTTAACTCTGTCTGTTTACATTCTGATTCATGTAAGGCAGGTTCTGGTTTATTGTGTGCAGCAGTCTTGCATGTGTCTGTGTAGCGCTAGCATTGTCCGTGTCCATGGGAGACGCGCGAACCGGGCCGGCCCGCGTGTGGGCTATGACGTGTAGAAACACAGCGCTCATGCTAATCTGGAACTTTCTGGGCTGGTCGCGCTCTATGAGCGCGTCTTGTATTGTTTTTTTGGGCACGTGAGTATTATGTTTTGTTGGGTTCTTTGGATTTTTCGTGAAATAGAAGTTTCTAGGCTTTGGGCTGAGAAGCTATAAATTGGGGACTGTGATTTAGAGCCGAGGGGAGGAGAGAGAAATATTCCATCGAACAAGGAAGAGTGTGAGTCAGTGGACTTTGTGGACCTTTCCAATAATTGCAGCAGTTACAGATCTTATTCGAAATTTGTCACGGTTTTTATATAGTCTTCAGGTTGCCTTTGGAATCACTACCAGAACTTAACTTTTGGATTAAAACAGATTGATTTTGTGATTGAATTGGAATATTATTCTCTGAGAAGATTTATGTGAACTGTTCATTAGGATTGTACGTTTTAAAGGACTTGTTGTCGCTGTGACGGTGGTTGTTTCCAGGTACTGTCCACTTTATTTATTATACTGTGAAATTGTATTGATTTACTGTTATATTGTTGTTATACTGTGTAATTGTATTGATTTAGTGTATTGTAATGTTAGGGTTGTTTTAAGAATAAATTATGATTATCTGTTAACAAAAAAGCCACTGACTTCTTTATTCATTCCCCTCGACATTTCACGCTGCCTAGTGTTACAGAATCTGATTTTTTTATCTCCGTAACAAAACCTATGCCAGTCACGACTACGTGATCTTTTGATATTATATGTACACAATTTATATGATGTTCTCTGTAAGTACACACCTATAATAATTATTATTGCTTTATCAGATATTATAACGCTCATCTCACGGACCTGAATTCAAGCAAGCTTTGCCGTTATGCACATGTATCTTCAGAATAAAACACATAATAACGCTCATCATTTCGAAATATATCATTTATTGAACCAGAAATATCTTTTTCCTGATGTAAAACTTAGCGACCAGATGTACAGGCGGGGTCAAAGCTGACTAGGTAGGTCTGAAACGAAAAATATTTTGTTTATTCAAAAGTTCTTAGCCAAAGTTATTCTATGGAATTGTTATTCTTGGGTGACAAGTCGCTCCATCGTCAGTTTCCATCGATAGGCCCCTAATATTCCCTTGACCATTAAATGCATTGACGTTCAAATTAAAATTACTTTAAATGATACATACCTAAACGTATCTGCCATGTAGTGTTTTGACCAGAATTATTCCAGCAAACGATTTTAAACGATTGGATTACTTTCTCATTTTAAAATGCATTCTAAACTCATAATTATTAAACATAGAGTGATGTACCATAGTGTAATTAAGGTTAAGTTAAGGAAAGTAATTGATGCATACAAATATCTGCAGGAGAAAGATTTCCAATCGATTTCAATATATCAGGTGTTTAACAGGGATAGGTGCCACCCTTTCCTGTCATAATTAGAAATACTTTCGAGATTAAAATAGTAAACTTTAATCAGCAAAACCTTCGCCGAATACATGGTTAGTTTGAAAATCATTTTATTGTACACTAAACATAAAAAGGTGCCTTTCCGTACATGGGGAGTTTTGAAATCTAGCCGGGTTGGATTGTTGCGGGGGAACGCATGCGGTATATCAGTTGACGGTACATGTGCCCGTGTGTTTGGAATAGATAAGAGGTGACAGAGTTTATTATAGGCTTACAGGACCAGTCTTTATTGAGAAACGGCCCGGAAGCCAACACTGTCCGGTGGGATACGATATCAATCCGCATCAAGCATTGCCTCGCCAGTGTTAATGGTTAAACCGATATTAATTAAAACGTTACATTAAATTGTGATTATTAATGTATGCGTACACCAAAATAAGCGGGTCATTAATGACCCACACATTTAAAAAGGAGACGCAGATGTAATTTCAACGTACGGAGAGACAGTTTATTGTATTAATTTCCTATAGAAGGCCCTATGAAAAGCTGAAAATGAAAATAGGCCTATGACATTATGTTCATTACAGTTGTGTCGATGTTACAACGTAACTGGGAATATAATTACTGAGTAGTCAAATTGAAACCTAAATGATAGAAAATATGATCTCACCAGAGCCCAGGGGATTTCATAGTCTGCGGGAGTGACTGATTCCTGGCCTGTAGTCAAATATACATACATATAAGTGGATGAAGCGACAGTGAAGACATAAATGTACATCCTACAGTTGCTGATTCGTATGTGCTCTCTGAAGCACGTGGCTATATCATGTCGGTAATTAAAACCGTGTGCCTCATATGATCAAAACCTTAAGTTTAACCAAGAAGTTTGGCTAAGAAAAATGTCTTAAGACTAAATTATTTGTGACTTAATGCCGGTGCCCACTTTCAATGTATATTATCATAACAATTCCAAAAATAAAAATCTTAAGACATGATTTTGAACTGCTACTTCGTTGTCACGTGGATATCACTTTGAAATACAGGACTACGTTTTCATTTTTCATCTAGTTTTTTAATTTACATGTATTTACAAAATCATAATGCGCGAATGTAGTGTGATCATAACAAACTAAGTGCACTTCAAGATACATGTACATCAGTATAAAACAAGTTAATGGTTTTTATTAAGAACAAAGCGCAAGGAGGTGACGCCACCCGAATAAATTTCAATCAAAATGATGGTGACCAAAATGTCTTTCGAAATTCCAAATTAGGACAGTTTAAATATGCGCTTGTGTTACTAATATTTAATACGAATAGAGGGACATACAAACTAATATATTTATATATATATATATATATATATATATATATATAATATATATATATATATATATATATATATAAGACACTAAGACTTGATCATGGTTCTTCCATAAATTGATTAAGAATGATGAGGAATTGTTGCTTCCATATTAGGGCTCCCTTATGACTCCCGAAGAAAGGACTTTTTTTAGAAGACATGAGACTAAATCATAGAAGTTTATGTTTATTGTGACAGTGGTTTTCATTTGGTTGACCATCTATCCTCAAAGTAACATCTTAAAGCCTTTCTAGTTGGTTTAGATGATGGCACCTGTATCACTGCATCACTTAAATGAACAGTCCTACGAAAGAGCTGAATCTTTTTCAATAATAAAAGGTTTATATAACAATAATTATTCAATAATAACAACAATAATGGAAACACAGTTGTGCAGTTAAAATATAGGAAAATATAGTAGGTTACAGTTTGGAAAATATAGTAAATTATAGTACACCATTTTTCAAAGGAAAATAAGAAAATATATTAATCTATTGGAACCCTGTTATATGTGATTAGTCTCACCATCAGGAGCCAAATCTGCCCATAGCGCATCAATGTCTGATTGGGTGATGACTTCAGGGTCCGAGAAGATATCACCGGTGGCGTAAACATCAAAGACGCTGTTGGCCTCGTTCTCGCACATCTGGGTGTGTTGCTGCCACTCTGGTACAAAGGCGGCTCGCGTTACCACTCCGTCTGTCAGAAAGGATGAACGAAACGGGGAAATAATATACAGTTGGGTCATGTTATAACGGGTCCGTGACAAAGCTCAAGTTTTGGATCCGAACGGACTTGCATGAAACAAAATGAACATATCCCATATACTCAGATTGGCAAAAACGAACTGGAGTGAGTCAGGTTCCAGTCTTCCCAAGTGGTTTGTGACACCACACCGACAGCCATCAGCTAACTAACACCTGAACAGACGAATGCGCAGGTTTTCACACCGAGGCCATAGCTGAGTGGTTCTGTCACCAATGTTTAATCCCAGTCTCGGTTGAGTGCTTATGTGTTTGATCGTTTGTATCATTTACACAATTGCTTAAGTATTGTTATAATTATATTGTAGTTTAATAAAGAGATTTTGGGGTAATTTTTTATAAACTTCATTTATTTTACATGGATTGTACAACTAGTTATGATAACTAATATGAGACACTCTCCATAGCTCGAATTTTGGCCTCGGTAATCGGCAAGGGTGGAGGAAACCGGAAGACCCGGAGATAACCGTCGAACTTAGAAAGGGCAACTACAAACCAATTTCATTACCACGCCGGGAAACGAATTTCTGGGCCGCCAGCGGAGAAGGCCGAGCGTTCTACCACTCAGCTGTCCACCTAGACTTGGTGTATTGACTTATAAATAGAAATTAGACTTGATAAGCCATGTGGCTTGACATGTAACTGTGATCAAGGTTAAAAGACGGATTGACCAGTGTAGAAGTAGTAATCTGAAGCCAAATTTAAATGGTTTAGTTGAGAAGATACTTTTTGGGGAATATGTCAGAACTGATCATAAAATATCGGGTAAATATAAGGAATTAGAAGGAATTAGAAAACGATGGTCCCTAAATCTAATAAATCTTGAAATGAAAGGATAGGAAAAAAATTATTATTTCATATGTTTGGTATTTCGATGTCAGTTTGCTGAATTTAAGATTGTCCATATATGAATTGTGTATCAATTATCAATTGTATTGATTCTGTTTTTTTTATGTAATGCTTCTTTGACGTATATTTTGTAGAATTTATAAAAAAACATATCACATGAGAGAAAAATATGAAATATTTTATTACCTTTTTTGTGTTCTTTTAAGCTGTATGAGTTATTTAAATCCTTCTTATAAATACATAAACGGCTTGGCCCCTTCGTCTCTGTGTGATATTTTTTCCTATGGCTAAAAACGCCCATCTATATTCGACACGCTCAACACACATTATTCTTAAAAAAACAGGCATCGAATCCTTCATGGCTGGTTTATTGTATACAAGCAGTGTTCTTTGGAACGCCTTTCCTCAAAATCTAGTGCGTCCCAAATTTGCGTTCAAACTTCATTAGTCTTTCAGCGGAATCTTAGCTTCTTGTACTACAAAGTCGTTTTATCTGGCACAGTCATTTACGTGTCGCTTTTATGCACATGATAACCTTATGATTTTAAATTAAAATCAATCATTTTGTAAAAGTTTTACATTCGTGGTATTTCATTTACATTTGTATTGTTATATTATACGTATTGATATATCATTGTCATATTGATCATAATTTGCTTGTTATATATACCTGGATGAGGGTCCCCATACAACAGAAATGTTCTTCTGGTGCAGGCTATGTTATACACGAGATATATATAAATAAAAAATAAAAATTCACTCTCCTCGCAGGTTCTCTGTCCGTACAGTAGAAAAGCAGATACATGAAGCGTTCTAATCTGATAGACTGACAGGTCCTGTGAAATCTCCCTACAAATTCATTTGCAAACAGTTAATCAAACCCTGATTTTTATCTTCTTCGTAAAAACCTCTTGTGTTTTTTTTTTTTACAGAAATAAAGTTCACTAGCGACACCTTTAAACCTGTCATGATTGAAATGCGGGAAAATCGAACCAGTTATTTCTTTAAGAATTTCACTGACAGTAGTGAAATTTATAAGTATTCATATTTTTTTAACAAAAATATGAGATATTTGTATATTTGCGCCGTGCCCCACGTTTAAACTTTTCTTTTAAGAACTAAAACTTGCAAAGCACCAGTATAATTATTTCGACCAGTGAGAGCGGGGCGTATAACTGGGTGTTGGCAAAATAGTCATATTTAGCACGGCGCCATTATACACTGCTTCCATGGAGGCATTCTACGGCTCCTCGTGTGAGTAGCGGTAGAATGAATTGGTCTAGTTATATAATGAGGCCATTGCGTTGGGAGTGTGTCCGTTTGAATGTGTATGGCAGTGTGACGCGGCATGCTAGATTTGATGGACTTACTTTCCTGCATGCGATCAAACTCTCTCTGAATGTCGGCCTTGGTCATTGTGGGACGGTTCTGCGAGTAGAAACAGAAGGAGCGGCAGCCGGTACGGGCTTCTCGTTCTTCCGGAGCGTCACAACTACCACAGGTCCATCTGAGGAAAAGGTAAAGATTGATTTTTATCAGGTAGTATATGACCTACTGGATAGATATACACATGTTCCTACTGGCTCAAAGACAAAATACCTATGACCGATGAGGTTATGCCAATTTACTGCGTCCGCTAGAACCCAAATGTGTCTCAGAAAGCCAAGGCTTGGCAACATCGTTTGTGTGTTTTTTCTTCGCAACAACTAAAAGTAGTATTGCCTCGTTGATTTCTCTCATGCCTTCATGTTTCACCGACAATTTGCGTCCCTGGGTAGCGTATATAACCAGTTTACTAATCGAGTGACAAGACAAAACGTGACCACTTGATGCATCATATACGAAATAAAAATGTCAAGTAATGTTATTGTAGTTGAGAAAGTTATTAATAGATAAAAGATATTTCTTTAAGAATAAATGGTTTGATAGTCAGAGGTCGGCCAAGGGGGAGCGACTTTTCCTGACATCGGGCGTTGGATACATCTTTATCTGGATAATAACACGAGGATACATCTTTATCTGGATAATAACACGAGAAAAAAATATTCGCCTGCCAGGATAATAATGCAGAGAGCATAAGACTGGCGACGGAGTATATACCTAATTTTCAAGATGCTCTGATCTTTATGATTTATTAACGATTTCATAGAGAGGAAAGTAATGTGTTGATGTTACCTTACGACATAGGATTGTTTTTCTTACTCATAAACGTCGTGAATCACGATTGTCTTAGTTACTCATAACTTTTAAGACAGGTCACAGGGTCCGTTCTAATTTTATCCCGCCAAGGAGGTCGAAGTCTCGCATTGTCTAATTTTGGTTTGCTTTGATCCATGATTCCCGGTAACATTTGAAGAGAGATCTAAATAATATTGGTGAAATTGTTTGCATTTTCACAACGAAATTGGAAAGTTTTGAGGAAAGCATATTTTTATATTTGATAATTTAAGATTCGATGTCATATTTCAGACTGTTTTAAAGGGATGGATTGGATTTTGCTTGTACTAATTTCGGGACGGAAATTTTAGAAAAGGAGAAACGTATTTCCAAATTTCCGTTCTCAGGATAACGCGAGATTTTTTAATTCAGCCCATCCACCTGACACATGATAACTAAATTACCATTCATTTTCATGATATAATATTATTACTCACGGGTCCTGGGCAACAGCAAAACCAAGGAGGCAAGCAAACACGAACAGCTTCATATTGGCAATCAACTGAAAAAAATAACAGACGAATATAACTTTAAACTTCCTTTTATAAAGTTACTAGAGAGACAGATTTATCATTTGGACATTGTCTTAATTTATGTGTTTTTTTATTAAATTATTGTGTGTGCCATAAATTTTCGTGAGTACATTGCGTAAACAGCCATAAACCTAAATAATATGAGCAAGTTTAGACAAAAATAAAACATTATGCCTCAGCTAACGGCAAACATTAAGCAATAATGTTATGATAAACGGTATAAAAATCTGTGGAACAATAGAAAATCGAAACGTTGCTCGCCGCTTTCATATTCACTCCCCCTCCCCCACTATATATATATATATATATATATATATATATATATATATATATATATTAAACTAACTTAAAAATTAATATTAGTATTTGTTCCATCATTAGTATGTATATATCACTACGTATATAGATAATATTACATTTAGTTTAACCCAAAGCCAGTTCAGTAAAAAAGCATAGTTACCTTAAAGCAGTGAGGACGGGAGCTGAAATTCTTGGCTTTTTATAACGGTACTCTGGGTAAACGACACCTGTTCGGTAGGCAGATAAGAAAATGACACGTATCTAATGCCTGTGTAAGCATGCGCGTCAATTATTGCCATAAATTAGTGATCCATTATAGCTCCTTAACACAATCTGTTTTAAAAAGTACACTATGATCTAATTGAGCTGTAAAAATAAGCGAGTCTAAATTTATTATTCTAATTGCTTTTATTGTTTATGTCTTTTGTAAATTATAATATACAACACTGTTTATTTATGTTTGTCACTTACCACTCTAAATGTCATGTTGTGTTAAAGTGAATATTAGCCATCACGTGCTAATTTATGTGTTGCTTAAAGTGAGATTTGCCCTTGATAGGAGACTTCATGCATTTGTGCTCTTTGCTGCAGAATGCTCTCCTGTGTAGTAAGTGCTTTACCCAGGTCAGTACAATGGCCAGGCGCCCCCGTGGATAAACCAACAAACTGTAAGTAGTAACTTTAGGATACCGGCAGAAAGTTTGAAATGTGTCTTAAATTGGCTGATTCAGAGATATCTTCATTTAAAGACGGTCATTGAGGACGACATCTTAGAGCATTTATTTTTAATGTACCCAATCTTGTTACATTGGAAATATATATATATATATATATATATATATATATATATATATATATATATATGCCTTTTATTGTCTGTTTGACACATTTAAAATATTTTTGAATTTAGTAAAAGGTTTTAAAATCATTCTGGTACCAGTACGTATTTGTTCATTCTAAAGTAGGTTTAGATGTATAAAATTCCATAGTATGCTCGGAAATTGAACCAAAGTCTATAATTCTATTGATGAATATATTAAATTCCATGAATATCAGGGTGGAGGGGGGTTGCAATGAGCCCTTTTTCTAAGAGTGCTAACATCTAACCCCCCCCCCCCCCCCACCCCACCCATCGACGGCTCTGATTTCCATGTGTTTAGCCTAGAGAGCGGACAACCTACTTTCGTAATTGACCAGTCATGACTGAAATATCCTGAAAAAAAATCCAAAATGTTTCGTTCGATAAGAAATCTATAATTATCTGGTCCACGTGTTTTGTTTCCCAAAGACAGTGTCAATTGATGTGGCAGTCCCAGGTCAAACGCTTTTTAAATGGCAGGTGTTATTTTGTCCTCACAAAGACGGTCACAGGTGCGGCCATCTGGTGATTACGAACCACGTTGACTACAGAATAAATTTAGACATGTGGTTGACTATTTTATTCATAGTTGTTAATGAAACCCCGCTTTGCGACTTGGCCCTTATGCTTATGCCACTGGGACCAGTAGAAGTATTGAAACAACATTTGTTACTAGTCAACACCAGGACGCAGTCAGCGCCAACTGGCTCAGCAGTTTAGTGTCGGTTAAACTCAAGTGCACGCAATATATATTCAAGCGGAAGGCTAAATATATGACAGCCACGTATTATGTTCAATATGTATTCAATAGGTTGCCTTCGTATTGCCTCAAGTGTAAATATGTTTCGTTCAGCAGTCAAAACGTTTGTTTATATGTACATTATTTTTATCATGAATAAATATATACAACACTTTTGTTTTCTTTTTTGTTATATGCGACCATGGTAAGAGTTTCACAAATACGACCACCCCAAAATTACGAACACTTTGCTCAGTCTACAGTATATATTCATTTCTGGTATGAATTTGCAAAAAGTCTGAAATATATATCTAATAAATGATATTATTTGTTAATAATATGATATTATCTCATAATGTTTTTTAAATACTATATATAAATATATATATATATATATATATATATATATATATATATTTATACATTTTAGTAACATAATGGCAGGATATGCGGTAGATATATGGCATGAAATCAGGACACCGGTCCTGCTAGTTGGCGCGCCACACGTATCAGAAGTAACCGGGTTAATTTGTTGCAAAATATAAGGCGATCAATTTTAACGATATGATATGAGGACCCTGACCCTGAGTACAATATCACCTGGTTAAATTTAGGACTGTTCAAATCAATGTTGGAGTAGTCTTGTAAATTTTAGAAACGTATGCTCTATTCACAGAGGCGTCTATTATAAATATAGCAAAATATGAGCCAAGCCCTCCCCTATACGAGTACTTACGAAATTTAGGGGGGGGGGGTCGGCGTTTTCGTGTCTTTTTTAGACTTTTGTTCAAGGTATTACCTTAATAATTGATTTCAGACATCGGAATGGGCCATTTTTAATTCCCTAGTATATATATCGAGAGATAGGACAGCTGAATGACATGTAAAATTTAAACTGTAAGACAATTAATCTTTTAACACCTAGATAGGTACAAAAAAGAGCTAGTTTCACCATTCACTACAGAAGTGCGTGTACTCGATAACGTCCATGTATGCCGCTTGAGCAGTATCCCTGTGTTGCCAGATTATGCATCAGTAATATACACAGTCGTTACTTTGCTGTCTTTTACACGTGTCATTTTCACATGGTTCATAACTATCAATAAAGGTTTGCCGCCACAGAGATTCCGCCTTTCAAGTACAAGAAAGGTGTGTTTCAAATTACAATTGGACGCCTTTTATTTTTGCCTCTCACGTAGATACATTAGAACATATATCTGTTTTGCCTTGTAGATACAATGGAACAAAAGTTTTGAATTGCCGTGTTAGTCTGTACAAAAGGTTATGTAAATGGTTGACATCTTTAAAATAAGACTAGCTGTGTGTGGGTTCTTGTACACAAGCTCTCAGGTGCTCGGCCCCCTTCCTCAGGTGTAAATGGAGCTGTTTCTCAGGTAACTGTTCCCATCGTGGTTCATTGTTAAGTTGTGTCGGTGCTGGCTGAATCAGGGGGTTGATGGATTAGTGATCATGATTTCCAGGTAGCAGGTGTCCAATGAAGTGGTTACTGATAATTAAAAGCAAGGGAGTGTTCAAAGTTGAATTATGGCACATGGCCCTGCAACAAAGCCAGATGCAAACCATGTGCAATAAAATCACTTTAAACATTAATAGTTAAACCTATAAGGTACGAGAACATTTCAGTTGCGAGTCGAGGGGAGTGGTGTATTGTATACAATGCAGGATCTGTCCAAATATTTCATACATAGGTGAAACTGGATAAACCTTGAGACAACGGCCATAGACAAACCATTAGCTCAAACAACCGCTTTGTGCCAATAGGAAAACAATTCTCTGAAAACGGACATCAGGCCTCGGACATGAAAATATGTGTTTTAATGTTTAACCTGCCAGATACACACTACAGAAGATTACGGGAACTGTGAAACTCATAGAACAGTTTGACTGCATAAATATGGGATTAAGCAAAGATAACGGATTCCTAACACATTACAAAGACTTAACAAAGACTCGACTATTTTAGACTATGTACATACATTTTGATATTTTATACCATGTTATAGGTGTTCCTTTTATTGTGTGACACGGGCGTAACTCGTGTTGTTGTTGCACTTTATGTTTAATCCGTACTGCTTGAACTCTCGTTCTCATGCTGGCTGGGGGTTTTCACGCCTGGTCCAGGTCACGTGATGACCCTGGTATGTAGAGATACACACAGCGATGTTTTTCTAGAGAATTCTTGTGACGTGTGCTTACCGTGTATAATGTATTATTCTACGAATGTTCTAGATGAACAGACCAACGTCGAATTTGCTAGGACAAAAGAGCAGTTGTTTGATCGCTGGTGTAGTTCTAAAAATGTAATGAAAGATTATGACAATTCGAGCCAGTTGATTTTGCTTGAAGAATTTAAGCGATGCATTAACGCAGACGTTAAAACTTTTCTCGATGAGAAAAGTCCTGAAGTGCTGCTCAATTAGCTGATGATTATTCATTAACCCACAAAATGTCCTTTACTAACAAATCTAAGCAGTCATTCACAAACAAGAATGTAAATCAGTATGGTCAAAAGAAGTTTAAAGCGCTGTCACCCAGTACTAGTAGTCCTGATGGTTCAGCAAAGTCCATTGCTACATCTCAGTCCACGTCCACTGTGTCCAAGTCCAACAAAGACCAGTAATTTTCAAAGAAAATCTGTAATTACTGCAAGAAGGAAAGTCATATAATATATGACTGCTGGAAACTTGCGAATAAACCAAATAGAAACCTTCTGGGTTTGTTTCAAAATCTATGCATAGCTTAGTACAAGAGCCAGGCTCATTTAATGTAAATAAGGGGTACAACTCCTTTATTGACTCCAATAAAGAGTTTGATGCTACGGAGGCCCAAGTGCCGTCTGAATCCAAAGAAGAATCTGTAGCTTGCGGGGTAAAAACCTTAGTTGATTCCTGCGAGGAATTAAATAAGGCTAGGTCCTTTCAAGACTCCTGCGAGGAGTATCCTTTAAATAAGGCTAAGTCCTTTAATGACTCTTGCGAGAGTATTTCAAATGAGGCAAGGTCCTCAGAAGTTTGTTTCTGCTGAGGAAAATTCCTCTGTTGACTCCCATGAGAAATTTGATGATAAAAAGGTTGGGGATTCCTTAAAGGACTCTGACAAAAAGAGTTTATGACTGACACTGTCAATGTCAGTTCTTTGTTTGATGAGGTTCAGGTAGTAGATTCCTCTCCTGACTCTGAAATGGAGTTATTTTAGCCATTCATACATGATGGTTTTGTATCACTTTCAAGTGATTTTTCAGATTCTACCCCTATTAGAATTTTGAGGGACACTGGTTCAGGCCAGACTCTCATATTAGCAAACACTTTGCCATTTTCTAACAGGTCCTTTACTGGTGCACATGCACTTGTTTATGGTGTGTTTTCAGACAGGCACACTTCAGTTCCGCTTCACAGTATCCATTTAAAGTCAGATTTGATTTATTGGAATATTACTGTGGGCATTAGAACTACTTTACCCTTGAAGGGAATTCATCTGCTACAAGGCAATGGTGTTCCAGGTGATAAAGTAAAGCCTGTACCAATAGTGACAGAAAAGCCGTCACTTGATCAGGACACTGATCCGGAAAGTCAGGAAATTCCTGGTTTGTATCCATCATGTGCTGTAACTAGATCTATGGCCAAGAAAAACACACATGAAGATAATGGTCAAGATAATAACACTCTGAGAGTCACTAGTGACTCGTCTAATGACTCGCCCGTACAGGATGCAGCATTCTCAAGGTCGGAACTTATCGCGGAACAGCATAAGGACCCTGATATTTCATGTTTGTTTCCCAGGATAGTTTCTAAAGATGAGCTGTCACAGAACCCAGTTTGTGTCTATGTCAAAAATGGAGTGCTTATGCGTAAATGGCGACCACCTGATGTATGCGCTGATGATGAGTGGGCCATCAAACATCAAATAGAAATGCCCAAAAGTTTTCGCAGTGAAGTTCTAAGCATGGCACACGAGGCCCCTTCGTCTGGCCATTTAGGTATAAATAAAACTTATCAGAAAGTTAGTACACACTTCTATTGGCCTAACCTCCGGAAAGATGTTGTACAATATTGTATATCATGTCATACATGCCAGATGGTAGGCAAGCCCAATCAGAATCCTCCTAAGGCCCCCACTTAGGTCTATTCCTGCTTTCGAGGAACTATTAAGTAGGATTATTGTTGATTGTGTTGGACCAGTGCCAAAAACAAAATCTGGACATGAATACATACAATATCTGACAATTATGTGCGCATCTACACGATTCCCTGAGGCAATACCACTGCGCAAAAATTAATGCCAAAAGTGTTGTCAAAGCTCTGACCAAGGTTTTTTACAAATTTAGGATGACCAAAATCCGTCCAGTCTGACCAAGGGTCTAATTTTATGTCTGGCTAATTCCAACAAGTTATGCTTGAGCTAGGTATAAAACAGTACAGCTCTTCGCCATACCAACCTGAAAGTCAGGGCACCCTCGAGCGTTTTCACCAGACATTAAAAAACACGATCAGGACTTATTGCTTTGACACACAGAAAGACTGGGATGAAGGAATCCACCTATTGTTGTTTGCTGTCAGAGAATCCTTTCAAGAGTCCTTGGTTTTCAGTCCCTTTGAACTAGTTTTTGGACACTCCGTTCGAGGTCCATTGAAACTGATAAAAGAAAAACTCTTGTGTGAAAATCCTGATTCTCTTAGTTTACTGCAGTTTGTCTCAGACTTTAGCACAAAACTATACAATACTTGTGAGATTGCAAAGTCAAATCTAAAATCTGCACGAAGTAAAATGAAAACAAAGTATGACAAGCACACTGTAAGGAGGACTTTGAGCCTGGTGAAAAGGTCCTAGCCTTACTTCCCATCCCTGGCAGACCTCTACAAGCTAGGTATTTTGGTCCTTACATTGTTGACAAGAATGTCAGTGATTTAAATTACATACTGTTGACACCAGATAGACGTAAGAAGAAACAACTGTGCCATGTTAACATGTTGAAACCATATTATGACAAAAATAGCATATCAGATGTTGTACATAATGTTATTGCTATAAATTGTGTAAACACTGACCCTGACCCAATTAAAGTAGATAATGATTGTAAGTGTGATGTAGACATTCAGTGTGATACAGTACCATTAAAAAACTCAGACGTGCGGAACAACCTGGATGCCAAACTGTCACACCTTACCGCACACCAACAATAAGACCTCAAGAACCTGCTGCGGAATTATGAACATTTGTTTAGTGACATTCCAACGCGAACTAACATGTTGTGCCATGATGTCGATGTTGGCGAGGCAAGCGCAGTCAAGCAACATCCATATAGACTGAATCCAGAAAAGCTTTACACTGTCATTCTCCAAGAGTATACATTTAAAGAACTTATCGTTGTGACGGTGTTAGTATCCAGGTACTGTGCACATTGATTATTTTTCTGTATGATTGTATTGATTTGTTGTTATACCGCTGTTTTACTGTATAATTGTAATGATTTAGTATATTGTAATGTTAGGGTTGTTTTAAGAATAAATTATAGTTATTTGTTAACAAAAAACCACTGACTTCTTAATCATTTCCCTAGACATTTCACGCTTCCTGGTGTTACAGAATCTGATTTTTTTATCTCTCTTACAGAATTTGTGTTCATCACGCATACGTGATCTGTTTATATTAGTAATTAGGTTCCGTAATAAACAATACACAACACAACTATTGAAAACTTGGAACACTCCCTTGCTTTTAAGGATCAGTAACCACTTCACTGGACACCTGCTTCCTGGAAATCATGATCACTAATCCACCCATCCCCTGATTCGGCCAGCACCGACACAACAATAACTGAACCACACTGGGAACAGCTACCTGAGGAGCAGCTCCATTTACACCTGAGGAAGGGGGCTGAGCACCAGAAAGCTTGTGTACAAGAACCTACACACAGCTAGTCTTATGTAAAAGATGTCAACCATTTACATTACCTTTTATACAATGGAACACATCTTGATTATTGCCTGTCTTGAATATAAAAAGGAATGACTCTTTATACAAGAGAACATCTCCTTACTTTTTTCTGTCTTGTTCATGAAATCGTGGCGACGTAACAGTGTATGCGCTTGGTTCCAACTGTCCAAAATCTTGACCACTTTACCCTTTCCTCCGGGAGTAAATGGGTACTGGTCAAGTATGGGCGGCAGGCAAAGAAATAAAAAACTTCTAGTGCCGTATGTTGCTGTTTGGTTTGTCTGCATTGTAGATACATTGGATCTCTATTTTAGTTACAATGTAAATTTCTTTATTTGTTTCTGTATTTAAGATCAAATGTTAAATGTCGTCCCGCATGAGGCCTGTTAACGAGATTTCACCGTTTATATTTCCGTACTTCAGTGGACACAAAGGTGGCAGTACATTTGTATCTCGCGATAAAGCGGTCAATCGAAAAACGATTTCTGATGTGTGTTAATATTTCATTCCTCTCTATGTCAGAAGCGACTGGGATACAAAGTGGGATACGACTGGGATATAAAAATACGTACTTCCATGCACATACATTAATCTACAGTTATGCTTAGCCTTTAGTCATTCATTTTTTTTAATTCTAGATTTACGCAAGTTTCGGCGATGACGCCTGCCCGTCTGGTTAATAAAAGATCAGGATGTATACAAATTCATTTAAGCTTATCATTAAAGATAACTTATCAGGTTAGATCACTTACTTATTATTTCTTTTTCAAGTTTCTTTTTCGTTCCAATCAAAAACATAATGTGATTATTATAGATAAAAAATTAAACAGATTAAGTTATAAGAACTTAATGTATACATATAAGGCATTACACGGTTTAATGCCAGTGTATCTTGGCAATAAACATCAGAGCTATCAACCACTTAGAACGCTCCGTTGTCGACACCACCGCCTGTTCACGGTGCCATCAGCAAGAACTGTTTTACGGAGATGTTCATGTTGAAATGTAATTTAATGTTAAAATCCATCTCAACAATATTTGATTTTTACACTTTAACTATTCCATGAACGTAAGGGGAATGTGACCACCGAAGACAATGATAGGCTTGAGTGATGATGTAACATAAACTTCAAATGTTGCAATGCCAAAATCAAAGCCAAGTATTCTTTTTCAATAGTGAAGAAGTTTGTAAGGTTTGCATTGAACTTTCTTGAGAAATAACAAATTGGATGCTCGATGCCATCACTGCCTTCTTGTAACAACACAGCACCAGTAGCAATATCACAACTCTACAGCTAAATTAAAGGGTACAGAATGTCTGGAGCTGCTTAAACTAGTGAACTTTGCAGAATTGCTTTCAAATTCTGGAATGCATTTTCACACTGAACATTCCCAACAAACTTTTTTTCTTCTTAAACAAATTAGTAAAAGGTTCAGCTGCAGCAGAAAAATATGGTCAAAACTTTCTGTAATATTCAACTATACCAAGAAAACGCACTATTTGCTTTTTATTTTCTGGTCTAGCAAATGCAGAAATAGCACTTAATTTAGCATCAACAGATTTTACTTGACTCTGTCCTACAATAAGACCCAAAAATGTTACTTGTGCATAACAAAACTCAGATTTTACTAAGTTGACGGTCAGACTTGCTTCGCTGAGTCTTTCAAAAAGATCGCGAAGAATTCGCAGATGTTTCCCCAGGTGTCGCTGTACACGATAAGGTCATCAATATATGCGTCGCAGCCCTGAATGTCCTTGACAGATTACGCGCTGAAACATGCCTGGCGAGTTCTTCATGCCAGACGGTATGACTTTACACTGGTACAGTCCTTGCGGCGTCACAAATGTGGACACTTCTTTCGCTCATTCTGTCAACAGAACTGGCCAGAATCCTTTTAACATGTCAAATTGGAAACATATCTGGAGCTACCGACTCTATCAATATAATCATCGATCCTCGGAATAGGGAACGTGTCAGTCTTTGATGACAGAGTTCAGTTTTCTATAATCTGTGCACATACGGTACCTTTCATCAGGTTTGGGCACTTAAATATATGTTGAACTCCAGTTACTATTACTAGATTCAATAAAATCATTGTCCAGCAAATATTGAATCTCATCTTGTGGATACTTCTGCTATAAGGATGCTGCTTGACTGCGCTTGCCTCGCAACATCGACACCATGGCGCAATATGTTAGTTCTCGTTGGAATGACACTAAACAAAAGTTCACAATTTTGCAGCAGGTTCTGAGATCTTGTTGTTGTTGTGCGGTAAGATGTGAAAGTTTGGAATCCAGGTTATTAAGCAGTTTTTAGTGGTACTGTTCCACACTGAATGTCTACATCACACTTACAATCAGTATCTAATTAACTGGTTCAGGATCAGTTTTTACACAATTAACAGCAGTAACATTATGTACAACATCTCATGTGCTATTTCTGTTATAATATAGTTTCAACATGTTAACATGGCACCTTAACCATTACTCTACACGCTCCACTTAATGTTACCCGGACGTCATGTCACAAAATTCTCGTTTCCTTTAAGGTATTTTCATAAAAGGGTCTGTAATACAGAATAAAATTCTATACTGGTCATTAACAATGGGTATTTAGTTGCTTGCATATAGTCGTTCAAATGTGTCAACCTGGCTATAATTGGCAGCTGAGCTTTGATTGGTCGGTTCATAATGTCCTTAATTTCTATTCTCTTGGAAATCTCCCCTATTATTGTCTTGTTATATACACCTATTAATGTATGGGGTTTTTAAACATGCGATAATCGTTTCACGTACCTGTATTTAAAGAACTTAAATAAACATAAAAGGTTGTTAAACATAATTCTCTTCCGGCTTCCTGTAGGCGGCCTTCCGGAGTAAGGCTAGCTAAATATAATTTTTTTCACATATGTTTCGTACATATTTCGAGTCGACAAACTTTGATATAAACAAACGGGTAATGTGTTCATATCATATATCCTTTCACTTTTGCAATTCCGTGTTTCACTGGTACAGAGAGATAATAAAATAACCTCTGAAGAAATATTCACGTGCATATCAAAAGCCATAGTAAAGCTCGCCTGCTACCCGACAGATGGCGCTATGAAAGGATGTTATGACTAATGTTTCGTTTATAATCAGACATCATTAATAAATAACTAAGCTCACAGAACTTGGGTAATTTTGGATATTGTGACCACTGGCATTATATCTATTTGATAATCTGAGAATCTATCATTATTAATATATATATATATATATATATATATATATATATATATATATATGTATATATATATATATATATACGCTAGTCTTTGTCCAAAGTTATGTCATATGCTACATATTTTATATATATATATATATATACATATATATATATATATATATATATATATATATATATATATATATCTGTTGATTTGGCATTCTGTTTTTCAATTCATTTCTCAAGTTAGTCGACTCAAATATATATACATATACTCTATATTACATGATATATGCTGTGGTTGGTTGCATATTCGCGACGTTAACATTTCGTGATATCCACCTTTTCCTTGCTGGGCGAGGGTTCGTTTTAGCGATCTCACCATCCAGTCACTACACACAGTATATCCTTTATCAAATTTTTCACAAACTGTACACTTTGAGAGGGATAAAGGTAATATGGAGCGACTGGACATTATTACTCATTATAGGTAGATAATGTAAAAGCTCATATATGACACAGAATATCAGTGTTAGAACAGTTTTTATACCTGAACTGGTTTGCCTGTATAGATATTTTGAATAAATAGATACCCTCTAAGAGACGGATAACAATTAAATTCATAATCCCATAATTTTATGACGCTATAGACATAGATAATGTATATGAGATGCAAATGAGAATTCAGTGTATGCACATGTTTACCTGTAAAGGTCAAGGTCAAGGTAAAGGTGTGGGTTTATAGTCTGATATCATCGACGATGTCAGTCTCATCCGACTTTACACTTTGCCTTTCTTGTGTTTCGGGTCTTTTTATTATTCTTGTAGCATGTCCCGGCTCCCAGGGGAGCATACAACCCAAGCAGCCATATCAGGCGCTAGAAGGTTATTTCTTTCTACATTTGCCTGCTTCCCATGACCAGTACCCATTCACTCCTGGGTCGAGAGGGCGCACCCTTGTGGTAGAGACCTTCGCTACGGGTCTTAGCGCAGACGGCGGTCAGAACGGATCACGAACCCACAACCTTGCGATCACAAATCCAGCGCCCTATTCGTAACACCAGCCTGGGTTGTTCGGACGTCTCATTGTTTTATTTCGCGATATTTCCCATCAAAATGTCAAGATGATGAAACCCCCGTAAACCAAAGCCATCGATGCACAATCTAAAAATTGTTGTTAACAAAAAAGGTGAAAATGCACTGCGGTCAAACAAAATAATTAATATTAGAAGCAAAGGGTGCACTGTTAGCTGTGCGAGAGTGTCAGGGTATCGGTGTCGACATAGCAAGAGAAACAAGTGATCCATGGGTCATGACGCTCAGCCAACTGACATGTTGACAATATGTCCTTGCACTGGTAACTAATTAAGAAAATGTAGGTGGCATCATCGTTCATGCATATTGGTTTAAGTTCAAAGGTACCCCAAAACTCTGAGGTTATAGGTCACAGAGACCCAATTTCAGGTTCCTGGGGAGAACTTTTGAGGAACTCTCGGGATGTCAAGTGAGAAGATTCTGAGTCCAATGGTTTTGATTTGTTCCCTTCTTTGCTATCAAATTTTCAATTATTATGAGGGGGGTGGTAGCTTTTAAGCCCCACAGGCTAGCTTAGACAATATTAGTAACACAGGCTTAATTTCATGTTTCCAAGGAGACTTTTCATGGACCTCCTTAGAAGTTAAGTTAGAAGATTTTAGGTTCAATGGTTATGATTGTGCCCTGCTTTTGTACCAAAATTTCAATTATGCTCGGGGGTGCTTATAAGCCCCATAGCTCAAAGAATATGGGTAACTGAGACTTAATTTCGGGTTTCCAAGGAGATCGTTCATAAACCTCACTGGCTGTCAAGTTAGAAGATTACAGATCCAGCGGTTACGATTTGTGCCTGGTCAACGGACGGACAGACGGACAGAGAGACGGACGACCGACAAAGAGATATTGCTAAAGCTCAGATGACTTACAGTCAGTTGAGCTAAAGATTAATACAAAAAAACATGCAAACCAAGAGGAACATGTATCACGGTTCATTAACCCCTTGGATGGATCACAGGTAAGCTTAGAACAAAGGCGGTCCCTGATGGGTCTAGCCTTTGGCCGGAAAACAGAATTTGCTCCATCTAACAATGAGAAAGGATACTTTTATTTAAATTACCTAAAACCCTATAAAATCATAAATCATAATTGTTTTGAGTAAGGCTGTTATTTGATAAACTCATCACGTAACAAACGAAGAGAACATATAATGTCTGGCCATCTGAAATAAGTATTATTATCTCAGTAAAATAAAACCAAATGAAGGTGGGATTATTTTCTTCAGAATAATTGATAAACTGAACAAGTACGTGTTAAGGCTTAAATGTGCTTTGTAAAGTTTCTTTTACATCTTTCACCTTTTTTTTATAGAAATCGGTTAACTTTTATATTTAGTTCTTTTGTCAGTAAAACAAACTTTCTGTGTTTAAAATCTGCAAACTGAAAGTGCTAACAAATTTTAAAATATTTCAATAATGAAACTTAGTATCTCTAAAAAGGTGTCAATAATTTAATTTCTGCGTACGGTGTCTATTACAATCGCTTGATAACAACGGCTCTTTAGCTCTGTTGGAGGAGGGCAGGTCCCTGTCAACCGCCTCTTCCTTTTTAGAAGAGGTTCGACTGGAAGACCACCGACTTTCTTGAGAGCTTGCACCTCCGATGATTAATGAGGCCCCGCCTACAAAAGGTAAAATTATATGTTGTTGTTGTCATCCAGATTGTTTACATCAGTGCCGAGGAGGCTTCTGGATTAATGGTATTTTGTTTATTTTATAAGCAAATGGACTTACTGTACCATGATTTATTATAATTAGACGATAGAAGGTTCTAGAGAATTTAGGCAATGTGTAATTACCAGTGGGTTAATTCCAGAAAATCCCGTAGGTGCTAGTCTTGACGAGAAAAGACCTGACCGTTCTAGAGACTTCTAGAAGTTTCGGCTACCCAGATATAAAAAGGCGATGTCAAGGTCGGTCAGTCAGTGAATGAATTTGGAAGTTAGCGTCACCTGGTGACAGGTCGTGTTATATCAACGACAGATTTGGTGTGCACCGAGCGGGATCAAGTTATAAATTCCGCGAGGAGATTATAAGTCCTGGAGACTGTACATTTAGTTACAGCCGAGCATGGCGCTGGAAGATTACGTGACTTGTATTTGTTGAAGATGTTGTTGGTTTTGAGATTGTAGCCAGTCAACGACGGCGGTGGCTAATTGTTGACTGTTACCAGAATAAATTGTTGTCTTTCAATTCAGGACTTTCGGAACGAAAAATCTCGGGAAAATATGTCCCCTGCGTGTGTGGTGTTTCAAATGTTTGGTTAAACCAAAGATTATAAGTCCTGGAGACTGTACATTTAGTTACAGCCGAGCATGGCGCTGGAAGATTACGTGGCTTGTATTTGTTGAAGATGTTGTTGATTTTGAGATTGGAGCCAGTCAACGACGGCGGTGGCTAATTGTTGGCTGTTACCGGAATAAATTGTTGTCTTTCAATGCAGGACTTTCGGAACGAAAAAACTTCGGGAAAATATGTCCTCTGCGTGTGTGGTGTTACAAATGTTTGGTTAAACCAAAGATTATAAGTCCTGGAGACTGTACATTTAGTTACAGCCGAGCATGGCGCTGGAAGATTACGTGACTTGTATTTGTTGAAGATGTTGTTGATTTTGAGATTTGAGCCAGTCAACGACGGCGGTGGCTAATTGTTGGCTGTTACCGGAATAAATTGTTGTCTTTCAATTCAGGACTTTCGGAACGAAAAATCTCGGGAAAATATGTCCCTGCGTTTGTGGTGTTACAAATGATTGGTTAAACCAAAGATTATAAGTCCTGGAGACTGTACATTTAGTTACAGCCGAGCATGGCGCTGGAAGATTACGTGACTTGTATTTGTTGAAGATGTTGTTGATTTTGAGATTGGAGCCAGTAAACGACGGCGGTGGCTAATTGTTGGCTGTTACCGGAATAAATTGTTGTCTTTCAATTCAGGACTTTCGGAACAAAAAATCTCGGGAAAATATGTCCCTGCGTTTGTGGTGTTACAAATGTTTGATTAAACCATAATGAGCTATGTCATCAATTTAATGTTAAGATAAATATTGTAACATATAATGGAATAATTAATGCTATCCCAAAACGATGGCAAAGTTCGCTTGAAACTGAAAAAAAGTATATATTGTTCAACGCCTTATATTTTTAACTTTGATAAAATAATTATGACTAAATATCTGGCTAAAAGTGTATATTCCATAGTGATTCATAAGAACCTGGAGAAGCCAACTTCTGCAATCAAGAATTGGGAATCTGACCTACAAACAAAATCTGAAGAGAAAGTAGATAAAGGTTTCATTAATATATTTAACAGTACTACATCTGTGAAATTAAGGATATAAAATTTGATATTTATACCGCAGAATTACTTTCAACCCTTTACTTTATAGGATAAATATCATTAATTCTGAAGAGTGAAGTTTTGCAAAAATGAGGATGAAACCATTTTACACTTATTTTAGGAGTATTGTTTTTCCAGATTGATTTGGAGTAATATTCTTTATACAGTTAAATCATAGGGAGCTGTTGGAAAAAAACATTTATATAGTCCATTGATAATGTTATCTTAGGATGTTACAATACAAGATGGTTGAATTTCATTACTTTACTCATCAAAAGATATTTATATATTAGTAGATGTAGAAGAGAACAACCAACAACTAGGAAGTGTAAAATGTTTATTAAAGAAATATATTATTTTGAAAATTATATCGATGTCAAAAGAGAGAAACTGCAACAGCATGAAAATAAGTGGAAATCTCTCCACCGCATCATTCAAAAATAATTTTATGAAAGTGATACTCAAAGTGGCAACATTTCATTTGAACAAATTGCTAATGGCATGGATCTGTATACATATTGAAATAAAAATTACCTTATTGATACAAAGTTTATTAAAGAAATTCATTATTTTGAAAATTATATCGCTCTCAAAAGAGAGAAACTGCAACAGCATGAAAATAAGTAGAAATATCTCCACTGCATCATTCAAAAATAATTTTATGAAATTGATACGCAAAGTGGCAACATTTCATTTGAACAAATTGCTAATGGCATGGATCTGTATACATACTGAATTAAAAATTACCTTATTGATACAAAGTTGTTGAAATTTTCTTATACAGAAAGCAGAGGAAAAAGACCTTTGACGATATCAGGACAGCTCTTAAAACGACTGAAACCATCCCTACCTTCGAGGAGAACGTCAACGAGCAGCCTTCTAAGAGACAGCATATCTGCCACCAGGAGCTTGCGGAATTTGACGATGGTGACATCCAAGATGAAAAATGTTCTTATTTCTGGTTTTGTTTATATTATGTCATTTCAGATCCTTCGGCTGGGTGGAAGGAAAATGAAACCCACCTACCGAAACTAGCCTAATTCGCAAGAAATACAATCACAGTTATGGTCACAAGTGCACCGTCAGAGCGTAATTTCAGTGCAGAGGACAAGTGGTGACACAGCGTCGTTCCGCTCTATCGTGTGAAAATGTCGAAAATATCCTCCTCATCAACAGTTACTGAAACCTCGTTAGTGGACATTGGACACATGGAATTTCAGACAAAGTGTTGTTAAATCAACCATGCATGGCCACACTTCTTTAATTTGAATATATGTTATGAAATAATTTTTTTTTTATTTCATTCATGTCTTCCATTGATTGGTATGTGGCACATACTATGTGCCGGCTAAATGCATGCTGAATTAGGCGAGGCCCGGCAGTAACGGGTGAATATTTTGATATGCGGGGCGGGTGCGGGCCAATTATCAATAAATAAATGCGAGGCGGTTGCGGGTTAATATTTGATATGCGGGGCGGGTGCGGGTCAATATTTAATCTAAAGCTGCGGGGCGGTTCGAGCCCTTGCGGGGCGGGGCAACTGCCGTTTCCATACAATTTTTGCGGGGCGGGTGCGGGCTGAAAATTCTGACCCGCGCAGGGTCATATATATATATATATATATATATATATATATATATATATATATATGTGTGTGTGTGTGTGTGTGTGTGTGTGTGTATAAATAACGAACTTAAGTGGAACCAGATAAAGTTGTCGCTTTTAAGAGGTTGTCGTCTTAGCGATAATTAATATAAAAAGCAAAAAAAAATGATCGAGACCATGAAAAAAATGGTCGTTATTTTGAGGTGGTCGCTAAACGGAGATGGTCATTAAACAAAGTTTTAATATATATATATATATATATATGTTTGTGTGTGTGTGAAAAACACAAACCAGAGTCCCACAGTTGTCCATTTAAGGGTGTAATTATAATTATTATAACTGGTATGTTAGGAATATCTCTATAAACAGCTTTATAATTAAACACACGGACACACGCACAAAATGGCACCTGAAACTGTGGTAATGAAGAAAAATTGAAAAATTCAGTATGAAGTATACATTATTCTAAACTTAAAGCCAATGAAGAATCAATTAGAATTTGGTGTTTAACCGGCACATGATCCGGATGCAGGCGCGTCATCAATGTATATTCACAGCTGAAGATCACTTGGGGACCCCCCCCCCCCCCCAAACAAACACACACAGTCACATACGGCATTTTCGGTCATTCATTAGAATGCATATTTCTACCTTTAAATAACTTTGAATGGCTTGAATTTGAATACGGTTTACCCAGCGATACTACCTTAAATTAGTAATTGAGCAATGACACCCTCAGAACCATTTTTTGTGAAGGTAATCTATTCTGGTATGCTTTTATGTACAGCTTGAAAATTCCTTTCCGGTTTCGGTCTACGTGACAGGGGCTTACACGCGATCATTCCGTCAACCAGGCTCTGTGTCATCCCCATTGCTGGGCCATTACACCGAAGACCCCCGAAAGGTGCACTCGTTTGTCAGTCAAAAACGGCTATTGGTTAAGTCTCCCTATTAAGCCTGCGGAGCGCTCTCCCTGGGTGAGGGCCGACCGTCAAATATCTCATCGCCTCGGCTGAGATTCGAACTCACGACCTCCCGGCTTTGAGCCCTACGCTCTACCCAAGAACAACAGAAGCTAGTAACATATTTATTTTTTAAATGCATATTACCCTTTGCAAGTGACACATACGTAACACAACATGGATGTATGCAGTCTCGGACTACATTTCCATTTAAGTTATTTGCTACTCCGACCGTATAACACCGGTTAAGAACCAGTACCACCCACACAGCCAAGGATATATCTGATGTCATAAGCATTATTCATGTGATTTAATCCATGGGCACATCTCCAGAACACAGATTATTGCGAATTATATCATTTATTTAACCAGAGATGTCGTATTCCTGATGTCCATTTTAGCGACCACTAGTACAGGCTGGGTCGTGATTAACTTCATAGTTCTGAAACGAATTGAATGTACATATATAATTCTGTCCGATATGTGTGTGTTTGTGTGGGTGTATGTGTGATGGTGTGGGCGTGTGTTTCATTCTGAATTGAAACAAAGAACCCCGAATATGACGAAAATTTCGGAAACCTTTATAAATCTACAGTTTGTCGTCCCTATTGGGTAACTTTTTATATAATTTTATTTTTTAACCCAATAAAACAATTGTATATTAATTTTTAATGAAATGAAATTCCAATCCGCTAAATCTATAATTATCTACATGAAATGAAATTTGGAGAAAAAAAATTATTTTAAGTTCATGAATACCTTACAACAAATGTGCTGTGCGGAAAACGAGGATACCTTTTTCAACCGACGTATCAAATTTCAATTTGAAGTCCCTTATGGGAATATTTGTACCGTTTTGTGGCATTTAGCTTCCTCCCATATGTATATAACCATTTTACTGACGCGGTTTTTATCTGATAAACGAAATGTTATATTAAGCTTGCAAGTAACATTCCGTTTAACCTATACCATATAATGCATCAAGAAGCCAGATTGGTCCCAAACATAAGTATATAAATTCGGTGTTACAACTTAAAACTACCCCATTTATGCCCCCCCCCCCCCCCATTTAGGTCATCCCCCAGTACTCTAAAATCGATTTAGGCCAGAATATACACTTCTTTTGTCCCACATTCATAAAAGTTAAGTGGACAGACCCCAATTAGCACAAGGCACATGTTATTTATGGCTTATGCAACTAAATGATAAATTCTTGTTCTTTTAACTCATGACATACTCTTTTTATTATACCACTTAAAAGATACGAGATTTCAAAAATTAAATCCATAAAAAAATTGTCGCAAAATATTAATTAATTATGAATCATATTTATATTGACTCGTACACTTCATCAAAGCATATAATACAGTACAATGAAAACATAAGACATACACAGATTCAAATTAATTTGAGAAATAAAAAAAATGGTTTAGTTAATAAAAGGGGGAAAAGGGCTGATTTGGAATCGCAGGTTGTCATTTTTAAATCTTTGTAAAGTTACTACCGAGGGCAATCAGAAATCGGTTTCAAAAAGATGGTTGGCTTCCTATTCGCGAAGTTAAATATTCGCGATATTCACTTAATTGTTTCGCGAGGGTATCATTTTTTGCGTTTTTCAGTATAGTTACCTAAAAAATGTACTTAACAATTATTATATTAGCTACTTTATATGTACGCAAGATCTGAACAATTGACTTGAACACCGTTTAGGTAAGACATTATACATTTATTAACTGTTTATAGTGTCTCCTTTGTATAGAAATACATCCCGGAAATCATGCCGACGTAGGTACAGGTACAGACTACACGTGTTCTGTTTGGGAGAGGCATCCCAAATTATGCAAATTTAATTATGGTCAGGTGACTCACGGTTTACAGTAAAATCGGCCACCTGATTGGCTGCATGAAACAGTTATGCTCATGATTATTTATCAAATGAATATGCTATAAAGGTCACGTAAAGTTCATGGTGAAATCAATTGCATAAGGAACAGATGGAACTTCTTCATGCAAAAGAGCCAAATGTACAAAAGTATTGGTATTATTAACATCATCAGTCTTTCAATTATACGGGCAATATGAAAATGCATGCTAATATTGATCATACCGGCACAATATACGCGAGATGCCATTGAAGCTATAGAAAACAATAACCCACCATATGTGAATACATGGCGACTCATTCACGAGGGTTTTGTTTTCACGATGATTTCTCCTTCACGAATATTCGCGAATTTAAAAGCCTCGCGAACAAATAAGCAACCACAGTAAAAACCCCTCCCGGATATCTAAAGCTGGGGTAATCTAAATTCACTACACCTGTTTTAATATCACCCCAGTAAGATTAACCCTTCCCCTCCGCGAAAAAATTACAAATAAATATTCGTAAGGGTTACATAATTAAACAATTTACAAAAATAAGTATATCGGTAACCAAGGAAACTGCGTATAGAGGTAATCGTTCCGGACTTTATGATTTCGATTTCAAATAACTCCCTTTGGTTATCTGAAAAAAACTTTTTACGAAGCCCAGTTAAGCTGTAATCGAGTTTAAGTTACCCGATAGTGGATAATTTGAAGCCGGGGTAATCTATAACCGATACACGCGTTTTAAGACCTTACCAAACTCCAGGAGAAATTGTAATCGGCCGCGGTGATTGAAGGCAGGCCTGTAAACAAATAAAAAATAAACAATTCAAAATTCGAACGACAGAGTGTTAACAACCAGTGTAAAAAAAATTGCACAGTGATAAGCAGGCGTGCCACCACGATTTATTTATTTTCTCTCTTTTTTTGGGGGGGGGGGGGCAGAAAAGAAGGCCGGTGCCCTAGTCAATATGGTGCCCTAATCCCCCCCCCTCACACCCCTCCCTCCCCGACCCCGAAACCACAAACAGGGGCGGACACAGGATAAGGGAAGGGGCGGGGGCCGCGGGGGTATCTACAATCCACATAGTGTCTTAACATTTTAAATGTTTTGGCTGTAATGGCGCAATATATCATTATTATGCTTTGAATTTTCTATATCCCTTTTTGTGGTGGTAAAATCATTGTTATGGATTTACGGAATTTCAGAGAGTACTTTATTTTAGGCCCAAATTCATGAAAGTGAAGTAGACATGTTCCCTTTGGTACAAGGCCCATGTTTATTTGAAAACAATTCAGTTTCCGAAATTGATCACCGCATATAAGTCTCTAATAAACAGAATATTATCAAATAACATGTCAATGCATTTGGGTAAAGAGGATGCCCCGAGCCTTGATTTGTGTCAAGAATTCTAACTTCTTGACTATAATGCTGGTAATATGGGCTGCTTGTCTCGAGTCTTTCCATGCATGATTAACAATTATTTAAAGATATACTTCATTAATGCTTTTTTTCTAAGCACAGGTGTTATGTGAATAAATGTAAAAAAAAAATCGTGGACCATAATAATCAACTGATACTTAAGTCAAGAAATAAGATGAAATACAAAAAAAAAGGAAATACAGAGATTTCACGTTTTATAGCTTGTAATTAAGATAAATAACTTGATGAAATAAAAAAAAAAAAACGAATACAAAGACCTCACGATTTTCAGCTCATAATTAAAATTGGAAATCAGGTGAAATATAGTAAAACAAATTACAAAGACTTCACGTCTTTCAGCTAACAATCAAGATAAGAAGTCAGGTGAAATTCAGAAAAACAAACTGCAAAGTCCTCATATCTTTCAGCTGATAATATAGATAAAATTCAGATGAAATACAGTTAACAAAACACTGCACGTCACGTCTTTCAGCTTAGAATTAAGATAAGAAATCAGATTAAATACAATGGGCGATCGAGCAATATCTCGCTGCCACTCGGCTGAGATTCGAACTCACGATCTCCCAGCTTCAAGCCTTGTGGTCCAGAGGGAATATTGTGTTGCGGGAAAAGTCTTACCGTCAGGATTCATAATATTCCAGTTCTCTTCCAGGTCCGACTGTGTAATTACTTCTGGGTCAGAGGTTATATCGGCAGATGCATAGGCGTAAAAGATATTGTTACTTTCATTTTCGCACATTTGGGTGGCTTGCTGCCATCGTGGTACAAATACGTCACGTGTCACAACTCCGTCTGTTTGAACAAAAAAAAAATTGAAATATGAGATGATATAAGTTAATAGAATAATAAGTTAATCGAATATTCTCTAGAGCCATAATATATATATATATATATATATATATATATATATATATATATATATATAAACTGTTCGAGACAAAAAGGTGATATTCTCGCATTTTATAGTATCATTGTAGAAATGTATGACCATTCTTAAATAAATTTTAAACACAAAGTTTAATTTATTTTCCATTTTTATGATATCCGTGAAATGATATGAAGACATTTCAGTAAATTATTTCATCAAAAATAATTATTAGCCGGTAATTACTTGGCGATAGATGTGTGTCCAACATCTTTCCTTTAACCATTTGGCAATTGCAGTTTATAAATCGTAACCGTGCACATGAGGCTTAGAGAGTTCTCCCATGACTTTTAAATACGACCAGCGATAATTATACATTAGAACCCTACAAGCAGCTTGCCATAACCCCTGACATACAGAAGTAACGTTACGTTGTTTGGCTTACGACTTGTTTTATCAAAAGCAATTTATCTGTGTATAAATGAGGTGAAGTATGTCACAGCTGGCAACAGATCACAATAACATAATCTTAAAAGACGTACATATATCTACAGACCTTTTTATCATATGTTTATTAGCCTTCCTCCTTTTTATTTAAAAACTATTAGTTATTTTAATTTTAAATGAATCGATAACTGAGCGTCAATTGAAAAGGCTGGTACATCCTTTATAAAATGTTATATCGACAGGATAACTCTTTGAAAATTACTTTTAAAAAAGGTGCGATATTAGAAATCTTTATCCCTAACGTTCAGCAGGAAATATTCGTCTGAAGGGTGTGTAATTGGCAAAAATACCTTTTCACTAAAATGAACAAAAACAGTTTGGGAAGTTTCTCTTTCAAGTTGGCTAATCAAAATGATTACGCAAGTGACGCTGTTCTCTTATTTTGCAAGCTTTGGTGGTGTTTTCGTTATTCAACTGGCGTTCAGAAGTACTGAATAACATGTAATTTTATTAAAATAATTAACTTTGAAAATAAATATCTCAAAATAGCGATGGACGCCCCTTGGTGGAAGAGACTACATTGTGCTTTGGCAGGAAACACTGTCCAACCACAGTTTAACCTGCTTTGTCGAATTTGAAGAAAATGTTGACCCTCTTTTAAAATGCAATCCACGTGTGTGAGACAAGTAAACAAACATTTTTTTCTAAAGGTGAACTGCGTGAACAACAATGATCAGATTTCCTTTATAAAATGCCTTTTATTATCCTTAAACGAGGCTAGGACGTTGGAGGTGACACTTTTAGATTTTACTCACCGTAATGTCCTCTTTCCTAAAGGCCAGCTCAGTAAATGAACCGATCTTTAGATATCTAATCAATATAATACTCACTGATATTTTACAGCGGCATGCTAGTTATGTTAAACCTACTTTGCTGCATCTCATCAAAAGCTCCCTGGAGATCAGCCTTGGCCAAGTCTGTACGGTTTTCCGTCAAGAGGCAGAAACTTCGGCAGCCAGTGCGGTCAATTCGCTCTGCAAGGGAGTCACACTGAGGACAGGTCCATCTAATTATAAAAGAGGCATCAGAGAAAGTTTTAATCCTTGTTTACAGATTATCGTCTTTTCTGCAAACAAATTAAATCCTATACAGACAAGTAAGGTTCTCATGGTCTTTATTACACGTCTTGGTTACTCATACCGTGAAAGGCTTAGGATTGTCTTGATAACTAACAACCTTCATAAATCGAAGATGTCTTGGTTACTCATTTATTTTTTTTTTTTTACAAAGGAATCCCACCCTTCTCTCAGAGGTCCTTTCTACTCACTTTAAGTTTGGAAAGTACGGTGCATGGGACTACTTATCTTAACAATATCTCAATTTTCTTGTTACATTTCGAGGAAAAATCATATATTTATATTTCATTTGCCTATGCTTACTTAAATATTACTTATTCTGTGAAGTCCTTATAACAAAAACATATTTATGTAACTTACATTGAAAAATTTTTTATTCAACATATTTCAAAGCATTACATTACTCTCTTCACTACATTCACTACCTACAAATGATGCGGTTACTTCTAATTGGCTGTTATATATAATCTCTGGTAACATAAAAGACATATCCCCGTTACATATGTCACCATTTTTAGAAAAGATCGTGTTGGAGAGAGCATATTTTACTCTTTAGGTAATCAAAGAAATTGCGTCGAATTTTTTTTCAATTTAACAGTGGAGTTTGGAATTTTGCCTAAACTTATTTCAGGCCTTAATTTATAAAAGAAGAAACACATTTGCCAATTGTATTTGCTCCATAGAAAAAGTGATATATCATAATATAGTTGTTACACAATTTTCTTCATGCACCTAGAAAAATAAATATCACGTAAGTTAAATTGTAAAAATGACCTCAAATGCTGTCCAATTAAAGTTAACTTTTATTAATATTAAGCCAGATCAAGGTATACTGCGATTCCTCAGGTACACCTCTAGTGAAGGAGACGGAAAATAGCTTTGGCTACTTATAGCTTCGACGGGTCTACATTATCTGTTTCCTTCTGACGCTCCTGGACCAAACTGCAGCTAGGTCCCTTTTCACAGATAGGGTGTCCCGTTGGAAGAGTCCATTGTATATGCAGGGTGTGTACGTGTAAGGGCAGAGGGAATATTCTAAAGGGTGACCTGACAGAAAGACGATGTTTAATTTCGGCTAACTTTCTGACATAATATTGTCTCAGTTACTCACGGCTGGTCTTGGCAATGAGCGACACCGATGAGACAGGCAAACACTAACAGCTTCATGGTGGTGATCGACTAAAAGCATATGTGAATATATGTTTATTATTGTGCAAATGCATTATATCTTGTATATTAAACTACATTGATCAATGGTATACATGGGACATAAGTTTGAACAAACATAATTTGTCTGAATGTGCTTACAAAATACTCAAGCCACAAGGAAGAAACCAAGAAAAATTAATATTTTCACGTAAACGTTCCCTGTAGACAATCCTTAACCAATCAGGGTGTTATACAACATACTATTTTCTAAATCTATGGATATCTGTGATTATATTGAGAACGGGTGTCGCTCCATAAGTTCATTTTAGGAGGTTAATGGACTTGTCATAATGTCATACAAGCACATCGTACATTGTAATGTTAGTTGGTTATTCCTTCTACATTTGCCTGCCAATCATGATCAGTACTAATTCACTCTAGGGGCGAGAGAACGCACCCTTGTGGTTAAGACTTTGGCTCGGAGTGTTAGCGCAGACGGCGGTCAAGCGGACGCGCACCCACAACCTTGCGATCACAAGTTCAGCGCACCAACCATCACACCATCACACTCCACAGTTACCTAATCACTGATTTTACTATTAGTATGTAAGCAAATGATATTCTCTTTCTATTTTAACATTTTAATTTTTCTTTTTTCCCCTTTATTTTTATTTTTTTTATCTACCCATCTACACCAATGATGGCGCTATTGCAGGTGTGAGATGAAAAAAAAACTAGTTTTTTTCCTTATTGCGTTATAGGAAAGTTCGATCACATATTAAAAACAAAATAATATTGATTATTCACAAGTGATAAAAAGACTAAAGTTTCATTTGCAAAATTGCACATCACTTGAGTAATGAGAGAACATGACACCAAATTTCACATCAAACCTGAGAAGGGAGATGCATTAAGATGACAACAAGAAATGAACTCCCCCAAAAATTAAGCAAGCGACCCAGACTTTTTGAAACCCCGAATTAGTTTGACCCTCACGTTATTCCCTGCTCCGCACTCTAATATTTGATATATATGTTACACACCTTGCCAAAAACGTTTGCTTATATTATATATAAGTAAATTCTCTGTTATACATGTTAACACTGTATTGAAAATTTTGTCGGCACATTTATTTTAGTTAATTTGTCAAGATTAGGGGAAACAGACATCTAATTACCGATATTTTAAACGCGGGAGGACAGAAGTCAAATTTCTTGGCTTTATATACCGTTTCTATGGGTAAACGACACCTGTGCGGAAAACAGTTGAGAACACATGTATTTATAGCGTATATAAGGCAATGGTACCTGCACCTTGCGAAATTGATATAAAATATATTTTTTACGAGGGCGTGGTCGCAAGAAGAAGCCTATTGACCAGTCATGCTTCTGTGCACTGAAGCGACCGGGAAACCTGCACTTGGTCACAAAAAGGGATCCGCTTCGTGCGACGGGAGTCTTGTATCGTAGTTAATTAACACAAATCACTACACAATGAACATAGGGATCAGGAGCGAGCATGGTGATTTTGAATTCTTAATTGAAATGTCGCGCAAACGAAATGAAATTTTGCGGATATAGTTGAAAACCAATGGTCTTAATTATGTCCAATTATATGCATTTAACAAGTCAACATGCACATATTAACGACCTCAGTCACTCGAACGAACATTTGTAACCGCTGTCATGGTTATCTCCGATATTTTCACATGAAATAGGTCAGTAGCGGCCAAAAGCTTGGCCATTATGACCATCTCAAAGTTTGTGTTTGCAGTACGTCATGCAGATTGAGAAAGCAACCCTGGAGGTCCGATCCCCGTTGCACGAAGGAAATTAAATACGCAACATCGAAAGTCAGATCCCACTTCGATATAAAAAAAGCTAAATGTTACATAAACATTTGTAAAAATATGTGAATCATCTGTCGAATCAGTTAATGTTCGACCGATTACAAAAGTTTCCCGGTAAAGACATCTCTAAGATGAAACTCTGAAGAAATCTTGATTTGTGAAGTTGCGGGGGTTTGCAAGTCTATTTCCACAGGTGTAAGTAAATGGTTTTGGAACGAAACATGGGTATCCTATTTTAAAGGACAAACACTATCATTTGCAGATTGAGAAAGCAACCCTGGAGGTCCGATCCCCGTTGCACGAAGGAAATTAAATACGCAACATCGAAAGTCAGATCCCACTTCGATATAAAAAAAGCTAAATGTTACATAAACATTTGTAAAAATATGTGAATCATCTGTCGAATCAGTTAATGTTCGACCGATTACAAAAGTTTCCCGGTAAAGACATCTCTAAGATGAAACTCTGAAGAAATCTTGATTTGTGAAGTTGCGGGGGTTTGCAAGTCTATTTCCACAGGTGTAAGTAAATGGTTTTGGAACGAAACATGGGTATCCTATTTTAAAGGACAAACACTATCATTCTCGTGTATTTAACAGTGAATAGGACCCTTGAACGAGGATTAAGTGATCATCAGTTGTAGATTGGCGAAGGGAGGGGCTTTACTGGTATAAGAAAACGCGAATATTTAGTAAATATTTGCTTTCAAATTCTGAAATGCATTTACACACTGAACATTCCATACAAACTTTTGTTTCTTCTTTAACGAATTAGTCAAAAGGTTCAGCTACAGCAGAAAAATCTGGACAAAACTTTCTGTAATACCAGCCATACCAAGAAAACGCATCCCTTCCGTTTTGTTTTCTGGTCTAGGAAATGCAGAAATAGCACCTATTTCAGCATCAAAAGTTTCCACCCAAGCCTACCCGACAATATGAACAAAAAAATGTTATTTTGCACGATAAAACTCGATGAAGTTGATGGTCAGACGTGCTTCGCTGAGTCTTTCGAAGAGGGTGTGAAGAATTTGCAGATGTTTCTCCCAGTTGTCGCTGATGAGGTCATCAATATATTCGTCGCAGCCCTGAATGTCCTTGACAACCATATTAATGAGGCGCTGTCTTTCTGTGTGTCATAACAATAGGTCCTAATCAGGTTTTTTTAATGTCTGGTGAAAACGCTCGAGGGCGCCCTGACTTTCAGGATGGTATGGCCAAGAGCTGTACTGTTTTATACCTAGCTCAAGCATAACTTGTTGGAATAAGCCAGACATAAAATTAGACCCTTGGTCAGACTGGATGGATATTGGTAATCCAAAAGTTGTAAAAAAAACTTGGCCAGAGCCTTGACCACACTTTTAGCATTAATTTTGCGCAATGGTATTGCCCCAGGGAACCTGGTAGATGTGCACATAATTGTCAGCAAAGTATTCATGTCGAGATTTTGTTTTGGGCAGTGGTCCAACACAGTCAACAATCAGGAATAGGCCTTTAGAGGGGGCTTTAGGAGGATTCTGATTGGGCCTGCCCACCATCTGGCATGTATGGCATGATTTACAATATGTACAACATCAGTCCTGTGGTTAGTCCAATAGAACTGTGTACCAACTTTCTGATCAGTTTTATTTATACCTAAATGGCCAGAAAAAAGAGACTCATGTGCCATGCTTAGAATTTCATTGCGAAAGCTTTTGGGCATTACTATTTGATGTTTGATGGCCCACTTATCATCAGCGCATATATCAGGTGGTCGCCATTTACGCATAAGCACTCCATTTTCAACATAGAAACAAACTGGGTTCAGTGACAGTTCATTTTCAGTGTTATTATCTGGACCATTTTCCTCATGTGTGTTTTTCTTGGCCATAGTTCTAGTTACAGCACATGAAGGATACAAACTAGGAATTTCCTGACTTTCCAGATCAGTGTCCTGATCAAGTGACGGATTTTCTGTCACTATTGGTACAGGCTGTACTTTATCACCTGCAACATCATTGCCTAGTAGCAGCTGAATTCCTTTAAAGGATAAAGAAGTTCTTATGCCCACAGTAATATTCCCAGATATAAAATCTGACTGTAAATGGATACTGTGAAGCGGAACTTAAGTGTGCCTGACTGAAAACTCACACCATTAACCAATGCATGGGCACCAGTAAAGGACCTATTAGAAAATGACAAAGTGTTTGCTAACATGAGAGTCTGGCCTGAAACAGTGTCCCTCAAAATTCTAATTAGAATCTGAAAAAAGTCACTTAAAAGTGATACAAAACCATCTTGTATGAATGCCTCAAATAACTCCAATTCAGAGTCAAGAGAGGAATCTACTACCTCAACCTCATTAAACAAAGAACTGACATGGACAGTGTCAGTCATAAACTCTGTTTCAGAGTCCTCTAAGGAATCTACATCCTTTTTATCATCAAACTCCTCATGGGAGTCAACAGAGGAATTTTCCTCAACAGAAACAAACTTTTGTTTGTCATAAGAGGACCTGGCCTCATTTGAAATACTCTCGCAAGAGTCATAAAAGGACTTAGCCTCATTTAGAGAATACTCCTCGCAGGAGTCTTGAAAGGACCTAGCACCATTTAATTCCTCGCAGAAATCAACTATGGTTTTTACCCCGCAAGCTACAGATTCTTCTTTGGAATAAGAAGGCACGTGGGCCTCCGTAGAATCAAACTCTTTACTAAAGTCAATAAAGGAGTTGTACCCCTTATTTACATGAAAAGAGCCTGTCTCTTGTATTATGCTGTGCATAGATTTTGAAACAAAACCAGAAGGTTTGATATTTGGTCTATTCGCAAGTTTCCAGCAGTCAGATATTAGATGACCTTCCTTCTTGCAGTAATTACAGATTTTCTTTGAAAATGACTGGTCTTTGTTTGACTTAGACACCGTGGGCGTGGACTGAGGTGTAGCTATGGGCTTTGTTGAACTATCAGGACTAATAGTACCGGGTGACTGCGCTTTAAACTTCTTTTGATCATACTGATTTACATTCTTGTTTGTGAATGACTGGTTTGATTTGCTAGTAAAGGACATTTTGTGTGTCAATGAATAATCATCAGCTAATTGAGCAGCAATGTCTAGTGTTTCAGGAAATTTCTCATTGAGAAATGTTTTAACATCTGCGTTAATGCAACGCTTAAATTCTTCAAGCAAAATCAACTGGCGCAAATTGTCATAATCTTTCATTACAATTTTAGAACTACACCAGCGATCAAACAACTGCTCTTTTGTCCTAGGAAATTCGACGTAGGTCTTATTTTTGCGCTTTTCCCACTTTCTGAATTTCTGGCGGTAGCCTCTGGAACTAACTCATAACCTTTAAGGATTAACCGTTTTACCATGTCATAGTCAGCAGCAGCTTCTCCTGAAAGCTCTGTATTAATTTCTCTGGCCTTGCCAGTCAATACACTTTAACATAGTCCAATTTTCCTTAGGCCATTTTTAAATTTTCAGCTACCTTCTCAAAGTGTAAGAAATATTTATCAACCTCTTTTTCTTGAAAAGGTGGGACAAGTCTAATGTGTTTAGTAACATCAAAACTGTGAGTTGGGGCAGCACTTAGACTACGTTCTACTTTAAGTGTTTCTAACTCCAGTCGTTTTAACTCAATTTCTTTTTCTTTTCCTTTTTCTAATTCTAACTGTTTTAATGCTAGATCATGTTGCATTTCTAACTTCTTTAATTCCAATTGCATAGCAAGGCTATCATTTTTTTATGTTTCCGCTTCAGTCTCTTCAGTTAAACCTTTGCTAACTAGATCTTGCATGATTTTAGCCATGATACCAGGGTTTCTCAAAGCTTTTTTCACACCTAGCCCTAAGTGTTGTCCCAAACGTAACATCTGTTCCTTTGTCAACTGTTCAAGTTGATCAGGGTTTGGATCGTCAACAAATGTCTCAGGTTTGAAATCAGCCGAGAAATTGCCCGGAAGCCAACACTGTCTGGAGGGATACGATACTGATCCGCATCAAGCATTGCCTCGCCAGTGTAAACAGTTAAACTGAATATTAATGAAAACGTTACATTAAATTGTGTTTAATATTGCATGAGTATACCAAAATAAATGGGTCATTTATGATCCACACATTTGAAAAGGGGACGCGAATATAAATTCGAACGTACGGAGAGGCAATTTATTGTATTAATTTCCTATAGAAGGCCCTATGAAAAGCTGAAAATAAAAATAGGCCTTCGCTATTATTTTCATTACAGTTGTTTCGATGTAATAACGTAACGGGGAATAAAATTATTCATAAGTCACATTTAAACCCAATTAATAGAAAATATGATCTCACCAGATCCCAGGGGATTTCATAGTCTGCGGGAGTGACTAATTCCTTACCTGTAGTCAAACATACATACATATAAGTGGATGAAGCAGCAGTGAAGACATAAATGTACATCTTACAGTTGCTGATTCGTATGTGTTCTCTGAAGCACGTGGCTAGATCATGTCGGTAATTAAAACCGTGCGCTTCATATGATCAAAAACTGAAGTCTAACCAGAAGGGCTAGGAAAAATCTCTAAAGACTAAATTATTTGTGACTTAATGCCGGTGCCCACTTTCAATGTATATTATCATAAAAATTGCAAAAAAAAAAAAAATAATACTTAAGACATGATTTTGAACTGCTTCTTCGTGGTCACGTGAATATTACTATGAGTACAGGATTACGTTTTTCATTTTTCCATCAAGTTTAATTTATTTACAAAACATAATGCGCGAATGGCAGATAGTAATAATTTACTTCAAGATGCATGGACATCGGTATTAAACAAGTTTAATGTTTTTATTAAGAACAGAAAGCTAGTAGGTGACGACAAAGTTAGCAAAATTCCAAATTAGCATAGAATAAATATGCACTTGTTTTGCTGGCATTTTATACGAAGATGGGGACATACAATCATTCATATATATATATATATATATATATATATATATATATATATATATATATATATATATATATATATATATAACTTAAAGCTTTGATCATGGTTTCTTCAATAAATTAAGAATGATGAGGAATTTTTGCTTCCATATCAGGGCTCCCACATGACTCCTGAAAAAATAAAGGATTTCTATAGAGGACATTAGACTAAATCATAGGAGTTCATATTAATTTTACAGTGGGTTTTACCTGGCTGACCATCTTTCCTCCAAACAGCATCTTAAAGCCTGTCTAGTTGGTGTAGATGATGGCACCTGTATCACTGCATCACTTACATGAACAGTTTTAGGAAAGGGCTGAATCTTTTTCAGTAATAATAGGTTTATATACTTTTTCAATAATAAAAGGTTTATATAACAATACTTATTCAATAAAAACAACAAAATAATGGAAACACAGCTGTGCATTAAAAATATAGGAAAATATAGTAGGTTACAGTTTGGAAAATATAGAAAATAATTGGGTAGATTTTTTCAAAGGATGATAAGAAAATATATTAATCAATAGGAGGCCAGTTATATGTGAATAGTCTCACCATCAGGGGCCAAATCTTCCCATGGCGCATCAATATCTGATTGGGTGATGACTTCAGGATCCGAGAAGATATCACCGGTGGCGTAAACATCAAAGACGCCGTTGGCCTCGTTCTCTGTTGCTGCCACTCTGGTACAAAGGCGGCTCACATTACCATTCCGTCTGTCAGAAAGGATTAACATCATTAGTCATTTGTATCAATATGACTATTGCTTTATTATTGTTTTAACTATATTGTAGTTTAATTAAGATATGTTGGGTCGATTTAAAGACTAAGTGTATTAACCAATTAATAGAATTAGGACGGGATAAGCCATGTGTTATGCAATGGCTCCCTCGATAACAGTGAAATATGATGTAATTGTGATAAGGCTAAAAGATACATTGACCGGTGTAGAAGTTGTAATCGGAAGCCAAATATACATGGCATAGCTGAGAAGAAACTTTTTGGGGGATATGTTAGAACTGATAATAAAACATCGGGAAAATATAAGAAATTAGAATGAATTAGAAAACGATGGTCCCTGTATCTAATAAATCATGAAATGAAAGGTAAGGTAAAAAAAAATGATAATCCTACGTGTTTGGTATCTCGATGTCACTTTGCTGAATTTAGAATTATCCATATATGAATGTGTATCAATCTATCAATTGTATAGATTCTTAGTTTTATAAATGCATAAATGGTTTAGCCCCTTCGTATCTGTGTGATAATTTTGCTATGGCTAAAGAGACCCATCAATATTCGACACGCTCAACCCACTTTATCACTTTATAGGCATCGAATACTTCATGTCTGCTTCATTTTATTCAGGCAGTGTTCTTTTGAACGCCCTTCCGCTAACATCATGTGCCCCCCAAATTTGCGTTCATAAGTCATTAGTCTTTCAGCGGAATCTAAGCTTCTTTGTACTACAAACTCATTTTATCAAGCACAGTCTTTTACATTTGGCTTACGTGCCGCTTTTATGTTCATGATAACCTATTGAATTTAAACTATAATCTATCATTTTGTATTAGTTTGAATGTGTATGACAGAGAGACGCGGCATGCTAGATTTGATGGACTTACTTTCCTGCATGCGATCAAACTCTCTCTGAATGTCGGCCTTGGTCATTGTGGGACGTTTCTGCGAGTAGAAACAGGAGGAGAGGCAGCCGGTACGGGCTTCTCGTTCTTCCGGAGCGTCACAACTACCACAGGTCCATCTGAGGAAAAGGTAAAGATTGATTTTTATCAGGTAGTATGACCTACTGGATAGATAAACACATGTTCCTACAGGCTCAAAGACAATATACCTATGACCGATGAGGTTATGCCAATTTACTGCGTCCCCTAGAACCTGAAATGTTTCTCAGAAAGAAAAGGCTTGGCAACGTAACATTTTTGTGTTTTTTTCTACGCAACAACTAAGAGTAGTATTTGTGTGGTTGGTTCCTCTCATGCCTTCAGGTTTCACCGACAATTTGCATCTGTGGGTAGTGTATGTGACCAGTTTACCAGTCGAGTAACAAGACATACCGGGGTCACTAGAATCATCAAATGTGAAATAAAATGACAGAGGGCGCTCCACATCATGCTGTTAATCCATATGTTGTGAGCCAACAAACCGACTCCGAGGAAGCAAAGGAAAACCCCACCACCCGCGTTACGATTGGGGCCATTCCACTTTAGTACTCAGATGACGAAATAAAGCGAGCGCTAGAAAACTTAGGATGGCAACTGAGATAAAAAAAAAAATACGATGAATGTGACCATGATGATAATGGTCAGCTCACACGTTGAAAAACTGGAAGACGATTTATATGTTTATATATCTAAACCAAATAAAAAGCCTTCCTAAGATAATACCAATGGGAATGTTCGACGCCCAAGTGTACCACAAGGAACAAAAGGAAATGGAAAAAAAAAGAAAAAAAATATAATATGTGGAAAATGTCTAATCGTGGGACATTACAAACCTGAATGTGACGCTCCTAAAAAAATGTAAACCTTGTCGAAAGGATGAAACAAAGGAAGTCCTATCCCACCCGTCTAAGCACCCAGAATCTGGGTCACAGACACATGGCACTGAGACACCTAAACACAACATACAAAGACAAACGCCAACCCCGAAGAGAGAGAGAACAGAAAAACACAAAGGGAAAATCAGACAAAAATCGCATAAACGCAACAAAATAAATACCGCATGCTCACAAGAAACATACGCAGATGATAAAGAGATACACTATTTAGAAAGCAAATGGAATGGTAAAGATTTTTATGTGAAAGGTGGTACTCACACTAAGGGTCTTGCAATTTTGCTTGATAAGAATATTTTATCAATGATAGATAATCTGGGAGAAATAACAAACTCTCTTGACATTGTAGGCAAAGGCAAAGGTCACAGTGAAAGAGAGGTCAGGGCTCTTAATGACATAGTGCGAAATTCCCTGCTTATAGATGTATGGCGTGTTATACATGGATATGAAGACACTTTTACATGGAGTCGCATTAATCCTTTTATTGCTAGTAGAATAGACTACGTCTTCGCTAACAAAGTTATTAACAGCTCAATTAATTATTTTTCATGTACTGATCATAGAGGCACTATCGTCACAATACATATAAACACGGAGACAAGAGGCCCATCGTTCTGAAAAATTTAACAACTCTCTATTAAAAGAAGATGATTTCGTCTGAATGATAAATAACAAAATAGACAGTTATAAAAAAGAGACGTCAGGTAACTGACAATTCATATTGGAATGTTTTAAAACCGGAGAATGCATTGATTTACTGTCGTGGTAAATCAAAATCTAGAAAAACAAAGATAGATATATTGTTAAATACACTTAAACAGACAGAAGTAAACTATGACATGAGAGATAAACAGATACAAAATCAAATCATTCAGATCCAACGGGAACTTGATATTTTAAACATACATGAAGTAAAAAGCGTTAAACCAAGAGCAAGGGCTAAAATGTGTGATCAAGGGGAAAGAAACACGAAATATTTGCTTAATTTAGAGAAATCAAGGCCAGAAAGAATAAAAAGGTCTCAGAACTACAGATGGTAATGTGCTAACAAAACAGGCCGATATTCTGAATACTCAGATGACTTATTACAGGGATCTACATAGACGCAAACACGGGTTTTCAGATGTATGCATGCTAACTAAGATTAATTCATTTAAAGATGGTCTTATAATTCCCAGGCTTAATGAAGAAATGAAAGGGAGATGTGAAGGTCTCGTTAGCTCGGCTGAAGTTGCAAGTGCCTTAAGGAAAATGAAAAACGGATCAAGTCCGGGATTAGATGGACTTACAACGAAATTTTTAAAAAATTTTTTGCCATCTATGAAAACACTGATGGTTAATTCTTTTAACTATGGATATAAAACAGAAATGTTATCCACACAACAAAAAAAGGGGGTTACTTTACTGCAAAAAGGGAAAACATTACCAAAGGTAATTGCGTAATTGGCGGCCTGTAAGTTTATGAAACACCGATTATAAAATACAGTCGAGCCCACTTGTGTCAGATCGGTTAATAGAAAATCCCGTTTATTGTCACATAAATCTGAAATCGCAAACCATTTCCTATATAAACAATGGTAAATCTGACCGTTTAATATAATGGAATATTGTCATAATCCCGTTTGTTGTCATGCTTGGAGCCCTTGACAGTGATACCAGTTCGCAGTTAATATCACATCAAACGCCGACACGGCGATCAACGAGGCCAATGAGCCTGTAATCGGTCAGGCGTATCAACGATAGCATCTCCCACCTGTGTGCGGCAGGCTAGTTCAGTGATGCATGCAGTTCACTCCCCGTCACTTAACTAGTTAACGTCTTAAGATACCACGGTAATCCTGATCATTGCGCTTCTTCGTACGTAAACAAGGGCGATGTTTGGGATCACATATCATACGAAAGAACTCCTGGCCTCTAAAAGGCCGCGGTTTACACCTCAGTGATGTTTCGCTGAGATGATATGAAGCACGAGCTCTAAACGTTGCTTACGACTGGAAATCCCCTTGAAGGGTCCACGAAAAGCTGGAGGTTTTGTGAGCACTGGAGGAGATACCCGGTCAAAAACCTCAATCGCGGAGAAACTTCAGAAAGTTGTCAATGGCATGCCGAATAGTCCTTTCATAAAGACGATCATGGAAGTTTGAGTCATTTATATAATATCCGAAAAATTAAGCGCAAAAGTCGGGGAAAGAATTATCCAGTAAAATAGTTTGTTATAAATAACGTTATATCTATTCCGCATATTTACAGATATTTGACCTCATGACCCAGACGCTACGTCTCTTTCTGTTGGCAAGTCAGATTTGTGTCAGTTTTTGCGGCATGCAGCACGAAACTGAAAGGAAATAAATGTTCAGGTGCGAATAAACGTAATTTGATATGCCGTTGTGCAATAAAAATATTCATAAACGTTTCTCCTTTTTATTGACGATTTATTTAATATCTTTTGAGACATAACGCTTTTCTATGATTCCAGAGAACATCGATGTTGAAGCCAGCATAATGTCACATCCCAGTTATCATCATAAAATATGCATGCACCGCCGATATGACAATAAACGGGCTTGACTGTACTGTCGAAGGTGCTCGCCATAAGGTTGCAGTCCGTAATCGGTGATATAGTAAATCCAGACCAGGTGGGTTTAATTAGAAGTCGCAACATAGCTACAACAATCCGACAAATAAACGACGTCATTGATTACGCAAACAAAGAAAATATGTTTTTGGTGCTGTAATAACGTTAATAAACTATTTAGTCTATCTAAAAGGCGTCACTGTTTATCTTAACTAATATATATATATATATATATATATATATATATATATATATATATATATTACATGTCTAAAAGACGCAGAGCAGTCCCCTTTCCGGACTTTAGGGCTGCGCCCCCTCTATGTTCAAATCCTGGATACGCCACTGCAAGCAGATATCAGATTATGCTTTAGACTAATGCAAGCAGATATCAGATTATGCTTTAGACAAATTAAGCAATTTACAGAAATCTCTAGAATGGCGTTAAACCCAAATAAAACGGAAGCTGTATGGAAAGGAAACTTTAAACATAAACAAGAAAAATATGAAGAAATTAAATAGAATATTTATCCAAACTATGAAATTAAAATTTTAGTGGTCAAATTCAGCAGCTGCAAGCCGGCATCAGATATTGAAACCGAATGGGAGCTCCGAATAAATATAATATTTGAAGAAATTAAGAAATGGGAACAGAGAAATCTCTCGATAATACAGAAAATAATAATTGTGAAAACCTTTCTCATATCCCAGATGGTATACATTATGCAATATATGTATTTGCCTGAAAAGGTAATGAATACCATAAATAAAATGATTTTCAAATTTAGTGGGCAGAAAAAAATTAGGAAACAAAAGGTCATTTGAAAAAGTTAAACGGAAAATTTGGTCATCTGGTGGATTCAGATTCATTAACGTCAAACATATATAACATGCTCTACTCCTAAAATGGGTAATATTACAAGTGTGCAACGATAAAACAACTTGGAAAAACATTCCGTTATACTACTTTGGGAAAATGGGAAACCATCTCTCTGTATTTCAGATTAGTGTCAACCCTATCAATAGGAAAGGGGCACATCAAATAAAATCGGATTTCAACAGAAGTTTATTAAACACATGGCTAACGTATAATAAAACTAGTAGAATGGTGAAAATAAATATGGATCGAGGTTTATATGGAAAAATGAGGCATATACGTAAAAGAAAATCGGTTCTGTTCTTCAGGGACTGGATTAAAGAAAATATTATTTACATGTAACTTATATTTCAAAACAGGACAGATTTTATCATTTGATAAGATAGTGCAGAAAAAGGGGTGTGGGCCAAGCGCGCTAATGGAATATAATGTAGTAAAGACAGCTGTCTTGCATATTTCACTTAGCCACCAGGTGCCGCTAAATTCACCTATTCTATTTAGAGGTAAAGAAATCAGTAACTGGACCGCGAGATCTATTAGATTATCTTTAGCGAATGATGGCGTAGGTCCCCCACAAATTCAAAAGTTCTGGAACCAAAAATATGATAATTTTAATTTTAAAGATGCTATATGGAAAAACATATACAGTTTTACTAAAGAAACCAGATTAAGAGTCTTACATTGGAAAATCGTCCACAACATCTATCCTACCCTTTTCCTGTTGCAAAAAAATGGCGTGACTGACACCAACAGGTGTTTGTATTGCAATGAAGTAGAATTTGTCGAACATTTCTTCTTTAACTGTGTGATACTAAGACCGTTTTGGGACATAGTGGAATCCCACATCTGTGGTAAACTATGTAAAAGGATCACACTAACAGAAAGAGAAACAATGATAGGATATGAGCAAAACAGAAACACTTACACAACATGCATACACATTATTAGCGAATATATTTTGATAGCAAAAAAAAGTACAGCAAGTACAAATATGGTAATTTAACGAACCCTATATACCTTTTGAACAGGAATTTCACCAAAAATCTTGAATGTGATGTACCTTTCAAATGAAATCTTATATGACTGTACTCATGTATCACTGTATTGTGAAGACGATCATAAAGGTTAAAAAGAGACAAGTAAAATTAATGTAGTTGAGGAAATCATTTATGGATAAAAGATCTTTCTTTTAGAATCAATGGTTTGAGAGGTCAGAGGTCGGCCGAGGGGGACAGACTTTCCTTTTCCTAACATCGGGCGTTAGAGACATCTTTATCTGGACAATAACACGAAAACAAAGTATTCGCCTGCTAGCATTTTTCTGGATAATAATAGAGAGAGTATAAGACTGGCGAAGAAGTATACACCTGGTAATTTCAAGATGCTCTGTTCTTTATGAGCAATACGTTAACAATTTCAAAGAGGGGACATCGTGTCGATGTAACCTTAAGACACAGGGGTGTCATCCTTACTCATTAACGTCGTGACTCACGTTGACATGTCACATGGACCCTTCTCATCATACTCAGCCAAGGAGGTCGCTAACTCCAGATGTCTTGGAGTGAATCATTCGGCTAATTCTGATTTTCTTTGATCCATAATTCCCGGTAACATGGGAAGAGAGATCCAAATAATATTGGTAAAAATGTCTGCATAATCACAAAGAAATTTGAAAGTAAGAGGAAAGCATATTTTTAATGTTTTGTTAATCTAAGATAGGGTATCATATTATTACAGAGAGTTTTCAGGGGAAGGATTAGATTTTGTTTATACAACAATTTTAGAAAAGGAGAAACATATTATCCTTTCTCAGAATAACGCGAGATTTTTTAATTCAGTCCAGACGCCTTACACGATACCTAAATTACCATTAATGTTCATGGCATAATATTGATACTCACGATATCTAAATTACCATTAATGTTCATGACATAATATTAATACGATAACTAAATTACCATTTTTTTCATGACATAATTTCGATACTCACGGGTCCTGGGCAAAAGCTTAACCAAGGAGGCAAGCAAACACGAACAGCTGCATATTGGTTATCGTTTGAAAAAATAACAGACGAATATAACTCTTTCTTTTAAAAAGTTGCTAGAGAGACAGATTTATCATTAAAACATTATCTTAATTTATCTGTTTTATATTCAATTATAAAGTGTGCCATATATCCTCGTGAGTACATTGCGTAAACGTCATAAACCTAAATAAGTTGAGCAAGTACACACAGTAAAGAAAAAAACATTATGCCTTGGCTAACTGCAAACATTTAGCAATATTGTTAGAAAAACGGCAAATCTGTTGAACAAAAAATAATCGTAACGTTGCTCGCCGCTTTCACACTTACACACTACTACCCCCCCCCCCCCACACACACACATAATACATACAGTGAAACCTCATTGTATCGAACTCGCTTAAGTCGAATAACCCGCTTATGTCGAAGTTATTCTGGACAACTCCAGTTAAATTATTACCAAATAAGACCCGAATAGAACCACGAATGTGTCGAAGTTTTCTGAGGGTTCTACTATGACACAACGAGGTTTCACTATATATATATATATATATATATATATATATATATATATATATATATATATATTAAACTAATATTCAAAAATGATATGATTCTTTGTTCAGTCCTTATTATGTATATATCACCACATATACTGATATTAATAACATTCAGTTTAACCCGAAGCCAGTTCATTAAAAAAGCATAGTTACCTTAAAGCAGTGAGGACGGAAGCTTAAATTCTTGGCTTTTTACAACGTTACTGTGGGTAAACGACACCTGTTCGGTAGGCAGATAAGAGAGTGACACGTATCTAATGCCTGTATAAGAATGCAGGTCAGTTATTCCAATAAATTAGTGATCCATTATAGCTACTTAACACTATCTTTTTAATAAGGTTACTATGACCTAATTCAGCTGTAAAACTAAGTGAGTCTATATTTATTTTTCTAATTGCTTTTATTGGTGTTAATCAGAATGATACAAGGCTGTTTATTTATGTTTGTCACTAACCACTCTAAATGTCAACTGCACCATTGGTCCTAATATTATGTTACAGTGAATATTAGCCATCACTTGCTAATTCATGTTGCTTCAAGTTAGATTTGACCAAGATAGGAGGCTTCTTTGTGCTCTTTGCTGCTGAATGCTCTCCCGTGTGGCAGTACTTTACCCAGGTCAGTACAATGGCAAGACGTACCCGTGGTTATACCAACAAACAGTAAGTAGTAACCTTGGAATACCGGCAGTAAGTCTCCTTGCTAACAAGTGCTAAAATCAACCCCCCCCCCCCCCCCCCCCGATTTGTCGGCTCTGATTTCCATATGTTTAGCCTAGAGGGCGGACAACCTTTCTTTGGTAATTGACCAGTCATGACTGGCTCCAATAAGAAATCTATAATTACCTGGTCCACGTGTTTTGTTTCCATAAGACAAAGTGTCAAGTAATGTAGCACTGCCAGGTCAAACACCTCTAAATGGCAGATGTTATTTTGTCCTCACTAAGACGGGCCACAGGTTGTGCATAATATATATATATATATATATATATATATATATATATATATCTATATATCCCTGGTATGAATTTGGAAACATGTTGTCATATATTTCTAATAAATAATATAATTGGTTTACAATCTAATTAAATCTTATTATGTATAATATATTTTATATATATATATATATATATATATATATATATATACATTTTTGTATCATAATGACATGGTATGCGCTAGATGTACGGCCTGAAATCGGGACACCGGACCTACTAGTTGGCGCGTCACACGTATCAGACGTAACCGGGTTGAATTGATGCTAAATATAATGCGACCAATTTTAACGATATGATATAAGGACACTGACACAGAGTACAATTTAACCTGGTTACGTTTAGAACTGTTCAAATCAGTGTTTGAGTAGTCTTGTTAATTTTAGAAACATATGCTTTATTCACAGATGTGTGTACTACAAATATAGCAATATATGAGCCAGACATGGGGTATTCGTATTCATTGTATTCGAATACAGGTATTTTCAGTATTCCTATCCGTATTAGAATACATTTGTAAAAAGCACAAAAGTATTTCTATTCGAATTTAGATACATTGCAGAAGTATTCACATTAATGAATACTCCTAATAAATACATACAGTATACATTGATGTTGTTTACCCTTTGTCCTTGATCCATTTGGAAAAATGTGCCATTATTTTAATAGTGAACCCACTTAACACATGCACACTAACAATCTTATTTACACATGTTGACATTTTTTACTTTATTCATATTAAATTAATATTAATGTGTTTATACTGTCATGTGTATGTATATCTCCATTTGTCAGACCCTTTTTACTTCAATATTTATCCGACGCCAATGTTCTTTATACATACTAGACAACAGGTATCTTCATGGATATGTCCTATGCTCTGTGCCCTTTATATATGATAAAGCCACTATGAACCTCTTGTGTAGAGACTGGAGGTAGCTAGGCCAGCATGTACTAGCCCAAGTCCACTCAAGTTAAAGGGTTGAAAGGCTTAGTAATTACCCCTGCCTGGTCTAGGTAACAGCCTGACAGGGATGACAGCTCAGTACCATACTTGACCAAACCTGATGTCCATTTCAAGTATCGTGGTAAACCTGTAATTAAGGTACAAGTAACTGGCCCCAACCCTGTTCAGTGTACATACTAGCCAACTTTAGACATGGGACATATAGGCAACCCCCTGTATCTATCCTTTGTTGGTTGCTGTATACTTTTGCTGATAATATGATGCTGCAATGAACTTCCTGTTTAAGAGGCTGGAGGTTGACCAACTTGCTAGCCAGGTAGCTAGCTACTATAAAATATAAATTTTATTTATTTTACATGGATTGTACAACTAGTTATGATAACTAATATGAGGCTCTCTCCTTGGCTCGGATGTTGGCGGTCGGTAGTTGGTAAAGGCAGCGAGGATTAATACTTCGTAATTGCCCCTGCCTAAGATGGCTAACTGCCATGACAGGGGTGACAGCCTTGTACATACAATTTACCCAAGCCTGGTGTCCATTTCAAGTACCAGTATCAAATTTGAACCATATACCAGGTACAGGTACTTCCTACTCATGACAGCCAGGTACAGGTACTGCATGGTACATGTACTCTGAATCGTGTACCTAGGTAAAGGTACAGGTACAGGTACAAGTACCTGGCCAAGACCCTGAAAGAAACATTCACTTATATATTTTGTGCAACAAACTACCATGATATATAATAATCTGTCATTATTCGGTTTGGAAATTAATGCATACACAGCAGATTACATGAATATTGAATTTTGGACTAAAATACATTTTGCAATTTGAATATATGATGAATGCACTTAATTGTATCAAACAAAAATTATACTTGATAGTTTCTTTTTGTTTCGGTCAATTGTATCCATATTGATATTCATGAATACATTTGTATTTGCATTCGTATTCGTATTCGAATAAATTTCTGTTTTGGATTGTTTGTATTCGTATTTGTATTCGTGCTGTATTCGTATTCGAATGAGAATTTTAGGGGGCGGGGCGTTTTCTTGTGTATCATTAAAAGGTTCAAGGGAAACAGACGTCTGATATCGGTATACGCCATTTTATATATATTGAGAGAGAGAATGAGAGAGAGAGAGAGAGAGATGAATGACATTTAACATTTTGAATCTTTTATCATCGAGTCAGGTACAAACCAAAGCAAATGACACCGTTCCCTACAGAAGTGTGTTTATTCGATAACGCCCACTTTGGTCAGTTGAGTTTCATCTATGTTTAGCCAGAATATGCATCTTTATTTAGACTCTGTAATATACATAGTCCTTACTTAGCTGTCTTAATCACGTGTCATTTTCACATGGTTCATAACTATCAATAAAGGTCTGCCGCCACAGAGATTCCGCCTTTCAAACACAATAAATGTGTGTCTCAAATTCATAATTTTGATCTTGGAATAAATTTCATCTTGGATCAAATGAAAAAAATAGAACTATATCAATTTTAATCTCATGATGCAGACACGTATATCATTGAAGGCACATTGAAAAAAAGTTAGATATGACGTTAATTATGACAAATATATATATATATATATATATATATATATATATATTAATATCAGTAAGCTTGCCTTTATATTTTTGCCCATCTTTTTAGCCATAGAAGATACAGGGGAATGCGCATTCATATATGCCTTGCTGTAGATACAGTGAAACTCTAGTGTGCTTATCTTGTTAAATCAAAGGAGCTTCAATCTCTCTTGTGTCGAAGCTACATTTAGGCGCCTCTTCATTTTTGCTTGTCTCGTAGATACGATTGGACGCCTCTTATTTTTTGCATGTGTTGTAGATACAATTGGACGCCTCTTATTTTTGCCTAATTTATTTTTGCCTTTCTTGTAGATGAAACGGAGTGCCTATTTCTTTTGTTGGTGAAATGTATATACATTTGAACATTTCTCTTGTTTGCCTATCTTGTAGATAAAATAAAACATATCTTGATTTTTGCCTTCTTAAATATAAAACTGAATGATTCTTTATTTGTGCCCGTCTTTAAAAAAAAAATGGAACGCCTCTTTAGATTTTAGTTACAACGTAAATTACTCGTTTCTGTATTAAATATCAAATGTAAAATCTCTAAATTTTTTGTCTATATTATAGTTACATTGGAATATTTCTCTATTTTTGTCTATATTGTAGATACATTGGAACATCTCTCTAATTTTGTCTATATTGTTGATACGTTGGAACATCTCTCTTATTTTGTCTATATTGTAGATACATTGGGACATCACTCTAAATTTTTTTTCTATATTATAGATACATTGGAACATCTCTCTCTTTATGTATATATAGTAGATGCCTTGGAACATCTCTCTATTTATGTCGATATTGTAGATACATTGGAAAATCTCTCTATTAATGTTTATATTGTAGATACATTTGAACATCTCTCTAATTTTGTTAATATTGTAGATACATTGTAACATATCTCTCTATTTATGTCTATATTGTAGATACAGTGGAAAATCTCTCTAATTTTGTCTATATTGTTGATACTTTGGAACATCTCTCTATTTATGTCCATATTGTGGATACATTGATAGATCTCCCTTATTTTGTCCATCTTGTATATGCATTGGAATATTCCTCTCTTTATGTTTATATTGTAGATACATTGAAACATCTCTCTATTTATGTCTATATTGTAGATACATTGGAACATCTCTCTATTTATGTCCATATTGTAGATACATTGGCACATCTCCCTTTTTGTCTATATTATAGTTACATTGGAATATTTCTCTATTTTTGTCTTAATTGTAGAAACATTGGAACATCTCTCATATTTTGTCTATATTGTTGACACGTTGGAGCATCTCTCTTATTTTGTCTATATTGTTGATGCCTTGAACATCTCTCTATTTATGTCTATATTGTAGATACTTTGGATCATCTCTATAAATTTTGTCTATAGTGTAGATACATTGGAAAATCTCTCTCTTTATATCTGTATTGTAGATACATATGAACATCTCTCTAATTTTGTCAATATTGTAGATACATAGGAACATATCTCTCTGTTTATGTCTATAGTGTAGATACATTGTAACATCTCTCTAATTTTGTCTATATTGTACATACATTAGATCATCTCTCTGTTTATGTCTATATTGTAGATACATGCATTGGAACAACTCTCTAACATTTTCTATATAGTAGATACATTGGAACATCTTTTTTTTATGTCCATATTGTAGATACATTGGCACATCTCCCTTATTTTGTCTATATTATAGATGCATCGGAACATCTCTCTATTTATGTCTATATTGTAGATGCGTCGGGACAATTCTTTTTCTGTCTGTCTTGTAGAAACAATGGAACGTCTCTCTGTATTACATAGTCTCCTGGCCTTTGTTCCTTCCTGACGCCGTAAGTTATTTATGCTTTATATTTTCAAATATTTTCGTTTTCATTTTTTTTCTAAGATTACATAAATATACATTGTTATAGGCAAACCGAAAAGAAGAAACAACAACAAGTTATTAGTGTTGAGCATGAAGGATACATAGAGGATTTCTCAAAACAATCAAACTTGTACACTTAAGTCAGGTGCAAATTATGTAATGTAATAATTTATTATATGTTTTATATAATGTGCTTTATATATGTTATGCAGTCATTTTATAGATAGGAATTCTCCCGCCTTACAATAACCTTTTCAACATTTATTTTTAAATACCAATATTCATGTAGTCACCGTTATTATATACACAGATTTGAATGTGGTAAAAGTGACACTCCGTCCGTCAGAGAGACCCCTGCGGGATGCCGGGTATTTCGTTACTACAGCCAGAGTCGTGACCAAATGGGTAAAGCTGACCTCCAAAGGGAGTTCGATCATCTTAAGCAAAGTATTTGATTTCATCTTTCGCACAGTGTTTATAAATATCCGGTATTTTTTAAACTGCTCAATCTATTCTATCACAAACACTTGGGACAGGGTTGCTGAGGTTGCAAAACAGTTCCCTACAACTGTAGCTTATTTATTTGTAGCTCTTGAGTCTGAAAGAGCTTTCAAGGTTAAAAGGGCTGAAAAGTGTAATCGTGTACCTAGTTCGACTAACACTACTCGAATCCGAAATCATGACTTTCATGTTTTTTTTTATATATTAGCAGTCATTGAGGACTCGAGAGTCCCAAACTTTAGTCCACATTTTATGGACTCGGACTCCTCAAGAGTCCAAGACTTTAGTCCACTTTTTATGGACTTGGACTCCTCAAGAGTCCCGGACTTTAGTCCGCTTTTTATGGACTCAGGCCCCTCAAGAGTCCCGGACTTTAGTCCGCCTTTTATGGACTCGGACTCCTCAAGAGTCCCGGACTTTAGTCCGCTCTTTATGGACTCGGACTCCTCAAGAGTCCCGGACTTTAGTCCGCTCTTTATGGACTCGGACTCCTCAAGAGTCCCGGACTTTAGTCCGCTCTTTATGGACTCGGACTCCTCAAGAGTCCCGGATTTTAGTCCACATTTTATGGACTCGGACTCCTCAAGAGTCCCGGACTTTAGTCCGCTCTTTATGGACTCGGACTCCTCAAGAGTCCCGGATTTTAGTCCACATTTTATGGACTCGGACTCCTCAAGAGTCCCGGACTCAGACTTTTTCTCGGACACGGAGGTTAGGACTCTAAAGATCAGGTTGGGGTCTATCTCAAATACAGTTAAAAGAAACTCCGTCACATGCTCTTGGACTTTTATGCTTGGGCAAGATACTAACAAAATACTACAAAATGATCATATGTATATATATATCAAGCTTCACCTCTGCATCGGGAGCTAAATGTAATTAAATATACATGTAAACTAACATAAACGCACAGGATAATCTCTTATTAAATTTTAAATTTCTGTCGATAATGAGATTTGTATTGGACCCGGAATCTGTGGACTTTGCTATACATCAATGATATTTTAACAGTCTTTCGAGTAATATTAATATTGCATATTATTCTCATTTATTTCTTACCGATATAAGATGTTCTTCACATAAACTTGTCATAGCATACCTTCACATAGATTACACATTGATTGTGATTTCAAAATCGAAAGGGATATTCATCCATGGTTGGGTGAGCCATATTTGCAAGATAAGATATAAGTCAAACGGTTTGACTTAAAATGAGTCCACAAGCTTTTTTAAGAAGTGGGCCCTGTGGCCGTGACCTTTGACCACGTGACCTCAAAATCGATAGGGTTCTTCATCAATGGGTGGGTGAGCCCCTTGTTTAAGATAAAGGGTTTCGGTCAAACGGTTTGGTTTGAAATCGATCCACAAGCCAATTCCGGATAGACAGACGGACGCACGAACGGAGGCGTTACTATATCTCCTTCGCAACTTCGTTGCAAAGGGATAATAAAAATTGCTATTTTATGATATTTCAAGATCAACTTTAAGTGTCATCATGGTAACGAGGATTCGAGTCCCAGATGATATATAGCTACGTCATCCTTACGGTGACAACAAGCTTGGTTAGTAAATGCTCTTCTACCAGTTTTCTTTGTAATCGAGGTGACTGACGAGTTTTAAAGGGCCTAATCACCTATCTGGCCTTTATAAACCAAAGGTAATCCCTTGGAGCTTTTATAAAAAAAATATACCAGAAAAGGTGAATATGACCGCACACAGTCTGCTTGTTTTGTTTATATAAACGTGTTAATTATATGTTAATAAAATAATCAAATCAAGTTCAACATGGGTATCTGGCGGCAAGTCAGATGGCGTTTGCAGCAAGTGACCCTTCTACCTTTGCAATATGCAACCCACCATCTAGGTTACATGTTTTTCCCGTTTGTCAACACTGCTGTGTTTACAAACATGTTGTTTATGAACGATTCCATACACGTTAAAAGGGCTATTCACAACCTAAATTAACCTTATATCATTAATATATACACAGAGGAAGCCAGAAATCACATAATTCCTTTTTTTTTGACGTAGGTGAATGCATGGACACCTTTATATTGTTGTCAGGCTTTCAGAGGTATGACTTTCATGTGTTGCATCCTTATATGCCTGTCTTTCTTCTGCCTGGATAAATATCTGAATGATAAAATATTGCACAGGGGTGTGTTGCGATTTCGTCATAGAAAGGTTTATTGTGAATTTTGTCGATGAAAAAAAACAAGCTGCCTGAGATCTAAAAGCTGATTAATCAGTACAGTTAAAAAATGAAAAAAAAATTTTTTAGATCGAGATTTTATAGGTTGAATCGGCAATATTTGCAATTTATTTTTTTTTTTTCAACATTCAGGTACCTGAAGTTTTCCGCTACAATGACTTTCTACCGGAACTAATAATATTAAACCGGGCTTCTCATTAAGGCTTTGAGTGGACACAGAATACGAAACGAACGGGCACGCGTTAAGCTGCTTTTACATGGCACGTGTTATGCGGTGTTCGCTTAGAGTTTTCGCGTGGGGAAAAAGAATTTTTTATCGCTGTATTTATTTAATCATATACCGTGTACCGGGCCGGCTGTATGCGAAATGCGGTGAGACAGGCGGTAAAATGAAATTCTCAGTGAAGAATGGGTTTCTCATACCGCACGCCTTATAGCTCATGGGCCCCGGTAACCATGTGCGTGTCCTAAGGATGCAGCGCGAACTACCGGTTTTTAACATCATCCAGCCCATATCGCAGTTTGTCACCGCAAATGCCCCACGCGTACATATATGGCATTCCGCATACCGCGTTTTACTGCCACAATCCGAATACCACGCGCTGGGTAAACGCAGCTTAAGTATATCATGATTGTTTATCTATTGGTTGGGAAAGCACTATTTTCAGGCATCTTCCTGGCTCAGCTGACCTAAAAATAATTTTGTTGCCCCTCCGAGTCACTTGCCACCTGATTGGTTCAATCGTCGTGATAATATTTTAATGAAATAGCACGCTAATGGGCTAACTGACGCAAGGTATCTGCGAAACCGAGCTAGAGACTTTGATCCTGTGTGTTAAAGTCCCTGCCCTTCCTATATCAGAAGGTAAATCCAACTTGATTTTTTTATATATATTCTAACGTGTTTGTCTTCACACTTATTGTTTTGTGATATATAATTCCTAGTAAACTGATCATTTAAAACAACCTGTTGGTTTGTATTTTATCTTCATGAACAAAATCCTGACTGATTTTTTTTAAATTAAGGTTAGGGTTAGGGTTATATAAACCCGAGTATACTGGACATGAGAATCAAGCTTTGTCTCCGGTTTTTCGGGGAAACCTTTGTTTTTAGGATTTATGATTAAGGTTAAGGATTTTGGTTATATAATTCCCTGGTAATCCGGGAATGTCCATTTCTCGTGTGTCTTCCCGAAAACCTTACAACTTAAGTGTTAATCACGACTACCACTTTGGATGCTACTATGAAACCTAAACAATAAAAAACATATAAACAATATGACGTCATTTTCAAACTGAGAAATTCATTCAGTATGACACAATATACATTTATTTAAATTAATTGAAAATTAATTAAATTGACACATCAATCAGTAAATTTTGTTTAACGGGCCAGACCCCTGGTCAGCCCTGTTATGTGAAACCACGGGAAAAAATGGGAGCGGCGAGTTAAGATCAATTAAACAATAAATTTTGTTTTTAGGGACTAACTGGCCAAGATATAGTTCTTGACGTGTCCAAAAGATGGCGTCGTACATAAGGGGCCATTCACCAGTTCACAGATGTGTCAGAACGAGGCTGACTTTGCCACCTCTGACCCTCTCTCCCACCCCACAGTGATCATGTGGTTTGACCTTGATGAGCTTTGGAGGACCCTTAACCCACTTCGTAAGTTTTCATTGTTACCGCGCCAAGGAGGGTATGTTTTTGTCATTTGTTTTTGGTTTGTCTGTTGTCTGTCTGTTAGCATTATTACTCAAAAAGTTAATAATGGATTTTGATGAATTATTATCATAGTTTGGTAGCGATACAAAGAACAAATGATTAAATTTTTAAAAAATAAAAAATGTTTCATTTATGACAATGCCATATGTGGGTAATTAGCTGCGTTGTTTACTTAATTGCCACTATATAGCGCTCAGTATCAGTAGCCCATAACGTTCAGTGATTGTCCTGCTTTGACAATGCCATATGGGAGAATGAGCTGCCTTAGCGGAGGTCTGCCTTCTCTTAGTGCAAATTTCTAGTTATTGTTTATTTCCATCGTTATTGTTGTATATCTAGAAATAAGAGTAATTCCAATACCCATAAGTGTCTAAGCGTTCTTTTTTATTTGTTTTTTTTTTTTGTTGAGGAAAGCTCTTCCATTTTTAATGCTGGTTAAGCTAGGTACTGACATGTACATCTGCAGAATTCCATTCTAATTTCAGACTTTGTGACAGAGTGGAACACATTATTATCCTGGCGATAACTAGGCCCTGTGTACCGCACCTTAGGGTCCTAGGTTTATAACACCGAGAGAACACAACACCCCCCCCCCCCTCCCCCCCCCCCCCCACCCCCCGCCGAAAAGTGCACTCTTTTGTGAGTGAAGCACGACCAGGGGTACAGTTTCCGTATCAAACCCCTGTGCGGGGGCTTACCATAAAAATCTCACCGCTCCTCGGCTGAGATTCGACTTCATTATCTCTCGGTTTTGAACCTTGTGTTCTACCGCCTGTGTTCTAGCGGGTCACTCTAAATCAAGAAGAGGGACAGGTGTTGTTTCAGAAGTATTGGGGTATTTTTTTTTTTTACATTTATTTCCAAGATGCAGGGGTGTAACATGACTACATAATACATTATACCGAGAAAAACGGTATGAAACAGTGGAGGAGTTGGATCGGGTGGATCACATTAGAGGAAGGAAATATTGGAATAAATTAGAGAAATAAAATAGGCCAAAATAAACAAAGAGGAATGAAAAAGAGGAATAAAAAAAAGAGAAAAAATATTCTTAAATCAAAATAAAGGGATTATTGATGAGAGAGAGAGATAGAAAGAGAGAGAGAAGAAGATGAAGAAGAAGGAGAAGAAGAAGAAGTAGAAGAAGAAAAATTCTGAAGATAAATTTTGGGATTGATTTAGGAGAAAATCTGTTTTATAATTAATGTGTATGGTTATTCACCAGAGAATTTTTCCCTATATAAAGACTACTTGTAATTTTTTTGTGTGATTTCATGGCCCCATGGTCCGTGGCAAGACTATACGTTCAAATTCAATTAATTTGAGCAGCCAAAAGGCTACGGAAAGAATAACTGTACTGAGAAATCGCCCCTTCTATATGTCACAGATTAACTCTTATTTCCTTAATGACCACTAGTCGAAGGTATCCTGCGCCAATTTGCGGATAAGGGCGCGGTCAGGAACAAATTGTTCCTTAGGTTTCTACTTGGAAGATATGTCTAGTGGCCACTAATTTCTCCCCGCAAATAAATTCTCGCCTTAAGACAGTCTATGGAGTACGTTCATGTAATTGTATGCCCTTAACAAACCACGAACCCTTTAGAAAAGTCGAAACGCTCATAAGTAGGGCTGCACGATATAATCGTTGTATCCGTATATCGCGATACAGTGTTTCCCATATTGCGAATCGCGATACTCTTTTTTTTGTTAAACGTGCCTTAAACTGATTTTAAAAATAGACAAATTATGTTTCTGTTGGAAAGTTAGAAATCTAAATGGCATTGGATTAACGACAGGCTTAAAATGACAGCCACTACCGTGTCTTTAGACGTTTATTAAGAAATGTTCAAGTGGGCCTCGTATACCACTTAAAAAGGCCCGTCTCACGAAATTTTCATGTCTGCTTCGATGACTTAATGACAACACAAAGAATATTCTTTTCACCTAGTGATAACTGCATTAAGATACAGTGTCAAGTAAACAGTACTATTGTGTAAGAATGCCAGCTGTGATTGTACACACCACCTATAACACTCTGTGTGAAACCTCACCACAGACATAGTTAATAGACAAGATCTTTACACATGTAAGGCCTTAGGAAAACCTTGGTTTTAAAGAGAATTTTTTTAGTAATATCAACAACATGTAAGTACGTTATAAAGTACATTAGTAAAAAATATTGTCATATTTCGTATTTGAAATAAACTAACTGGCGTAATTAATTTTTCTCATATTTAACAAGGTAAAGAATGATAATAAAAAAATATAATATATATATAAATATATATATATATATATATATATACATGTGTATATTTATATATATATATATATATATAAATATATAAGGCTATACGGTTGGAATATATACAGTGAATATATACTGCCTGAATATATATACGTCTCACCTGACGACCACCCCGCTATCGCGACCATCCTGCTAAGAAGACCACTTTTTTTGCAACCGGACCTATGTAAATCATCATAAAACAACCACAACATTAACATGACTACTTTGGGTCGTCCCGCATGTGGTCCTGTTATCGAGATATCACCGTGGATATATATATATATACAGTGCTACAGTGGACAAACAGAATTCACCGTGTATTTATATATATATATATGGGCTTGGCCCATATGAGGATCCGTTATCGGGCTGCCCATCTGCAGATGGGCAGCCCAATAACGGATTTGATACCATGCACTTTCTGGCCCATCTGCAGATGGGCTTGGCCCAATAACCGATTTTAGTTTTTGTTAGTAAGACGTTATTATTTTGTTATCTTGATTACTTGTGTACTCAGACAAACATTTCTCAGAACTTAATGTGTTAATTGAAACATAAATCACTATCACAGCTTTACATCAATTATTTTATTATCAAAATTACATAGATGTGCATAGAAAACTATATAGATGAGCATGCAGTGTTACAATACCCTATTAAATAACTTTTACACACAATTCTAAATTAGTCTACATTGCATTCGTGTGATGTTAAGAATTTAATGAGGTTCACCTTTTACCAAAGAGTAATTATACAGCTGTTGCGAAAATATCTCATTTACATTACCACATAGATGCGACTTACATGCACGGTACATACAATTTACTAAAGAGAAATTATATGTTTCTCATATTAATTTTTAATATCCACATATATATCAAGGTTACCACATACATTTTGACAATAGAATAGTGTAAAATATGTAGCAAACACTCTCTTATGAGTCATTTGATCTCAGAGTCAATCACAATCATGCACTTTCACCACAATAACCCATCTTGATACAGTTTCTTTTGAAGAAATGTCTTATTGCTAAGCTCTCTACTTAGTATTCGTACAGAATTGTTGGCGTCCTGCATGGTGATGAGAGCAGCAGGGAAGTCGGACATTACTCCTTTTTTCAGGTTATCACAGAGATGATGTCGAGGTTTAATGTATAGTTTTGGCTGCAGGGGTCATTGCTGGAGAGTAGTGTCTTTGCAATGGCCAGGGCAAAAACGCCACAAAATAAATTTAAACAAAACGATAGGGTTATGTTTTACATATCTTTCACAGTAACATAGTTAAGTTTATTTTTATTTTTAATATATAACAATTTATTAGGTACAACTGATAAATAAATAGATCTCTGAAACAAGCAATCATCACGATGTTTAATATATAAATATGTTTTAATATATAAAATATAAATATAACATTTAAATTGTGACAAGACTCCTTATAAACAATTTTGGATAAATATAATTATACTTTATACTCAGAGGATAAATGATGAAGAGATAAAATTTATACGATAAAACTACCAAAATTCGTAGTTAATACTTGCATATTACTAATTTCAGTCTGTGTGGGATACTGTTATCGAATAAAATATTAGCTCAGCTTACTAGGAACTATCCTAAACTTTTTTTATAGACCTTGTTCGGATTCGGAACAATAAACATATATGTAAAATTTATCTATATTATATAAATTGAATAAATTATGATAATACGGTGGTTTAAATGGCACACTATTTTGATAGGGTTGTACCTTTTTTGTCTAAAAGGCCATATACTATTTCATGTCATATAACCGAGTGTACTTTCATTGGTACGTACACAGGCGGTGGCGGAGGCATGTGCTATGTGAGTGCTTTCTAGTTAATTTGGTTGTCACTAACACTATAATAACACTTAAGGGTAAACGCATTTAGGTATGACCAGTTCACCAACTTAATATCGGATACACCTTACATGATAAATGAAGCACTAACATGGGCAAAGGTCTTTCGATACTAGTATCCGGCATTGTCCACCTCCCTCTCGTGCATGGATGTTCTTGGCGACGTAAAACAGACTATCAACAGGGACTACCCGTAAATACTTGCTGACCTCTTCTCTGAGCTTGGCTTTAGAGGGAATAACAAGTCTGTTGGACACCCCAAGAGCAGGCAAATCCATTTAAGTTCTGAAAAATGTTTGTCTGAGTACAAAAGTCATCAAGATAATAAAAAAATAACGTAAAACTAATAAAAACTAAAATCGGTTATTGGGCCAAGCCCATCTGCAGATGGGCCAGAAAGTGCATGGTATCAAATCCGTTATTGGGCTGCATATCTGCAGATGGGCAGCCAAATAACGGATCCTCACATGGGCCAAGCACATCGGCAGATGGGCCAAATCCGCAGACAGGCTCCAACATATATACATTGCTACAGTGGACACACAGGTTTCACCGTGTATATATATATATACAGTGCTACAGTGGACACCCAGAATTCACCGTTTATATATATACAGTGCTACAGTGGACACACAGGTTTCACCGTGTATATATATATATATATATATATATATATATATATATATATATATATATATATATATATATATATATATACAGTGCTACAGTGGACACCCAGAATTCACCGTGTATATATATACAGTGCTACAGTGGACACCCAGAATTCACCGTGTATATATATACAGTGCTACAGTGGACACACAGAAAACAATTCTTTATCGCTTCAGCTGGTGTCCGTATATTTGTATTTCGTGATAAATAGGTCAATCAGAAAACGATTTCTGATGTGTGATCATATCCCATTCCTCTCTATGTCAGAGGCGACTGGGATACAAAGAGGGATACGACTGGGATATAAAAATACGTTTTTTCCAATAATCGACAGTCATGCTAAGTTTTTATTCATTCATTTTCGTTTTATTCTAAATTTACGCAAGTTTCGGTGACGACGCCTGTCCGTCTGGTTAATAAAAGATCACAAATGGATTTAAGCTTATCATTATTATATATATATATATATGTATATATATGTATATATATATATATATATATATATATATAGTGATTATTTAAGAAAATGTTGAAATACACATTAACACGTGTTTTCATGCATTTGCCATCTTCAGATGTGATCTGTCAACGGTTGATACAGTTATGTAAGTATGCGTTGACACACTCAGCCATGGTCAGGATTATGCCTGCATTTCGAAATGATTTCTGATCTTTTGTTCAGTCTTTGTGACTTCGGGAATGTCATTATTTGAACCTATTTTTCAGGCAGAGATTACACGTGCCATTGTGGAGCTTTCTCAGGGGTTCGCTTTTAAGAACCCGCCAGCTGATTAAAAACAGGGTGTTTTGATCCAACTGTAGCCATGTTCTCACTGAGGAGCGGAGTGAAATTCCATGATTTACATCGAAAAAGTGAGCTACTCAGGAACTTTAGCAGCCAAGTAGTGAAACAAGTGCGACATCTGGTGCTGATTACCGATATCTTTAGTCAACAGGCCACGCTCCCTCAGCAACGTTAAAGAGGATTGCTAATTATATAATCTAATCTTATACTGATAAAAGGAAGTTGGTCCACTTATGTCCTCATAGCTTCTGAAACCGCTTTACGTATGACGCTGTGCCATACTTCATTACAAAGGTTATTGTTCTCGCAATAACCTCGCCGATAAAAGAATAACTAATTTTAATACACATATTATTTTGAGTGATTTTTGTGTGTTTTAAGGTCTAATCATCGTCAAACAACCTTGGTTTAATTTAGCTTTAGAATTCATATTAATAATAATTTTAGACACAGTGATGTATATATATTTATAATCCTTAGAATATTCTCTATCAGATGAGATATATTTAAAAAGTGTAACAGTGTCCACTTTGAAAATTTAAAACTTGAAATGATTTTAAATTATTTTTTTAATTGGATATATCTCAAAATTGGCATAGGGTATGTGTATGGAAATAGTATCATTTGAAACTACATACAAATATCTCCAGGCTTTTTTTTGTTATATATTTATTGTCTTTTTTTCATAATGAATTTTAAATTTAAAAAAAAATGTGTGATGTAAACAATACTTATTTCGTTTAAATAACGTATTTCTACTACACTAAAAACGATATAGGTAAAAGAAAAAAACGCATTTTAGAATACTTGTTGATTTACCTATATGCAAAATTTGAAGACTCCATATTGGATGTTTTTTGAGAAATATCGCTCTGAAGACCGTACAGTCTCCTGAAATACTGTTTTGAGAAAACGGCCAAAAACTGTTTGGGAAGAGAAATTTCGTTTTGAGTGGAAAACAGGGATATAAGCGCAAGTGACAGTTGCATTTTTTCACTAAATGTTCCGATGAGAATCGGTTTCAATGTATAAATTATAAAATTTAATAGTTTATCAATGTTAAAAAAAGGATTTTATTAGGCATCATGACAACTGGAGAACTGTCAAACTAAAGTAGGCGGAGCTTACTGGTCCGAAGGGCCGGTCATCGGTAATCAGGTCATTGGCTATCGCGCCGGGGCACGCGTCGGGTGTGAACTGACTGATAAGAACGATCACTCTGTTTACTCTGCGCTCTCATTCAGACTACCATATACCCTAATCCAATTAACAGCTTGTCTCTCCCTCTCACAATTACATATGAGACACTACATAGCTAGCAGCAACACATATCTCTCTCTCATTAGATTTATTTACACCAGTCATACACGCGCAAAATCGTGCTGCGGCTGCTCTTCCTTTACCGAACGCTCTCATAGAGCTCTAAGACTCCGGCGCGGTTCACTTCGTGATCAGCAGTATGTTTCTGTCTCTCGTTCAAATAGCGAATTTTATCTTCGCTCATTCTACTCTATTTTCTTCGACCCATGACGTTCAGTTTGAAGATTAGTGTATATTTTAGAAGAAGGAACGATGTATTCGGTAATGGTTTTGGCGATGTAATGATGGAACCTGGGAGAAAATGTTATAGTGTATAACAGGGTCAATATTACAGAAATAACAATCGGTAAATTCATATTTCTGGGTATATTCTTGGTGCCAGGACCATTATTGGGTGACACTAACATATATAAGGGCAGTGACATAGACATTATTCGGCGACTGGAGGAATACGATGTACAGTTCACTTCTGGGTTAGGCGTATAGGGGGACGTGTTTGTATTAATTAGTGCCAATTAGTAAGTGCCGGTAATAAAGATCAGCTCTTTCCCGGCTGACTGACCGCGGCTTCCCCACGCCTGTCAATCAACCTTTTGCCTAATACCGCGAGCGCATGGTTAACCAATAAGCAGCTTACACGCTGCTAACTCTGGCCGAGCTGAAAGTTGGTCCTGTTTGCACCCCACGTGGGGTTGACATCTGAATTAAAATACTTATTTTTCTAATTGATACAATATAACCCCAGTAACGTGTTTTTGTGAAAAGATAGATATAGCAAACCATATGTTTTTCAGAAAAATGTAATTTTCATGATTTTTGACGATGATTAGACCTTAAATTTACGTGGAGGTTACCACCGAAAACAGCCGAATTGCCTTCGGCAAAGACCAGAACGCCTGCGTCGTGGCTTGGCGATCTGGTTATTCATAGCGCAGGATTTATTGTGCATGTGAATAGCCCATGCTGTCAGTGACCGAATCACTGACCCACTTTCAACGGTTTCAAGGCAATATTTTGGCAGATGCACATCTATTTGGACGAGAAGACGCTATTTTTCGTGTTAACATGCCTTATCGATGTTTAGGCTCCTTTAATCAATATTTCTTCGACCAATTATTTAAATTTAAATTCTAACATTTTGATTAATAAAGACAGAACTAATGTAATAGAAACAACACATTAAAATTATATTTAGCCCATATCCTAAAATGTTACTTGAAAATCATGGCGTTATATAGTAACATGACTCCCTGAACACAGTTACGTCTTATGGCGTTATATAGTAACATGACTCCCTGAACACAGTTACGTCTTATGGCGTTATATAGTAACATGACTCCCTGAACACAGTTACGTCTTATGGTGTTATATAGTAACACGACTCCCTGAACACAGTTACGTATTATGGCGTTATATAGTAACACGACTCCCTGAACACAGTTACGTCTTAGTGTATAAAGCCCAGCTATTCACCTACCTTGACCATAGAATTAATGTGATTTATGGATTACTCTACGTACATATTAATCTTGAAGGGTTCATATAACGTCTCTTTGACTGATGTGTGGCCTTATTTATCTCCGAGCTGTTAGTAAACATAGCAATACTGACAAAAAGAAAAAGCATGTAACACAAGAAGGTTGGTTGCATATAGCTGAAATGTCAAAACACCCTTTTTAAATCTCTGGTTCGCTGACCTGGCGACAGATGTCCTTGTTGAATGTGTTTGGATGATTTTGGATTATTTCCTCCTTTCGTTATAAACATGTGGATATAAACAAAACCGACAGCTTTTGTACGGTTGGGTTGGCGCTTTCTGGCCTAATATTAAAGACCTATTTTTCTGGCCTATTTTTGTTAAAATAAGTCTGATATCGGAACTGGGACCTTTAATATGTCTTGATATTCATTTAAGTCAATGTCGCGTTGATATTCATTTTAGTTAGTTCTTGTAATCCTCAACAGATGGCGCAGTCGTTCCAACCGTTCGATGACGAAAAATTACTATGTACACTTTTGCATGTTTCATGGAAATGCCTGCAGATTCATTGCATTGTTCTGTGAGGATATTTCCACACCCAGCTGTCAAAAGATTTATCTGATTCTTATAATAAGCAGTAACAGAGAAAAAAAATGTCATGAACTACAACTATACCATAGGAAATAACAGTGACTCTGTGACACAAGTATGTCTATGATCCGAAAAGTAACAGACTATTAGTTTGACATCTGAACATTTAAAATAATAAGTTCGCTGACTTAATGCGGCACCAATCAAAATTAACATTTTAATTATTATTCTCTGTCTTTTTGACATTTTGCCGGGGGGGGGGTTGGGCTTATGGTTAAGCTCCATCCTGGATGTCACCATTTTCGGCGACTGGGTCCTTGACTGCAGTAGCATCTTCATAACAATGTGCTGCGTGATTGTTTTCAGTGAGCCTATAGTCAGTTTCACTCTACCCAGACTGCCTTGCGTTAAGTGCACATGGACAGGAAATAACATCAGTGTTAGTCATCCTAGATTTATCTGCGGCCTTTGAAGTCATTTACCATATGATCGTGTTTAAGAGACTTGAACATACATTTGGCATCACATTAGACCCAGTTGTGGCTCTGTTAAATGAACAGAGCCACAGCGCTTCGCCTTCATTCACTTAGCGTTCGGTCATACATTGAGTCAAACTTTTCTGTCTGACGAGAAAATTACGCTCCGTCAACTTCATATTTCTAGGCCTACCTTGGCTCAAGATGATTATGTACCCATCGGCCAAAATAATTTGAACTGTCGATCTATTTTAACCATGTTACAGGGTAAATACCACTTGGGGAGTACTGGATGTACGCAGACAGGTGTCAACGCTCACCTTCACCTTGGCCTCTGTTCACGTGATAGCTGACCCGCTTGCTTCCCACAGTGCTTCCCGCGTGGCGCCCATTGCGATGTGTCCTTTAATACCCAACAGCTACCAGTGCCGTGGCAGACAGGCTAAGCGTACCGCAAGCTTAACACCGTTAGGGGCAGTGCCATAAAATGCGTTTGTAAGCAATTTACCCAATAAAATTGTTTGTACTCACACATTTTATACAGAAAGGGAAGAACAAAACAAACAAATCTGAATGTGAACCAATATATTTACCAATTTAAAGAAAAAAAGTTTCAACCTTTCAAGTGAAAACAGGTTTGTTAGCGTCACTGCTCCCTCACTGTCACTATGAATACGTATAAACAATAAAGATGTGTGTATATAAAAATAATTATGTATTTTATATATATATATATATATATATATATATATAACATAACTGAATGTGAACCAAAGTTTGCTCCTTAAAATTGACAAAAGGATGTGTTTTAGGGAATGCTATTTTACTCTCATTTATATATATATATATATATATATATATATATATATATATATATATAACTATATATAACTGTATATATATAACTACAGTGGAGCGCCGTTCATCCGAACACCGTTTATCCGTAAAATCGTTTATCCGTAATTAAAACTGGAGAACCGAAATTATGACCGTTTATCCGTAATTTTGAAAATCTGGAAATATAAAAATAATATTTATTCAATAAGAAGAACTGATAATGGCTCGTGTATTTACTCCCGGTCGGTCCCGACTAATTATGAATGCATCACCGGTTCGTTTCTGCAGGTGTGACAACGCCTAATTACCCAAGTTGTACACACGCAGCTTGGGCTTGTACTCATTTGAGCAGTTATAGATGTGAAAACTACCACCGGCCGAGTCCCCTAATTAACCTTGTGTCCTGCAATGTCGAGTTGTTCACACCTGCAAACCATCCGGCTAGGAGAGCGAGTAGATTTTGAGCTGATAATGTCGGACTCTGATACGCTCGAACTTGTACTCATCTGAGCAGTTTAACAGTGCAGGCAAATCTATCTTCTGTATAAGCTATACCATGACACGCAACTTCATTCACAATTTAGCAAATCTTCACCACGACAACACAGCACTCAAGTTTCATGTCAGATGGAGTCAGGGTCTCGCAAGCGCAAACGCCATGTCCTGTCACTTGAAGACAGCATTCTGGAGAGACATGATCGAGGCACCAAGGCAGCTGAGCTGGCCAGAGAGTTCAATGTTGGCAGATCTACTATTAGTGACATCAAGAACAGTGGTCAGAAGCTAAAGGATTTTAAGGGCCAGATGCCAGACACGCATGCTTCCAAGAGACGAAAGACGATGCACACGGCGTCTGATGACAAGCTGGATGCGGCCGTATACACATGGTTTCTGCAGGAACGGTCCAAAGGCAGCCCCATCTCCGGTCCAATCCTGATGGAAAAGGCAGCGATGTACAACAAGTCGATGCATGGCTCTGACAGTACATTTTTGGCGTCAAGTGGGTGGCTCAAGCGGTTCAAGGAACGTCACGGCATCCGGCAGCTTGAGATTCAGAGCGAGGCCTTGTCAGCGGACACCAGCCACATCGACGAATTCCGATCCCACGTGCGTGAATTGCAAGAACGGGAAGGTTTGAGAGACTGTCAAGTGTACAACGCCGACGAGACAGGTCTCTACTGGAAGGTTTTGCCTGACAAAACCCTAGCTGATGCGTCCGAGAAATGTGCTCCTGGACATAAGGTGTCAAAAGAGCGGATTACTGCTCTGTTGTGCACCAACGCAACCAGTGAACACAAAGTGCGCCCCCTGGTGATCGGGAAGTCAACTAAACCAAGGTGTTTCAAGCACGTGAACATGGACTCCCTGCCTGTGGCGTATCGGGCTCAGAAAAACGCGTGGATGAGCCGTGAGCTCTTCACGGATTGGTTTCACCAGGAATTCGTCCCATCTGTCCGTCAGTATGCCAGGGAGAGTCTGAAGCAGACGCCAGCACTCACATTACTTCTTGTGGACAACTGCCCCGCCCATCCCATTGAAGATGAACTGCGGACTAGTGACGGGAACATATGGTGTATCTTCTTGCCGAAGAACTGCACCAGCAAGATACGGCCCTGTGATGCTGGCATCATAGAATGTACAAAACGATATTATCGTAAACGCTTGCTGTCATCCTTGCTTGCAGACTGCGTCGACAACAGCTTGTCCATCATAGAACGGATGCGCGGTTTCAACTTGCGTGATGCCATCAACCTGTTAGGTGATGCCTGGAATGACCTGAGACAGTCTACAATCCACAAGTGCTGGAAGAATTCCCTTTTTCTGGAGCTTAAATCTCCTGCTGGTGCTCAGCCCCCAGCTGATGCGGATGAGGTGGAATCACCGACAGACATTCAGGTCAGCTCATTTGCCAAGGCGGTGGACTCGCACTACAGTGAACTGATAGTTGCTGACTGGCTCCACTGTGATGGTGATCTACCAACTGCTGCAATGCTGACAGACGAGGAGATTGTGCAGTCAGTCACACAAGAAGCTGCTCCCGAGACATCTGATAATGAGGAAGACACATCAGCCCACGTGAAGCCCCCACCCACAGCTTCAGAGGCATTTGTTCATGTCGAAGGTGTTCTATCGTGGTTAGAGAGCCTACCGAAGGCCGACCCGCTTCACTTGAGTGTGCTACGCTACATCAGAAATCAGGCAGGCAATTATCGTTCCAGGCAGTCTGATATCCGCAGTTATTTTAACTGATTTTATGATGTGACTTTCTCGATGCATGTGATCCGCCGAACCCCATGTTCATCAGTTTTCATGTGATATTTGTGTGATATTTCCGCACTATCGTTGAAAATAAACTGTGCATTCATATAAAACTTTTTATTATATTTTGTCAATTTCTACATCGCAGCAAGTAATAAATGAGTCTCACAAGCACATTTAGTTTAACTGTCTGCACATAGGGGGCGGCACCGAGGGCGGTAAATCTACACGTTCAGCGAAAGATTAACTGGTACATGTACTTTACTGACAAAAAATCTGAATAAAGTAATTAAAGACATTATAATAGCTTGATTGAAATTTTGATTTGATAGTAAAAAGGTATTTATAACACATTATTCCGTTCTGTTCACGTTTTTTATAACTCTGAAAGCTAACCGAAGTCCGTGACACCGTACCACCATTTAGTAGTAATACCGGGATGACAACATCGATGAAACGATTTTATTTTACAGATGTTCGTTCATCCGAACGTTCGTTTATCCGAACAAAACCCGTGTCCCCCGAGATGTTCGGATGAACGGCGCTCCACTGTATATTGTATAACAAAAATGCATGGGAACTAATAATTTTGCTGAACTGCATGTGAAGTTAATATTATGGGGGGGGAGGGCAATAGTACACTTACAAATATTTATATATATGTATATATATATATAAATATGTATACGTATATGTGCATATATATATATATATATATATATATATATTTATATATATATACATATATTCTTATATATATATGCATTATAAGGGGGACTCCATATTCTCTGTAATTAATTAGAGAACATAATTTTAGGTTTTACGCCATAATCTCTGCAATTAATAAATGAAAATAATATCACGTTTTGCTAGTGTCCTAAGAACTGGGAACACCTTGTTAGTTCACCAATAACTTCCCTGGTACCTGTACACCTCCAGGTCGGAATGTGCCTCATTGTTTAATCGAGTCGCGTATTTCAGACACGAAGCATGAATATATATATATATATATATATATATATATATATATATATATATATATATATATATATATATTATATATATATATACATATATATAATATATATATTTATATTTAGACACATCTATATTGTCAATATATGTATAAATATATATATATATATATATATATATATATATGACAGTGACAGAGCATTTACCATAACACACCTTTTGTCAATTTTAATGAGCAAACTTATTGGTTCACATTCAGTTCAGTATACAAAGTTATATATATATAATATAAATATATATATGCATTTATACGTATACATATTTATATATATATATATAAATATTTGTAAGTGTACTATTGCCCCCCCCCCCCCCAATAATATTCACTTCACATGCAGTTCAGCAAAATTATTAGTTCCCATGCATTTTTGTCATACAATATAGTTATACATTAACAGTTATATATAGTTATACATATATATATATATGACCAATATAATAAAACTTTTTTCATTAAATTGGTAAATATATTGGTTCACATTCAGATTTGTTTGTTTTGTTCTTCCCTTTCTGTATAAAATGTGTGAGTACAAACAATTTTATTGGGTAAAATTGCTTACAAACGCATTTTATGGCACTGCCCCTAACGGTGTTAAGCTTGCGGCACGCTTAGCCTGCCTGCCACGGCACTGGTAGCTGTTTGGTATTAAAGGACACATCGCAATGGGCGACACGCGGGAAGCACTGTGGGAAGCAAGCGGGTCAGCTATCACGTGAACAGAGGCCAAGGTGAAGGTGAGCGTTGACACCTGTCTGCGTACATCCAGTACTCCCCAAGTGGTATTTACCCTGTAACATGGTTAAAATAGATCGACAGTTCAAATTTTTTTGGCCGACGGGTACATAATCATCTTAAGCCAAGGTAGGCCTAGAAATAAGAAGTTGACGGAGCGTAATTTTCTCGTCAGACAAAAAAGTTTGACTAAATGTATGACCGAACGCTAAGTGAATGAAGGCGAAGCGCTGTGGCTCTGTTCATTTAACAGAGCCACAACTGGGTCTAGCATCACATATACTCTCTACGCTGGGTACAATCGTATTTTCGTGACAGGCGTCAGTGTGTTAAAATCGGTGCAGAAACATCCACAGATAAACTTTATAATTTTGGTTTACCACAAGGATCAGTCCTTGGGCCCATAATCTACTGCATGTTTACTCCACCAGTGGAAGAAATCGTGAGGCGGCACAATTTTAATTACCACTGTTACGCTGACGAAACACAGGTCTGTACATCCTATAAACCGTCTGCCTTGGAGGATACAGCCCCTACAGCCCAGGAGTGCGTGGCAGACAGCGAGTGAATGAGTAGTAACAGACTGAGGCTGATTCAGGACAAGACTGAATTGATTGTTTTTGTACCTTAACGTCAAGCCAGGCATTTTTCTGGTATTTCTATAAATGTAGGGTATTATACAATATATCCAGTATCTATGGTGAAGGATCTAGGTGTCGTATTTGATAGTAAGTTGAAAATGGAGAAGCAGATAAATGCTATAGTGAAGTCATGCTACTTTCAGATCCGAGCCATTGGCAAAATTCGAAAATATATTACTGATGATGCTTGTAGAGCTTTGGTTCAACGCTTGTTACTTCACGATTGGATTACAACAATGCATTACTACATGGTGTACCACAAGTACTAATAAGTCGTCCCCAACGAGTACAAAACTGTGCAGCCCGCATGATATCCCGTACACGTGTGAGCAAACACATACTCCAGTATTATATGAATTATACTGGCTTCCTGTACAGCACAGATCAAGCTATAACATCTTAATGAAAACATATAAGGCATTACATGGTTTAATACCAGTGTATCTTAGCAATAAACTTCAGATGTATCAACCACTAAGAACGCTCCGTTCACAATATCACCGCCTGTTGACGGTGCCATCAGCAAGAACTGTCACTTACGGGAACAAATGTTTCAGTAGATCTGCAGCACTTCTGTTGAACAATTTACCAGAAGATATTAAATGTGCTGAAACCATTAATGTTTTTAAAAAGAGGGTGAAATCACTTATTTTTATTTTTGCATGTAGTTTGTGATATGACTCATTCATTATATGATACCATTTTTATATTGTATATTTTAATAATGTCATGGTTTTAAGTGTGCATGGGAAGGATGTCTTAGTGTATAGCACCTTAGAGCAAATCTTTGGATAAAGTGTTATATAAATAATGTAGTATAATAATAATAATAATAATAACAATAATATAATAATAATAATAACAATAATAATAATAATAATACATGCCTTCGCCATGGGAGCACAAGTTTAAAAAAAAACGCTCTGCAAACACATTGTACGCCGTCACTTGGAGGTGCTAAGTGCTCGGCCGTGACCTGAACAGATGGCCGGGCCACACTGATGAGGCGGGATCCCCCGTGCGTTCGCTTATTTTTTCCATATTCCCAGGTTCATTCGTGCAAAAATGATCGTGCATTTTTTTATTTTTTTAATTTTTCAGAATACCCATTTCATTTCATGAGATTCCGTTCATGATCGCGTTTTTAGCTCAGCTGACTATAAGTCATCTGAGCTATAGTCGTGGTCTTTTGTCCGTCGTCCGTCCGTCTGTCTGTCCGTCCGTCCGTCCGTCTGTCCGTCCGTCTGTCCGTCTGGATGTCCGTCCGTAAGACTGGCACGTTTCGACACCGTTCGACCTACGAATCTGAAATTCGGCATACAGTTAGATGTCCCAAAAATCTCCTACCATGCCAAAAATTGGGTCAATATGACTTCGTTCTTTCGAGATATTAAGGAAAAACCTCAATTTTTTATCAGAAATCTATTCTCACACCTCAGGACTGCCTAATATCAAAACCACCTATCTGGTTGCATACCAAAAATTAGATCAAAATCTGTTAATTTTTTTTAAATATTGGAAAAAATATAAAATTGGTACCTTAAATTTTGCCCAAGTTTGACCATGGCACGTTTTTTTCCCTGTAACTGCTGTGGATTTAATTTTCAAAGCATGTTTTTGTTACCATTTCAACTGTTAAAACAAAAAATTTGAAACCAGTTGATCAAAAACTGTAGATTTTATTCAAGTTTTAAAGCACCATGTCATATATTGTTTACACCAAGCTAGTGTTATGCAGTTTACTAGAGCTCAGCTCCCCAGCTTCAGCTCTAAGTTCCTTAAATTTTGCATACAGTTAGATGTCCCCCAAATCCTCTACCATACTAAAAGTTGGGTCACTAGGACTGCATTCCTTCGAGATATTAAGTAAAAACTTCATTTTTCCATTAAAACCCCATTGTTACACTTTAAGATTGCCTAATATCAAAACCACTGATCTGACTTTGATAATATATAATATACATATTTTTCTATTTATTCGCTATGCATATGCCAGAAATGATGTCAGTATGGTGTAATTGTTTTAAGTTCTAGGCCCAACCATAATGCATTTTGTAAAAAATCATGAAATATATTTACTCTCTTAACATGAAAATTGCTGAAGGTAGACATTTTTTGCCAGGGATATAACATTATTTAATCAAAATTAGTTCTGAATTTTTCAAATTTTATAAGTTATTAGCATAAATATAAAATCAGTACCTTAAATTTTGCCCAACTTTGGCCATGGTATGTTTTTTCCCTGTACTCACTGTTGATTTAATTTTCATATCTTGCACTGGTAAGGATTTAAGCTTCTAAATTCTGAAGTTATAAAAGGAATTGGTCAAAAACTAGCTTTTATAAAAGTTTTTATGAGACCATATCACACCTTGGCTGTACTGAAGCCCCTCTTTTATGTCCCCACATTGACCTTTCAGGCCAATTATGCATGCTTGAAGCGAGGCACTCTGCAGCCAGCCAGCTCTTGGGTGGCTTCAACTGGATCTAACTGTCCAACCCCCTCCACTAGTATTTGTTTAGGCCATAAACATAACAATAATTTTTTTTTTATTTTTGGTTTATGATAAGAACTTAAAAAATTAATGGAAAAGGAATTTATAGTTAATGAGTTACAGGGGATTACCTTGCAATTACTGATCATTTTTGGATCTTCCATGGATGGCCAAAATTGTATTTCAAATAACACCATGCAGTCACCATTGGGTATTTTTCATTTCAACCATAAATGAAAAATAAATAATTAAAATAAATTGTTGTTTACTATTAGGGATTATATGAAGCAAGATAATGATAGACAAGGATGTAGTTAATTATATTAAATTAATCTAAATTTCAAGGTCTTTTCCAGGTCTTTAACTTGTTGGTTTATATTTATTACAAAATTAAAATAATAAATAAATATGTCAAAAATTTAAAATATAACTCAGACAAGTGTTTATTAAAGATTTTAATTTGTTTGACTTATAACTCATGGTTGTATCACATGTTACATGAGACTGGCTAAATAATCAAAATTTATATTGCTGGTCCTTTATTTCAGTTCATAAAATTAAACATTCCCAACTCCAGTTTGCTCCTGGTATGATATATTGTGTGTTTTGATCCTTGGATTAATTTTAACACATGTATTAGTTTTATAGCTGAGAATACTTTTTTTTTCCTGATACCATTTAAAAAAATATAGATATTCAAATTTTTCCTGTTAGTGCTGTGGATATAATTTTCACAGCATGTACACATTAACATTTCATCTGTTAAAATCTGAAATTTGAAACCAATTGTTCAAAAACTGTAGATTTTATTCAAGTTTCCAGGTACCATGTCTTCATTGTTTGCATCAGATCAGTATAAATGCAGTGTACTGGGCAGTTACATAACACCTTCAGGTCTGACCTACTGCCACTGTGAGTGTCTGGGTCAGGCTGGGTCAGGCAGTAATTACCAGAGAGCCTCTCTTTCTCTCTCTCTCTCTGGCAGTCTAGGTCTCTCTTTCTATCTCTTTCTCTCCTCTGCTTTTTCTCTTTCTTTTTCCATCTTTCTTTCTCTCTTTCTCTCTCTCTCTCCCTCTCTCTCTCTCTCTCTCTCTCTCTCTCTCTCTCTCTCTCTCTCTCCCTAATTGCCTCCCTTGCTCCCTCCATCCCATTCTGTTGACAGGTACTATAAACTAGATACATTAGCTATAAATGTTGATGCAATTTAGAAATGTGAATCAACTGAAATATTCACAATCACATGTATGTTATACTGTAAATTTATAGTAACATTCGGAAACTTTGATTAAAATTATGTAATGAAAAAAAGGAATAAATGCAAATATTGTTAATTTTTTCTTGGCTCCGTAGAATGGGGAAAATAATTATTTGCTTTGTTTCTCCATCTTTCTTTCTGTTTTAAATATTTAATGTTCATGAATAAACTTTTTTTTATAAGCACTGTTGAATTAAATTTCATATTCTGTATGTATATGCAAGGGTGTTGTAACTCTCACCATCCCACTGAGGCTTTTCTCCTTGGCACTGTGAACAATAGTTCTATAGCTATAGCATAAAATTTAATAATTAAAGAAAATATCTACAGAGAGACAGAGGCATTGTAACTCTGATCATAACACAACACCCCTCCCCCCCCATCAAGTCATTGCACCTGTGGAATGAGGACGTTATGGCAACTGTATACATATCATAAAATTGATAAAAAAGGTTTACCAAATAAATTGGATCTCATCAGACAAATGTGTAAACTGTTGAACTGTCAACAGCTTATCAAAAAGGGAACCAATGGAAAGGCATGGTCAGGTCTCAAATATTATTTGCAACATTTTCTTCAATCATATAAACCAACCATGGCCCATATTACCTCTTCCTCTCAAACATTATCTACATTTCATCATATTTTTAAGATTTTAACCTTCCAGGTGGTTCAGTACTGTTGACCATTTGTCCATAGGTACCTATGTACATGCCAGAAATTATGTCAATATTGTGTAATATGTAGACGTGAGGGGCATCAAAATAATGCACCTTGTCAAGACCGATCTTGTCAAGATATTATGTCATACAGTCACAAATTCATAAATCCCCTCATCAGTATAGTTAATCATAACCTTTTATCTGTCGAATTGAACTCTTGCAGTTTTCCATACACTATAGATCCTTCAACGAATAGCCTTATCATCATTATACCACTGCTTAGCATACTGTCATTGCATTCATATTTGCTCAAATAAATTGCTTTTTTCGACCCCTCCCAAATAAATAAAAAATAAACCACTATATTTTACTCCATATTAATCTATCAGTCAGGTTATTTCATATATCATTTACTCACATATTACATTATATTCCTTTATAAAACCCAACATGACCTTGATATTCTAAGCTTTATCTACTCAATATAGTATCACAATGGTGATACATTTATAGTCCAATCAGGATCAGCTGAGCGCTGTGACCCATGGGTCCCTTGTTGTTAATTTGCGAACAAACACACACACGCACACCATAACACACACACCCCAACACACACACCATAATTAACACACACACCATAACACACACAACATAACACACACACCATAACACACACACCATAACACACACACCCCAACACACACCCCAACACACACACCCCAACACACACACCCCAACACACACACCCCAACACACATACACCCCAACACACACCCCCCAACACACACCCCAACACACACCCCCCAACACAAACCCCCCAACACACACCCCAACACACACACCCCAACACACACACCCCAACACATGCACACACCCAAACACACACACCCCAACACACACACCCCAACACATACCCCAATACACACACACCCCAACACACATACACCCCAACACACACCCCCCAACACACACCCCAACACACACCCCCCAACACAAACCCCCCAACACACACCCCAACACACACACCCCAACACACACACCCCAACACATGCACACACCCCAACACACACACCCCAACACACACACCCCAACACACACCCCAATACACACACACCCCAACACACACACCCCAACACACACCCCAACACACACACCCCAACACACACACCCCAACACACACAAGCGGGAATCAACGCATTACCTCCTGGCAGAGGCAGAGAAATGCTGGTTATACACACAACAACAGAAAAGATGAGTTGTAACTGTTTATACCAGAATGAAAGGCACGGCTGTATGGTAAGTACCGGAAAGAATGCACAGAGTCCATCATTGTTCCCGATCGGCCGCTGATATTGCTTTGGACACGAAGGCACACTAACACACACTGCATGTCATGACCTCTGCCCTGTGACCTTCCTCGAACGGTCAAGGTCAGACAGCGCGCTCTCAGTTAAAATCAAGATATGCTGGAAGGATGTGACGTCATAGTGACGTCATGTGCGGCAGAAATATCTACGTCAGATTAAGGCAAATTATTACATGATAAAAGTATAGACCGAAGCTCCAGGTGCATTACCCAAAACGGTGTATCACAGTGTAATAGATTATATATATATATATATATATATATATATATATATATATATATATATATTTATGTATGTAAGTATGAGGAACTTATCTTAATATAAGAAGCTAAGTTCTTTTAACTTAAGACAGCCTGATATGGTATAAAATATAGGATATAAAATATAAACCTTTCCCACCTCATCAGCGACACCTCTCGGGCAGGACTGACACTAAATGTTCGGTCTATCACATCGACTAGTCAGGTTATATTTTGATATATCTCAAAAGGCTAAATTTTCTACCTCGTGTGTACAACAATTGCATTTTGGAAAAGAACAAATGTTCCACATCCAAAGAGGAATTAAGGTTTACATTTCCAACCATACGCAGGGTGTTAAAGCCGTGATCCTTAAAATCCTTATACACGCATGCTGAATTATCTGGTATACCGACATAGGTATATATAACAAGACAAGTCAGAAATGTCAATAAGAAAACCCACAGGAACCAACTGGGGACTGTCAAAAATGATAAATGGAAAGTTTGTAGTCTGATAGCATGGACGATGTTAGACGATGTTCTTTCAGGTTTGTACATACAACTAAAGCAGCCATAATAGTTGCTGGCAGGTTATTTGTTTGACATTTGCCTGCCGCCAATGACCAGTACTTATTTACTCCTAGGTGGACAGGGGCACCCTTATTGTTAGACGTCTCGGCGCAGACGGCGGTCAGAACGAGACTCGAACCCAGAACCATGCGGTGACAGACCGAGCGCCCTGACCATTACCCTACACGCTCTGCGTAATGTTCACCGAACGTCATGTCACAAGATTCCCTTTCGCTTAAAGGTATTTTAATAAAAGGGTCTGTTATACAGAATAAAATCGTATACTGGTCATTAAAAATTGGTATTTAGTTGCTTGCATCGAGTCGTTCAAATGTGTCACCCTTGCTGTGATTGACAGCTGAGCTCTGATTGGTCGGTTCATAATGTCTTAATTTCTAATCTCTTGGGAAATCTCCCCGATTATTGTCTTGTAATATACACCTATAAATGTATGGGGAATTTAAACATTCGATAATTGTTTCACGTGCCTGTAGTTAAAGAACTAAAAAACATAAGAGGCTGTTAAACATAAATCTCTTCCGGTTTCCTGTAGGCGGCCTTCCGGAGGCTGTAGGAGAGTTCGATGTCTCCGTTATGTTTCAACACGTCACACAGGGCAGAGAAGGCACGCCGCCCCCGCTTCCTGAGGATCTCTAACAATTTGCCAACTCTCTCCGCCTGGGGGCGCTTCATCACCTCAAACTGTAACGTCTTTGTGAAAATGCCCGCCCTCTGTAGGCCACGAAGGACACTATTCAGCTCAATGTGCGTCTCGAGTTGCGCCCGGTACTTGTTCAACGCCTCGTTTTCGCTCTCCGACAGAACTAAAATTAGACAAAAAATATATGCATAATTATAAGTACCAATAAATCGATTATATCATTTGGTTTCACATCTGTTTCCAACATATTTTTGAATAGACACATTTTAATATAAACAAACGGGTAATGTATTCATATTATATGTTTCACTTTTGCAATTCCGTGTTTCACTGGTACAGAGAGATAATAAAATAACCTCTGAAGAAATATTTACGTGCGTTTCATGAACCATACTCATAAGTTCGCCTGCTTCCCGACAGCTGGCGCTGTGAATGGATATTATCACAAGTCTGTTAATAATCATTTATAATCAGACATCATTAATAAATAAATAAGCTCACAGAATTTGGGTAATTTATAATTTATCTGTTAGTTAAATAATTATATATATATACATATATATATATATATATATATATATATATATATATGTATATATATATATGCTAGTCTTTGTCTCAAGTCATAAGTCATATGTTATATATTTGATATATAAATATATATATATATATATATATATATATATATATACATATCAGTTGATTTGGCATTGTGTTTATCAACACATATCTAAAGTTAGTCGACTCAAATATATACACATATACTCTATATTACATGCTGTGGTTGGTTGCATATTCGCGAGATTAACATTCGTGAAATCGGTAATCGTGCAATATAACGGACCCATCTTACATGGTCTCACAAAAAAGTGTGACCACATTTCAATGAAAAAACTGAAGATCCGGCGCATCTAATGATATCATATTTTTGTATGTTATTTATATATTTATTTTGCTACAAACTGTCGAAAAAGGGTAGTTTGCTGAAAATACCCAAAATGACGTCGTGTCAAAGACGTTCTCAGCCGACGTCATGAATCCACAGTACTGTACGTGCATACCATGTTAAACAAAAGGATGATGTCTAACAAAAATTACAGTCAATATATCTTTTTATGCATAACTCTGAAGAAAAACAACACTATTAATTCACAACAGACTGTTTCACGGGATGCGACCCGATCATCAGGTGAATGTGGTTAGAATGAAGCTAACGTCGTGGTTTGAAAAGCCGAGACTTTACGAGATTACGAGATTATGCTTTGTGCGATTCGGGTCGGGGGGGGGGGGGGGGCATGTGAAAGACTGACACTGATCCTATTGTTCTCGGGTGCACAATAGGATTGGTCGGGGTACACGTGCGATACTGGAACATAACAGGGCAGGGCAAAGAGGTTATATAAAGTAGTAAATAGTAAATATAATACAAAGATATAACCAGGATGCTCAATCAGCATATTGAAATGATGTCTAATAGGGCCTTGGAAGCAGTGAACATATCAGTAGTATACATATGATATGATAAAAATACACATATACTGTGAAAATACACAATATACAAGGCAAATATACAATATAAAAGGCAAATATACTATACCCATACCAAGTGGTGCAAGTCTCCTAGCTGAAGGTCGTAAAGCCCATTAGACCAGGATAAAGTAGAACTTTCCTGTCATCCAATGGACTCCACGAGCCAGCAGTGAGAGAACAACTACCTGAACAAATGAGTCTGCCCAGCGGATCCTCGTAGGGGGGGGGGGGGGGTTAAGGGGGCACGCTGAATATTAGTACGAATGCTAGGTTTTAAAATATTTCAGGGTGAATTTGTTTTGATGGCGGCACTTGGAGAGAATTTCAGCTCTTGAGTTCAACAATGATACAGGGGGGGCCGTAGGTCGCATCCCGTGAAACAGTCTGTTGTGAATTAATAGTGTTGTTTTTCTTCAGAGTTATACCGCTCTGGCCTAGCTTGTAGGCCATAGAGCACTTTTCATCGGAGGGTAACACTACCTTCTACTCTTTTTATGCATAGATAGAGAGACAATTTTACCTCTAAATATCCATATTTCCCAAGATTTAATAAAAGTTGACGACGTCGTGCCGCCAAAAACATAAACATGCAACTGTCGTCTTCGACTGATCACGTTAACTCTTGCTCTATTCAGCTTTGTCTCTATGTACGTTTTATATGTCAAATAAATATAAATTGTGTAATAAACAGTCATTTTTGTGGACAGAGTATAAAGACTACATTTTATACATGTCATTTATCTTATTTATTTTTTTTTTTGTCCTGTTAGACTACTTTAGGTAAGGACAATCAGATGGGAACATCCCCTCCCCAAAAGTAACAGACCGGTAGCCCTTAAAATCGAGACGAACGCGGGAGAAACACGGGACCATGTTGGGCATATCATCCATATGTGACCACATTTTATAATATTATATATATAATACAAACTTATATGGCTGGTCAAATAAAATGTGGTCACACCTTATTTTTGTTAATATTTATTGGTAATAAATGTTGTCACGCCATAGGTGATCACATTTTATAATATTATATATATAATACAAACTTATATGGCTGGTCAAATAAAATGTGGTCACACCTTATTTTTGTTAATATTTATTGTAAAAAATGTGGTCACACCATGTGACCACATTTTATAATATTATATATATAATACAAACTTATATGGCTGGTCAAATAAAATGTGGTCACACCTTATTTTTGTTAATATTTATTGTAAAAAATGTGGTCACACCATGTGACCACATTTTATAATATTATATATATAATACAAACTTTTATGGCTGGTCAAATAAAATGTGGTCACACCTTATTTTTGTTAATATTTATTGGTAATAAATGTGGTCACACCATATGTGACCACATTTTATAATATATATATATATATATATATATATATATATATATATATATATATATATATATATATATATATATATAATACAAACTTATATGGCTGGTCAAAGTGTGGTCACACCTTATTTTTGTTAATATTTATTGGTAATAAATGTGGTCACGCCATATGTTACCATATTTTATAATATTATATATATAATACAAACATATATGGCAGGTCAAATAAAATGTGGTCACACCTTATTTTTGTCAATATTTATTTTAAAAATGTGGTCACACCATATGTGACCACATTCTAAAATTTATATATTTATTACAAACTTATATGGCTTGTCAAATAAAATGTGGTCACACCAAATTTTTGTTAATATATATTGTAAAAAATGTGGTCACACCATGTGACCACATTTTATAATATATTAAATATATATATATATATATAATACAAACTTATATGGCTTGTCAAATAAAATCTGGTCACACCTTATTTTTGTTAATAATTATTGGTAAAAAATGTGGTCACACCTTATGTGACCACATTTTATAATATTCTATATATAATACAAACTTATATGGCTGGTCAAATAAAATGTGGTCACACCTTATTTTTGTCAATATTTATTGTGAAAAATGTGGTCATACCATATGTGACAACATTTTATAATATTATATATATAATACAAACTTATATGGCTGGTCAAATAAAATGTGGTCACACCTTATTTTTGTCAATATTCTTTGGTGAAAAATGTGGTCACACCATATGCGACCACATTTTATAATATTCTACATATAATACAAACTTATATGGCTGGTCAAATAAAATGTGGTCACACCTTATTTTTGTCAATATTTATTGTGAAAAATGTGGTCATACCATATGTGACTACATTTTATAATATTATATATATAATACAAACTTATATGGCTGGTCAAATAAAATGTGGTCACACCTTATTTTTGTCAATATTCTTTGGTGAAAAATGTGGTCACACCATATGTGACCACATTTTATAATATTCTACATATAATACAAACTTATATGGCTGGTCAAGTAAAATGTGGTCACAACTTATTTTTGGCAAAATTTATTTTTAAAAATGTGGTCACACCATATGTGACAACATTTTATGATATATATATATATATATATATATATATATATATATATATATATATATATATATATATATAATACAAACTTATATGGCTGGTCAAATAAAATGTGGTCACACCTTATTTTGTCAATATTTATTGTGAAAAATTTGGTCACCCCATATGTGACAACATTTTATAATATTATATATATATAATACAAACTAATTAGGCTGGTCAAATAAAATGTGGTCACACCTTATTTTTGTCAATATTATTTGGTGAAAAATGTGGTCACACCACATGTGACCACATTTTATAATATTCTACATATAATACAAACTTATATGGCTGGTCAAGTAAAATGTGGTCACAACTTATTTTTGGCAAAATTTATTTGTAAAAATGTGGTCACACCATATGTGACAACATTTTATAATATATATATATATATATATATATATATATAATACAAACTTATATGGCTGGTCAAAGTTTGGTCACACCTTATTTTTGTCAATATTCATGGGTTAAAAATGTGGTCACACCATATGTGATTACATTTTATAATATTCTATATATAATACAAACTTATATGGCTGGTGAAATAAAATATGGTCACAACTTATTTTTTTATTGGTAAAAAATATGGTCTCTTGGTTTGAAAATAATTCAGAATTAAATTTAGAAAAAATAAGGGATATGATGATGTAAGAATATATTTAAATGTGGTCACAACACCTGTGGATAAAAAGAGGGTAAAAAAGTATAAACATATATGGGTAATATTATATATTGACTGTTAATTTTATAAGACATCATCTAAATGTTTAACATGGTATATATGTATATTACTGTGGATTCATGACGTCGGCTCAGAACGTCTTTGACACGACGTCATTTTGGGTATTTTCGGAAAACTACCCTTTTTCGACAGTTTGTTGTAAAATAGATATATAAATAACATACAAAAATATGATATCATAAGATGCGCCGGATCGTCAACTTTATCATGCAAAAAAAATTTTAGTGAAATGTGGTCACACTTATTTGTGAGAGAGAGAAATATGGGTCCGTTATATTGCACGATTACCGTGAAATCCACTTTTTCCTTGCTGGGCGAGGGTTCGTTTTAGCGATCTCACCATCCAGTCACTACATACAGTATATCCTTTATTAAATATGTTCACAAACTGTACACTTTGAGAGGGATAATGGTAACATGGAGCGACTGGACATCATTACTCATTATAGGTAGATAATGTAAAAGCTCATATATGACACAGAATATCAGTGTAAGAACAGTTTTTATAACTGAACTGGTTTGCCTGTATAGATATTTTGAATAAATAGATAGCCTCTGAGAGACGGATAACAATTAAATTCATAATACCATAATTTTGTGACGCTATAGACATAGATAATGTATATGAGATGCAAATGAGAATTCAGTGTATACACATGTTTACCTGTAAAGGTCAAGGTCAAGGTAAAGGTGGGGGTTTATAGTCTGATATCATCGACGATGTCAGTCTCATCCGACTTTACACTTTGCCTTTCTTGTGTTTCGGGTCTTTTTTTTTATTCTTGTAGCATGTCTCGGCTCCCAGGGGAGCATACAACCCAATCAGGCGCTAGAAGGTTATTTCGTTCTACATTTGCCTGCTTCCCATGACCAGTACCCATTCACTCCTGGATCGAGAGAGCGCACCCTTGTGGTAGAGACCTTGGCTATGAGTCTTAGCGCAGACGGCGGTCAGAACGGAACACGAACCAACAACCTTGCGATCACAAAGCCAACGCCCTATCCATAACGCCAACCTGGGTTGTTAAGACGTCTTATTATTTTATTTTCGCGATAATTTCCCTTTCCGACTATCAAGAATTTAAAACCCTCATGAACCAAAGCAATCCATGCACAATCCAACAACTATTGTTAACACGTGAAAATGCAATGCAGACAAACAAATTAATTAATGTTAGAAGCAAAGGGGCACTGTTAGTTGTGCGAGCGTGTCAGGGTATCGGTGTTGGCATAGCAAGTGAAAAAAGTAATCCGACACATCATTAACACCTCCGTCAGGTTTATGCTTTAAAAAAACATGCAAACCAAGAGGAACATGTATCACGGTTCACTAACCCCATGGATGGATCACAGGTAAGCTGAGAACACAGGCGGTCCCTGATGGGTCTAGCGTTAGGCCGGGAAAACAAAATTTGCTCCATCTCACAATGGGATAGGATACTTTTATTCAAATTATCTAAAACCCTATAAAATCATAAATCATAATTGTTTTGAGTAAGGCTGTTATTTGATAAACCCATCACGTAACAAACGAAGAGAAAATTAAATATCTGGCCATCTGAAATAAGTATTATTATCTCAGTAAAATGAACCAACTGAACAAAGGAGGTAAAATTATCTCGAGAGTAATGAATCAACTGATCAAGGACATTGTAAGACTGGAATGCGTTGCTTTATATCTTTCATCCGTTTTTTATTGAAATCGGTAAACGTTTATAATTAGGTCTTTTTTGTCAGTTAAACAACATTTTTGCTTTTAAAATCTACAAACTGAAACTGCTAACAAATTTTAAGATATTCCAATTAAGAAATATCTTTAAAATATCTTGATGAAGTATCTTTAAAAAGGTGGCAATGATAATTTCTGAGCACGATGTCTATTACTGTCGCTTGTTAACATCGGCAAGCCGTACAGAAAGTGTTGACTCTTTTTTTTACACTTGTTTTTTCTATCTCTCTAGCTCTATCGGAGGATGGCAGTTCCCTGTTAACCGCCTGATCGGTTTTAGAGGAAGCTTGACTTGCAGACCACCGTCCCTCTTGACGGCTTGCACATCCGATGATTAATGAGGCCCCGCCTACAAATGAACACCCCTAATAATGTAAGGTACGTGGTTCATTTAATACTGATTTGCCTGATTTAAATGAGCGATTTAACGATATTATTGATGGTTCAAACCTGCCTCAATTTCATTTCTACATTTGCCGATTAAATTTGGATTAATTATCAGTAATTATCGTTTCCTGCAATAAAAGATAATAATAATAAATTATAAATAATAATAATAATAATTGTTATTATTATTATTATTATTATTATTATTATTATTATTATTATTATAAATATTATTATCAATTACTTATTATTATCAATTATCAATTATTATCCGTTTTATATCATTTTATTATTAATTTAATTAATTTTTTATTAATTATTATTATTTAATAATAATTTTTATTATTCTTATTTTTATTATTATTATTATTATTATTATTATTATTATTATTATTATTATTATTATTATTATTATTATTATTGTGACGGGTCCATGACGCCAGCAACGAGTCGTATCATAACGGAGACGCAGTCACATGAAATCATAAAATACTGGTAATATAACGTTATAACCTTTAAACTAGCATTAACTGAATATCTAAAACCTGTATATCCTAAGTACATGGGAGTCAAATTTTCACCACTAGTTCAAACATTATCACTTTAATTCTCACTCTACCAATAATCTGATAAAGTTTTTAATTTCTTGAACGCTATTGGTAAGTTAATGCTCTAATTCGCCTTTTGTTTGAAGATAAACTGTACTATACAAGGTCACGTGACATCTTACCGGAGCTTTGCCTCATGAGTTCTTTGACATATTCGGCATTCCACGGGCAGTGATCAAAAGAGTCCTTTCCTTCCGAATCCTGGATGACGGGATCAGCTCCGTGCTGCATCAGGAACTTAATGGTGCTGATATTAGTACTGCTCCACGATTTACACAACATCATTAAAGGTGTGGTTTTCTGGGTGTCCTGCTGGTTAACATCTATGTCAAACTTCACCAACAGTTTGATGCAACGCACACTCGGGTATTTCTTAAAGCAATAGTGCAGGGCGTTTTGGTTCTTGGCATCTAGGGTATCCACGGAAGCCCCTTTTCGTAACAGGAAGCCGAGGGTGGTCACGTGACCTCTCTCAGCTGCATACATTACAGGTGTCGCCCCACCCTTGTCTTGGTCGTCTAAAATGCACTTGAAACGATCCAGAATAGAAAGAACAGATTGGCGACCCTCCAATGCACAATAATGGGCGGCTAAGAGCCCGTAATTATCCTTACTGTGCATTAAATCTCGTCCAAAACGAGACCTGAGAAGAAGCTCCGCGATTTTGATATTGCCGGTTTGAGCTGTGACCATAAGGATCGTCCGTCCGTTAACATCGGGGTTATGTTCCTTGGCTATGTCCAATAGATATTTGACGGCCTCAATGTTTGACGCCTCGACTGAATGGAACAAGGTGTCCCGTTCACCACTGTCTCGCAGCGTGATATCCGCTTTCAGATTTTCCACTACGTATTTAAGCACCTCAATATTGTTGGCGTAACACGCTTTCATTGATGACGTCAGACCGTCGACGTCAGCGTCTTTTGTCGGGTCGAAGTGTTTACCTATTTTATGGAGAAGTTCAAGGTCACCTCTCATGATGCAATGATGATAAACGCTGCGGCCCTTGGTATCTTTACCATTCAAAGCTTTTGAGAGGTCGACAGGACTAGAAAATATTGCTTGAACCAGTTGATCACTCTGATCAGCCATACATTGCGGAAGTATATTAACACCATATTTATTGTCCACAACCTCGACGCCGTTTTGTAAAAGCATGTGGACAATGGCCAGCCGGTTGGCCCTGCAGGCGTAAAAGAGGGCGTTTTCACCGTACATGTCCGGGGTGTTTATGTTCACATTCAGTTCCTCTGCGTGGTCCAAGAGGTACTCCACAAGTTCCGCCTGACCACCGCGGGCCGCTTGCATCAATAACGATCTACCGTGCCGGTCCGTTTCCGGTTTTACTCCCTGACATACCAGGTGGTCCAGAATTTCTATACTTCCTCCGTCAATGCTGGAACAAAGCCATTTATTGATTTAAATGTTATTGAGCTTTTCATAGGAATGAACTGATCTTTCTTGCTGTCATTTTATTGAGAAAAAACCTTTTCCAACCAAGAATGTATCATTTTATAGACATTATCGTATAAAATCCACCTCAAGATAGATGTATGCGAATGATTTAGAAGAAGATTAATTTAAATCAATAAAACAAATTTTTGGGGAAGGTCCTTATTTGGTAATTGATAAACATTAAAACCACCAGATCCGAAAATTATGTCAGTTAAACAGCATTCGAGCAAACGGTATAAATATCAGGTTTTTACTTGATTAATGCTGCAATCACTTATTTTGATAGAGTTTATTGTACAATCAAAACACAAAGCCACTTTTACCTAGTCCTCAAGGGACCCATTTGAGAAGACACTGCATATCTCCTTCACAGCCTGTGCCTTTACATTGATTTACATGGTCATTACAAAAAAAAAAATTAAATATTTTATCAAGGTATCCATATATAAAAAATACAAAACAAAGAGATATATTGATAAGTGTTAATTGAGGCGATTGAAAGGTGTAATTTTTGCATTTGAGTACAAATATTAATGAGTTAAACCATTTAACTTTCACTTATAGGTCAAAGATGAGTTAACATCTGAAAATATTTAATTCTGATGCTGGTTGAACGTTTTCCAATTATCGTTTAATTAAAGGAATCAACTTTTTTTACATTGGAACAACCACCACATAGCGTGATTCGTGACGTGTCACTGAGCATGATGACGTCATACGCCATGTGCTGTAATGTGAAAAGTGGTTGTAAGTCAGACAGGCAGAAGGTAAGATGAACAGTATGGGTTTGTGTACAGATTATCCAAGGCGTGTTTTGGTTTCAATAAAAAATAATCATTACGGTTAAATTCTTTTCCTCTTTGGCGGGGAAACCGCCTGTTTTTTTTTTTTTTAAGCCAGCTTAATTAATTTCAAGTGACCGGGACCACGTCACAGGGCGGTAGGACACGCTTCTCTATTTGCTATCTTGGTGCATGTTAAACCAGGGCGGGTGCATCTGCGGGTCCTGAGTGTACAATTCGTTAAATAGCTGTGTAATTACTCCGAGGAACCCCTGAAGATGCACCCATTTGTCAATGAAACAAAGCCATTGGCACAGCCTCCCCATAACGTCTGTAGAGTGCTCACTCTGAGTGAAACCGACCGTGAAAAAACTCACCACTCCACGGTTTAGATTCAAACTTACTATCTCCAAGCTCTAACCTGTAAATATAGAGGTAGGACACTGGGGTCAATTTAAAACCATCAATTCGGAAGAAATCATTTCCTGATACACGTTAATGGTGTGTCACCTCTTACCTGTAAAATAGTGCATTTCGGCTCTCTTGGTCCTTCGCCTGGACATCCAGCTGGAGGAGAGCGCAATTCTGGGTAAGATACCGGACGACCTCAATTGATCCTCCAACGCATGCGTGCATGAGGATGGTGCGGCCATATTTGTCTGGCTCAAGCGGAAGTCCGCCATTTATGAGGACCTAGTGGCATAAAAAAAAACATGTTATCAGTATCATATGTTTTTTAAACGAAATATTTAAATAATTCATCAACAAGATTCAATACAAAACGCTCACCTGAAAAAACAAACAGAACTAGACGTATATATGTCTGTCATGAATATATATATATATATATATATATATATATATATATATATACACGCAAGTATAATAAAAATGTATGCCACGTGATTAGCAGTTTATACATAATATATATATTTTATACATAAGTCATAACGATCATGATTGATCTCGTGCAAAAGAAGTTGATTGATCTGGAAGGAGAATGATGGTACAGCAAAACTAACAACTTGCCCATGTACCATGACGCGCAGCGGGATTTGAAGCAATAACCATAGGTCATATCAAAGTAAGCTTATTTCGGATTTTCCAATGATAGTTTGAACTTTCTAGGCCTTATTTTAGCCCTGCTAAGGGCAAGACGTCTGAGCTAATCTGTCCTTGTCCTTGTTCACAGTCACCTTCATTCTGAGAAACCATACCATTTTTTCTAGGTGTATTTAGTTTGAGGAAGAAGCGAAATTGTCTCAAAATAAGACAAAATCAGGTAGTTAGATTAACGTCAGGGGCAAGGGCAGTCTAAACAAACCGTAAACATCGTGTTGACACGATGAAATTCTACTGCGATAGACACTGGATCCTGGAGTCAGTAGTTGGCAAGATTATCGTAATTCTGAACTCATTAACGATGTTAATACCTTAATGTGAAACTAGAACTTCCTATTGTTAAAACCTATGATTTGTGCAGTGTTACAGGATGAACAGGGTACTCAGAAGATCAGTCCGTACCACGGATGTGTTATTAAGGGTTTTCAAGATCAGCTCGCATACAAAATTAACAACAATCAATGCAGCTTTTCCTGAGAAATCGTGACGTATAATTATTTGGAAGATTTTAATATCTGAGATGCTAAAACCTAGGCATCAATATGGAATAACGGCTGTGGTACACAGCATCGTAATAAAAGTAAAAACCGTAAAATTTAAATAGAATTAATCGGTGATGGCAAAATTATTTTGCATAGGTTAAAGTTCTCAGAAATCAGTTTGTATAATTACAACAAACAAACTTAACGGACCCGGGGGGGGGGGGGTATATAACTTCCTTGGCATAGTTAACGAGGGTTGTGTGGGAACATGACCAAGGCGATCTCCGGTTGTTCATGATTGGTTTAACCACGAGTGCTCGCGTCTATCTACAGCATCTAACTCGTCTATCCTACTGCACTGTCGAAAATTTGGGAAACGGCTCTCGAGTGTACGGTCTTTGGAATATATTGTCAAGGTAAAAAATGAATATCACGTGCAAATCTGTGAACTTAGACTAATATTCTAACCAATTTACAGCTTTCGAAAATCAGTCTTATTTGGAGATCCATCGAAATAATAAAAAAATGACAGAAGAAAGAAATAAAAAAAAATTTAAAAAAATTAAATCGATGGTTTCCACAGGGGGACCTAAGTCTTGCCCAAACAAGAATATAGATATATACTCATCAACCCCAATAAACCTCCCTGTCCTACGAGGAAGGCAAAAAATACCACCTGCCGATCGTGTTATCTGATCTAGCACGAAACCTGTCCATCTGAAAAGACGATACAGTATACGTCCATCATACAAGGAGACAGATCAGTGTAACGTGTATATCTCCAGTAAATTAGACTTTATCACACAGTCTGCAGATTGCGGACAGAGCCTGGCTACCAGACCGGCAGTGACGGACGCTTCATCAGATATGGACCAAGTCTGGGGAGAGAAAACCGGGAAAAAACGTAACAACCGAGAGAGATTCCTCTTTGTGTAGACTACATAACTGTTGCTGGAACTGAAACGCCTGTTAAACAGACCTAATTAATGCGTCATTTATAAGGGGAAATCTGTTTAAAATGATGTATCAAAAGATATACTGGCAAACGTCACATCAGTTGATGTCATCTTCGCTTTGAGGCCCTTTAGATTTCAGAATTATATTTCCAGTACCACCGCTTAGTACGAAAAAAAACAGAATATTCCAGAATATTTCAGTGGTTAACGGGAATTTTTCTACGCATTTATTGCATTGACTGGTTCATCTTGTTAAAGGACTGGGGCTTAATGCCTTTTCAAATCAACACATTATTTTAATGGAATATATATTTATATATATATATATATGTATGTATATATATATATATATATATATATATATATATATATATATATATATATATGGTAGTGAAATTTAAGGTTCGGTTTTCAGTTGTCAGTGCCATCCTAAAGAGATTTGGAGCGTGGCAGTGGCTTTTACTTCCGAGACCCTGAAAGCATATATATGAGTTCATATGTGTGTGTATATATATATATATATATATATATAAATATACACACACACACACACACATATATATATATATATATATAGTAAGCTTGATATCATATTACTGTACAACAGTTTTTTAAGGACAGCTTTTAGCTGTGCTCACTCTCAGGTACACAATGATGCGAGGAGCAAGCACAGCTTAAAGCTGTCCTTACGAAAAATGCTGTCGTACAATATTATGAAATCAAGCTTACTAAATAAAGAACATTATTAATGGTCCCTTGGATGGTAGAGCACTTTCACTGTGATGTTTTAAATTTCTTCATATATAACATTGATTATATAAATATATATATATATATATATATATATAGATATATATATACATATTTAATAATAATAACAATTATCAGTTTTCTTCTTTTAGGGGGGGGGGCTCTGACAAGAGCTGACTTACAGAAGTCAATTTTCTTTATATCATTGAGCATTTAATGGTTTCTATAACATTTTTATACTGTTTATACATATTTAATGAAAAATGAACCTAAATTTCAACAGACTATCATCTAACCTTTTTTTGATTCAATATGTAAAGGTTAAGTGACAAGGTACCTGTCTGTTAGTGTATAAGTCAGAGAGAAGTGGAATTAATGAAATATCCATTTGAGTCACAAACTGCGGATAAGATGAATTTTGATTAAGTATTGTGTGTTTGAAAACAGAACAATCGAAACAATGAATGAATATATAAAAAAGAGAATGAGTTATTCGTGCCAGAAATTGAGCTCGGAGGTTCTAATTTAGTATTTATTTTATGAGATCAGAAGGTCTAGTAGTAATAACAGCGCAGGAGAACACAAGCAGACCATAATTACGAATAAAACCTTTACAAAATACCACAATTCCTCTGGGAGAACGCGTTGTTGTTCAAAGCAGATTGTGAAGCCCAATAAATTCCTGGGAGACAAGCGAAAAGGGACAAGGTTTTACAGGCGTGCCGGGAAAAATACCGCGGGCTGACATCTTGACAGGGAAGGCGCGTTCAATAATTCATATAGCAAGCCTTATCATCGGCTCCATACGCCGCACCGGCTATTATTGTTGTCTGTTAAAACACGAAATTTCGTTAGATTATTGCCGGAACGTTTATGTTTGCCAGAACGTCACCTGCCGCCGCAGTGAAACAGGAAAATTACATTTGGATGTCTTCCAGGAAATCGACCAATTTCTGGTCGCCATATTCTAGGGCAGTTTTCTGAATATATGTCAAAGTCTGCAAACACTAAATACTTTAAAAGGATCTAAGTAACAAGATTTGACCCCCCAGACAGGCTCCGGGAGGACACAGACAGACGCATGGAGAGTCCGACTCAAAATACAGTCTTCTTGGAAACACTAGCATCATCTGTTTGCAAAACTTGTGGAGATTCACCATTGATCGGCTGTAACAATGCTGATAATTAATAATAGAGTCAAAATTGTAATACAATTACTGTAATATTTGCACGAGCCTGGTATCGGTGGGAGGGAATGTGAGCGGTGGACCTGCTCCTCACTTTTTAGGACGGGGGATAGATTATCTTTAGTCCTCATTACGCAAAATTGTTAACAAAGTGATCTTCAGATAAATACGTCATTTAAAGTTATACAGTGAAACCCCGGCTAACGACCAACTTGGTTTAGCGACCACCCCAAAATATTTGCTCTTTATCGGAATGCTACCAGATTATCGAGGTCCACTTGGTGGTCGAATTTTCGAGGTTTCACCGATGTTTCTTCATATTGTCTTCGATAAGCTTTCGATTATAAATCTCATACTGGGAAAATGTAGGAAATGGTATGTGCGTCAGTTACCTCATCCAATTTACAGATCATTGAATCTCCACTTAGTCTACATTGTAGTATATGTTCTTGAGTGTTTGTGAATTATGATGATTTATATCAAATCAATTTCCTCTTAGCCTACATTATAGTATGCTCTTGAGTGTTTGTGAATTATGAAGATTTATATCAAATCCATCCCCTCTTAGTCTACATTATAGTATGTTCTTGAGTGTTTGTAAATTATGCTGGTTTATATCAAATTAAATAATGAGAAAAATGTTAAAAATACTTTCGCACCTAACCAAAATATATGCTCCATATTATTTTGCAGAGTGAAAATTAAACTCATGACATTGTGCAATAGGGCGCATTGTCTCAGCAAGAAAGGCCCAGGAATTTTTTACACAATTATTATTTCTTATTGAAAGTCATCTCAACCGTAAACAGTTACTTAACATAATAGTGAGACCTCTTTGTGTCGAAGTTGAATGGACCCTCGAAAAACTTCGACACATCCAAGGTTCGACACAAGCGGGTTTATTTGTTAATAATTTAACTAGAGTTGTCCGGAATATCGAGTCTGCAACTTCGACATAAGCAGGGTATTCGACTTAAGTGAGTTCGACACAACGAGGTTTCACTGTATATATATATATATAAATATAAATATATATATATATATATATATATATAATACTTATAAAAGGAATTCGCTTCACCTTTGTCCTCAATGTTCTCTGAATCGCGTTGCGTATATGACACTGTGCCATACTTCATTTTTAAAGGTTATTGTCCCCACTCTGACATGGTTGATATGATAATAAATAATTCTTAATGTACACATCATTTTTGAGTTATTTTTGCGTGTTTTCCGTCTTGAGTGCAGAGTATACCACCGAAAACAGGCGAAATGCCTTCAACAAGGATTTCCTGATCCTTTGGCACTCATTTCTTGTCAGCATACAACAATGATATAAGCGGATCCGGGGGGGGGGGGGGGGCTAACATCTCTCATTGTATTCATTTATTTCTTTTTTTTAAGCAGTTTTTATTAATAAACCTTCATTTCTATAAATTATTTTAATGATTTTATTCCCTAGCAATTAAATTATGAACTTACCCACAATTGATAACTTTTTTTCATAAGTTGAGGAAAATAATGATCAGTCCTGTGATTGAGATAGGGAGTCTCTCCGTTATTACAGTCTGTTGGGTCATAACACCGATTTTTGTTAAAGGTATTTCAAAATCCCCTCATTACTTTACATATTTATAGCAAGGAACATCTGGATCCGCCACTGGTTCCCGCAGTTACCTCACCGATATGAAAATAAATCATTTTAATGAACACATCATTTGGAGTAATTTTTGAGTAGTTTCTAAATTATATGTACGCTATCACCGGAAACAGCCTAACTGGTTTCGGCAAAGATCGGAATGCCTGTAATAACGGCCGCGAGTTTACGTAAATCCCTTAAAAACACAAAAGATGTCTTGCCTTTTCTCTACCCAAACTATATATTTTTTCAGCTTACACCACAACATCGAGATATTTTCAATATTGCAATTCATACATTATTATCAACCAAAATCTGGACATCGGCATCCCTCTTGATCTGATATTGACCATTTCCTCACCAACCAGTTCACAAAAAACGTAAAACCCTGTTTACCAGCAATTAAATATATATTTACAGAAAAAAACTTAAATAACCTTGTTCTTTTTATCAGACCCCGCTTAGACGACCACCTCGAAAATCCAGGTCCCGTTAGTGGTGGTAATTTTGAGATTTCACTGTATATATATATATATATATATATATATATATATATATATATATTGTATATATATATATGAGACGCAACCATACTCAAACGTTCACTCTTACCAAGAACACCGTCACTGTAAACTGATTACTGATAAAACAATATATTTTAACTACCATGGCATTCACTCTTAATGACAGCTGAGGGGTGTATCTAAAACGCGGAGAATCCGCGGAGAGATGGAGTATTCACGCAGAATTCGTGGAGAATTTGCGGAGAGTTTTATATGCAATAATACTTTTAAATACACGTTATCACATATAAACGTATCTGTTAAGTGACCAGAATAATTAAAAATCTGTACATTAATGTAAATTTCAGCTCTCAGTTCTTCTCTTAAGATTTTATTAGTGCCATGCCAGAGACAACGAACAGCATCAGGAGACTGTGGACTATTTGTGATTGCAAATGCATTTGATTTTCGTTTCAATCAAAAAATTAAACAAATTGAACATTTTAACAATGAATTGATGCAACAACACTTAGTTCCTTGTAACGATTCAGGCATTTTTACACCATTTCCTCAAGCAAAACGTTCTCCTGGAATACCAAAACCTAACTAACCTAAATATAATGCAACTGTGACCATTGGGATTGAATGTTATTGATGATTAGGAGATTTATTCGAAGACTTGATTGGTTGTGATAAAAAAATGAAAAAAATGTAATAAATTGTTTCATTTAAATGTGCATAGGTCTTTAAAATAACTAAAGTAGTTAAAAAATGAAATGGTTTTGTGAAGATTGTACAAATAAGTTCTTGTACTATTGCTGTATATAATTCTTTAACTGTGATTACAATATATATTTACTATTTTTTCTTTTATTTTATTTAATCCTACTGCCAAGTTGATTCATTAGCTTAAAGGGGCAATCTATTATTTTGTGTATAAAGTGTGTATAGTCGAATGTTTGTGTTTCACCTTTTATTTGTGCATGTAAATGGGGTCCATACACTATAAATGGTGATAGTGTTTTTTTTTTATCTATCAATAAATGTAGGTAAAATTATGATTTATTAATCATATTATATATATACGTTTAACACCTGTAAAATTTGATACATGTGCATGGTTTTGTTATTGTTTGCACAATAAACTGTTCAAATATTAGGTGTTTTGCGTTTTCGTCTAAAGATCTGTCAGTGTCATCTGGTGACTCAGACGGGTGTTAGATTTTGTGTAACGCATTCACTCGGCGGCGAGTTTACATTGTTAAGCATAAAATGCTTAATTATATACAGATTTTTAAAATTATTTCTTTCATTTATTAGTGCGCAAATATGTTAAGAGTAATATGGTTGGAGGTTTTTAAGTGATTTTAATGTGGATTTAAAAGTATCATTGAATATAAAAACTCTCCGCAATTTCTCCACGAATTCTCCGCGAATTCTCCATCTCTCCGCGGATTCTCCGCGTTTTAGACAGACCCACAGCTGAGTCACTTTCAATTCGTAATGCAGTTAATTTATCAAATAACACAACTACCCGAACACATTCACTCTATCCAAACTCTTACTATTAACCGATAATGAATAATAACTCTCGAAGAGACCTAATCACGTACAAAGCATGATGTACTAACTACAACAGTTTTTCTTTGACATAAAATATAAAATATTGTAATGAAACCGTTGGCCTGCTACTGTACAGGTGAATAAAAAAAAACTGGACTGGGCGCGATCACTGGAGCAAACATAAACAGAGCGCGAACGCTTTCTGCCTTTTCTGTGTTCGTTTAAGCCTTACAGCAGTTTCATAATCTGCACGTTCATATTTGGATTACACCTTGTTTGGGATCTATCGCGCATGCGCAGAAATCCGACCACCAATCAAAAATCTTGTTATGGCAAACAGACACCATGGACCGTGTTTACTCACAAGCAGGAACATAACAAGGTGTTTAGCAGCTTAAGGGGAGGCATTGAGACCGTGTGCTGGATTGGTTTATCTTTAAAACATTTGTATACAGCAAAACTTAACTGATAGTGTGAAAGGATAGGCATAACATTGTTCCTGATAATGTTCCTTTAATGAGACTCCATATGGACGTTACTGGAGCATCTGAGACGGTCTGCCAATGGAGTCAGACGAAGCACAAACGAGAACACGTGATCGTAAACGATACAAAATCGAACGGTCGATCCCATTTCCTACATAATGACTTTCTATCACGAAATTTAGCCAATTTTCAACTTGAAGAAGTAAACCTATTTTATTAAAGGTACATAAATGTTTGCAATATCGTGTATAAACTTACGCTATTATGTCCCATTGGCAGTGTACAAAAGTTTCCCCAGCAAAGCGTACCGACGCAGAGACTTACCTGTCCAGTACACCTTTTTTACACGTTGTTATGGTTTTAAGGTGTGTCCGTTTATCATAACAAGATCATAGGCAACTCCCAAACAAGAAGAAGAAACATGATAAAAAACACACAGGAAACACCGGTTTGAAAATTAAAAAAAAAATCTTGATTTGTAAAGTTGCGCGGTACGGTAAGCAGATGGCGCGCGGTTTTATGCCAATGGTCAAGCCATGTGAGCTTTCACCACTTGCATACAGGAGAACGCAAACTGTTCCAGAACGAAAGATTGACAGAAACCATCATATCTTGTTACGGAACCTAATATCAACAGATCACGTATGCGTGACGAACATAAATTTTGTCATGGAGATAAAACAAAATCAGATTCTGTAACACTAGGCAGCGTGAAATGTCTAAGGGAATAAATAAAGAAGTGGGTTTTTTTTTTTAACAAATAATTATAATTTATTCTTAAAACAATCCTAACATTACAATACACTTAATCAATACAATTACACAGTATTACAACAGTACAACAGTAAAAAGTATAAAAAAAGTATAAAAATAAAGTGTGCACTACCTGGATACCACCACTGACACAGCGACAACAAGTCATTTATAACGTACAACCCAGATTAACAGTTCACACAATCTTCTCAGAGAATAACAGTCCAGTTCATTTACAAAATCAATCCGCCGTAATCCAAAGTTCTTTTTATAATCCGAAAACAAAATGAAAACTATATAAGATCCGTCACACATCCAGAAGAAAATCTATAATTGCCGCAATTACAGGAAAATGTCCCCATCTGACTTACACGCTTCTGTGTCCACTGGAATATTTCTCTCCTCTCTCCCCGGCTCTAAAACACAGTTCCTATTTATAATCTTTCATCCGAAAACTCTAGAAAATTTCCTTTCACGAACAATCGAAAAGAACCTAACATGATACACCGTACACACGCGTTACAGGAAATATTTAGAACAACATCGCTGTGTCTCTACATACCAGGGTTCACACGGGGGCCGGCCTGGCTCGGCCAGGCGAGAAAGCCCCAGAATAGCATGACCGCTGTTTACACGTGAGACCCAACGCGTGGGCCGGGTTATGGTGTCATAGCAACAGACAACGCTAGCGCTGAACAAACACACTGCTGCATACAATAAAGAGACATCTATAACAATTTAAATGAGAAAACACTATTTAACATGAATGTTGAACATGCCTAGCCTGTGAACAGGTACATTTAATGGCGGTCCCTACTTGTATTTTAATGTACAAATGTGGATAGTCGAAGGGCAACCAGTCTAAAATGTATCAGTGGTCCCATAGCATCAATGTACACGAATACGGGCACTGCAGACAATTCATACGTACTCTCTACTGCTTGGTAATTACACAATAGTGGTGCAAAACTTGCAAATACACTGAAATAACAGAACCATTTCTCCAGATTTGACATGTTTCGTGTGAAGTGTCTGGGGGGGAAAATCACAAAGGTACTGATTACAAAAGAATTGAATAATTTGTTGAAACGGACTATTACTTTTATTACTGAGTATTTTACGTTAACGGTATTTATTTTTGCAACAAGGAAATGGGTTATTGTCGTGTGGAAAAAAAACTGATGCATTCTGGGTAGTGGAAGAAATGAAAAGATTCCATCACGTTTCTGTTATATTCACATTTTATTTTTAGAATATTAGAAATTATTTGCATATTCATGAACGCCATCTGACACCGGGGCCGGGATACTCTGGACAGAATGCAGCTTAATATCGCACTTCCTTTTATCGCTTGTTCCCACGTCTTTGGGGTTCCAGCTATGGCATGAGGTGGCATCTGTCGCCATAGAAACCCCGCCTCGTGAGCGTGAACAGGATGTAGAATCCTGGGTATCAGAGACCGGATTACCCGCCGGTGTCCGGCAGCTGCGTGGGCCTCGTGACCAGTTTCCGTAATCCCCGGACGGCGCTTTCTTCTCAATCATGAATCCACCGTCAGTCAGGGTGTATGCCCTGTATATATTGCAATATCCTTTATTCCCCTTTGACAGATGAAAGAGAGACAGAAACGTACCCAAGGACCCAAGCTTAATGCACTCAGCGTTATGAGGGTAAAAAGTCTCAGACAAAGATTACAAATGTCTATGTACGATTACGGAAACGGTAATTCATTACAGCTAGGATTTATTTCTTCTCTAGAATATTAATATTGGACGAGTGAAGGATTTATAACAATTGATCATTTTCATTTAGTTATTTATATCCTTAAATTAATCTCATAGCATTGTTTTCTTATTATTAAATAACGAAAAAATATAAAGTATATCGTAAGTACCTGTTTTCAAACATCGTATGTTTCTAAATTTTGGCATTTACCTCTGCCTACTGGATAATCAAATTCTTTGATGATTTTATAGATTGCAATAACGGGCAACAGGGGATTTTCCTTCGGATTTATAAACTAGAAATCTGCAACCCAATGGACACATGCCTCCGCCATATTGGGGTCACGATTGTGAGATGAGACCTAGCTGGCGAGTGCATCCACTCACCTAAAAAAACTGAGAGCACACGATTCAAAAACGCTTTGGATCAGTCTCCAACTTGCTCGGCGCTAGACCATGACGTGAACAGGTGGCTATAACTCACACTCCGCGACATTTGAGGCTGAACCTTGTCTGTATTCGCATTTCTGGCCCATATTGCAAGGTTCATTCATACATAAGTGACCGTACATTTGTTAATATTCCTTGATGAGGCTCCAGAATCCGGAGAAGTTTCTGGATGCACACTAAAAAATCAAATCGATTCTTTATAGGCCCAATCCCGAAATGCCCTAAAAATTTCATGAGATTCCGTTCGTGATGGTGTGAGTTATATTGCTTGCTTGTAATAGCGTTTTAGAGCACAACACAGTGGATTTTACGCTTTACAAAATAAAATTATTATTATTATTATTACTATTATTATTATTATTATTATAATTTCATAGTGTAATATTATATGCACTGATAAGACAATAAATTCGGCAAAACGTCACGAGTGTCATGGATTAGGGACTGACCTCAAAACAGTAAGGTGAATGTTCCTGCTTTTCATCAACAACCGTCAACCCAACAACAAGTATATAGACAAATACAACTAAGGGACGTATAGAGCGGCACAAGTATAATTATTTAAACATTAACCTTTTACTCCACTTATGAATATTCATGATTCAGCCACAGGGGTCATATCGTTAATGATATACAGCAGGCTGTTACGAGTCCAACGAGACTCGTTATACACATGCCGCAGGCGTACTGTGACAGGGACGGATAAGCCCAACGCGGAGGACTATAGCTGTGGTAAATAAACAAGGACGCTCCCGCTGAATTATTAAAGCCTCCTCTGAACACTGCTTCAGAATGTCAGAAATAATCGTTTCCACCGTTGTACCATTACACGTCCAGATACACACCAACGCATTGATTAACACACATGACAAGCGCACGTATGCAAATATCCTCCATGTATAGATATCCCCCGTGTAAAGCTCCGCGTATTTACATGCGGGGAGGTGCATTGCGCGCACCCCGCGTGGTACCGGATTCACTAAATTACGACTCTGCTGGTTAAAGTTTGTGGGCTTTTGAATCTACCTTCCACAATGCTCCGAGGTTTCTAAACACACCATCGGCGTAGGTTTAAATGCAGTGAAGAGGACAACGTAGTCCGTTCAAGTGTGTTGTATAAGGATTTAAGGTAAATTACATAAACATGGGTGTATTTGTGGGAATATTTTGTGAGCAAGTAAAGTAAGTGATTTGCACACAGAATGTGCTTCCTTGAAATGTAACACAATTTAATTTAATGTTTGACCGTTGAGAAAAGTAGTCCAAGCCGTGGGTTTCATATTCGTGATTCTACCAAACAGTAACCAGTAAAAGGATATTCAATATTGTATGTATTATTTATCATGTTTACAGTGTAACATTGAACAAATGGAACTTCTTGTTCATTTTTGAAACAATATACTTGGTTTAAAAATGGTTTAAAAATTTTGATATTATTTTTAATATCAATATTCAATTTGTGGCTAACATAACAGATTTATTTATATTCATAAATTGCCATACCGACGTATATGATAACGTATATACGAGATGAAATGAGGCGACAACATAATTGTTTGTGTTACCTTTGCAGATTTAACGTCTAATTCACGATGGCTTTGTTTTGGGGATAAATCTATTTTTGCAAATGTCGCGAACGAAAACTTCAACCATTGTATTTTCAGAAAGGAAAAGCGACGATGGACAGTGTTTACATGATACAACTCCATACTTAAGTTTCTCGTAAAACAACCGCCAAGAAATAATAATCCAGATTACTGTCTAATCAATATTTCCAGTTGGTCATCGGTGTTCATGTAGTAAATAATTAAGGTGGTTCTCAACGTCATATTTCTCGCGCACATAGTTTCATCATGAATAACTAATGAAATAAAATAACATAAACCTAATCAGGACTTGTCAAATCAGATAAGTAATACGATAGTAACAAGCCAGACTTTTTCATTTAATCCGTGTTCACATCAAGCCCATATTCGCTGAATATCATTTTATTGCCTCAAATTTCACCTTCTGTTCACACTACGCCGGTATCCGTTTGTCTCCGTAAGGTGTTACGGGATCTGCTAATATTTTGTTCTTAAACTGTTTGCTTATTCCTGTACGCATGTTTAAATAAGGTTAAAAGCTTGAACCGGACGCGATCCTGGCTCAGAACATACGAAAAACTTTTTAGTCGTACTGCGCGACTTCACAAATCATGATTATTCAAGCCACCGGTGATTCTGTTGAGTTTCGTCTCTCATGTATCTTCTGCATGCTTTGGAGTTGTAACCTCTGGTAATGCAGTTTTGTTATTGTAAACAGAAACACGTTGGCTGTGTTTATTAATACACACAATTATTACCTGTAAATTATATGACTTTTGAGAAAAGAAGTCTGTGTAAGGGGGCTGTTTTGCTAGGAAATGTTTGTATTCGGCCAAAATGACCAAATAGCGTGAAATATAACTCGTATTATTGAACATGCATTCGCACCAACGCAGTGTGGACACGTAAAAGTATGCATTGAAAGTCGTACACCTTCACCGCAGTGCATAGACAACAGGACGAATATTAATGCGCATGCGCTAAAACTGTAAAAACAATCTTTCATGAAAAAGGAATCAAATACTGTACCTGATGCAGTATGCTTAGGCAGAATTTCTGACTCTGTTTGAATACGAAGTGTATCGAATATCGTAATGTTGAATCCGGAAAGGGGAAACGGTATGCGATACACTGGTAGTGTGAAAAAAGGCTTTATATTGGTTACGATTAACAGTAAACAGCGAGAAATATTGAAACTTTCTGAGCCACAGTTGGAAGTTTCAGCAGCAAAAACAATATATATTTGGTAGACCAACAGTTTATGATCAACTGTTGATTGTCACGATGGTTTACTAAATTTAGGGACCAAATGATCGCATCTCCCGTGCTTGATGTACAATATTGAGTGAGGAATAAAATTATATATAAAACATAAATAATGTTTTGTTAGTTTCAAGATTATATATATATATATATGTGTGTGTGTGTGATTAAATTCGTCTTAAGCTTACACTGTGATGTCATTAAGTAGTAACACACACACACACACAAATATATATATATAATAGAAATTTCAGTAAATCAGTCACTTCATGAAATGTCTGAAATAGTTATAGGCATATCACGAAATGCCTGATTACACACACACACACATTATATATATATATATATATATATATATATCCATAAAGAAAGGAAGAAAAAGTGGGTGAAAGATTAGCAGCTGACCCTATTTGGTTTACCAGACTAGTTTGCTGGTATGTTTGAAGAACTCGGTGTATTCAAGGAGACGAAGTCCTTGTTGATGCCGGCGCCTGGGATATGACACGGCCAAGAGAAGCCCACATCTATTATTTCCCGGCGTTTCAACATTGATCAGAGAGTTCTATTACATTTCCTCAGCCTCTCGTAGCAAGATGACCAAATGGTGATTACTACTTATGGACCATCTCAAACACTATCAGCTCTGGCCGCCCGCTGTGCGCCACCTTCCCAGTAACTGATCTGGCATTGCTATCGACCTACCCCCCAAGCAATTGGCCGTTGTGCAGCCTCAATTTGCTATAGCACAAGCTATATCCTGGAAACGATTGTGAATGGACGCTTCTAATCGAATTTGTCTGCCTGTCTTTCATCCCTTGGGTCCGTAAAATCGGTCCCAGCTTTCTCTTTATTCAGTGTTTAGTTTTGAAGCTTCAACGGCTTTACGTGTCCAAACAGTAACGCGATAACACTGATTTTGATGACCTGAGAGATGCATTATGGGATAGATATAAAGAATTCCCCCTGTTTTTTAAACTGCTAACGTTGCCACATGTAATATTACTACGAAGCTTTCCCGATTGAAGATACCAATGAATTCATACCTACATTAATTTTATACATATTTATATTACTTATACACGCCAAATGCTGCAGTATCTACTCATATACGTTCTTATGCCAATTACCTACTATGATATTACGGACCACAACTTGGCCATTGAAACAATTAGACCAATCAAAATGCAGTCTGCATGGTTTGGCATTTATACTATTGTTTTCAGTGAAGATAAGTTAAAGCTTTAAAACCTTAACGTTTATTTTGTTGACATAACAACGATGATTGCTCAAAGTAGTTACGTTACCGGCTAAGCCAGGGTTTGATGGAGCTGTTGTGTCGTGTTGAACAATTAATCGTATCTGGTGAAGTAATGGACGATCAAGTGTGGCTCCCGTATACAACAGCTCAGTGTATGCTACAGTGGACAGAAGCGCAAAAGCAATGGCCCCCAGTATTTCTTGATGGTTAAATCGATAAAAATCGGCCATAAATCTGCCGTCCCTGCCGACTGCTGCCCCGCATGGACTGCTCTTATGATCAAAATAATTGGCAGCATTTTATATGTTGACCAGACCAACTGTCATACGCCAAGCTAGGCCATCCGGGGTGCTAAACTCCGGATCGGAATTTGATAAAGCATCTTTCAAAAGCAGATACATAAATCACGTGGAAATTTCTACAATTCCACTAGAGGTAAATCTTTATTTTTTATGTTTTGGACATCCCCGATCGCTAACGTATTCCGTATAATCATTATTAATATTGATGTTGTTGACTTAAATAATTTATTATGAAGAACTATAGGGACAGGCCAATAGTAGTTAAACAAACATAAACATTTGAAGTAATATGTGTATTATCTCAAGCTATAACGTTATTTCGGTTGCATACCAGCAAAACCTGGCACACGGACTTACTGTTAACATTTACCTGTTTAATGTACACGTTGTTATGTTTCTTTATCTGAGTAAACACAGCCTACGTATGTTCGTTTACCATAACTCCCAATCAAGATGTAGAAACACGAAAGAGGAAACACCGGTCGAAGTTTGTAAATTCCTAATTTGTAAAATTGCGTTGTGCCGCAGCCATGTAGAGCGCCATGATAAGGTTGTACACCGCTGTTATGGCCAGGTTCACTTCTACTTGTGTAAAGCGGTAAATATTTGTAGATCCCATAAAATTTTAAGACGAAAACAGTATACTTCATGTAAAATGTATATATCTGGTATGTAAATAGGCCCCATAAGGAGTTAAACTACGGAGTTATAAGTCTCTACTTTGGATCCTCGAATCCCGCTATGGCAAAACGGAATAAACTCGGCATAACCTCAGAGACGGATCGTTCAAATGTCTTCAACGGCAGATTATAACTTTCGGGTTATACCAATGCAAAGTAAACAGAAAATCCAGAATTGTTTAAAATGATTTAATTATTATCTCATAGTTACCTTTATCGTCATTCAGTAGACAGTGCCATCTCAAAATCATGGATCTATTCTTTAACATGTTTTTCATCACTTTCCGTAATCCTGGAGATTAAAAGTATTCAGTTTCCATGATTTACATTTTTTTTATTTCAATATTTCTGTGTGTCTAGCCTTTAGATGGAATTACGGCTCTAAAGAAATATTCCCAGTAACAATGTTCCATACTTTCCAAGAAATATCTTGCCGTAAAACATTTATCACAATTGATATAACTCGTCCATAAGGATAACTTAATCGAAGCACTCATGAAAAAATAAAATCTCCATGATTAAATTGTAAGTCTGCCTCAGTTTTGTTGGCATGTAGACAGATCATGTAGATAAATACCTTCATAAGAAACATTCTGAGTTGATTGAAAACTGATACAAAGTAGGTTACACGGAACATCATCGCTCACTCAAGAAAATAGGAAAGAAAATACCACGATCTGGTTTTGCGAAATCGATCATCTCTCGGATTTTACCCAACCATGGTCATTAAGATAAAAGCCATTTCGGTTGACTGAGTGCTTCTTTTTACAAAATCTACATCAAATGAACACATAAATCATTAAAGCAAATCCTCAGGCAGTTTACTTTTACCACTCCCGTATACAATACCCAAGGTTTAGTTCCACAAAGGGGCATCAAACATCAAAGCTGAAATATTCCTGTCAGCTGTCGGGGAAATGCAGTCTTAATATATTACTGTACATTACATTACAGTGGCTTGAGGTAGAAATCTCCATTAGCAAAAAAGCTAGAAATATCATGATCTTAATGATTTAATCCAAGCAAATCTTATAATGCACTTAAAATGACATGTAAAAATGTTTAAAATGAAGGATTATGTATTGGTTATACATTGTATGTATAATTGAACAAGTGTGTATGGTGTATATGTATATGTACATGTATGTGTATGTCATGGTGTAAACGGCAATCTGGCCCATTTGCCAATCTTACCAACTGGTTTGATTGACATTTGTACCAGCACCAAAGATAATATTTTATTGTTGCTCAGGTACAAATCACAATTGCAAATTGTGCTGGTACAATTGCTAATTGTTAATGACGTATATAATAGACTAGACTTATAAAGTATGTGAAACAAAGAGAAAAATTATGATGTTTTAAGGGTACTTGTTTATTCTATCGAAATTTTACTTTATTAATTACTGCTTAAAGTTGCGCCAATTATATTAAAAATGGATATAATCGATGTATTAAATTCCTTAACTCTGACCACGAAAAACATTCGATCAGGGTCGTCAATACATGGGGGGTTGTATTGGGGCGGGGGGGATGGGGTTGTGTATCCACAACCCCCTTGTCAGCAACCGGGGTGGGGGTGGTCAATGTCATCATCCCCCTGCTATTCAGAGAATAATATTTATATATTTGAAATGAAATATATAAATAATTAGAATTACAGAGTCGATTAATTCAATTATTGAGTTTACCATGAAATATTATATATATCTTAACCTGGGTAAGAAGTAACCTATGGAAGTGTTTATTTTTTAAAACGTATAACTTAGTTATATAATCTATTTGAAATGTGTCATAAAGACAATAAAAGGTATATATATATATATATATATATATATATATATATATATATATATATATATATATTTCTGTGTGTGTTTATAAAAAAAAGTGTGTCACTCCGAGTCATCCCCCACCCTTAAAGATAAATTTACGTCACTCAGTCGTTTGGATCAGTTTCCTGAGGGATTATAGGTATCATACATATCATCGTAACTAAACCTTTATCGATCCTGCTATGAGCAATAGAAAATTAAATAACCAAAGTAATCACCTTAATTATATGACCAAATCAATAGGAATATTCAATAGGAATCTTTGCTATGACTAAGACCTTGTGAACGCTCATACAATAATATATATCTTTCCTCAGACCCTGTAGCGCTGCAGTGAGATGTTTCAGATAAATAGCTCAGCGATGATGAATACCTCATGAGACTAAGAGGAATGTCGTTGCCTTGGTGCCCGCAAGCTTTTTAAAAAAGCAACGACGCTGCTGACCGACAAGACGCCATGATAATCAGAGCAGGTCTAGACTGACAAAGCTCCACAACAAGTGTATTTCAGGAAAGCCTTGATGTAAATACGTTGTTAATACACGTCTAGCCAGAGAATCGCTCGTATCACTCCACAATAATAATCATACCGCTGCTTTGTCGCCGATTACACGCCTTGGATAGCATCGTCTTGCGGCTTGCTAAGCTGTTGTTGCAGTTTTAATAAGATTTCATTTGCTGTTAGGACGCGTTGGGGGAAAACCACGCTCACATGCCCTCCGGGAATTCTCCGTGACACTTCAAAACACTTCCTGGAAATGTGATGCATCAATATGAAATCCGGTAACGACAATATCATTTCTGGCTTTATGAACCGGCCAAGCAAACGCTCGCTGCTTCCTTAATACCTTATTTAATTCTCCATTTTCCCGTTCTCACGATCACGGTCACGAGGAAATCGAACGTGTACACATGGTCATCCAGCAAACAGAGGTTGAGTGTTACCTTGAGTGTGCGGTTTTTTTATATCTTTTCAATAAACGGATAATAGCTTACAGTGAAAAAAAAAATCAATATAGTAAAAAGTGTCATTATTGTCGTTTAAGATGAAGGGAGCATATTTTTTTCAGTTATAACGCACAACAAAGGCTAATAGTAAAATGTATTACATGTTCCGGTAAACATTAATTCGAGGAAGAAATGCATGACTCATTTCGGTTGTGTTAAAAAATGTATTTAACATACTAAATTCTTATAGGCAAAGGACACGCCCCAAAATTGCTCCTTCCCCTATTAGCATATTTTCTCGGTTTTCACACACCTTGTTAGGGCCCTCTGCGGTAAACTTAATTCAAAGTCCACCGACAGGAGAAGACTTGAAAGGCTTAACAGACTATAAAATCAATAAAGGTCCCTAGTTTATCTACCGGAAATTTGCCATCACAAGAAGATTAATTTTCACAAGAAATTTAAGCCTAGCACCTTTTTTTTGGGGGGGGGGGGGTGCGTGTTATGATTGATCCGCTTATTTATATACTTGCATTTATTTCAAGATTTTATAGGGGACGTGAGGGCAAAACCATTGACGAGAAAATTTTTATTTTTTTTTCTCTTTGTTTCTTCTTCCGGTGTTTGCGGTACGTCTCTTTAACGGCTGTGAAAAAAGTGGCAGGTGAAAAATAAAATTGCCTGATATGTATTTTATCCTTGAACTTATTTCAAAGGTCCTGACCTACTTCGCCTATTTCCGGTAAAACGGTCATTATTAAAAAGTCTGTTTCTATGCGCAGACTGTCCAAAGTAAACAAAGTTTATAATTTATAAACATCTTATAGCAATACCACCTACATAACTAGAATGGTCATGCCCATGTTAAATGTTTTTTGTGACGTCACAGATACACGCGAGACAATGTGTAGGGTATTCGTGTCATCAGTGAACTATTCTTATCAACAGAGGTTTACAAAAAAATTATCGAAGGCGTCTAACCTGAAATGGGTCCATTGATGGTGCTGAATGCACAAATTAAACCCCATCCCCAAATCAAAGATGTCTGCCTTTATATAGGTCGAAATATTTGAATGTCATAATTTTCGTGTCTGCCATTAAAACCCATTTAAAGTTTCATTTCCAACTAATATTAGGATGCCTTAATCATGGTGACCATCTCGATTTTTCTCGCATTTTTGTCAAACCTAAATCATTCGTTGCTTGGAATATATATGTCGTATAGATTTAAGCTTACTATAGATTGTGCACATTCTATGGCCAAAATGTGTACATTATATCGGCCGCGGTTATAAAATGTGCACATTCCACTGGTTAAGCCAAAGAATGTGTACATTCAATTACTGAAGCCATAGAATATAGAAAGGGCACTCCTGGATAGACGTTCATGTTCCCTATATATGTTATATATATATATATATATATATAAATATATATATATATATATATATATATTGTTATAGGTGCTCTTTTTATTGTGTGACACTGGCGTAACTCGTGTTGTTGTTGCACTCTGTAATCCGTACTGGTTGAACTCTCGTTGTTATGCTTTCTCGCCTGGCGGAGGTCACGTGTGGACCCTGGTGTGTGGAGACACAGCGACGTTTTTCTAGATGATTCCTGTAACGCGTGTTTACCGTGTATTGTGTTAGATTCTTCGAATGTTCGAGAAATAGAAGCTTCTCGGCTTGAGGTGAAAAGGTATATAAAGGGGCTGTGTTTTAGAGCCGAGAGAGAGCAGCAGAACAGATTCCAGCGGACGCAGAAGCGTGTGTGTCGGTTTGTGGGACCTTATCCGACGAGTGCGGCAATTATAGATTTTCTTCAGACTTTCTCTTGGATTTTGTGACGAGTCTTGTTTGGAACTCAGTTTACTTTCTGGATTGTTACAAGAGCTTTACACCGGACTGCCATTCTCCGAGAGTATACATTTAAAGAACTTATCATTGTGACGATGGTGGTATCCAGGTACTGTGCACATTGTTTATTTTACTGTGTGATTGTATTGATTTGTTGTTATACCGCTGTTATACTGTATAATTGTATTGATTTATTGAATTTTAATGTTAGGGATGTTCTAAGAATAAAGAATTCAGTGGTTTTTTGTTTACAAATAACCATAAATATATATTAGGTTCCGTAACAATATATATATATATATATATATATATATATATATATATAGAGAGAGAGAGAGAGAGAGAGAGAGAGAGAGAGAGACAATATTTAGTTCTCTTTGGTAGAGTAGACTAAGTTCACATGACCAGATCAGTAAATAAAGAAGGAAAAGAAGGAAAAGACGCTCGAGTGCCGTAGTTGAGGAAGTCCGGGACCCCCGCCCCAGGCGCTCCTTCAGCAACAATAAAGATCATATCTAGGTGAATGTTTAACCATAGACCAAAAGATAAGGATAAATTCTAGGGCGATAGAGATAAAAAGCTAAGGTCTATAAATATTTAACTGATGCAAGGCCTAATCCAGCTGACTTGACAAGGCTGCATGCTTAGTCCATCTGATGCTCAGTCACTTTCTACAGAGGATTTGGTAGGATTATGTCTATTAGTTTTTGTCTATTGTGTGCTTGTGTTCATTTGTTAAGATCTGTATAAGTGTTTTATCCTGATGTTAGTGGTGGAGAATTGAGAAATATGTAACCTTTAACACTAAGTGTGTTTGTGCGTGTTCTTAGTTTGTGGATGCTCTTATTTTTAAATGAACCTACTAACTCTTAAGGCGGCTCTGAGTGCCTGGTAGTGTTGAACTTCTTAACTCTATACCTGTGTGTCTTAGCTACACCATCACCAAATCAGACTACTGAAAAAAGCAGTGTTCTCCAACACAGATCAAACTTTTTACATTTTTGGTCTACAATAACACATTACACTAAGTAAAAGAGCAAAGTTATATCTCATTAAATATAGGATTTATCATAACAATAAGACAATCTTAGATGCTCTCGAGTTCCTATAACATTGATATTAATATACAGTAATGCAAGAATGTTACGTATATTCAGGGGGATAAATGACACAAGGGACAAATGTTTATGCTCTTATTAACTATATTGCCTTCGCCAGGTAGGTATGCGATCATTCCCGTATGTGTGGGTGTGTTTGTTCACAACAAAACTCCAACAATCTCTAACAATCTTTTCAAGGCATTTCGGTAATGGACCAAGGATTAATCGAATAGATATTGGTGTTGATCCTACATGTTTTCCGAAATCCGGAGCATCATCAAGGAATATTCACAAATGTACGGTGACTTTGGCACGAATGAACCTGAGAATATGGGCCAAAAAATAAGTGAATGCACAGAACGTCTTGCCTCCCTCGCCGCGCAAATGTGGCCCGGACACCTGTTCAGGTCACGGTCGAGCACGTGACGGATTGTAATGTGTTCACAGAACTTTTGACCTGTGCTACCATGGTGGAGGCATGTATTGATTCAATGGGATGTAGATTTCTAGTCCTAACATCGTTTCATAACTCTGTCTCTGATTCTGATATTGTTATATCATCAGCTTCCACGATCAATTACTTCTTTCCTCTTCACTTAACTAGGGTGCTTCATCTAATTACTCCATTCATTGTTCTATTAATTAACATCATATATCTACTTTAAAAAGAAAGCTCATCCTCATACTCCCAAGTCGGTGGCTGAAACACTTTCACATATTTATTGAGCGGACGTTTATTTAATGAATAATGAGCGAGCCCGAAAGCAAAACTGCAAACCGAATCCAACAAATAAATTGTAAAACACACTGTTCACAAGCCGTCTGGACAAGAACATGTATGCACCGAAAACGGGGCAGGTTTATATGGCATTATTTGATTGGTGATATTCTCGATGCACATCCGGCAATGCTAAAGGTTTCGTCTAGAAATTGCACCAGACGTACCCCGGCAGCCGCATTAATTAATTTTACGTAAGTCATTTGATTGGTTTCATTGCCTTGTTCATTATTCAATAGGCGCAGAGAACGGCCCGCTGAATCAAGGTATGTGAAAGCGTTACTGCCACATATATGACCAGTGATGAAGTCCAGTCAACAGCATCCGCGTCCGAGTCCAGGCCACTCGATCGAGTCCAAGGCCAAGTCAGAGTCCCTGAGGTTCTAGTCCAAGTCAAACTTGATTGTCCGAGTCTTTTGGAACCGGATTCCAAGTCTGATACCCCTACAGAAGAATTTAAAATGGACATTTCAGATAACCATGAACATATTTAAGTTACAGTTCACATATGCTTCTACATTCATGGTTAATTACATTTATGTTGCACCAATCTTGCTAATGTAGTGTTATTTGTTTTAAAAGTATGTTAGTAGTTCTCACATGTACATCAGTCTTTATATTATGTGAGAAGGTTTTCATTTGGACTTCAGATGGACTCTGTTTTCTCAAGTCTTTACCTCCGAGTCCGAGTACAAGTGAATGTCCAGGACCCTCGAATCCAATTCGGAGTCCCTAAAATATGGATTCGAGTCTGGATCACACTGTACATCACTGTACAAGATAGTATGACGTTGAGTAAGCTACGTCCTTCTTTTACACTACTTCGTTCTATTCTCCCTCCGCCCCTCCTTATTTTTTACTGCGGCCAGTAACTCCATCAAAACATCGTTCTATAATCCTTTCTATGACGCTTCATTCAATTCGCACGGGAGTACGAAATCTAACTTTCTAAATACATCAACGGCATAGGTAAAGATGTAGTGAAGAGGGATATGAAGTCAATTCAAATATGATGAATAAGAACTGGTTCAAGGCAAATAACATAAACATGGGTGTTTTGTGGCGAGGACATCATGGTATAAGTAATTTTTAGTAAGAATTCGCATTTGAAAAGTAAATATTATGTAAAACGTGTTCTCTTGAATTGTAACCAATTTTATGATTTGAAGTGTGACTGTTGAGACAAGTAGTCCCGGCCATACCCACAATTCCAAACAGGAATAGGTTTGTTTTGAGTAGAAGCGACCTCTGAAGGAAGCGTGAAACCCTACCTTAAGAATTTTGAGATTTCCGGTTGCGGCTGCATACATAGTCGCGTTACTGCCATGGTTGTCCTTGGCAGCCAGGTCTAAACCAAGTGTCTTGTGGGAGTCGACCAGGTACACAACCATTTCGCATTTGCCTTTGTCTACTGCTTCATGCAGGACGGTTGTTCCGTTCATAGCGGCCGTCAGCTGGGCTCCCCTGTGTACTAGAAGATCTAGAATATCCAACCTACATCCTGAAATAACACAGAAAAGAATACAGAACAGCGTTTTTAATCAAACGCCGAGCAGTCATATATTGATTAATAACATTAACTACCGAATGGTCGCGATGAATTCGGTCTAGTGTTTATTTCACTTAACCACTGCTTTTAACAGGTGAAGTTCCTGAGTATCTTCACCAAAGACTTGGTGCACGACCAGGAATGCCCCGACCTCTGAGAGCTTTGTATCGCTGATCTGATTTAGAAACCGACAATACTCAGCACATATAGCTGACGGGCGAATATGATTAATATCACGTGACCACTAGTAAAGGAGTACTTTCCCTTAAAAGCAAAATGGTGAAACTTACAACGACAAAATCGAGGTTGATTGCAACATCAAAACGACGGGTTTTGACATCTATATTATGTCTTTCCCCATGGATACAAAACCTGATATTCATACTGATCTAATATTTATCTAATAGTTAACAGAACATTCTAATCGTATAATGTTCACACACACACACACACATACTAACACACACACATAGAGAGAGACATTAAGATATATTTAAATATATAGACATTAACACATATATGTATATATAAACACACACACACACACATATATATATATATATATATATATATATATATGTTAGATTAAAAGTGTGTAACTAGGTATTTCATGAAATCACTGTTTCACATAGGGATTTCATGAAATCACAAAAAAAAATTGTAGGGATTTCATGATTTACTGGAAATAGTACCTTTAGTTTACACAATCGTAACTATGCTGAACATAAATTATTGCTTTTTAATAGAACTGAGAATGTGATACTTTGTAATGTTATTTATGTGTAGAATGTAAACAATAGAGCTGTCCAATGCATTTTTATTTTTTTCATTATAATTATGTTATACACAATGTGTATGCGGGGTGACAAATAAAGCTCATGTTGTTCTTAATGTTTAAAATCCCTTAATAAATTAAAAACCTATGTTCTATCTTTTAAAAATATGTATTTAACAAATAAAACACTTAATACTTGTATATCAAGTAAAACACGTAACACTTTTCGACTAAAGAATCCTAGTCGCTGAAATAGCGAAGGACGGTCCTACAATGAAAAACGCATTCAGGGATTTCGCGAAATTACTCAAGCAATATTTCAGGGATAACGTGCAATCTCTAGTAATTTTAGTGAATTCGCGAAATCCGTACGTGAAACCGTCATTTCACGATATCCCCGACAGTTATAAGGGATTTCGGGGAATCCGTAGTTTCACCCTTTACCGTAACATATACATACACATACATATTTACATGTATTTATATACTGGTTTTTGTTTACTGTTAATGTGAGCTGATAAAGTTGCTATTTTCGCAGTGAACCATTGTTCAACCCACGCCATTCGCTTTAGTTCCCTAACTAATTATCTGCAATGTCTGGGCTCATCGACTTAACTTGCTGTGTTGTCTTCAGTCGGTATGTTGAGGCTGACCCTAAGAGGTTTTAACGAACACCGTCAATGGAAAGCCTGCGAAGCTCTGCTTTATCTGAACCACTGAGTATTGGGCCTATCAACTGACTCACAATATCGTCTTCGATGAAAGCTGTTTAATTAATTTAAAAAATTCATTGAGGAAAGTCAATCTAAAGAATGAAAATAAAATAGAAAAAATGAAGAAGTGGTCTCTTAATAGCGGAGCAAAAATATAATAGAAAAAAAGAAATATCGTGAGAAAATGAATATCAAATGTATATGTATATCAAACAAGTGTTTTCATGAAAAATATTTTCAAACTGAAATCAGGAATTCGAGAAGATTAATGTAATTTGTGAAAAAGGGTATGCTCGAGTAGCCCTTTAGCTTGTAAATATATACCAACGGACCAGCACAAAGCTAATCTAATGACGACTCCAAGGAAAATCCTAGCCAGAAATACTTTATCATTCCCAGGACATGATTCTCAAGGACCGAGTTCACATTTCAATGAGCTTCCCCCAGGCCATGAGGCACCAGAATCATAATCTGCCTGAGTTCAATAGAAAAGTTCAAATGTTGACACGAATCCGGCCTTACGACAACCCTAACACCTTGTGAAATCCAGATACTTATCTATACTAATTTAACACGCATGCGCAGCCAAAGGAAAATATGCTGATATTACCAGGGAAGTTTCGAAACAAGGCAAGCGCGATAGACAAACTTACAGTCAGTATACAATAGAAGTCAAAGATCCCTAAAAACGTGATGTGTCATAAAAAATTAAATTGCTGAATATATTGATTGTATTAGGCATATAGGTAAACATCTGAAAACACTGTTACATTAGCAGCATTTGCAAACCATTCCGAGATATATTTCAGTATCGAAACCCTTTTTGGAAATTAATGCCTGAAGTACTGAAGAAGACACTCAGACTTGGTTTGCATCCTAGATTCTAACGTGATTAGGTGACATATCAAAGATCAGAACACTGAAAATAAATAAAACTCTCGGAACGGCAGCACATGTTGTCTGCCACTCCGAGTTAGGTGACAATAGGCCCCAGACTGGCGAGGCCCCCCGGGCCCGTTCACAGCAGTCCACGGCCCTCACACCATTAGCGGTGTTACTTCAGAGCACACAAGCGCGCTGGTCCGACCTGTGGATATTCCAAAGCAATCCCTCTGGTTGTCAGCTGTTGCTCTCAAGTGGCCGGAAAGCTGTTCCAGTCCTCTCGAGATAGAAACTGAAGTGTAAGCCTGGTCTAGACAGTAACAATCCAGCAAACTGAGAACTTGCGGCAAGTGTAAATTATATTTTCTTGTTTCTATTTTACAACGACTTCCTGCTAATGCCCCACTGAGAACAATTTATTTACCTATTTCACTTTTTTCAGCGTTGGTCACATCTAGATGTTCATTAGGGAAAATGTAAGATGGCAGAGATGTTGTCTCTGGTGACTTGTGAAGCATATAGCGGATCTATCGTGTTTTGTTCGAACTAACCATGCAAACATGACTTCCAGATGACTTTGTATTCCCTTATTTAAATAGATCATCCATCCCCTATCGGTTCCTTATGTACAAATAAATTTATTATATATATCAAATTTATCTTAAACTGCCAAATATGAGGTGAATATTTTGCATCGTTTATTAAAAAAGGACAAACCCAAGATTTACTCTGGCAAAAAGTGTTAAAAATGCGTTTTTGTATATCTTAGTACAAGAGCTATTTTAAAGCTTTAAGAAAAAAACAAGGTCTTTTCCGCTACGCCAATACATATACAGATTTCCAACTGCCAATATAGAGGGACATATATAATTAATGTTTGACACCCTAAATTGACATCGATTCCTCGTCTGTTTTAACCCGCTCTTTTCAATTGTTTATACATTAAAATGAATTTCAAAATGTACAACTTATGTCCATAGTAACGTCGTTTTCAATGGACTATTTATAATCAAAATGTATTCTTCTTCGGGAGACGAAATAATAATGGATAAAATCATCAGAATGACTTCTCTTGTATCTAGATTTATTAATCAGAGATAGCAATAAAACATCTGCTGAGAACATTAAAGGGGCCCAATTACCTATCTGACCTTTACAAATTTAAGATGATCCCTTGAAGCTTTTATAAAGAGGCCAGAAAACGTTGATATCATTGCACACAGGCTGCTTGTTTTGTTTATATCAACGTGTTTATAATATGTGGGGGCCCGCAAAAAAAATCAAAACAAATTCAACTAGGGCATCTGGCGGCAAGTCAGATAAGCCTCAGCTTTGCAAATGGCGTTTTGCAACAAGTGACCTTTCTGCTTCCGCATACAAACATGTTGTTGATAAACAAGTACATACATCCTTCACGGAGACCTCATAAGAACTTTTCATAACCAGAATTACCCTTAGATCATTTATATATACACAGAGGAAGCCATAAAATCACATAATTTTTTTTCAAAAGTTAGGTGAATGGGCATCTTTAAAGTAGTTTATCATGATGTAAACAACTAGATATATGCGATGGCTAAGCGATCATTGTAAGAGTGTCCTAGTAACTATCCATCTGTCCATATCATGAGGAAATCGAAACCCCATACATACTCTGGTTCCCTGGCCTAGTTTAAAACCAATATTAATAACAACATACGTTTCGGGAACAATGAAAATTAAAGTAACGACTGATTAGTTGACACTTATTCGCGTCCACTGCCCGTGTTTTCGGTTTTAACATATTGGTCGCCAATTTGTGTGTTGTCTTCCGTGTTTATCTGACACAACTAAATCAAGTCCCAGAATCTATGACTTATTTACATTTGCATACTGCATGGCTGATCAATCCTCATCATCATTTACATGGAAATGCAAATAACAAGTGCAAAAAAGGAGACAAATCATCGTTATAATCGGCGCAAGACTACCAACAACCTTACGGTAACATGATCCCGGTCATAACATATTCTACATCACATCCCGCCCTTTAATCCTTGAATAGAAAAAAAGTGATGTACGTAGCATCGCTGGCAAAAGCCACCTCAATGAAAATCAGCCCAAGTGTTATTTAACATCAATTTTAATTCCATGAAGTATATACCATTTTTAGCTTCGTGCAGTGGTCTTTCTGATGATGTATGTATTCTGAAATTCATGTTTATGTTTCAAAAATGAAATATAATTTTTTTTATAGAATCAAACATTTTAAAGTCCAGTTTTAAGTGGGAAAGAAAGGTGACAGAGGAAAAATAAGAAAAAAGTGTTAGCAGATATTGGCATGTATTTTGATATTAGCCCACAACAAAATATTTTGCTGTGACTGGTAGCTTACATAAAGCGTTCCAAAATGTTAAAATATCATATGAAAATAAATGTATTTTATGAATACGTTTAAAATAAGAAAGAACTCTGCAGCAGATATGAACTTACATTAAATTTATGGGGTTAAAGATGCATTTATAAACAACTTTTGGATTGATTTTACGCTTAAGGGGTTTTGCCTAGGGATGTTACCTTAACTGAGGAGATTTGGAGTGTAAGACCATACACCAGTATAAAGAAAACGTCGTGGCCCTTCCCTAAGTGAATGTAAGACGTTGTTGCCATACCAACAGTGGCAAATCCCTTGACTGTCTTCCGCTTTATATTTTATTGTATTGCCGAAATTTACACGGAGAGTACCGAACACTGAAAAGCCATTGAGGAACACCGGAGTTGGCTAAGGTCCCATAGTTTTACTCCATTAAACGGGAAGTACGACTCTGGCTTCCAGATAGCGCGGCTCTTTGCCGGGCTTGATGTTCAGTTAATGTAAAGTTGACATGCATGCTAGCGTGGGAACCCGGCTGTTCAGTTCAGTTTATTAATCAGGAGCAATCCGTAACCACTCCAGAATTCATAACTCAAATGACATTTATTGATTAAGGCTGGTTCTGTGGTCTGTGGTTATAGTTGTGATTTTTTGGCCGGAATGTTTACTGCTCTTTCGCGCAAAGTGACCTCAGGCTTTTCAGTTCACAGTTTTTGCCAGGGTGTCGAGATTAATTTTATTTAATTTTTTTTTGGTGGGAGTGATGAGATTATTTTTTAAGTTTTTAGCTGGGATGTCGAAATTAATGTTAATGGGAGTGAACAGGTAAATATTTTATTCTATATTTTCTTTTGGAGATGGAAGACATTTAACCAAAGGAAGGAAAATTGTTTTTCACTTTGAATGGAAAGTAAAGGAACGTGGGTTGACCATTTTAATAATGTATAGAAGTGCAATCGTTTGCCCAGTGTTAGGACGTTGACATAGGTTATATTAACGTCTCTTGAGGGATACACACCTGGTATCATTATGACCTTGGTTTCAAGAGAATCTAAAGTGTCGTTGGTTAGACGATTCTCTTTTTCCGTTTCCTCTCGCAGGAAATATTACAATATTACTTATTGCTTATTGTTTGTCTTCTGTTCTTTTTAACGAAAGTTTAGCATTAATAATTTTACTGAGTTCAGTCATTGGGCCTTCTAAAGCAGGTCCATTACAACTGGAAGTAATGCTATATAACCGGCAACATTGGTGAAGGACTATTGGTGAGATGACGTCACGCGCGTCATCACTGTCAACGTTTCATCTCTAGTTGTCAAGGTAAAACGTCCCGATGCTCTGAATAATCGAGAGTTCTGCTCAGACTCCGGCTTTTTATTGACAAAGTACTCTGTTAGTGGACTCGGTAAACTAATTATCATGACGTATGCGATAATAGACTTTTGGGAGACAACAATGGTTCATGGATGGTAAATACTGGCACACAGCGGGGTCGGTAATTACGTTGGTAGATCACCGTTGTAACAAACAAAATGCCGATGAGGTTGCCATTATTAGAAAAGCGAAATGGCTATCTTGGTCTCTTTTCAGATAATGACTGTATAAATCTAAATTTTACACGTAAGGGTGACATGGATATGGGAGACATGATGTACATTATCTTTTCAGTAATTTGACAGGTTTTAATGAAGTTAACACCGGCCTCGAAATCAAAATTATATTATTAAGTGACTAACGTAACCATTCAGTGATTAAATTTTATGAGAAATACAGTTATGTAGGATTGGAGTCATGACTTGAACTTGAGCTTGGACTCAGGTCAACATTTAAGTGACAAGAACTCTGAAATGTCGAAGGTCCTTGACTCGAAAATGTACTCCGAAGTAAAGACTCGACAAATCACGCCTAGTCAAGCTCGAGTACTTGGGAAAAAATAGCTCTTTCACCTACATCAATGACTTTAGCAAACAACACAGAGATAAGTATAATAGGTAACACTCTATATACCAAGCATTAGTTCTGCATCAGGAGCTAAATGTGGTTTTACATTCAAGTAAAGATGTGTACACTAACATCAAAATACATATGATAATAAGAAATTCAATTTTTTAGTAATGAGACTGAGACTCGGGTTCCCAGTGAATCGGACTCTCAAAATGTAGACTTGCACCCCTCCTTCAATGATTCAGAATCAAGTAGACTGGATTCGGACTTGTGGCAGGCTTGGATGGTGTGTTTGTCTACATCATAAGGGAAATCAGGGGCGCATCCAGGATTTAAGAAAAGGAGGGGTCCAACACAGGAGGACTAATAACAAACCTAAAGAAAAAAGGTCCCAAGGTCAGAAATAAGGCGGGGGGGGGGGGGGGGGGGTCCTGCCCGCAAAAATTTGTCCTCAGCCTGGATCCGCTTCTGGAAATGCGTCGTCAGTTTTAAAACATTACATCACTGCCGTTGACGTCACAAATGCTTTTGACTGCAGGAGGACTAATGTGACGATCGGACAACTAACACTGAGGATCCGGACAAAATCAATCGATATTTCATTTTATTGATCAGAATACATTGCTTCAAAAAGAATCGATAAAATATGATAATTGGAGGCTTATTAAAATGATACAACAAACCGTCGAAGTTTTTATTCTTATATAGTTCGTTAGATTTTTTAAAAATATATTTGATTTTAGCGAATCATTCAAAGCTGAGATATATAGCCCTTTCTGTTTGTTTCAAACAAACATTGCAGCATTTGCACTATTTACCATAACTCAAACATCGCTATTTTTCCGCTGTACGCGGTTAATTAAATAAATATTATAAATAATCTCTTTTGAAATTATCAGTGTTTTACCAAGAATATACTGACAAGATATTCAAATAAGAAAAATGATAATTAATGTGACACCTATACAATGCTCATTTGGTGCCACTTGGGCTCATACAAACTGAGTTCTTTTATGTAAAGGATTTCCCATTCATGCAATAGACCTTTCAATGGGCCTGACTATAACAGAAAAAGTAACACGTCCGCCTCCACTGAAACCTGTCATGTTACAGTTGTAAAGCTATTAGCATCACAGCCGCGTTTCGTGCGGTATAATTAATTCCCCTGCCATATAATAAGTCATATAATACAGGCCACCGCCAAGAGCGGATTATCGGGTTAAGATAACAAGCCGTGACGTCAAAACAGGTCACGTGACTGACGAAGCTATATTTAGATTAATCAAATAACAAGCCTTCTCCTCGTCGGTCACCAAGTGCAAGAATCCAAGAATTACAATGTACAAAACCACGAGATATTATAAGAAATTTATTAATTAGATCGAAATCTCTAAGCTATATGAATATTAATACATCTTGTATGGATAATATGTGGATTAAACCTACGGCTATGAATTGGTCCCGTGACTAAAATAATGAGATGTTAACGGTCTTATTGGTTATAAGCATGTCAAAACGGGGAGACTGGTCACACAAAGAACAATGTCTGACGTCATATTTTCGAACAATATATTCAATCATTTTGTGACTGATTTAAGTTTCTGACAATTTGTAGAAGCTAGAAGCTTAACGGCCGATCACCAAAGCTTCCGCCAGATGTCGTTTGTACTCAAAACGAACCTTTTCCAGGCAGTGTGGGACGGCCGGGACTACTTGCCTCCAGTGCCAAATTTAAAATCAAAGTTTTACATTCCAAGAAAACACCTTTCACATGATTATGCTTGCAAAATATTACTTATTCTATGAAGTCCTTTCCACACAAACCAGTGGCGTACCTAAGGGGGGGGGGGGGGGGGGGGCGGCAGGGACGGCAGGGGCGGTCCGCCCCGGGCGGCACATTTTGGGGGGCGGTATTTCGAGGAATTAGTATAATGAATGGCACAAGGAATTCCTCAAAAATGCAAATTTGTCCTTTTTTTCCCATGTTCAAGTATTCCAGGGATTATAAACTGGACAATGGAGCTAACCAAATGATTAGCGAACGATTTGTACATTTTTTGGGGGGCGGCATTTCTGGGATTTAGTATAATCAGTGGCACAAGGAGTTTTCTAAATGTACAAATTTGGCCTTTTTGTCCCATGTTCAAGTATTCCAGGGATAATAAACTGGACAATGGAACCTACTAAATGATTAGCGAACGTTTTGTACATTTTTTTATGGGCGGTATTTCTGGGATTTTGTATAATCAGTGGCATAAGGAGTTCTCAAAAAGTACAAATTTTGCCTTTTTTGTCCCATGTTCAAGTATTCCAGGGATTATAAACTGGACAGTTGAACCTACAGAATGATTAGCAAACGAATTGTACATTTGTGGGGGCGGCATTTCTGGGATTTAGTTTATCAGTGGCATAAGGATTTCTCAAAAAGTACAAATTTTGCCTTTTTTTCCATGTTCAAGTAGTCCAGGGATAATAAACTGAACAGTGGAACCTACAGAATGATTAGCGAACGTTTTGTACATTTTTTTATGGGCGGCATTTCTGGGATTTTGTATAATCAGTGGCATAAGGAGTTCCTCAAAAAGATCAAATTCGGCCTTTTTGTCCCTTTTCAAGAATTTCAGGGATTAAACACTTGGCAGTGGAACCAACCAAATTATTTGCAGACGATCTCTATAGAGGCAAGCTATACGCAAAAAAGAAATACATATCTGTAGTTATTCTTTGTTAGATCTGTGGTCTTTTCAGAACGCCATCCATAAACTGACCAACTATGCAAAAAGCCTGCATTTCAGGGCGGTCGTCGTTTTCAGAAATCCCTAGAAGCACCTGATAATCACAAGGGAAAAACCCTACCAGAAGACCAATGGCCCCCGGTTGTAGGGGTGAGGTGTCTGTCATACACATTGTACGAAAAATATTTTGACGAATCGTGTTTTAAAGGAGTACTACCTATAAATGCCTGTGTCTGTTGATTAACCAATATGGCCTGCATGATCTTTTATGTAACGTGAATAAAAACAATAGACACCCAGGCCAATGTAGCAATTATTTAACTTTAAAATATAATTCTATTATAACTGTCTGGCGGGAGGAATCCCCCTGACTGCTTAGCCAATGTTCAATATACGTATCAAGTATCAGTTTTAACTTTTAGAGTTCAAAACTTAAATGAAAGATATATTTACCTGTACTGTTAATTCTATTATTAACAGTTTATATACAGTTGTTGTATATTGTGACAAATCATTTGAAATTAAATTATAATATATATTTAAATTATATCATTACGTGAAATTTATTTAAATACTTTATTGAATAACAAATAGTCATAAGTTCATAAATAAAACCTCGAAAAGTGCATAATCACTTTAATTCTTAAATGATTTTGATGTAGCCTTGAAATAAAGTATGGTTTTAACTTGGAGGAATTTTTAATTCAACAAAGTCAGTTTGTCCAAACATTGGATTTTTTTATGTGAAAATATTAAACATGCCCTGCCTACATATATAGGCTTAACTCATGAATTACGCTTTTTTAGTAAAGACTAAAGTGCCTTGCATGCAGCAGTACCATGCATATCTCAATAGCTCTACTAGGTGTAGCTGCTGTCATATGCGTTACCAAGAGGTGGAATTATAAATGTGACAAGGTATTTGTATACGTTGAGAATAAAGTTTTTTAAGCTGAGTATAAAGTAATCATGAATCGTGTTTACATGAATGATGAAAGTTGAATTTCACACATTATATGTGTATCCTGCAGTGTAATCTGTTTATAGTTACAATTTATTCGTTTTATTCCTTTCTGTTCACTTCATGATGAAATATAATTGTTTGAGCTTCGAGCGATCTTTTGATTTTCATTAGCAAAGAGATGTCTGCTCTTTAATATGTGGCGGAAGAATTCCCTGCCAATGAATCCATATAATTGCGTTGTGGTCAAATACAAGCCTGTAACAAGGACATTTGACACGATATATGTCAATATGTTATCCAGGTTTGTAATGTTTTGATTGAGGGGCGGCAATTTTTTAAGACCGCCCCGGGCGGCAATGAGGCTAGGTACGCCGCTGACACAAACACCAATGTAATTTGCCTTGAAACTATACTTGAAAGGACAACGTTACACTCTTCACAACAATTATACCTACGCTTTCTGTGTATTTAGAAGCCGCGGTGCATTGTGGCAATGTGGAGTCATATTGTTACGCTCACAATCCTTTAATATATATTGTATTTACTAACCGAAAAAAAATTAATGGAAGTATAACATTAGAAAGAAACTATAAATATTAACTAAAGTTAATATATATTACAAAAATGGAAAATTCTTCAACCTGGATAACGTGATCATGCTAATATATCATTTTTATTATTAGATTAAATTTATTTCTATATAGAACATGTTTGATAACGTTTATAATTAATATTTCCTGGATGGATGTCGAGAATGAAATAAGATTTGAAAATAGAAAACTCTGAGGAGAAAAAAAAGCATTTTTTTCTTGTTATCCTTTTAATATTTAGTGTAATATAAACTGGAATTGTGAAGAAAAAATATAAAAGCGCACCGTTCGAGGTAACAATTAGATGGGTCTGAGAGATTGTCTTGGAGACGGCTAGGGTTCCCGAGAGAAGAAAAACGGGAAGCATAAAACGTGGCCAACACTGACGGTACAAAAGAAGGGGATTTCTTATAAGTCTCCGTAAATCTGAAGCACTCTGTTGTGGACCTTTCGGGAGAATCGTTGGTCCGGCAAGGAGCCGGTACATCGTCTTTAGTGGGTGTCTGGGGAGCACAGATTGCTTTCCAGGAGTCACTAGAAAGCTGGGAATTTCGGAGCTAGCTACAATATATAAGACGGCGGCAGAGGGTTTGCTTTTCCGTGCAATCATGTCGGCGCGGGCACGTTGGAGCAAATTGATTGTAGCATTACTCATATATGGTAGGAAGTCACTGCACAAGCCTCCGCCATCGATCCTTCCAGCAGCCACCGTTCCCACAGTCCAGACTGACAAGTGGCCTCAAGCCGTGTTTTTGCTACCTTAAACGGCTACAGCCTATCTACGGTTTTACAATATTTATCGTATGAGGTTTGAGAAGTAGACGCCGGCGTGGGACATGGACTCACTCGAAACAGCCGGCAGACAGTCGTGTAAAGTGTTCAGTTTGCGTAAGGAGTACTGGAAGTCAACATCTGTGAAGTTTACGGCAATTCTGACTTTTTTATGATTAAGCTGAAGGAGTAATTGCGGACTCATTCACACTACACAGACCGTGTGATATCATTTACTGCTGTTTAATATGTAACTAAAGAGCGCTCACAAAGCGCGTAATACCCGCGCAATTATCACTCTGGACAACTAGGTAACATTACAAAACGGTTTTCTACCTGTACCTAGTATCACGGGGGCCACGTTCATAAGAATGTCATATATTAAACGTACATATTAAATATATATATATATATATATCTTAAAAGAATTTATACTTGCAGGTATAAGGATGTCCATTTTATGTATATAAGTATATAAGTATATAAATATGTCCACTGAACCATCTGACAATGTTTACACAATATGTGGAAGAAATCCAGACCCCATTCCAACCTAAAACGTTCTTGTTCCTTGATGATATTATAAACTTAATTTTTTTAATGAACTGTATAACATTATATAATTATAATAACTAATGCATGGCACTCTTCACTGCTCGGATGGTGGCGCTCGGTAGAGTGCAGGATTGGAGGTAACCGGATGATCCAAAGAAAACACCGACCTTGGATGGGCAACTGTAACTCACTCACATAGCCAGGCCATGGAACCAACCCCGGTCGCCAGCGGAGAGAGCCAAGGGTTTTAGACGCTCTTTACACAGCGCTTTACCTATAGGGCTACTTCCTATATCGTAAGGCGCTGTTTGTTATGACCTCGTATCCTGCTTTGCAACATCAGAGGGGAGCACTGTATTTTTGTCCAATCAGATGAAACTTTGTGCTGGAAGACAAAGCCAAGCGAGGAATACACGGAGCCAATCATATTCATTTCTTTTTGAGTGACAGCTCATCCCCCAGCGTAACCGTCTAAACAGGCCACAGGCTCAGAGAGAATTACCCCTGACGTGGTTTGCTTAGGGCCTTGGGCACATAGGATGCTCGGCCGGTGAGCTGTAATTCAAACGAAACATAACAACAAAGGCTGCGTGCACGCCTCGCTGGCTGGTTTAAGTTCTGCAGACAACAGATACATGGCTACGCTAACACAGTCATAATGTCATAATCGAATCGGTCGATGATGCGAGAATGCAGAGGGAGCAATTTAAATTCGACCGGAAACTCATCAAACGGCGCTTGAAGCGCGGCAATAGGCGGAGCCAGAATGCCTGTCGAGTGTTTGTTTATTGGCATCTGATTGGCTGCTTGTCACATCGTACGCACGTTTATTTCAGTGGACAACGAACTGCCATCTGGTGTCTAAATATATCATAAACGGTCAAAGCTGGCAGCGTGAAAATCAGTTGCTTCTTTAGAAGCGCAAGATTTCCGCTGCCTCGGGAGCGTAAGGGTTTTACAAATCGGCTGTTCCTTCTATAACAATGCTATAATTCAGCCCACTGCTATAACAGCTCTTTGGTCACATACATTTTAACCGTAATCGTCGGCAGAAGAATGAATATGCTTAACAAAGTGCTTATGTCAGAAATATGAAGAGACATCGGAGCAACTGAAACATAAAATGGAACCAACGATTACAGCCTAAGATGCAAACGTTTTTACATTTATAAAAAAAAACACGCTGACTTATCTCAGTTTGGAAAAATTAAAGGCTACCAATTACAGGAACTCATTAAGCTCTCCATAAATCCACCTTACCTAGCGTCATAAGAGGGATGAATATACAATAAAGAAAAATGAATTCGCTTATATAAAAAGGGCGTGGTCCCTGGTCCAGGCACGTGTTTTCTTTTATGTGTGACATCGACGTTTTTTCTATGAAACTTAAGACCGCCTCTTAATTTAGTGGGAAACTGTATTCTCTCTCTCTCTCTCTCTCTCTCTCTCTCTTTTTTTTTTTCTCTCTCTCTCTCTCACTCACACACAAACACTCACACACACTTTAATTTTTTATTCTCTCTCTCTCTCTCTCTCTCTCTCTCTCTCCCTCACACACACACACACACACATACACTCACACACACTTTCATTTTCATTCTCATTCACTACACATTTTGCCGGAGGGGGGTGGGGCTTCTGTCTGTACCCCGTGGGATTCCCCCCCCCCCACATGTTGCCGGGGGGGGGGGGGCTCTGTCTGTACCCCCTGTGGATTTCCCCCCTCACATTTTGGCGGGGGAGGGGGAGTTTCTATCTGTACCCATTCGGATTGCCCCCCTCACATTTTGCTGGGGGGGGGGGTAGTTTCTGTCTGTACCCCTGTGGTTTGCCCCCTCACATTTTGCCGGGGGGGGGGGAGCTCCTGTCTATACCATTGTAGATTGCCCCCCTCACATTTCCTCAGCCAACAAACATCATGGTTATAACAGAAACAACGGACACTTCCCCGGGGTTCATAAGTGTGTGACGTCGGTCTTCTATATCTTTCTACATATTGCACTAAACAATAGCTCCCGAGAAAGCTGACAAGCTGTGCCCCGCCCACGCATTGTCTCAAGCTGCCCGGCTACCAAGGATACCTGCTAAGCCAGGGTATGTAGAACTGATTAGCGAGTCATCACTCACGCCCAGAAACAAAACTACACCGCGCTGCATGGCTATAAATATTTGTAATAATATACACATCCATAAGCAAATGATACCGGTGGGCAATATGTTGGCTCTATTCGGCGGATTAATCATTCCTTCATAAAGACAAATGGTTTGGCTGCGCTACTCAGCATGTACACGTGTTTAGTTTCCATTCCCAGAGCAATTTCAGAAAATGACAAGTTCTGCCTCGTTGCCACCAGAGAAATATCCCTATTTGATATCATGGTGACAAACATATTGCTGCCCACTTTCATTTCTATATTATTCCTGCTTAAGACTGACGTCTCAACATATGTTTTGAGAAAAGGAGCATAGTGTTTTAAGTTATTTGTTTATATTTGCCGTCAGACCAGGTAGATAATTACTTGAGCAAATTCTCGGAACGATCGCATAAATGACAGGCCATAATATGCATATAAATGCGAATTAATTAATTTTTTCTTAAATCATGTTTGCATACTCTCATACTCTGGTTTAATTTTTACATGGAATCCTGTAATCTGGGATACTCAAGCCAACATTTTGGTGAGTCATATTGGGTTCTTGAGAGTCCCAAGGAAAGAGACTTATAGACAAAGTTTGAAGGATTATGTAAAACTGAATCCTTGTTCAGTATTTTACTTAATTATTTTATCATAATATTGTTACATATCATATAAATATATATATATATATATATATATATATATATATATATATATAGTTATTATCTGATTAAAGTGAAAGGTTAGGTTCATTTGCCAGATGTCAGCGACTTTTCTGCCTTGTTTGTCTGAGGTAGTCGCCAATGGCTGTGACTGCGACAAGAGCCAGGTTTTGAACGCTCGGACACCAAGTACAGAGCGTCCCAAAGCGATTTCTAGCTTCACAGACGCTTATTTCCGCGTACCATTACTAATTATAAAGTACAGTGTATACTATATGTATTCATATGTCTGATTTTTTTATGTTGACTGCTCAGAAGGAATTTGTCTGTGATGTTGATACATAAGCGTAGATTCTTGACTGTTAATTGCGCAAATGAACTAAACGTAGCCAGCTATCAATTCGGGAGGGGAAATCCTATTGACAATTTTCAAATCTGGTAATCCTATTTGTTACAAAACCTGCTTTGCTAATAGCAATCTGACAAGAAACATTCTCACAAAGCCAGAAGTCCTCAACAAGAAACGAATTAAATCACATGGAATGTTTTGCAAATGGCCCTGATCAGCCGGGGCTAGCCATCCATTTGACGAGCGTGTGTTTGTTCCAGTATAAATATAGCACACATAAAGAGAAAATAAAGTAGATATATAATTAATACAACCCAGTGCAATTCAAACATGATTACGTTGTCATTATGGGCTCTTTTTCCACCCAGTAATCACCCGAAAAACATATTTCTGGCGGCAAGACAGCAGAGCGTGTCCAGATTTTATTTCTAAAGCTAAATCAAGGGCTGTGAAATGACGCTACGAACAGCACGAAACAGCGTCCATGTAAAACCCCATTGCTTCATTATCGATTAATTTGGCCACTAAATTGGCTCCCACTCTGATTTGCCTGAAAGTAAAACGTCGACCGCTGACGTTGGGCTTTTACGGATTGGTATAAAACGGACCCTACTTCCGTCTGTCTTACCGCCACTCACTGGTAACGGAACAATTACCGCCGGCAAACAAAGCGCAAAGTCCGACCGCGGGAAGGGGGTGATTTTTAGTGACGTCACATTGTGAAAATACGCGATGAAAAACAGGCTTAAGCGGTGGCAATGCCAGGACTCTCCAACCGTTCTTTGATTTAGCCAGTCAGAAAATATGTTACAGCTTTTCCTATTGATTATCCGGGTAGCCTGGGAACTCGGGTGTTTTCACGTTGCCAAGATCAATGTGATACAAAGCTTATATAACACGAAATCTCAAAGGCCGAGGGCGCACTTCAAACTAAACACACAAACCTTTCGTGGAATTACAAAACGCTTCTGAGAATTGTTTATAGGAAAAATGCCCAATTATGGCCCGAGAGTAACAAACTAATAAGGATCTAACGCAGGCTCTAATCCATAAAGACGCAGACTCCCTGTTTTAATCGTTTACGTGAGCACACGGTACCGATTAACGCGCAGCTAAAACCACAATTATCGATAACGACTTCTGTCGTGATTAGGTGATTAAACAGTAAACATGCGGAAGGGTAAAATACGGTTTGTTACGTCACAGGGTGTGTGTGTTGATCGGCGGACATCAGCGTTATGAGATACCAGATTTAACTAACTATTCTCGTAGATGAAATTTCTTTTTACATCTCTTCAAGATACAGCTATCCTCTATATGAGAAAAATACCCTAAGTCTGTATATCACTTATCTTATATAAACACGTAATTTATATGTAAGGTTGACCACATTCTAAGGACAACAGTACTTCCACATTCTTCTAGCACTCTGTGCCGAATCGTACCAACAAAATTAGGAATATGCTGTTTAGGGATTATGAGTAGAGAAATCATTTCCCCCAAAATGCAATGGGGACTAGGTACATATATGAAGTAATATCATAATTAAAAACAGGAGAGGACTGGAGTAGAAACGGTGAAAGACGACATGGCATTAGTGGCACGGTAACATGGCTCTGTGGACAGGGTTCTGACGACATGGCATTATTGGCACGGTAACATGGCTCTGTGGACAGGGTTCTGACGACACAGCATTATTGGCACGGTAACATGGCTCTATGGACAGGGTTCTGACGACATGGCATTAGTGGCACGGTAACATGGTTCTGTGGACAGGGTTCTGACGACATGGCATTATTGGCACGGTAACATGGCTCTGTGGACAGGGTTCTGACGACATGGCATTAGTGGCACGGTAACATGGCTCTGTGGACAGGGTTCTGACGACATGGCATTAGTGGCACGGTAACATGGCTCTATGGACAGGGTTCTGACGACACGGCATTATTGGCACGTTAACATGGCTCTGTGGACAGGGTTCTGACGACATGGCATTAGTGGCACGGTAACATGGCTCTATGGACAGGGTTCTGACGACATGGCATTAGTGGCACGGTAACATGGCACTGTGGACAGGGTTCTGACGACATGGCATTAGTGGCACGGTAACATGGCTCTATGGACAGGGTTCTGACGACATGGCATTAGTGGCACGGTAACATGGCTCTGTGGACAGGGTTCTGACGACACGGCATTATTGGCACGGTAACATGGCTCTGTGAACAGGGTTCTGACGACATGGCATTATTGGCACGGTAACATGGCTCTGTGGACAGGGTTCTGACGACATGGCATTATTGGCACGGTAACATGGCTCTGTGGACAGGGTTCTGACGACATGGCATTATTGGCACGGTAACATGGCTCTGTGGACAGGGTTCTGACGACATGGCATTATTGGCACGGTAACATGGCTCTATGGACAGGGTTCTGACGACATGGCATTAGTGGCACGGTAACATGGCTCTATGGACAGGGTTCTGACGACATGGCATTATTGGCACGGTAACATGGCTCTGTGAACAGGGTCCTGACGACATGGCATTAGTGGCACGGTAACATGGCTCTGTGAACAGGGTTCTGACGACATGGCATTATTGGCACGGTAACATGGCTCTATGGACAGGGTTCTGACGACATGGCATTAGTGGCACGGTAACATGGCTCTGTGGACAGGGTTCTGACGACATGGCATTATTGGCACGGTAACATGGCTCTATGGACAGGGTTCTGACGACATGGCATTAGTGGCACGGTAACATGGCTCTATGGACAGGGTTCTGACGACATGGCATTATTGGCACGGTAACATGACTCTGTGGACAGGGTTCTGACGACATGGCATTATTGGCACGGTAACATGGCTCTGTGGACAGGGTTCTGACGACATGGCATTATTGGCACGGTAACATGACTCTGTGGACAGGGTTCTGACGACATGGCATTATTGGCACGGTAACATGGCTCTGTGGACAGGGTTCTGACGACATAGCATTAGTGGCACGGTAACATGACTCTGTGGCCAGGGTTCTGACGACATGGCATTATTGGCACGGTAACATGGCTCTGTGGACAGGGTTCTGACGACATGGCATTTTTGGCACGGTAACATGGCTCTGTGGACAGGGTTCTGACGACATGGCATTATTGGCACGGTAACATGGCTCTGTGGACAGGGTTCTGACGACAACGCATTAGTGGCACGGTAACATGACTCTGTGGACAGGGTTTTGACGACATGGCATTATTGGCACGGTAACATGGCTCTATGGACAGGGTTCTGACGACATGGCATTATTGGCACGGTAACATGGCTCTGTGGACAGGGTTCTGACGACATGGCATTATTGGCACGGTAACATGGCTCTATGGACAGGGTTCTGACGACATGGCATTATTGGCACGGTAACATGGCGCTGTGGACAGGGTTCTGACGACATGGCATTATTGGCACGGTAACACGGCTCTGTGGACAGGGCTCTGTGGTCTTGGGGTAGAGCACAGGACTAAAATCGTGCGTCTAAATCGGTGAGGTTTTCCCAATCGAACCCGATCCAGGGTGAACGCTCTGTAGGCTGAATGGGAAGCCTGTGACCAACAATCCCAAACGAGTGCGTCTTTAGGGGGTTCCTTTTTTTATGACCCAGAAATGCGGTAGACAACAGGCCCGTGTTACACTAGGAAAAATGTTACGACAGCAAGTGAGTGCTACCGCCCTGTAAGGTTAAATGGAAAACCCAAATGGGACTCCCCAGATGTACATACTCAGAATGGCTTGACTAATCATGAGAAAATTTGAGGTTTTTATATCTTGCAAAAAAAAAGATAAAGATGTTATCTTTTACTCAATAACAGATTATGTACAACGGCCTATTGTTTCATATAAAATATCCCACTTTCCTGTTTTGTCCGTTAGTAAATTATGCCTTTGACCCCATCAATATTTGTAAAATATATATTTGATAATATTCCTCTGTTGCTCTACTGTATATAGGCTAAACCTATTTTAATGGCCCTGATTGAATGTTCGTCCATAGCGTGGTGTTTTGCTATATTTCCTGGTTATGAGATTGCGATGTTTGTAAAATCCAAATGTCATGTAATAATCAGGGGTTGGCTTAAAATGTTGTGTTATTGTTATCCTTTGTGACGTTAATGACTTTCTTACACAGCTGTGAAGATGGACCTCATGGAAAATATAAAAAAAATGTCAGCTAATACTAAAGCCAGCTATTCACCTAAGTTTCTGTGAATTTTAGTTTACTCCGCCTACATTTACATGGATTTTTAGTGATTCCTTTTAAGAAATGTCTTCTTAACGCTTCTGTGACGGATAGGTAAGCTTGATTATCTCCGAGCTGTTTGTAAACATTATTCGTCAATGTTGACAAACAAAGAAAGCAAAGGTAGTTGGCTGCATGTTTAAAGGGAGTGTAAAGTCACTAGTTGCAACCCCCCCCCCCCCCCCCCGACAAATCCAGGATTTAGGAAAATAAGGGGTAGAACCCAGGAAGACGAAAGATAAAAATTATAAAAAGGTCCATAGGTCCGGAAAAGGGGGGTCCAGGCCACAAAAATTGGTCTGAAGTCCTAAAGTCCCCCGGACCCTCCCCTCCCCCCGATCCGCTTCTGTCCCCCCCCCCCCCCCCCAATTTATAAACACCTGTGTGATCGGCCTGTGAATTCATCGGTGTTTTCTGGTCTATTTTCATAAACGTTGGGATATTGGAATAAATTCCATTAAAAATTCACTTATCAAAATATATTTTAAAGTTATCAGAAAGCGTCTCCTATCGTGGCTACAAAGGCACAGACGTTTTATTAAAAATAGTTGGAAGAAAAACACGCTTGCAAATAAAAAAATTGAACTCAATTTGGAAACACATTCCCAGTTAGTCGAATCCAACAAATACAAATTGGCACGAAGTCTGTTTAAAGGGACACTCTATCAGTTATTAGCCTCGCCACTGCTAGAATCAATCTGAAAACACAAGACATATATATGAAACTCTAACGGGATCAGCACTTCACCGCGACTTCAGCCTGAACTTTGACCTTTCTCTGGCGGGGAAAGACTTTTAGTGATGCTTTAGTCAGGTGCGTTTAAAATCAATCAGAATCGGTCTTTATAACTGTCACCATAATGTTCTCCCAGTGACCCCATCTAAAACTCCAGCGCGGTTTTCTTGTCAGCCCTAATGGCTTGGTTTCCTACCCAGGGCAGCGATGACTTTCCTGAAGTTCAAAGAAAATCAGTGGTGCGCAAAGGTGACCAAGCAACTTACCTTTGCCTGTACGACCCCGGAATCAAAGACACTGAAAGTCTCTGAATCCCACGGATATACTTAGGTTCAAACCAGACCTGAACTGGTAAAAAATTAAGTTAAGCGGGCGTAATCATGTCAGATTCCCCAAGAGTCACAGTATTTAGATGAATGAATTCCGCGTCAGACTAGGTACACTGGCTAAATGTACGTGGACTGTTTGAAATAGGAAATGTCTTGGAATTTGTGTGTCGCTAATACACCTAGTTGGTTTAGTAAACAACGTGGACCTCTGTGTGAGATTCTTGCAATGAAAAGCAAAAGAGAAAAAAGCGTTACAAACTGCCTTTTACCCTGCTCGGTCTCACACCCCTTTATGATAATAAAAAAATAAAAAATACGCAATAATATGAAGAGAAAATGGGATGCGTGTGCAAAACACTTTAGTGACCATCTTTGAATGAGTTTAAAGGGGGAAATTCCGATATTTGAAGACAGTTAAATAAATAAGAAGATAATCCCTTGAATCCTTTATAAAAATAGCCCAGGCAACCCCTATATCACGGTGCACATGCCGTTCGTTTTGTTTATTACATATCTATAACACGGGGGACACCCGCAAAATAACACAAATAAATTTAACAAGGATATCAGGTTGAATGGCAGAAGAACCAGAGGTTGCAACTAGTGGTTCATTAATATGTACACAGAATAAGCGGCAAATCATAAGGCAGGTGAATAGCTGGATTAGACAGAGAGGGTCTGACAAGAGAGATCACTTATATTACTTCTTTATCCTATTCACAAGGTTGTAAGCACTTTCATAAACCATGGTCATTTTTTTATAAAAAAAACACTGTATTTTTCATAATCTAAAGGGACATGAATAGGAACAATATATCCATTCTTTTAATCTATCAGGTCAATATTGCTTAGCAAGTTTCCCAGCATATTAAACCATCTCAGCACACGGTCTCAATACCTCCATTTCAGCTACTTAGGGAAATTTGTTATGGTTTTGCGTGTAAGAAAAGACGGTCCTCGTGTGCGTTATCACAACAAGGCCACAAGATCCCATACAAGGAGTAGCCCAAACATGAACGTTTACGGTGTGAAACATCGGTTGTAAGCCTGAAAAGAATCCGGAAAACACAGGTGGCGTTTGCGTTATGATTATTTTTGGCGCCAGTAATCGCGCCCGGTCTAATTTTTTCAACACTCGCGTACAGGATAAGCCAGCGCTTTATGCACATTATTTTGGGCAGGTTCCATTTTTTTTAATTCGACATTCTTCGTAGGTGATTAAATCTCCTTTAAAATGATTTAAACCATCCCCAGACATGTCCTGCTGTTTCCACTTTAAACATGGCCCATATCTTAAACTACAGTTTTCTGATAAAGAGAGCTATTTGAAATAACCGTTTCTGATTGGTCATTCCTTAATGCAGTTAAACGATTTAGAATAAAGATGAATTAAAGAAATGAAAAAAAAAATAATATTTAATATCAGATCTGTGTGACCCATAGTTTCTTCATATAAAATGTTTCATATATTACAAGCAACAGATAAGAGCCGATGATTGGTGGAGTAGGATCACATGATCACATACCAGAGTAGACAATATACATAACAAGAAAGATCGGCTAGACAAGAAAAAAATCCAATGGTGAGCTGGCTATCTTTATGTTGTACCGATAAAAAGACGGACTCCCCCCCCCCCCCTCTCTCTCTCTCTCTCTCTCTCTCTCTCTGTGATCAAGGGTCAGGACCCTCCCCCTCCTTTCTTTCCCGCCACCGCAACCTTTCTTACAGGTCTTAGACTAATTTTGCGGCCTCCCGCAAATTTTTTTTAGGTTTTATCATTAGTCCTTGGGGCTGGGAACTTCCCTTGCCTAAATCCCGGATCTTTCCCTGATCTCTCTCTCTCTCTCTCTCTCTCTCTCTCTCTCTCTCTCTCTCTCCCCCTGAAAATTTAGGGGCAATCATGGGATCACATTTATTGAAAAAATAATAACTTTTCAATTCAAATAGGCTCTACAATTACACATAGACGTACAGTAAAACATCGACTGACCATTCAAGGTTCCGCAAGAGTTAATAACGCTTTAAACTGGAGCCTGTAGTAGAAACATGATAGGGTTTTGGAAATGAACATGTTTACATGTTTCAAACAATAAATGTTAACTGTATATGGTGTTGTGTGTTAATAGAACCGGTCAAACATGACTGGTCGGAAGATGACTGAATGCAGATTGACCGACAGACGGATAACTGACTGAGGTGATATTTACGCCAAGTCATCAGCTCTCGAGCCAGAGGAACGCACGATCCATCATAAAAAACAGCCACTTCCTCATCTTATGGTGACTGGTTTTTATGCAGTTCTAGGAAAAAATATTCATGTTGGATGACTCGATGACAAATAAAAAATACGTGCAAAACCGCCTGGAGAAAGCCCATGAATATATAAAACTAGACACGTAAAGACTCGAGTTACTACACACACGTCTTTTTTTTACAGAACTGAAAATTTAAAAAAAAAAAGTTCTTTTTAATCTAGCGGGGACGTCTGGGTGTTCATTATGTATGAATAAGAAGTTATTCTTAAGGTGAACCTGCGGGGGCGGGGCTAGGTGGGGGGGGGGGGCTACTGAGGTGGCTGTATTTATTAGTTTACTGGATCTGCAAAAGAAACCTATGTTCTATAATATAGAATCGTATAAACACGTTTCTTACCCATTTTGTTGCTTCAATTGAGTTTCACGTTCGAATTGCAACAAAATGTGTAAGTAACATCTTTTCATCTTTCTGATATGCTCAAAATTTTGTATAGCATTTTTTCTCATATTGCTTGGAAACACAACTCCACACACACACAGACATATATATATATAATATAGTCAAAGGTTCAGAGTACTAGCTATAGACAGAATTTACCAGGTTAATGTTTAGATATAATGCTATACAGATTTCACGGTAATATAGAAGATATATAAATAGATAATTTTACAAACAATTTCTACCACTATATATATTTATATATATATATATCACATCGCGAGTGTTTAATTCACTCCAGGAATACAGAAAATGCAGAGACACGGAGAATAAGATCCTGAATTTTAATATTAAAGTTCTTAGAGCATATTTAAGACCAAGTGAAAAATCAAAAAGATTTACTTCCACTGAGCAAGAGATAAATTTTGGAAACATAGCTTTACAAAGGAAACCCGAAGTGGAAGGTCACCCTGAGTGGCTGGTTATAATGCTGCAGTATTCCTTTATCAATACGGAGTGCTTGTATAATTAATCATAAAAGCTTTAGATATGAGACCCATAACCAATACAGCCAGACCAAAGGCCTGTCTGAAGGTCTTGCCGCGCGGGGCACCCAGACAGGCGACAGAGCTTGTGTTTGTGTGTATCAAACCCCTTCTCTTGAAAGACCCAAGTTGTTCTGGCGCGGAAGATGTATGGTAAATGCGTTTACGTTTCATTTCGTGTACATATAAGCCACGTGCGATCCTCCATGAATTGCTAATAGTGTTTATCACAGTAATTGCCAGTCTTGACTGCTTAATGAATTAATAAGGCTACAAATGCGTTTGCTTATCCAGACGGGCCTAATTCCCATTTCAGTGTTCAGCCACCTAAAACTGAATTACCCCCGGGACTTGGGAAGCTCAGACTGTACACGCCGGATCGTTCACCCCTATCAGCTGCATTAATACGGCTGACCTGACTGTATTCAACACTCAAACAGCATCGATAACGGCAGGAAAAGATACAACAAGTGATATAACATCCCCAGCACTTTATCATACAGGATGTCTTGCAGTTTAAGTACACATATTCCATTCTGCATGCTTTTATGTAATTTACACGCACAGGCAGTGCAACCTGTGGGTTCGAAGTGTTTATTCGTATGTTATTAGGCAATGATATATATATATATATATATATATATATATATATATATATATATATATATATATGTGTGTGTGTGTGTGTGTTGTAGAATATTTGAAATGTATAAGTATATGACTTTTTTGCATACAAAAGCATAAAACAGCATTTATTTTAAAATGGATTCTCTAAATAATTATTAAAAAAACTTGTACAACACTCCATTTTTTAAATGGTGACATTTCAAAGAACTTCGTGAAAATTATGTATGTATATACATATATATATATTTATATATATATGTGTGTGAGTGTTCTGTAGTATATGTGAAATACATAAGTATTTTAAATGTTCCATAAAACACAATAATTTATTTATACTGAAAATAGTTAACTCCGAGGTCGATCGTTTTCTCGAGGTTCTCCGGTTTCCTGCACCTACAGAGCTATGGACAGTGCCTCGTATTATCTATTGCAACTTGTTGTACAACCCATATTAAAATAAATAAAGTTTATAAAAATTAACCCCAAATAGTTATAATGACTTGTATAACGCTTCCTTTGGCTTAGACGGTGGCATTCTGGAGGACTTCCCGAAAAATTATGTACTTTATTTATCTTGATGTTCTTAACGGCTGTGAACACGCTGTATATAATGACAATGTGTATACATAAGCCCATGGCTAACGCATTGCCCATATAACTAGTATATAGCGAACTATACATGCCCACAGTGAGAGTGGGTGAATCCATGCTTAATGTTGAGAGCGGACCTACAAAGCGAAAACATGCCGTTACGTGGGCCGGCAGACCGGGTACCTGTACACAACACGAACCAGGCGTTATCCAAGGTATTCAGTGGTACATACCTGTATCGCTGGCGTGGCATCTTCTGTACAGCTAGTATACTAACGGCGTGTGTTACCGGTACGCTGTCATCCTAGTACTAAGTCCTTTCCCCGCATAGAGAGCGCTCTCAGACGGACTCTCTGGAACGACCGGCTAGAGCGAGCATTGAGCGTGCCGAGCAGTGAATCTGGATCAATGCTGTCGACTTAGGCTGGAGAGGCTGGACCGTTTTTTCACTGTGTATCAGCCGGTGTATAAACGCCAGCAGCTGCCTGAACTGATCATACCGCTAGTACTGCAGCCGCTGCGATACGCTCCGCTTGACGTACGTGTCTAAATGAATCATAACTGCGAGGAATTACCTCACTAACACACACGGTTTGAACATGTAGTGCAATTTATCAACGCCTGTGTTTTGCAATTTGTGTGAACTTGTAATATGCGGTAATGTCTATTGAGGGATTGGAGAAAATATTTACATTTGCACACCTGACCGCGTACTTGATTATATTCGTACATAATTGATACACCAATGGTAATTGCCATATTTGAATGTCATTGCTCAGCGCGTTTTCATCCTTGTTTTTTGATAATCAAACTTTCTTTAAAAATAAAATTGAAAACCAACTGCATGGTCACTTGAGTAAGTCATCGTGATGAACCGTTTCTGATTTAAATCTTTCCAAATTCTAAATATTTTATCCTGTTTATGTCATTTATAACAGCTTTTCCTTTTGTTATATGACTTATCCGGCTATCGGGAACATCGTTTATATATTTCCTATGACAGAATTAAGTAATGTTTAGGTTGACGGCTTGACCGTTTACGTGACAATTTGTAATAGGTCAAGTTGCCCCGTTTACGTGATCATTTATATCTGACCCAGTTGCTCGCATGCGTGACAGTTTATATCTGGTCAAGTTGCCCGCTGACGTGACTGTTTATATCTGGTCAAGTTGCCCGCTGACGTGATCATTTATATCTGACCAAGTTACTCGTTTGCGTGACTGTTGTTATCTGGTCAAGTTGCGCGCTGACGGGACTGTTTATATCTGGTCAAGTTGCCCGCTGACGTGACTGTTTATATCTGGTCGAGTTGCCCGCTGACGTGACTGTTTACATCTGGTCGAGTTGCCCGCTGACGTGACTGTTTATATCTGGTCGAGTTGTTGTTAAACAAGTTGATCAAGCTGTTATGGAATATGATGTGTGTTACGTGAGGTTAGTATATAAATTTGTATTTAATGCACGTCAAATGGTGAGACAGTGATGTATGTCATATGGTGAGACAGTGATATATGTCATATGGTGAGACGGTGATGTATGCCATATGGTGAGACAGTGATGTATGTCATATAGTGAGACAGTGATGTATGTCATATGGTGAGATAGTGATGTATGTCATATGGTGAGACAGTGTCCTGGTGGTTCGAGTCCTTCTTCGAGTCGGAGTCTTTTCATTTGGAACAAGTCCAAGTCCGAGTCCGTGTCCAATTTAAATCACTTTATTTATGGAAATTTGAGATTGTACCTATATGTATTTTTGGTTGTTTTTTTTTTACATTTAGCTCCAGATGTAGAAATAAAACTTGATATGTAAAGTGTAATGTTCAACGAGACATTTTTGAGAGCTGTGCCATGGGCAAGGGAAAGCCCTATTAAATTCAGACATGGATTCTGATAAAGGGGCGGACTCTCTATGCGGAGTATGCGTTCTGGCAAGTGCAACTGATTATGTTTGATCTATTTTGTATAAAAACGATGGGCCAGGATATCCACCGCTGATCAATCAGAAAGAAACAATGAATGTAATAAAACAAACATAAGAATTGAATTTGTTTCCGAGATTGAACGCCCACGACGTATTCAATTACGTGGTAGCACGTGGTAGCCCGAGTGTTAACTTCAATCTACCTGATATTGCTGTTCTGCCATGTTTCTGTTGTACCCGTCTGACATTTGCCGCGGGTCATACCACGCTTTATCCCCTGAGTCGACACGTAGGAGCTGTTATTTAAAGGTTACATTGGCAGTGGGAATCATTAAAACACACTGAATGCCCGTGGGCGTCACACACAAGTTGACCCCTGAGACCGTGCTGCCTTTAAAAGCCTCATAACATAAGACGGGCACCGCTGTTCGCTATGTTCGGCTCTGTCCCAGACCCTCATTAATTTTGAACCAATGGGTAAATTTATTTCCAAACATGCCCAGAAGTTCACCTCCTATTTGACTGGAGTTATTATATAGGAAGCCGTGAGGCTGAAATAAGGTCCGAAAAAAAATGACCAATAGTAAGATTGAGCCTTTCACTATTGGTGCGGTTGCTACTTACAACCCTGCGATATCACAACAATATGTTGTTTTATGCACTCTGGTATATAAAAAACTACCAGGCGAGAGGCCTGGCTGACTGGTTTAATTCTTTATTTCTATCTCTTTTCTTTTATCTATTTATTTAGGCCATGCAAAATAGTCATTGTTCTACGGATTTGCCGCTTTCTTTATTGGCGGAATTTTTTTTGTAAATTAATATCAGGCCCATGGTAATGTTGGTAATTTGGGCTGAGGCACGAATTTCTTAATGCTTGAAGTTTTGACAAGCCTTTTAGCCATTCGTGTATTTTCTAGGCAGGCTGGCAAAATTCCAGGCATCTTCATTCCATCGGTAAAAAAAATCCTCCCGCTTGCATCATATTTTACATATTTATTTATCTATTTGTTAGTTAAGTTTTTTTTTTTAAACAGACGCAATTTATGAAATTTGACAAATGGCAAGAAAGATGAAACAAACACATTTCAATTCATGAAATGATGCATAAGAACAATATAAAGTTTAATCAATTTCCTGTGGCAATTTCTATGAAATTTTTGAAGGATAGCAAATCACCTGAAAAGAGGATGTGCTTATTGACCGAGAGAATATAATTAGCAATAAATAGGAGTGCCGACTGCTTAGAACAATGCTTTTTCTTGGTTTGGCCTTAGGTTTCGAGTTGGCATACACTGAGGTAAAACAGATAAAGCCCCCGGTGTAACAGGCTTCACTGACCTCTCTTTATTGCTGAGTGTAGTAAATGCGTAGCCCTGGTAGCGTACAACGTAATGATGATGTATGATGATGAACATGTAACATGAAGACTAGGATGATTAACGATGATGAACATCATGGAAGGTTCTTCCTGTTTCCGGGGCTTTTTATACATCAAATTCACCTGGATCGCTGACTTCTGTAACATTATATATAAATAACTCATAACAGAAAACTCCCCTTTATATTAGCAGCCTTATATTTTTTAAAGAAAAGGGGGTCGTATTCAAGCCCATAGGTCGGAAATAACGTCAGACTACTTTATTATCATAATAAATACCTTAACAAACCATACATATATCATGTTTAAAGGGATACGAACACGTGTTGAAATCATCGGTGATATCAGACTATAAACTCCCACCTTTACGCTTTAGAGCAAAGAAAAATAAGATCATGATCGAGTTTCCCTAACAACAGCCTGAAAAATCGTGTTGCTCTCATTCCTGATTCTTGCACTGAGATATGCTCGAACACTGGACGATCATAAAGAAGGTATTTTGACCCCAACCAACTTTCCTTTCGCCAGATCCGTATTAAAACCAGGATCTTCAACAAAAATTCGTAACCGCTTGAAAAAAAATATGAATATGAACCAAGATAAATGCGTGTCTCTGGAAAATAACTGAATGTTTAAACCTGAGGTCTCTTCTAAGAAGAGGAACGGCGAACCCTAATCCCCGCCATTTAGTCATATTGTCTCACGTTGTACAATCATATTGTATAGACCCCTTAAAAAAACGTACCATGGTGACACAGATTTCCTCTAAAATGAATATGTTTTGAGTTGCTGACAGACAAACCAACAAGGCAAAGGTAAGGTCGGTTGGGCTTTTACACCCGAGCCTACTGACTGAGCAGACCGGAGCTTATCCCGGTTTCTGTAGCGTGAAGCGACTTAAGCTTCGGTCACAACCGGGATACGGTCGCCGTTCGGCGGGTGTTTTAGGCTATTCCGTGCGGTTGACGTAAGGCAACCGTGCGTTTTCCGAAGGCCGTAGGGACTCCGCAACGACCGTAACTGACATTAGCCAGGCGCTGTAAGCCGTGGTCCCATCCCGCCTTACTTGCAAGTGCGTGCTGTCTACTTGTAAAAACGTGGGCAAAACTTGGGGATCCGTACGTGGTGAGTACCGCCTCAGTACGGATTTGGGAGCACGCAGACACGCCGTAGCACTTTTAGTGCAGGAGGAACTTTCGCTGCGTTCGGGCTGCGTTCGGGCTACAGATTCACCCCGATATCTGGCGGAAAAACTTACGTTCATCGAACTTGCACGCACTAACAACATGCGAGTGAGTAAAGGCATCGTACGTGAGCAGCACGTGTAAGCACTGCCTCCGTACGACAACGTGGCAATCGCACGGAGATCGTACGTTATAAGCACTTTGTAAGCACGTACAACTCACTTACCACGTGCGCGTCGTACGATGCACGCAAACGCTCACGGGCCACGTACTTACACCTTGCGCAACCGTGCGTTGACGCACTCCCTCCCTACTCTTGCCACTCCCCTACCGAAAAACGTGGCGGCCGTGGCCTCCTCAAAAAACGTACGGGCTAAAAACATGCACGGTGGGCTGTGACCGGGGTTTAAGTTGATGCGGCGGCCGTGCGTCAGGCAGCCACTTACAGGCTCCGTACGGGCACCGTACAGTAGACGTACGGACGTCGTAGAATGCCCGTGCGATTTTTAACGCCTACTCGGCTACCCGAGAGACGTACGGTGTACCTGCGGCTGTCGTAAGGGGTATTTGCGGCTTCCGCAAGGTGAGCTTGCGGCGTCCGCAGGGTTAGCTTACTTTACCGTGCGAAGGCCGTGAGATTGAGGAAGACACCGTGCGCACGTCGGCCGCATAATTATTCCTACGGTTTCAAACCTTCCGGTGATCTACGGTATGCGGTGACCGCACAGGGCTGTAACCGAGGCTTAAGTATTCCTGCGGTCATAAAACCGTACGGTACTCTACGGTGTGTGGTGACCGCAGCGGGTTGTGTCCGAGGCTTTAGTGAGTTAAACTCCTCCTGGATTGGACGCTAGTCCATCGCAGGTTACCTTGCCAGTATTTACTGGTACCCATTTCTACCGCTGGGTGGACAGAGCCACACTTGCGGTTGAGACCTTGTCCTGGGTACATTTTGATAGACTTTGAGGTAATTCATGATAAGAACATTTCTTTTAACGTCTCGGTGACGAATGTATGAGCTTTTTTAATCTTCAAACTGTTAGTAAACACGTTACATGTGTCGAGGTTGACAAACAGAAAAACCAAGCAACAGAAGGTGATCGGTTGCATATGTACAGAAGATAAAAGGTCGTCAGAAGCAAAACAACCTTTGGTCAATTCTGGCCAGATGTCCTAGCTGAACTTGTTCGGATTATTTAAATTGCCCACATGTTACAAACACATTGGGATAAACAGAACAACAGCCTGTGTGCGGTGAGATCAGCATTTTCTTGCTATTTTTATTTTTGTACAAGGTTAAAGAGATTAAACCTAGTTAACAGACTAACAGATCACTCAAACAGACCCCTCTAACCAACCAATGGCGATAAAAGCATTTTAGATGTATATAATAGCGGCAGTTCAATAATATTTTGCAATATAGCACTGGATGTTCTACATTCAGGTACCAGGTATATTTTGCCGCATGATCATACTCGCCGTGCTACAAGGGCTATTGGAGCGACGCATTGGTTAACCTTTGACTTTTGACCTTTCGGTCGCTTGTTCTTTAGACAGCCAAGTAGCCAAAGTGTCTCAAGCTCTCACGGACTGCCAAGCAAGTCTGGTGCATGAAAGGGCAAACTTAATGAAGGGCCGTGTCGTACGCAGTTCCAAAACAACAAGTAATCAAGCTACATGACACTGGGACTTCGCTTCAGATATGTTTTTCAGTTTCCTATAATATCCTTGTCGTAGCGGTGCGGTCCATGTATAATCCATACAGACTAGGCTTCAAGACCAGTTGCCACTCCATCAGGCTCGTAGCGAGATTTCATGTTTGCCCTGCAAGATCAACCAGCTGAAGCAGTCTGCCCATAGCACCCAACTTCTCGTCTGTTGATCCATGCGGACTAATTCGGGATATAAAACTTAAAGAGTCTCTAAGGGTTTTTTTTTATCTTAAACACGGGAATGTTCCAGGGACCAATCTTGACATGTTGTCCAACTGAACCGCCGGTGGCTGATTCTAATAAAACGTCAAAAATAAGGAGGCGGAAAAGAGTTAGCACAAGGGGATCGCGAAAATCCCCTTACCACCAGAAGTCGATTCTTTTCGAAACGAATCTCTGCCTGATAGGGGAATTGTCTCAACTGTCAAACTTTAAAATCAAAATTTATTTCATTTCAAGGACACACCTTCTATTTATATTTTACATGCGTATGCTTAAATATATGTATAACTTATGTCCTTACCACAAAAACATCCGTGTTTATTTAATTTGCTTTGAGACTATTCTAATTCAACATATTTGAATTTAACGGACTGAATTACCTTCTTCACTACATTTTTACCTGCGCCACCCGTTGTATGATGAAGCCGCGGTGCACTGTGGGGGTCAGATTGTGAAGCCCATAAACCCTAAACAGCAGACTCGTACTCGTAAGTCGGATTCTGCGCAGCGTTCGCGGAAATTCCACTTGGCAGACATTATCATACTTATTAAATTTATTTATTACATATTATATCGCTAGTCTTTTCATATACTGTTTACGTCGTTTCTGATGACATGATCACGTGACCTGGTGCCAATATGGCGGCAGTTACTGTGCGTCTGGAAGATCACACGAATGTTACTGAAGCAGACAAAATGGGCGTGTTGAAGCGTGTGGTGCAACACACAGGATAACAGGAACTCAAACCTCTGGACCCTTTGATCAGCATATCAGGAAGTATTTTTCAATCTAGGCGCTACAACGCCAGAAGAAACTCTATCTGCATATAATATAACCCCAGGATCAATGGATTTCGTGTCGAGTGACGACCGTGTCTAAATTACCCTGCTTCTGAAGCAACAACTACACAAAAGAAGACATGATATGCTGGGAGTCCCAGAGATAACATCAAGATGGCCATTCATCTAGTCCATGTGCGCTTGAATGCCACTGGAAACGGGTAACTGCTTGAAGGAAATTTTCAATGTGGCCGATTTCTTACTCAATTTGCAGCTCACTCGATATCATATTGATCCAAAGATCGAAATATCTTTCATATATAATAAACCTCTTATTTTAGTTCTTGTCAGAATACAGCGTAACATTTTATCAATTTTAACGTATAATAGAGGAGATCAACTCATTCTTTTCTCTGATTCTCCATAGTATTTTTAAATGACGTTCATTTTTATCTGCCCTGTCCTTGATACAGATGAAATTTGGCAGTCTACTTCCGGGTAAAGTTTGTCTTCGATTTTATTATTGCCTCCGCCAGGATTGTATGCGTTCATCACCGTTCGTGTGTGTGTGCGTGTTCACAACTTAACTCATCCATTTATAAAAGGAAAAGCATGAAATTTTCCGGGCATTACGGGAATGCGCCTGTTAATATGGGCCAAATAAGTGTGAGAGGATCACACAACAGGGAACCCGACACGGAGGAGGCTTGCATTCCTTAGAATAGAGATTTCTGGTTATTATATACATTTATAAGAGTCAACATATCTATGCATGACAGCTTAATCAAAGTGCCGTACATGTATACTAAAACATTAAAATTGCAAAAAAATAATAAAGCGTATAAAATAAGTTCATTAAACATCACCTAAAACATAAGGAACCACTACAAATACATGTCCTTAAATGTATGTGTCTTTAAATGACTCTTTAAAAAAGTCAATGTTTCGGAACATCGAACATTTAATTTTTTCAAAATTTCTGGCGCAACATTTGCAAAAGGCTCTGCACTTAACATTGATAATTTTATTTCTGGCCTAACAAGTAAGGACTGATTGGGAGATCTGAGAGCATGAGAAAGTTGATGATGAAACAAGTTTCGAGATGAGATGTATTTTTGACAAACCATGCAATGCGCGATAGGTAATAAGATAGGCTTTGTACACGACACGCTGGAGTATTGATAACCAGTGTAAATCATTATATATTGGTGATACATGGTGAAACCTATTTGCACCATATATAACACTATAGGGTTAATATCAGATTTTAATATGTTTCTTCAAAGTAGACATCGACAGACAGATCACATGTAGAAATCAGGCCTGACCTTAGATTTGTCTGCTCACCTGATCACAGATAAATCAATGAACCGTGTCCTAAAACCTAAACAGACCAGATCATGGATACATCTATTAACCGTAACATGAATACATGAAAATACCGGATCAAAGATAAATCAACAAACCGAATCACGGAAAAACTTTTACAGCCCGGGTCACAGGCACATTAACAAACCGCATCATAGCTATGTTAAAGTATACCCTACACGACAGACTTTTCCTGGCTTTTCAAGAGCCAGCTCGATCAGATGTACCAACCTAATGTGTGGTTAATAGGTGCACACTAGTTGCAGGAGATTTACTTTCTAAAGAAAGTAGAAATACAGTCAAAGTAGAGTACATAAATTAAGTTTTAAAAAATGGCAAACGCAGGTACAATTGGTTCAGTAGAATTTTGTAAATGTATATGTGGAAATTAAATTTCCTCAGTCAGCATTTGGTAAATAATACATGAAATATGACTAATGTTGATAATACTGGCGCAGTTTCTGGTATGTACTGAGAGCTGTCTGAACGGATGAAGAATGGTCTTCACACATGCTTAATGGGGCTATTGTTTTCACTCACCTTTAAGCACCTTTCCCCTGGCAGCGTGCCCGGCCGTCTGTCGGTGCCGCAGGTACGGTGTAAACGATCGATCAGCGGCGAACAGCCGGACAATCAAACCCAGTAAATAAACAAGAACAAGCACAGGGCAGGCGGCCTGTTCTCATTGTTATTAGGGCCGTTTCTAACGGAGTCCCGTGAGACTCGGTGACAAATCAACTGGTGTATGATAAAGCTGGGATCAGTTGCTTCATATATTGTAGCGAACAAGCACCCTTCTTGTTCACATGGTCGGAAGCAATCAGTTACTGCACTCAGCGGACCTGGCAGGCCGTCATGTCCCTTCAGCTTACAGTCAGACTAACTAGGTGTTAACAAGACCATTATTGGCAGACCAAAAGCTTTAATCGACGCCGACGGCGGAAGAACGACCGAAAGCTATCAGACGCGATTTTTCCAACAGCCCCGGCTCAAGAGGCTCTAGTTAGAAGATTTCTATACAGTCCACGGCGGTACGGGTCAATTAGAGCGGGTTTTCTCCTTATAACCCCAAAATGTCATCTAGATGCAAGCTCTTTTGACGAGACCAGCTCCGAGCTCTCTATTCAGTTCTCTGCTGGAACGTAACAGCTGACTACGATTGAAGCACCGTAAATCGACCGAGTCCAAGTCAAACCATTATTCACACACCCGTGATGTAATAAACAGAAATTTCAGCGAGCGTCAGCCATGTACCTGAAGCAAATCAACTCTCAACATGCTTCTCGCTCTTGAACTGGTCCACTTATTGCATCGCCTATGTGTTCGATAACGTGCCGCCGAAACGCTGCGGCAAGGCTGGACTAATTATTTATTGTGTTGACCGCCTGGGCACACTCACCTGTAGCTGGACGCTAATTGCTGGCCTCCTTGACCTTAACACAGGAAGAAGCCACACATTATAGACCGGCCGGCCATTACGTTGAAAGAGGGTTTCAAACAGGAACGGTTATGGAAGTATGGTCTGAACTTAGCAGGCGGTCAAAGTGCATTGTCGGAGACAGAACCCCATCTACTGTGCCTGGCGCGAATTGTACTAAGGTTAATTGAAGCAAGTGTTTGATGGGACCAGCGCTGCTGAGCTTGGACAATTACAGACCCGTGGGACTTGCACATATTGTTTTCTGCCAGCTTGGAATTAATTAACTGCCCTCTTTTTCCCCGTTACAATTACTGGGACTAATTTATTTAGCCTTTGTTCAAACTTATAATGGCGTAGTACGTTACATCTGTTCTTACCTCCTGTCATGCCTTTTTCGTTTTGACATTCTTTACATTATTTCCGCTGTTTAATAATTACAAGCGGAGAACAATGGTTGCCCAGGTTTCTTTCACAGTTTCACGATAATTTCATTTATATAGTTTCGCAGACTACCAGTCATAAAGACACATTCTTCTCTTAACAGATAAAAAAAACAAAAGTAAAGAAAACAAATTTCTTTGTTTCGAATCCTGAATTAATCCTAGATAACACAACCCTATAACATTAATTTTGTCTTAATTATATTTTCAAACCTCATATGCAGTATGCGCTTATATTTATACCATAATTCTTATCAAACTTCTCTGTGATCTTCAATGTGTCACGGTTCGTCAATATGGTTCACTAGTAACCTCTAGAATAAAGGCAGCCATTAACACCAGCCATTAATAGCCATTAGCAGCCATTAACAGAGGAATGATATTGCTTTTGCAGTGGTTTTACACTTCAATCGTTCTAAATCTCATTCGCTTGAACCGCTGTCTTGTTCGGTTTTTCGGGTTCCAACATCAAATCTGGCACAGAGCCAAGGTTCAGACCAACGAGAGCAGGGAGTCGCGGTTTTAAACTTGGAGTTTGATGCACAATGCCATACCCCGGTCCCATTGATATGATTACAATCGTTTGCCCTGTGCCAGCCCTAGTTGTGAAATCCGGAAAATCTTGCTATACAAAGCAGCGGTTACAGCGAAGGAGATATAGAACGACTGCAGTGTATAACCGCTGCGTGAGGAGTCTAGAGAACAAAGTCGGATGGTGCGCCTTAATATATAGTATGTTTTACGATATAACGAATGATTTGTATTATTATACACGTTAATTATATCTCAATATCGGTCCTTGAAATATTAACATGACCTTGGTTTTGCTATCTTATACATATATAAATATATATATATATATATATATATATATATATATATATATATATATATATATATCATTGTTCTTTTAACATACACCAATTGAGAATTTCCTTAAATTAAACCATTATTTTTTTTTTTTTATTTTGTAAATGTCAGAATTTGTCTATCTGTCAGGAGAAATTGTGAGAGAATGAAATACTCCCTGAACGTGCAACGCCGTTTATCAACGTTACAATGATATTTTATCTAAAGAGAACTGTATTTGCGCAGCGCCTTTAGAAAAAAAAATAATAATTCGAGAAAGGGTTACTGCATGTTTAAGCATATCTTTATCTATGAATTACAGAAACAAATATTCATAGAAAACTTTAATTACTCGAAAGGAACATGACCCTTATCCCAATATAAGGAGAAATGAAAATAACTGAGTTTTTTTTATAATTTTGAAAAAAAAGAAACACAGCGATACCGAACCATATCAGGTAAACAAAATTAAAGACTTTGACGTCAACAAAAGATTTATGGCGTCAAAACTGTCACTTCAAAGAAGAAAAATAAAACTATTTATTATCCAGCGTGCAAGCTATTATCTTATGATTAACAGTATTAAAATTTCTTTGTCACGTAATTACTCACTCAAATTATAAAGGCTGCAATAAAGATGTCCAGCGGAATGCTGGGAGAGACCGAGCCCGTTTCATCCTTAGTGGTTTTGAACAGTAAGAACAACAATCTGAAGATGGGGGAACCAAGCGGGTTAGCTGCCAGTTCTTGATGGTTGCCATAGCGATGTAATAAAATAAAAGCTCGGTTGTCACTTAGCTCACGTCTGATATAGTTACACTCTTGAGCTCGTAATATTCCATAAATACTTGAGATAATACAGTCGGGTTCCTAAGAGCTGATAACGCACAAAAAAAGTCCTGGTTCACGATTACAAAATACAGTTTGTACCGTAAATGATTATACTTCATTTTAATTCCAGTGAATCATTATCACTTACGGGACTCAATTTTAGTTGAATTTGTTAATATTTCATCACAACTAGTATTCCGAGAAGTCGGTTCAAATAGGTCCTCGATATATACCTGCAAAAATCCTTATGGAAATTATGTTGATGGTTAAGTCACATTTATCTTTATAAATTATTTGTGAACACATTGTTCTTTTGTCCTTCTTTATCTGATATAATTAACCATAAAGATATAAAACAAATGGATTCACTTATATGTGTAATTTGTATTTACAGGTAGTTTAATTCACAGATGTGTTATTACAGTCGCTAACTTGTGACCCAACTTAAAGTCTCGTCAAATCTTGGGAAATTTACTTTCAAAATATGCTAAAAATATGACGAAAATACTTATAAAACGTTCTCTCTCCGTTAGAGAGGTCTAGTTTTCTGTGTTGGGTTACATTTAATCAGCAGTCGAGGGCTTAACCGCAAGTCTGGTCAAATCTTGGAACATTTGCTGTCAAACGAGAATAAGCGAGATTTCACTAAGATACTTATCACTCGGTCACTTTTTCAGCCAGAGAGATGAAGTTTCTGTTTGGGTATAGTATTTGATAAGCTTGTATACACAGAGTCAAAGTCTCGTAAAATCCCAATAAAATACATCAAATAAGAATGAGCAAAATATAGCAAATTGATATAATTCAGTCACTTTTAATGATTTAAAATCAGTTATTTTTATCTGGGAGAGGTATGTCTTTTCCTTGTTAGGCATTTAATAACCTCTACCAATTCTTATCTCGTCAAATTTCGCCCTGTATGCAACGAAACGAGAATGCTATGGTATCATTTACAACTGTCTACTGGCCATGTCTTGCCACTATGCCTTGTTTACATCCTGTATTTAATGATGTGTTAAAATATCATTTGTGTAATATTTGCAGCTGTATTATATATATATCAGTGCATTAGATTTACCGATGAGTTATATTAACAGATATGTTATATATACAGCTACATTATATTAATTAGAATGTTAAATTTACCGACGAGTTATATTTACAGATATGTTATTTTTACAGAAATGTTATATTTACAGAAATGTTATATTTTCAGATGTGTTATTATAGGCTTATCGTCCTGCCGGTTTTTCTGTCCGGTTGTTTGTCTGTTTCTTTGTACATCGATTAATCAAACCTTGTGTAAATGTCATGCATGGCCCGGGGCAGGAGCCGATTGTTTTCTTTGCCTTATACGCATAGGGGGCGTTCCAGCTCGAAATATATGAAATACCATTTCTGTGCGAAACTTCAAATACTCTAAAAAATATCACAATTTCTAAGACCGTATCTGATACAGGATCAATGGGCTTTCTTTCTGAGGACAAGCGGTCTTATTCTGCAGTAACCTTGGCTACCTTTTCTTGGGGAAAAATTGTAAAATGTAAATTATCAAGTCTCATTTTTCTGTCATGACGCTTTTTTTATTTAAGAGATTCTGCATTTTTACCGACTTTCACAGACAAATGTTAGTCTCATTAAATCTCGTTATGTTTTCAAATGAGAATAAGCGATATTTGACATTAGCAGTTAAATTTAGGTTTTCTTTTTATGCCGGAGAGGTTTAGTTTTCTATGAGAAGCTTTCAGTATCACAGTTGAAAGTCTTGATAACTCTTGCTACGTTTGCGCCAAACGAATATTAGCGAGATTTTACAAAAATGCTGATACCTCGGTCATGTTTCATGCTAGAGAGGTCCTGTTTTCTGCTTTATTAAAACATTTGCTAAGCTTTTAGTCCAATCACGCTCCATCTGCGGGCAAACGAGAATAAACGACATTTCACATAAAAGCTTCTAACTTTGTCAGATTGTATGATTATAAATCAGTAACATTTATACCAGAGAGGTATTTGATATGCTCCTCCAATTCCAGTCTCCTAAAATCTCGCCCTGTTTGCCCAGAAATGAGAAGGCTATTGTACCATTTATAGCTGTCTGCTGGACAAGGCTGTGGACTACACATCTTATTACAATAGAGATGTATTTACAGAGGAGTTATTTTTTACAGATATTTTGTATTTGGTCATTGGTGTTCACGGTGATGACGTAAGAATATAAATTACAAAGAATGAATGGCGTAACGTCTGTAAATGGTCTGATTCTCGGTCCAAGGCGATCGGAGGTTCGCCGTGCCTATCGGAACGACCTTGATTTGCCATCGCATCTTTGAAAGTCTTTGAAGGAGGCCGACCGGGTTAATTGTCTATATGCAATCTGCCATTCTCTGATACAGGTCACTTATTGTTTAGCCTGGGCCGCTTTGACACGCAAGTCCGAAATAGGAATGAGAGGACACCATTAAAATATAGCCATCTCCCTTTGCCGGCTCAGTGTTGGAGACCGACTGTACTCCTTATGATGGCCGCCAAGGCATGACACATTAGAGATTGGTGTTAGCAAATTGAACCTGACAAAAGTTCATATCAGAGAGGGACCACAGATGACCAGGACCACGAGGTGATGCCATTCAGATATCCCCAGACGACTCTTTGAAGATTAAACCGCTCGGGCAACGGCAGAGACAGCACCAATCCGGGCAATGATGAACAAAGAACGCAGAAAGCATGTACATGAATCCATGTGACTTACTGTGCTTCGCTTTTTGTTTGCAAGTACTTCATATTGGCGAAAATCAAGAAAAGAAAATTATCGCGAAAAAAACTCTCGTGAATAAGAATGAAACCCTCGCGAAACACTGAAATATGAATATCGCGAAATTTTACCTCGCGAATATGCAACCTACCAAAGTATTTCATTTTGGGACAGGAGGACATGTCCCCCTTCATACAGAACGAGGACAACTAAAATGCTCCGAGTCTGTATGTCCGTCCTCCGTCCTTCCATCCGTCCGTCCGTTCGTCCCGACCCATCACTGATGCTTTACACTTTCCTAGTAAAACATTTGGCGGGGGAGTATCTGTGCTTCTAGGCCCTTTGTTTCAGATGTGGGGAACAAAGTATCGGTCGTCCCCCATACTTTTAGGGGAATATAACAATTTCATATTTTTCTCAATGTTCTTCAATATCCCCCTCCTCCTACATCTCATATTGAGACAATTAAGCATATAACCTCACTGAATTTTGTAAATGTCTCTAAATGTTCATATCAAATGTAAATTATAATTATTATCTTGTTAAAAACTGAACAAAATTATTTTCGTATAATTTCACAATGTCTGGTTGGTGGGTGGGAAGAAATTTTTATATTCTTGGATAGGGGTATTGAATGTTTATTAAAAGAGGGCGGTGAGTTGTCAGGGGATTTCTCGGGAAGGGGAGTGGCCTCTCTTGGTGTTCCTCCAGATTGTCCTCTTTACATTTTCTTCTCAAACATGGCCCGTGCATGAATCTACGCCAGGTGTAATGATCTACTGAATTAATAAAATATTTGAGTAAAATCTTGCTCTTTTTAAAACAGATACACAAATCTGTTCTGTCTTAATATTAAATTATAATTTCACCCATTATAGTAATATTCACAAGAATAAAGCCATTTCTCTCATTTTCTGCCAGTGATTTTAGGCTAACAACATAATACTGAAAGATTACAACATGCGCAACATGACTGATATTTGTATTTCCTCTTATTATTAATGAAATCAATCAGTTTACACACTGTCTGACGTTGAACAAACTGTTTAACGCTATTAAACAAGGGTTAAACGGTATTTATTAAACGGTACATCAGGTATAGATTAAGACTTTTCTTCATATCGCCAACGTGTTTTCTTTCTTATTCAGTAAAAGCCCTGTTTTGACTCTGTGAGGAATATTCTGGAAACGTCCTTCTCAATTGAATGACAAACGCAGACAACGCGTATGAACATGGACAGAGACGTGATGTGTTGGCATTTTTGTAATATGCTCAATATATTCGCGAATATTCCTGTTATCACCGTGTTGCGACACAAACGTAACAAACTTCATAGAAACCTGTGGAAACGCATACAGAAATACAGCAAAACACTTGTCACAAAGGAAGCTCCTCACTCTTTTTACAATTTCCGGTCGTTTAGCGCCACAAAAAAATGGAAAAAAAGATCTTCCAAATGTGGCCCCTATCGCGTCAGTTACATGTAGAACGATAAAGTGTTTGGGCCCGTAAATGTTTACTCGCCATTTCTTTCATTGTCAATTTGACCAACAAAGCAGAGCAGAGAGCGAGATCCGTAGTCAAATATGCTTGGCAATAGAAGCCGGCTTTTAATGACAAAGTGTCGTCCATTACAACCTGTGCAGTCAGAAGAGGTACATGTATTTAACCACAAGTTCGTGAGAAAATGAGAACAAACAAAAAGAGTTGCTCCAGCAAGGTTGATCTTCTGACATCTAAATGCAGGGATTTCATGTCGCAGCGGCGTAGCTTTTCTTGTGCCGCCAATTAGCATTTGTTAACAGCTGCAAACGGAAGAGGTGACGAAAAAACTACAGGTCTGATACTGCCTTTATGGCTCTCACATATCTCCTGTCCTCAACATCATCATCAATCGAATACCCCAACCCGGATACACCTTAGACGGTCGTGGATTGTTACAACATGAGATGCAACCCGACCCGTCACCTTAAGGTGGTTTAACACCGGCTTTAAAGCAACCTCGTGCCTGGCTTTGATTAGAAGGCCTCATAATAATTAATAAATGGATAGTTCATTACAATACGGGATTGTTTATGGCATGCCCGCCTAGCTTTTGTAATTGATTCGCCACTGGATTCCGTGTATTTCCGTGTCCATCCGCTCAACTGGTGTGATTAGTGTTTAGATCTACTTAGACTATTGGGAATAAATGTACTACAATAGCTCTGGTTAATATGTGCAAAACTCCGAAGAGACAAATCCAAGGGGACGGTGTGCTTATGGTAACTCCTAAACATATCTATGCTACATAACATTTATACCCCTTTATAAAACGTTGCGACGCGTGAAAAAAGGGGGCCGCCTCCAGACCCCCTGTCCCAACCTGACCCCTATCTGTGGAAGTGCGGTGGTGTAATGGAATTTAGTGCGGTAGACTCATGATCGCAAAGTTGTGGGTTCATTAACACCCAAGGCCAAAGTCTTTACCACAAGGGTGCGCACTCTCAACCCAAAAAGTTAAAGGGAACTGGTCAAGCGTGGGCAACATGCAAATTTAGAACAAATAACCTTCTAGTGCCGTTTATGGCTGCTTGGGTTGTATACTCCCCGGTGAGCTGAGAAATTACAATAATGAACAAGCCCTAAAGACCAGGAAGGCTAAAAGTATAAAGTCGGATGATAGTTACGTCACTGGAATCGTACTATTAACCCCCAACAAATATCCTCCTCTACTTTCAACTCGATCCGCTGCTGCTGATCAAACTGCATTGTGATAGGAATCCGTGATATTTCACAGGGATGTAAGCATTATTGTGCTAATGTTAAAACTGATCCTTTGAAGCAATTTCTGGCCCGGGTACTTTGTCACATGTATGTTAGTTCTAAAGTGACCAAGAGGTATCTAGTCAAAATTACTATCGTCAACGAAAATGGTCCGACCTGTTTTCCGTTCACTCTAAAATGTGAAAGGCATAAAATATTTATAAAGATAAAGGGAAGGTTAAAAGGCTAAAACGTTTAACTGCTGCAAGGCGTTAAAGCTGGCAGGCAAACACCTTATACATGACCATCTAAATTTGTAATAATATTGCTTCTCGTTTTGGCTCGTTCATAATAGTTCTGCAGTCTGGGGGTATTATCTTATTTCAAAGACTGTTCCAGAAAATCGCAAAGACGTCAACTGATTTTCACACTGTAAAGATTTGTCTGTCAGAAATGGTGTGAAACAATTACACGTCAATCTATAGATAACTTTTTCTTTGTCCAGAAAATGGAAAAAATGAGATTTATCTTATAAGGTATCGTTCGACCAGTTCTTTGATACACTAAGCGCCTTTTGAATGTACTGACAGAAACTGACCAGTTAAAAAGACTTTAGAGACTTACAGGAGACGCAGAAATGGTCAAACAGAAAGGGGTTAGAGTCAAATTGAATGGTAATGTGCATTTACCAATTTTTCAAGATGTCTAATTGAATTTATGTTTAGGAAATGGTGCCTGGATCAAGACATCCGTAGTTTAAATGTCAATATAGCTCAGACGTAGATGCAATGTTAAAAATCAATATATAACATATTGTTACCTGATGTATTTATTATGCGCCTGGAGTTAAGATTTGTGTTAGGCTCAAGCCCTCGGCGTTGCTATGGCGTTAAGAGACACAGCGCTCGGTGTAATCCGTATTGGTTGAACCCTGGCGTGTAAAGACAGAGCGCTCGTGCTAGTCTGGAATGTGCGGGTCTGCTCATGCATAGAGCGTGTGTATTGTTCTTTGGGATGTTCGTGAAAAAAAAGTTTCTAGGCTTTGGGTGAAAAGGTTATATAAATAGAGACTGTGCTTAAAGCCGGAAGAAATGGAAAAACCAAGGAGCACTAAGAGTGTCACCTTCTCGTCAGTTTGTGACCTTACCGATAATTGCAGTGGTATCAGAAATTAAGAAATTTAATAAGGATTATATCCAATTTGCCTTTGGATTATTACATTTTTCGTGGACCATTGGTTATAAACTACTGTTGTTGAGCTGTGACAGTTGTGGTATCCAGAATCAAAGCCTAGGATCCGGACACTCTGATAGTGTACATTTTATTTGTTATACTGTGTAATTGTATTGATTTGGTGAATTGTAATGTTAGGATTGTTTTAAGAATTGATTATAGTTTAAATGGCGGGGACTTCCTTTTGTATATGTATATTATATACGTATATTTAAAAAAAGAATTAAAGCAATACGATAAATAAAAAACTACCAATGGACTTGCCACCTTGTGCAAAGTTATAATGAAAGACATTATTAAATGCTACATGCTCAGTAATTTATGAGTAGGACTGTTTTATAGTTTGTGCTTTGCTGACATAGTGCAGCCAATTGGAGATTGTGTAAAACATTTAGCAAACATTATGTTTTACTGATGCATGAACTGCTATTCTATGTTGTTATCATTCCATTACTAACTGATGTGTTTATTTGAATAAACTTACCAATTTACAAAATTATGGGAGGGGGAACAGATTAAGATATTACAGTCATATAAAATAAATACTGCCAGCTATGTCATGTCCAAGCACATTTCATTTTTTTTACTTTGGGGCTGTAATGTGCGTCTGATCAACATTGCTTTTGCCTGTATACGGCCAAGATGTCTTCTTTATTTAACAAAAAAAAACTTCGTTTTTTTTCAAATAAGGGGGGAGAGTGTCAGACATCAGGCCTACTACCCGTCAGCTATCAGTATTTGGACTCGCACATTAATACCACCCCATTGTAAAGTAGGCTGGCCTGCGGCCAGGAATGTCCTGGCCTCCTCACTCTTCTGCGTGCATTTGATTGATGCAGACGTGGGCCAGTGGTCTGGTCAGCACTAGGTTTAGTCATTTAGACGTGTTAAGGTGCTATAGGATTATCGACATAAGGCGAAGTTCAGTAGTATGCCGTGACCCTTTTAGCTCCCTGTTTATCACGTGTAAATATCAGACTGACAGTATAATATAAAGGACAGATATTTCGGCTACTTGATAATTTAAACCTAAAATTCTGTGTTGTTTTCTATTATCTGTGGAAAAAATCCTACAGTGTATTGACTGGCAAGGCCAGAGAAATTATACAGAGCTTTCAGTAGAAGCCGCTGCTGACTATGACCAGGATAATCCTTAAAAGTTATGAGTTAGTTCCGGAGGCTTACCGCCAGAAATTCAGAAATTGGGAAAAGCGCAAAGAACAGACCTATGTAGGATTTGCTAGGACAAAAGAGCAGTTGTTTGATCGCTGGTGTAGTTCTAAAAATGTAATGAAAGATTATGACAATTTGCGCCAGTTGATTTTGCTAGAAGTATTAAAGCGCTGCATTAACGCAGATGTTAAAAATTTTCTTGATGAGAAAAGTCCTGAAACACTTGACATTGCTGCTCAATTAGCTGATGATAATTCATTAACACACAAAACCCCTTTCTAGCAAATCAAACCAATCATTCACAAACAAGAATGTAAATCGGTACTAGTAGTCACCCAGTACTAGTAGTTCTGATAGTACAAGAAGTCCATGGATACACCTCAGTCCACGTCCACTGTGTCTGAATCCAACAAAGACCAACAAAAGCGCGAACTTACAAATTGTACCATGACGTCGATGTTGGCGAGGCAAGCGCGTCAAGCAGCACCCTTACAGACTGAATCAAGAAAAGCAAAAGTATCGACAAGATGAGGATCAATATTTGCTGGACAATGATTTTATTGAACCTAGTAACAGTAACTTGAGTTCACCATGTATTCAGATTATCGAAAACTGAACTCTGTCCCAAAGACTGACACGTTCGATGATCGATGATTGTATTGATAGAGTCGGTAGCTCCAAATACGTTTCTAAGTTTAACTTGTTAAAAGGATTCTGGCTAGTTCCGCTGACAGAACGAGAGAAAGAAGCGTCTGCATTTGTGACGGCGCAAGGACTGTACCAGTATAAAGTTAAGCCGTTTGGCATGAAGAACCCGCCAGCAACGTTCCAACGCCTGATCCATATGGTTGTCAAGGACAAATTAGGGCTGCGAATCATATATTGATGACCTCATCGTGTACAGCGACACCTGGGAGAAACATCTGCAAATTCTTCGCGACCTCTTCGAAAGACTTAGCGAAGCGTGTCTGACCGTCAACTTAGTCAAATCTGAGTTTTTTCATGCAAAAGTAACATTTTAGGTCATATTGTAGGGCAGGGTCAAGTAAAACCTGTTGATGCTAAATAAGTACTATTTCTGCATTTCCTAGACCGAAAACAAAAAGGAAATAATCCTTTTTCTTGGTATGGTGGGATACTACAGGATGATTTCAAAATTTTTCTGCTGTAGCTGAACTTTTGACTAATTTGTTATAGAAGAAACAAAAGTTTGTATGGAATATTCAGTGTGAACATGCATTTCAGAATAAGAAAGCAATTCTGCAAAGTTCACCAGTTTAAGCAGCGCCAGACTTTTCTGTACCTTTTAAGTTAGCTGTAGATGCTAGTGATACTGGTGCTGGTGCTGTGTTGTTACAAGAAGGCAGTGACGGCATAGATCATCCAATTTGTTATTTTTCAAGAAAGTTTAACGCAAACCAGAAAAACTACTCCACTATTGAAAAAGAATGTTTGGCTTTGATTTTGGCATTGCATTATTTTGAAGTTAATGTTACTTTATCAGTCAAGGCTATCATTGTCTTCAGTGATCACAATCCCCTAACGTTCATGGACAAGTTGAAGTTTTAAAATCAAAGATTGTTGAGATGGAGTTTGTTGTAACAGGATTACAACCTTGAAATCAGAAACATAAAAGGAAAGACAATGTACCTGCTGATTGCTTATCGAGATGTTTATGAAATGAGATGTTTATGTAATGTTGTAAATAATATGGTTTTGTAAAGTGATTGTGATCGAAAATAGACAGTTTTTTTAGAGAAAACTTTCTTTTTTTTTCTGACAGGAGGGGGAGTGTTACATGTATCTGTTTATTATACGCCTGGCATTCTTTTTGTGTTATTCTCAACCCTGGGCGTTGCTATGGCGTTTAGAGACACAGAGCTCGGGGTAATCCATACTGGTTGAACCCTGGCGTGTATAGACACAGCGCTCCTGATAGGCTGGAATGTTCGGGTCTGTTCATGCATACCGCGTTTGAATCATTCTTTGGAATGTTCGTGAAAAAGAAGTCCTAGGCTTTGGGTTTAAAAGTTATAAATAGGAGCTGTGTTTAGGGCCGGCAGAAAGGGAAAAACCAACGAGCACTAAGAGTGTTATCTTCTCGTCAGTTTGTGGACGTTATCGATAATTGCGGTGGTGTCAGAAATTAAAAGAATAAATACAGATTTAATGCAGACTGTCTCCAGTTTGCCTTTGGATTATTACATTTTTTCGTGGATCATTGGTTATAAATTACTCTTGTTGAGCTGTGACAGTGTTGGTATCCAGAATCAAAGCCTAGGTTCCGGACACTCTGGTACTGTAAATTTTATTTGTTATACTGTGTAATTGTCTTGATTTAGAGTATTGTAATGTTAGGACTGTTTTAAGAATAAATTATAGTTATTTGTTAACACAAAAACACTGACTTCATTATTCATTCCTCTAGACATTTCATGCTGCCTGGTGTTATAGATTCTGATTTTTTTATCTCCGTAACCAAATTTATGCTCGTCCTGAATACGTGATCTGTTGTTATTAGGTTCCGTGACTACATATATCCTTGATCACCAAGTATTAAAGATTAGAAACAGATATATCATATGGCGAATCCACTTAGTGAATGCCGGTGACTTCCTTTTTTACATTATTGCTCTTTGATAAAAAGTTTTCTAAAGTCTTCTTAACCTAAAGAATCTGATGTTGATGTCCACATAAATCCTGAAATTTTGGGGTTTATATACTGAATCCAAAGATGCTTTAAGATAAGTAAATAATATTCAATATATATATACATATATATATATATATATATATATATATATATATATATATACGTTATGTTTTACATATATGAAAAACGTTCAATCGCGAATTAAAGCAAATGGAGTCCCACCCTATGTGTCATGTTGCCTCAAACAAATACCATACGATCATGAGGAACCTCTATCAATTCTTTATTTTTTCGACCTTCGTCAGATGGACCCACCTTTAGTTTGTTGTATACGTGTTTAAAGCCACTCAGTACCTCACGTTTAAGATCAGGACGGAGTGCGCTCGGCATTCCCATAAATTTGGTCCTAGAATTAGATTTGTGCATTAAAATAACTTGTCAAGGATCCCCGAACCCATTAGAACAACTCAAACAAATTTCTGTTTACTAATCTATGTTGTAGAAAAAAACCCTCTGTAAAGTTAAGTCACTTCTTTAACCAATCAGCTTTGACAGCATTAGCGCCCTTGTGTGACATCAGATTTGAAGTGTGAATAACTTCGTTAAATTTTAATGGCCTGTTTCAAAGGTTTGAATTTTGCAACGGTAAAAAAACAGGGATATCCAAACCGAATTGTAAATCTTTATTTTTTTCTTAAGTTAAGCTAATTAAGTGAGGTTCGACAGAACAAGGAAAACTGCAGCATATTATTAGTAAAGACCTGGAAGACTTCGAATGTTTGTATAGTCAAAAGGTACTGGTGAAGTTTAAAACCATGATCAGAAATCAGCATCCGTTGAGTGAAGCAATCAGATGGCTAAACTCTGGAAGATGGATACAGTCAGTTAGGTGCGAACAAACCGGCCTCTTTCATGCTCAGTGCAGTTTGTTTATTCAATAAGCGTATTTAATGTATAAATATTTTATTTCCAGTAATTAATCACATTTTTATTAATTTACACATTATTATTGTCCTTAATTGCCTCAGCCAGGAAGGTACACATTCATTCCCGTCCGTTTGTGTATGTTAGGATGTTTGTTCACAACATATCTCATGAAATTTTCAGGGCTTTTCGAGCATGCGCAAAGGAAGATTCCATTAGATTTTGGTGTGGTTCCGTCTCATGACCCGGGTATTGGAAGAACTTTCAGGAAAATTCACAAATACACATCACTTATGCACGAATGGACCTTGGAGTAAGGGCTGAATAGATGAAAGCAAACACAGGTAGGGGGACCTTCTTCACTAATAATATATACGAATATATACGAATATATGTCGGTTGTTTGACAAACAAAGTCCTCATTGGAAATAAATACTATCTTATGTTATCTGATCTTATATTATATGGTCTTTTTCGGATCTAACCATGCGTATCCTCTAAAGATCGGGCTTTGTCTGGTTTTGTCTGCAGCTACTGGCCTTTGGACATAAATAAAAAATGGATGCTCATTTATCCAGTTTTGCAATATACCTTTTAGGCGTCTTCACTGGTGAACTAAAAATGGTCTTGTTTTTACAGGTATATAACAAATAATACCTTACAGAATTTTATTACTTATTATTCATTTTTTTTTAATTTTAAGTATTAGAAATCTAGGTTTGCACCTATTACTAAATATGTTCACTTTAATGGTGTTTTATGCTGGTATGAATATTTTACTGCACGAGAGAAACCAAAAGATTTAAGATGACATCAATACAATGTGTATATGTATTACCTTTGGTTTTATGAACTCTGTCATTTATACAATGTCTGCGCTTGTTGTTAATATGAATGTCAGATTATAAGTAGAAATGTTAAATTATTCAATAACTGCGGACAAAGAGAGAATTGTCCCGCTGTGTGTGATGACTCAACTTTGAACATCACTTTCCGTCCCACGGAACGGGCCCGGTATCAGGTTTCCTTGTCAGTAAAGGTTAAACGGAACCCCGGGTAAATATCATACGAAATGTCAACTGTACAGCATTGTAATAATAAAACACCCCGCCGCCATAACGTAATATGACCAGCCAGGCGCGCCGTTCTGCGTGTTTTTTTTTTTTTTGTTTTTTTTTTTTATCTTCTGGTGTACCTATCAAGGAAGGCATAATCCCACCAGAACTGAGGATACGTTTAATGACTTAGTGCTGGGTAGCAGCTTTGTAGCACGTAGAGTAACATGTGAGGGGAGAGTCTTGATATATGAAAGTATACATGTATTTTGATGCATTACATTTAATAAAACAGTTCCATATAGTCAATAAACATATATATATATATATATATATATATATATATATATATATATATATATATACAAAGACAAATATTTTAGGGGGCCATAATGGGCCGATCCTGGATTCGCACCCATGTAGGTGGCGCACAAGTCCGGCGTGCCAACCGCTTCGCTAGAAAAACAAGCTTCACTAGCGAGACAGTTCGGTCCGCTTTTATGTCACCCCGTAACATCGTCAATAAATATATTATCATAATGTATCAGTCACTCTATACCAAGTGTTAAGATATATATGGCTTAGTCAACAATGATACAGACAGTATACTAGCCAGTAGATCTCGTGTATTAAAGGCAGGATACACTGTGATCCCACCGTGCCATCGTGATAGCTAAACCGGAAGTCTTATCAGGTCGTCTGCACACCTCGATGCTGGCGTTAGGTTGACCGAATAGTTGGTTCTGGAGGAACACAAGCACTGTCCGGGGTCTTGTAACAAAAACAAAAATCCCTAATGACGCTAGCCCAAAGCGGCTAACCAGAAAAAATCAGCTCAAATGACCGATAAAACGACCTGATGCTGCATTGCCCAGCCCATTTTTAACCAGGCATTCTACCCCGGTGAGGGATTAGAGGTCTATGGTGACAGCTAAGCCCAATGAAACCTGCCGTTTGGGAGAAAAAGTCTGTTCTACGGCCCGTTAGAGTGATTAGTGAAAGAACATATATTTGCCAATAGTATCATTAAAAATAACAAAAAACTTAAAGAAGTAAAGCGGTGCGCAATGACTTCCATGAAATATGCTTCCTCCAGCTTTACAGATGGACTTGTTCACATGTCAATTCAGATTTTACACTTTCATTGGAGAAATGTGATCTTGTGTTTAGGGTAGCATCCCCAATAGGTGTCGACCACATTGGGTACAAAATAATTGACAACATTTTTAGCATTTTCATTTTGGCGAAGAAATTATAATTCTCCTTTTCAATTTAAAGAATAAACGAAAAGGATAATTTTGTATTGTTTTCAAGACTTTTCATAAGAAAGATTTTACAAGATTTAATTTCCTTATATTGGCGTCTTCTGTTGTTTTTATGTGCAAAAGAATAGAAAATAATTTCTACTGAACATAACATCGGATTAAAAGATAATAGTCATATAATCTAAGAGCCGAACTTGCAAGGTTTTGATGTAACGTTGTGTCTAGTATAAAAAGGATTGTTTCACTCACGAGTGCTCGTTTAGGGGGTCCTCTGTGTAACACACCTACATAGGACCCATATGTGCGGCACACAGAGCCTGGTTGACGGTAGGATAATCTTGTTTCCGGCCTGTCACCAAGTCCGAAACCGGAATTGGAATTCTGCAGATGTACTAAGACCAAGTTGAAAAAAAAGGAGGCGGTTATCTCCACCAAAATATTATCATAGAATAAGAAAGAGAGAGAGAGAGAGAGACAGGTAGGGGTGAACCAATAGGCTCATCGGCAAGATTAGTTAAACCTAATCACTTAACAGTCATCATTGATGAACAAATTCAAATTAACTTTATTTTTTATGTTTAGTTATTTGGATATCATGAAACTATTTGAATTGAAAAGAATAAATGAACAATTATTCAGGTATTGCAGAAATGATTTATCCATATTCAGTCCTTGTCTTAGTGTAATTATATTTATCTAAAAGCATGCACGTCGGGAAATTAGAGTATTGCTATAATTAGATCTAATTGATAGAGATATGTCAACTTTGAATTATGGTTATCTAAACTGTCACTCATTAGAGAAATGATTGTGATTTTAATTTGAGAAAATTACATTAGTTTCATTGATAATTTATATTATTCAGGCACCCGCTTTAATTACGAGTCGGTCACCTGTCAACAGTTTCATTTATAAAATGTTTAAATAATGCACCGTTCAAGGTGGGGCTTCAATATCATGTTGTTGACCTGTAAATGACCAAGTAATGGATTGACAAATTCCTCCTCTCCCGTGTATTGAAATAATCAGTCTTCAACTTTTATATGACGCAGAACGCCCGGTAGGCGGTTCTCCTGTCATGGTGGGTATTAGACTAGGGACGGCAACCAGACAAACCATTTAATATCCTTCACAACGTGAGTGGTACGGCTCTTTCTAGGGTCCTCTCTGTGCTTTGAGCAATAATCAGTTACAGTGCCATGGGTTGTAAAATGCCAGTTTGATAACAACCGCAGGAGATTGATTCTATGTTGGAACCAGTAAATTTGTTAACAGTTTCCCGTAAAATTAATCAAAGGAAACAAATGGATTATTTTGGGGACCATTAATACACATTTCATTTTCACGATAATTTTAAAACGGTACATACAGTGAAATCTTGTTGTGTCGAACTCGGTTAGGTCGAATTCCCTCATATGTCGAAGACGAACGTGAGGTCCCTGCAAAAATTAGTTAAGACCTTACTAATTTAACTGCGCTTGTGTCGAAGTCGGATGTGTCGAAAAACCGGATGTGTCGAGGTTTTTTTTGGTCTCTAGCTAGTACTTCTATCGCTTAACACGAAGTCGTGATTGGATAACAGTTGTACAGGGCCCGACAATCATGACTGTGCCATGATGAGCAGTCGTAATTATCAAGCGTGATGACTCTGTCGACTCAAAGTCATGCCGCTTTAGTGTTTGGTCAACAGTTGTGCACGGTCCAAAAATCATACCTACAGCCGCGGTGACTATTCACATATTTAATACTGGCTAGGATCTTACTCTTCAAGCGCGATACCTAGTACGTCTTTTTTTTGTTTTGCCAATTAGTCACTCATTATCACTCCTTTCTCCTCTCGCCGAAAAAAGCATCTGAGATAATCATTTATTGATTTGTGTGCTTTTATACACGTACATGTTTGTGCTCTTGTTTCACTTTCTTGATTAACCTTATCCTACTTTTGGTGGTACTTATGTGTTTTTTTATTATTAATGAAAAATGTACATAAAATCAGTGTTTTCTCTCACGAAAACATTTGTGAGACCTAAATAACATAGGCCCTATACATGTGCAGTATTTATCGATGATAATCTAGGCTGGAACAGTACCAGTAAAAAACTCAGACGTGCTTAACAACCTGGATGCAAACTGTCACACCTTACCGCACAACAACAACAAGACCTCAAGAACCTGCTGCAGAATTATGAACATTTGTTTAGTGACATTCCAACGCGAACTAACATATTTTGCCTGGACGTCGATGTTGGCAAGGCAAGCGCAGTCAAGCAGCATCCCTATAAACTGAATCCAGAAAAGCAAAAGTATCTACAAGATGAGATTCGATGAGGCTGGACAATGATCTTTTTAACCTAGTAGCAGTAACTAGAGTTCCAAATTTATTCTTGTGCCAAAACCTGATGGAAGTTACCGTATGTGCATAGATTATCGAAAACTGAACTCTGTCACCAAGATTGACACGTTCCCTCTCCGAGGATCGATGATTATATTGACAGAGTCGGTAGCTCAAGATATGTCTCCAAGTTTGACTAGCCAAAAGGATTCTGGCAAGTTCCGCTGACACAACGAGCGAAAGAAGTGTCCGCATTTGTGACGCCGCAAGGACTGTACCAGTATAAAGTTATGCCGTTTGGCCTGAAGAACTCGCCAGCCACGTTCCAGCGCCTCATCCATATGGTTGTCAAGGACATTCAGGGCTGCGACGCATATATTGATGACCTCATCGTGTACAGCGACACCTGGGAGAAACTTCTGCAAATCCTTCGCGACCTCTCCGAAAGACTCAGCGAAGCATGTCTGACCGTCAACTTCTGTAAATGCTAGTGATCCTGGTGCTGGTGCTGTGTTGTTACAAGAAGGTAGTGACTGCACAGATCATCCAATTTGTTATTTTTCAAGAAAGTTTAATGCAAACCAGAAAAACTACTCCACTATTGAAAAGAATGTTTGGCTTTGATTTTGGCATTGCAACATTTTGAAGTTTATGTTACTTCATCAGTCAAGCCTATGATAGTCTTCAGTGATCCCAATCCCCTCACGTTCATGAACAAGTTGAAGTGTACAAATCAAAGATTGTTGAGATGGAGTGATTTTTACAGGATTACAGTCTTGAAATCAGACACATAAATTGAAAAGACAATGCACTTGCGGATTGCTTGTCGAGATGTTTATGAAATGTTGTAGACGAGATGTTTATGTTATGTTGTAAATCAGATGGTTTTGAAATGTTGTAATAATTTAGTTTTGTGATCGCAAAAAGAAAGTTTTTTTTTAGAAAACTTTCTTTTTTCTTAAAGGAGGGGGATTGTTACAGATGTCTATTTTATTATGCGCAGGGGTGTTCCATGTGTGATTGACTTTTGGTTCGGGTGGCATTCATAGCTCGTTGCTATGGCAGCATCGCCTGGCAGGGAACCAGCCCACGTGTGGGGTCTGAGGTGTAGAAACACAGCGTTCTTTGTTCTAGTCTGTTCTTTGGACGCGTGTGTATTATGTATTGTTGGTTTCTTTGGATTGTTCGTGAAATGAAGTTTCTAGGCTTTGGGGGAGAAGCTATAATTTAGGGGCTGTGTTTAGAGAGACGGGAGAGAAATATTTCAGCGGACACAGAAGAGTGGGAGTCAGTTTGTTGACCTTTCCGATAATTGCAGCAGTTATAGATCTTCTTCGAAATTTGTAACGGATTGAATATATAGTGTTCAGTTTGCCTTTAGGATCACTACCAGAATTTCACTTAAGGATTACAACAGACTGATTTTGTGATTGAATTGGACTATTATTCTCTGAGAAGATTTATATGAGCTGTTCATCTGGATTATACGTTTTAAAGGACTTGTCGCTGTGGTGGTATCCAGGTACGGTACACTTTATTTATTATACTTTGTAATTGTTTTGATTTGCTGTTGTACTGTTGTTATACTGTGTAATTGTATTGATTTAGTGTATTGTAATGTTAGGGTTGTTTTAAGAATAAACTATAATTATTTGTTATAGAAAAACCACTGATTTCTTTATTCAGTCCCCTAGACATTTCACGCTGCTTAGTGTAACAGAATCTGATTTTTATTTATCTCCGTAACAAAATGTATGCTCGTCACGACTACGTGATCTGTAATTATTGGGTTCCGTAACAACGATTTTATGCCGTTTTCTTAGAATAACTGTACAAAAGAGAAAGAAGTTGTCCATCCCACCAGAGCAGAAGTATTAAACATGTGTATCTAATTTATTGTTATGACAATTACTGCTGTTGCAAAGTTTTTATGTTATCATATAAACAACACAACCAAAATAGAAAAACAATAATAAATGGTATAAATAATAAGTCCTGTAACCTATTACACAATATTAATACTAGAAAACTATAGATTGAGAAACACTTTTAAAATCAAAATGAAATTACAATAAAAATATAAATCCTGCTTTTTGGTATGCGAATAATAAATCCTATTTACATTTGATCGATACGCTTGCAAGAAAACTGCACTTAAAGACCAAATTGATAAATGTTAACTATTAAATCCTGTTTTTCTGAATCATTAAAATTAACACGAAATTAAATTATACATTAATTAAGACAAAATAGATAAACCTCCTGATGGCCAGCGTATTATAAACAGCAGGTGTTTCCACACTCTGTGGTGATAATGTCAGGATTAATCAAGAGTCACTGGAATATTAAAGAAAGAAAAAGTCAGATTAGTATTAAGCGTCAATAATTAATGCTATTGTATCCTGCCGGGGCCTGACGCATAAAAAGCCAGGTAGGACTGATGCCCTGTGAGGGCCTCATTGTCGAAGTGCCGTGAGAATAAAAGATGGCCGCAATCTGATTTCCCTTGGGGTATCACGTGACGTCCCCAGCCAGCGAGATATATACGTAATATGGTCATGAAGGGTCAGTTAACATGGGCTATACTGCCTACGTACAAATGTAGATTTTATAATCAACACTGATGTAACTAAATTAGCTGGCCGTTGCCTGAATACTTCTTGGTTTGTTTTATTCTAGCTTCGTGCTAATCGAAGACTGTAAACCAGCGGAATTTAATTTAAATCTCGTTATCATTGTCTGGGAAAGACCCAGAGTAGAAATTGTTTTTCATGTAGAATTAGTAGAGGTCAGATATAGCTCTATCCCTAAGTGTAACGGGCCTGTTAGTTTAATCAGGAAGGTTGCAAACGAAAACCCTTTACACTATGGTCCACAAAAGTGGAACAACTTGAACAAATCATATAGCTCTTTATGTGTATCTATGTGACCGTATGTTTTTTATTTATTTTTTTTTAATATAAATCAAACATGACGTTTAGTGCATTCAAACTGGTAGCCCATCATTTCTGTGATAATTAAGAAATGCTCATATATTCCTGTTCAATATGTGTAAATGATAGAGCCAGCCTCTGTGGTCTAAGTATAGAACACGGGACTCGAAGCCGTGAATTCTAATCTCAGTCGAGGCGGTAAGATTTTCCATTGTCGGCCAACACCAAGGGGTGGCGCTCTGCAGGCAAAATGGGATGGTCGTGCCCCACGGCCGTGGATTACTCGCAAACGAGTGCGCCTTTCGAGGGTTCATCGGTGTAATGACCCAGTAAAAGGAACGATTATCCACACAGGACACGCAGGTGCACAAGTCACCGGGCCTTAATATAACACCAGGATAAAAATGAGGCAGAAGCCCGGTCACGGAGTCCAAAATCAAAATGGAGAACTGCAGATGTGCATTTACCTAGTTGACTTAGCACATAAATGGAGGCGGTTACCTCCAACAAAAAAGACAGGACGTAAGAGCGGGAAATATTTGTGATTCAAACTTAAGAACATCATGCTTCAAACAGTGACGGCGTCGTACGTCGTCTTTTATCATATTTACGGTGTTTTTTAACATAAATACGGCATGCTATCTGTTACTTACAACCAAACAAGTCCTGTTGTATCAAACTTAAGAACTAATTTTTTTCTCATTGCTTCAAGTAAGTGACGTCGTTTTATGGCGTCTTTTAGCTGTTTTATTTTCATTACAGTACCAGCTGTAACTTCCATCCGATCAACGTCTGTCACGAGCTGTGACTACATTTAACATGTTGTGTAAGGAAAAAATGTTTTTCTTAGATATTAACTTTAAAACAATTATGTTTTTGCAGGATACGGTGATGTTTTCTACCAGATAATGTACCTGCTTGTTCGACGATAGGCACTTTCTCTATATTAACTAAATTTAGCGGCCTTCAGATTTTAGGGTTTTTCTCGAGTGTCGACAGCTTGTTTGCTCGCGTTGTTAAATCGTTAAAAACGCCTGATCAATTCGCATAATAACGCATAAAATCGCACGCAAAGGATCAGGAACCTAGAAAACTCGTGAGCACGTGGACAGAGACGCCAAGTGCTGAAATATTTTTTTTTTTTTTTAATTTCGTGTAGTCGCAGGAAAACGCCAAAATAAGTGACAACACGCCGAATAACGCAATGAAACGTGAGAGAATGTGTACATGAATACAGCAAATCACAGCTAGCAGAAACAATTTTCACAAGGAAGCTCCCGTTTTCTAAACTTTCGGTAATTTCCCCTAAAACAGGCATTAGATAGAACTCGAAAATGCGTGAAATCGCGTGAAAAAGAAAATGAAAGCGGACACCCCTGAAAATGCATGCTAACGCATCAAATCGTTTTCAATTCGTTTGGTGTGAGGTAGAATGTAAGAGAATGTTTCCTGAAACCGATAGCCACCACTTGGTAGAATGGACATACAGCAAGATTTAACTGGGCGCCTCCACGAAACCTGTAAGCAATAAAACTGTGATGAGGCTGATACTTGAGGGGCTTCCTCATTTACTGCGTGACACATTGGTCAGTGAGCTGGATTTCTCGGCGGCACCACATCAGATCACGTGACCACATTGATCTGTAAAACATGACGGTCATAATCTTGGCATGGATTAACGGATTATGCATCCTGATGACGCGATTAAGGCAAATCAGCGTTCAGTCCATTGCGGGAACCATCTTTAATAACAGAGAGGCGATATGGTTTATCTCAAGAGACAGCGGAGAGCCGCCCCATTTTGCTCTGTTGAACCGCTGCCTGGTATGATCAGTTTCGATTGAAGTTTAAATATATATATATATATATATATATATATATATATATATATATATATATAAATATTGCAGTTCACAGCGTCTTGTCAAAAAGAGTGTAAAATGCATAATACAACGCCTGACTGCAGCCCCATGATCAACCTACCAAGCTTTACGTGGCCATGTTTGCAGACTCTGTTTTGGAAGGCCCTGATGTTTCAGTTTATATTCTTGATAGAATCTTCCACCTCGCCACGTTTATCGGGCACCAAAGAATATGAATCCTCCACCTCGCCACGTTTATCGGGCACCAAAGAATATGAATCCTCCACCTCGCCATGTTTATCGGGCAGCAAAGAATATGCATCCTCCACCTCGCCACGTTTATCGGGCACCGAAGAATATGAATCCTCCACCTCGCCACGTTTATCGGGCACCGAAGAATATGAATCCTCCACCTCGCCACATTTATCGGGCGCCAAAGAATATGAATCCTCCACTTCGCCACGTTTATCGGGCGCCAAAGAATATGAATCCTCTACCTCGCCACATTTATCGGGCGCCAAAGAATATGAATCCTCCACCTCGCCACGTTTATCGGGCACCAAAAATATGAATCCTCCACCTCGCCATGTTTATCGGGCACCAAAGAATATGAATCCTCCACCTCGCCACGTTTATCGGGCACCAAAGAATATGAATCTTCCACCTCGCCACATTTATCGGTAATCGTGCAATATAACAGACCCATGTTACTCTCTCTCACAAATAAGTGTGACCACATTTCACTAAATTTTTTTCTGCATGATAAAGTTGACGATCCGGCGCATCTAATGATATCATATTTTTGTATGTTATTTATATATTTATTTTGCTACAAACTGCCCAAAAAGGGTAGTTTGCCGAAAATACCCAAAATGACGTCGTGTCAAAGACGTTCTGAGCCGTCGTCATGAATCCACAGTAATATTCATATATACCATGTTAAACATTAAGATGATGTCTTATAAAATTTACAGTCAATATATAATATTACCCATATATGTTTATACTTTTTTACCTCTTTTTATCCACATTTCACTTGATGTACGTTCAAGGTGACGACGCCCTGCCGCCAGAACGTAAACAAATGTCGAGTGTCACGTGACAAGTCATGCACTTAAAATCAAGAGAGACACGGGAGAAACACGTTCGTCCGCATTATGTTACAACATTTTTTGTTATACTAACATAATAATATCCTTATTTTTAATAAAATAATTATTGAGTGTGACAACATTTATTAGTTATAATGAATGACATTATTAAGGTGTGATCTCTTTTTTATAAATTGTGTGACCACATATAGTAGTTAGAAATAGTTAAAAAAGGTGTTGTGACCACATTTAAATATATTCTTACATCATCATATCCCTTATTTTTTTCTAAATTTTATCCTGAATTTTTTTTCCAACCAAGAGACCATATTTTTTACCAATAAAAAATAAGTTGTGACCACATTTTTTTAAAATAAATTTTGCCAAAAATAAGTTGTGACCACATTTTACTTGACCAGCCATATAAGTTTGTATTATATATAGAATATAATAAAATGTTGTCACATATGGTGTGACCACATTTTTCTCCAAAGAATATTGACAAAAATAAGGTGTGACCACATTTTATTTGACCAGCCTAATAAGTTTGTATTATATATATAATATTATAAAATGTTGTCACATATGGAGTGACCACATTTTTCACAATTAATATTGACAAAAATAAGGTGTGACCACATTTTATTTGACCAGCCATATAAGTTTGTATTATAAATAGAATGTTATAAAATGTGGTCTCATAAGTGTGACATTATTTTTTACCAATAAAAAAATAAGTTGTGACCACATTTTATTTGACCAGCCATATAAGTTTGTATTATATATAGAATATTATAAAATGTGGTCACATATGGTGTGACCACATTTTTTACCAATAATTATTAACAAAAGTAAGGTATAACCACATTTTATTTGACAAGCCATATAAGTTTGTATTATATATATATATATATAGAGTGACCACATTTTTTACAATAAATATTAACAAAAATTAGGTGTGACCACATTTTATTTGACAAGCCATATAAGTTTGTAATAAATATATAATTTTTAGAATGTGGTCACATATGGTGTGACCACATTTTTAAAATAAATATTGACAAAAATAAGGTGTGACCACATTTTATTTGAACTGCCATATATGTTTGTATTATATATATATATATTTATATATATATATAATATATATTATAAAATGTGGTCACATGGTGTGACCACATTTATTTCCAATAAATATTAACAAAAATAAGGTGTGACCATATTTTATTTGACTAGCCATATTAGTTTGTATTATATATATATATATATATATATATATATATATATATATATATATATAATATATTATAAAATGTGGTCACATGGTGTGACCACATTTTTTACAAAAAATATTTACAAATATAAGGTGTGACCACATTTTGACCAGCCATAAAAGTTTGTAATATATATATATATATATATATATATATATATATATATATATATATATATATATATATAATATATTATTAAATGTGGTCACATAGTGTGACCACATTTTTTACAATAAATATTAACAAAAATAAGGTGTGACCACATTTTATTTGACAAGCCATATAAGTTTGTAATAAATATATAATATTTTAGAATGTGGTCACATATAGTGTGACCACATTTTTTACAATAAATATTGACAAAAATAAGGTGTGACCACATTTTATTTGAACAGCCATATATGTTTGTATAATATATATTATATTATAAAATATGGTCACATTTGGCGTGACCACATTTATTACCAATAAATATTAACAAAAATAAGGTGTGACCACATTTTATTCGACCAGCCATATAAGTTTGTATTATATACATCAATATTATAAAATGTGGTCACATATGGATGATATGCCCAACATGGTCCCGTGTTTCTCCAGCGTTCGTCTCGATTTTAAGGGCTACCGGTCTGTTACTCATGGGGAGGGGATGTTCCCATCTGATTGTCCTTACATGAAGTAGTCTAACAGGACAAAAAAAAAAAAAGATAAATGACATGTCTAAAATGTAGTCTTTATACTCTTTCCACAAAAATGACTGTTTATTACACAATTTATATTTATTTGAAATATAAAACGTACATTGAGACAAAGCTGAATAGAGCAAGAGTTAACGTGATCAGTCGAATACATTCACAGACGACAGTTGCATGTTTATGTTTTTTGGCGGCACGACGTCGTCAACTTTTATTAAATCTTGGGAAATATGGATATTTAGAGGTAAAATTGTCTCTCTATCTATGCATAAAAAGATATATTGACTGTAATTTTTGTTAGACATCATCCTTTTGTTTAACATGGTATGCATGTATACAGTACTGTGGATTCATGACGTCGGCTGAGAACCTCTTTGACACGACGTCATTTTGGGTATTTTCAGCAAACTACCCTTTTTCGACAGTTTGTAGCAAAATATATTTATATCAAACATACAAAAATATTGTATCATTAGATGCTCCGGATCGTCAACTTTTACATGAAACAGTTTTTTCATTGAAATGTGGTCACACTTTTTTGTGAGACCATAAAATATTGGTCCGTTATATTGCACGATTACCCATTTATCGGGCACCAAAGAATATGAATCCTCCACCTCGCCACGTTTATTGGGCACCACCATATTTTCTAATGTTAAAATAGTCAAGGTATATCATTAAAACGGAGTCGATTACCTCCATGAAACTTCAAGAGCGTTTTGTTAAGTGAACTTGTACGCCAGATTTTAATTCCAACGAGAAGCCGTACCGGGTAAAATATTCCGAATGCCTAATGTTAGGTAGCATTCAAAATAGCAATGATGTACCGAATCCAGACGGTTACTGGTAAGGAAGCATACTACTCGTTTTCCAGTCACTCAGACATTTGGGGCAGAACTATAGTGGAAAAGTAATACCACAAATTGCATATGCCTTTGAGTCGTGGTATGTGTGAAAAAAGTAGAACTTGCGTGAGGATAGATAAGAAAATACATACACTTGTGACATTACATGGGGCAACAATAACACATCTGTGATGATACGTGAGGAACATGCATGAGCACACCTGCGGCAATACGTAAAGAAACATCACATCTGTGATGATACGTGAGGAATATGCATGAGCACACCTGTGGTAATACTTAAAGAAACATCACATCTGTGATGATACGTGAGGAACATGCATGTGCACACCTGTGGTAATACGTAAAGAAACATCACATCTGTGATGATACGTGAGGAACATGCATGAGCACACCTGTGGTAATACGTAAAGAAACATCACATCTGTGATGATACGTGAGGAACATGCATGAGCACACCTGTGGTAATACGTAAAGAAACATCACATCTGTGATGATACGTGAGGAACATGCATGAGCACACCTGTGGTAATACTTAAAGAAACATCACATCTGTGATGATACGTGAGGAACATGCATGAGCACACCTGTGGTAATACTTAAAGAAACATCACATCTGTGATGATACGTGAGGAACATGCATGAGCACACCTGTGGTAATACGTAAAGAAACATCACATCTGTGATGATACGTGAGGAACATGCATGAGCACACCTGTGGTAATACGTAAAGAAACATCACATCTGTGATGATACGTGAGGAACATGCATGAGCACACCTGTGGTAATACGTAAAGAAACATCACATCTGTGATGATACGTGAGGAACATGCATGAGCACACCTGTGGTAATACGTAAAGAAACATCACATCTGTGATGATACGTGAGGAACATGCATGAGCACACCTGTGGTAATACGTAAAGAAACATCACATCTGTGATGAAACGTGAGGAACATGCATGAGCACACCTGTGGTAATACGTAAAGAAACATCACATCTGTGATGATACGTGAGGAACATGCATGAGCACACCTGTGGTAATACGTAAAGAAACATCACATCTGTGATGATACGTAAGGAACATGCATGAGCACACCTGTGGTAATACGTAAAGAAACATCACATCTGTGATGATACGTGAGGAACATGCATGAGCACACCTGTGGTAAAACGTAAAGAAACATCACATCTGTGATGATACGTGAGGAACATGCATGAGCACACCTGTGGTAATACTTAAAGAAACATCACATCTGTGATGATACGTGAGGAACATGCATGAGCACACCTGTGGTAATACGTAAAGAAACATCACATCTGTGATGATACGTGAGGAACATGGATGAGCACACCTGTGGTAATACGTAAAGAAACATCACATCTGTGATGATACGTGAGGAACATGCATGAGCACACCTGTGGTAATATTTAAAGAAACATCACATCAGTGATGATACGTGAGGAACATGCATGAGCACACCTGTGGTAATACGTAAAGAAACATCACATCTGTGATGATACGTGAGGAACATGCATGAGCACACCTGTGGTAATACGTAAAGAAACATCACATCTGTGATGATACGTGAGGAAACCAGCGATATAGTCGGATCCACACCATCCGAGTCCAGGGCCCTCAAATCCAAATCAAAGTCCGAGTTCCTGAGGCTCGAATCCGAGGCCACCATCTTTGAGCCCGAGTCATTTGGAACCCAAGTCCGAGTCCAAGTCAAATATAGTATCCATAAAAAGCAATTTAAAATCAAAATTTCATATTATCGTGTACATTTTTATGTGAGGTCACCATTGGCTATCAAAAATGGTTAATAACTTTTATAGGACCCAATGCTGAGCCAAGCTTGCTATATATAATGTTATTATTTTGTAATATTCTGCTTGTAGTGGACTCGACTCCTACATCACTAGAGGAAACGTTAACACACCTGTGGTGATACGTAAAGAAACATTAGCACATTTGTGATGATACGTGAAGAAACATCAACGCACCAATGCTGATATGTAAACAAACATATCAAATGTGTGATGATACGTGAGGAAACATTAACACACCTATGACTATGTACTGACTCGCAAGCACCTCCATAACGACACAAGCGGGAATATGTTTTGAAATACAAAAAATGTAAGTAAAAAGTAAAAACCCTAGCATTGTAGAATCTGAGGCAACATTTGTAAGACAATCGGTAAGTCGTTTGGACTCACTCAACCTTTAACTGTTTCCTCTCTCTCTCTCTCTCTCTCTCTCTCTCTCTCTCTCTCTCTCTCTCTCTCTCTCTCTCAATATGTGCTTGTCCATATTAAAAATTCCATCTGTATAATTATGTCAGCCATCACAATAAGACTTTTTACCGCCAACACCAATATCCTGTCGGCGCGCCAGGTACTTCCGGCTTTTGGCAGAAAACAATGGAAGAACAGAACCTGCGGCCTCGCTGGCTTTAATGTAGGTAACAATCACGTCGCAAGCGGCGGGAGGGAGAGAGAACGTTAATAGAATATGATCATACCTCAGCCCAAAGTACCCTAAATCTTCCTACACAGAAAGCTCACATTCGTTTCGTCCTGTGACGTGATGTTCCAAATGTCTGCCATGCAGTCTGCACGACTGGGCCTAACGTTACAACTGGTTATTTAGAAACTTCCAAACAGAATACATGACAAAATCTCAGTATACGAAAAACTGAATTTAGAAAAGGAATAAATATAGATGTATTTCTAAACATATATTTATGCCGTCTTCCACCAATCTGAGGCCGTTTTAAGGGAATATCTTTTCTGATTTGGAAACTTTATTGTAAAAACATAAGTTACAAAGAAACTGAGAAACGAACCATAGAAATCAAAACTTGTCTTCTACAAGTCTTAAATAAGTAAATTATTAATTTAAAATATGAGAAAATAACCTACAGAGCACACACCTACTTATGGCAGTCAATTTCATTGGTCACACAATAAAACAGTTGCTGACTGCATTACGCCATGAAAACCATCTAAAAAACATAACCAAGCAAACAACAATGGCTACTACAGATGTTAAAAAATGTGCTCGGTTAATCGAGGGTAGGAGTTGAGAAAACAGTAGAACGTATATCTTATTACGTATACGTAATTTATGATTATTTAATGTCATATTAAATGTCCTTTCCGTTAGTATTTTTTTAAGGAATTGTACAAAAATATAACATTTTTAAAATGATATAATAGAAACAGACACAGTTTTGTTTAACAGGGTTTATTCATAATTCATGTTAAAAGCCATATATAAATCACTAAAACTTGTTTAATATGGATATCTCATTGTCCCATGTATATAATAAAGACGAAGCCAGAGAGAACTTGATGAACTTAATAAGCTAATCAACCTCAGAAATTGTCTTCTAGTTATAAAAGCAGCCATATGTACCTCATATATTTAATTATGGTGGAATCTTGTTAATGAATGAACTTACATGTTCATATAAATAAAGCCTCTTTAAACTGAATATGAGGTTTAATCTCATTAAAACAGAATTTGATACTGGTATTATTAAAACGATGTAATCCCAAAAGCAGCATTATTAAAGTAGCCTCTTCCGATAACTGACATATATTAACTGTATAACTATGATATATTTAATCCGTTGAATCTTTTATCAAAAAAGGGTAGAAAACGCCGATCTCATCGCATACAGGCTGCTTCTTTTGTTTATATCCATGTGTTTATAACATGTATGGAACGTTAAAATTACCCAGACACATCCAAAAAGGCATCTGGAAGTTAGACGAAAATGAGGTTTGCAAAGGGCTTTTTGCAACTAGCGACGATTCAGCTTCCGAACATATGCACCCAACGACAACAGGTTGCGTCGGGTTTTCTTTCTATTTGTCGGCATTGGCGCATGTACCGTGTTTACTAACACCTTGTAGATCAACATGCCTTAAAACACAGGGGCGTTATAAGAACTTTTCTTAACAGGAATTACATAAAGTTTATTAACATGTACCTAGAATAAGCCAGTGATCACATATATTCTACAGAAAAGGTAAGTGAGTAGTTTGTACCATGACTGAGAAGATCTCCGACTCAGTAATGTACGTTACATAAATGAAATCATCTGCAGCGCAACCATCAATCAGGGTCGCACATAATGACAGGGAATGTTAAAAAAATTGCGTCCCTTTTGGCGTTGTATGAATGTAAGTTGTGTAATGATTGTCAACTCGTGACCACGACAAGTGAAAAGCTGGCTTTAACGTTCATGAACAAAGCCCGCTCTGAATAGCTTAAGCACCAAGAGGACGTTAGATTATGTCAACAGTGGTAATATATATCCTCCTCAGTCTTTTTATCTTCAGCTAGTACGCGTATCTTCAAGGAGGTCGCGATCCGGGAGAACGGGACAAACCCTCGAGGATGATGTCAACATCAAAGGCTGTACATCAGACACTCAACAGGTAGAGACGATTCAAAGAAAACATCAAAGAGACATCCCGGTATGGCACGTAACGAGGGCACGGCGGCTGCTGATGGAGAGGGGGAAGAGCAAGATGAACATCCCAGCGTAACAAGGATTAAGCTTATCCGGACAAAAGGAGATTGAGCCCAAACTTGTTATAGCCTAATGCACTTTTCTTCGTCATGATCACTCCGATAACTCTTTCAACACCAGAGCCTTTAAGTTACATCGAAAACCCTTCATGTAGCCCTGGTAGAGGATTATACTCTCATGTGTAACATCTGTTATTTTCTTAACAGCTTTTTTTTCGCGTGGATATCAGTCGGTTAGCCACAAGCAGTATAAATGTCATTAACGTAATCACTTGAGGGTTAATATCTAAATGCAACCATAAAACTCCTACTTCTAGGGAGCTTCACAGGCCAAGCCGTAATGAAACTACAGCCATTAGTGGGAGTACACCTTTTATTTTTTGATCTAACAGATAAATTCCGGGTACTGAGCAAAGCTTATCCCCCGAGCGACAAAACTACATCAAAGGCCGAAGATTCCCTTACAGAGATACAACATAGCCGCCTGAAGGCAGCTCAAAACGAGGCTCGTGGGAAATAAGATATTAAACCAAAGGCCCGGGCATCATCAAAAGAAAAAAAATCACGACTTTTCAATATTCCAACCGGTCATATTACATAACATAGAAAACGTTATAGATATGATATTTTTGTATCCACACTGTTGTGGAAGATTTTCTAATTGAAACCGCACAGTAAGTTAAACTAGCGTAAAACCTTACATCACAGTAGCCTGTCTTATTATGTGTTCTCTCAAATTAGTTTACTGAAATGTTTTATTCTCATTATTTTACCTCAGTCAGGATTCCTTGTTCTTGTTTCTTAACCGTTCGGTGCATAATCAGATTGAATCCAACATGTAAAACCCGAGTCGTTATGTCATTAAAATCTAAATGAAAACATGTCTTTCAAAAGAGTTTCAAGAAAGATTAAAATAATCCGTAAATGTTTTCAGGGAGGCAACGTTAGTTACCATTTATTAGGTTTTCAGTCTAATATACCTCCTTTGATATAGTAAATTCCAGGTGCCATATCGTTTCTTTAGGTATAATGATTTTATCCTCCTTGGGTGTTTGGTTTGGCTGTCAGTAGCTTTACTCAAAACATATGAAAGGATGACATTTTAAAGAGGGACAGGGTAAGATCCAATAAACAATCAATAAATCTATTAACCTAATCCGACACACTAACAGTTTTTTTTACGGGGGTCCGGGGTGTTGAATGATTCTTCATGATTGCGAGAACGAGACCCTCTTCCTTCACATCTATTGATTGTATAATTTGGTGTTAATTACCGCGTTAATTAGATTAATTTTGATTAATGTTAATTAAACGTGATGAAAGCTTTCCATACACACAACAGTTGTAAATTGGATCCGCCTTTGTTTGTCTCGGGTATAGCTGAACTTTGATGCATGCACCAAAGACATTTCTCTTCAGAAACTCCTAGATTTCCTGCGCAAACCAAAGTATAATCGGGATCATGGTAATATTCAGCATCTAATGATCAAGAATGTTGGTTCTGAGTTCTGTGGAATCTTCTAGTTTAAATACAGCTGGTAATAAAGTTTTTTTTATTCCGTGAAGAGAATTACTTTTTTTTCTGGCTATAATGACGATTCTATTCTTTCAATCTTAAGCATTGTTAATGTTTTCATTTATTACATGGTGTTATTGACAAAATATGGTCATGATGCTGAATGAACAATTATTTAGATTTTCCAACCGAGGGAAAATATAAAGATACGGTCACATAAATGGAAACAGAAAGCCCGTCAGTAGATAATTCCTCTGTTGAATATTACCTAATAACTTTTTAGTGCTGTCCTAATGGTGACTTAGAGGAAATGTGGACCAGCCAATCGATTCATGGAGTCACTTTGCATTTGGAGACAGGCAACATTTCATGATAGTTATGGAAAATATCCATTAAATACAGAACATATCAATCATTTCTTCTGTAAGTAAACAATAGGGATCTGGTCCGGGTTACTTCTCCGCCGAAATAGCAGTGTTCTAATGAAAAGTCCGCATGGCTGCCAATCACAAACTATTAGGCCCAGCTGTTGAGAACAAGTCTAGCTTTTAGTCCATAGCAGTAAATGACATGAACCAGCTGCCGGATTTCTGCGTACCCAACTGAATTCATCAATATGCGGGGATTAGATAATCCCTTAGAAAGATAAAGAACCGTCCCTACGCGCCCAATGGTCGCGGGCAATGAAGCCGCGCTGTAACTAAGTGCTTTTAACGTATTATCTGAAAGCCAGGAAGCGCCTCTCCTGTTAGTAGCTAAACCATAATTGGAAATCCGAAATACAAATGTAAAGAAAAATATTACCTGGGGACCTTGCATGCGAGGCTACTGGGGGCTCCGTCCGGAATAGCCCTGTCGTCGACGGCAGCTGCCTTGGGACGCCGAGAGACAGGTCGTTTTTATCATGAAGGAGAATCCATACAGGCCCGGTATAAGCAGATAGATACCGCGCGCAACAAGGAGAGGTTACTGTATTGTAATCGGAGCGACCAGTCTTCACGAGGAAGTTAATGTTAAATAAGTAGATGGAAGGGAGCAAGCAGATTTTCTATGGGACAAAAGTTGATCTGCATTTTGTAAAGTGCTCGGTCCATTAAAAGGCGCCTGTGAGTTTCAGCTACACCTGTCAGGGAAGGCTTTTTACGTCAGTATAACAGAAATCATTGTAATTTGCAAGGCTAAATCAATGAACGAGAGAGGCTATGGGAAATGCCGGCCGGAAGAAAATAACATGCTACTCAGAAACCCCGAGGAGTAAAACCTTACACCACATACTTTTTCCAAGCCTGCTTGTTTTATCTCGTTATGTAACTGTTACCAATTCAATGTTCTATCCTGTCTAGAAAGTATTTTTTATCTCCATATTTGCCTGGAAAACCCGCCGATAATGAACGTGTGGCGACCACCCAGTATTCAGGCACATCTATAGAAAATCCAATTTCAATTCATTCATCGTATTTTACTTCAGTAATGACATTTCTCGCTCTTTTGCTGAAAAAATTGCACAGTTGTGTCTCATATTCTATCTTATAAAAAATTTATCTTTGTAAAATACACTTCTCAAAGCTGAGATGCATCATAATGAATTCTTTTATGGGAAACAGACATCTTAGGTTGAAGGATTGAATATAGAGTTAATAAAGTCGGCGCCTGACAACACACACGTTTACGTTAAAAAAGAACTTTTCCCAAATAACTTTTTAGGTAACCGCCTCAATTTTTTATGAAAGCTTGACAAAAAATATGTTCATCTGCAGAATTCCATTACGATTTCTGACTACGAGAGAGAAAGTTACACACGCTTCCTCTCAATTTATAATGAATTAAACCAGGCCCGGTGACTTCTGCACCTGTGTGCTCTGTTTGTGTTATCGTCCACGTTGCTGGGTCATACCACCGAGAAACCCCGAGGCGCACTCGTTTGAGTGAAACACGGCCGTTCGGCACGACCTTCCTATTACGCCTGCAACTAACCCTGGGCTGGGGCCAACAGTGAAAAATCCAAAGATTCGAACCCCTGATCTCCCTGATTTGAGTCATATGCTCTACCTCTGAGCCACAAAAGCTGATCTTTTCCCCAATGTCTTCATTCTTAAAGTCAGCTATTCACCTGCCTTGCTTGTCGAAATCACGTGGTTTCTGAGTAACCATGGATACGTATTTATTAATACCTGATAAGAAAAGTGTTACAACTCCACTGTTACGGATGTATGAGCTGTTAATAACAATTTATACGTGCCAATGTTGATAAACAAAAATAAAACATGTAACCTGAGGGGATTGAGGGCACGGGAAGGAGTGTTAAAGCAGAATATTTAGCATCCTTTATCATTTGCAAACATTTGGTGCGTCTGATTTGAAGAAAGACGCCCTTTTTGGAAATTGTTGGGAAAGATCAGTGGCCAGTTTCGGTTTTTATTAACCTCGGTCAAAATGTGTTGATTGTTTATCTGGTAGCAGGATTTTACAAAAAAAAAATACAACTGAGTCGACGAACATTGTAGATGATATATACTAAATCCATATTATCTTAAAGGGGACTTTTCTGATACCTGAAGCCTATTAAAGAAAGATATTCCCTGAACCTCTTTTAAAAATAAACCAGAAAACGCCAATCCCACAGCACGAAGGATGTTTATTTTGTTTGTATCCACGTGTTTATAGCAAGTTAGGGGCAGCAAAAATTATCCAAACACACTCAACATGAACAGGACGTCAAGTCAGACGAGCCAGAGTTTTGCAAAGGGCGTTTTCAACGTGTGGCCTTTCAAATTCTACACATATGCAACCAATCATCCTCAGGTTGCATGTTTTTTTTTGTTTGTCAGCATTACCGAACGTGTTTACTAACAGCGCATGGATAAACAAGCTTATACCTCCGTGAAAGAGGCGTTATAATTACTTTTTTAATAGAAATTACCTGAAGTTGATTGATATGTACGCAGACCAAGCCAGAAATCACATACTATCTATAGATAAGGAAGGTGAATAGCTAGCTTTAATATATTTAATCCAGTTAATAGTATTATAATAATAAATCCGAAGCGTGGTAGCATTTATAAGTGTAAACTCGTATAAATAGCGTAGCAATGTGTATGACAAGTAACACTGGTATTACCACCATGCTGGTATACTAGTATGGGAAAGCGAGAAAGACGAAAGACTACTGAACATGTACCGAGCTGCTTGCCGTTATTAATATCACATAACATGTGAGTTAGGGTTATTCACAAACGAAAAGGGCGGCTTACATTTTAAAACGCTGCATTTGTTTGTAAATAAATGAATTAACCCTTAACTACCCAGTCGACCTGCGGTCAATAAACATGGCTGCCGGGAAGAACCAGGCGAGACAAGAACACAGAGAAGGCAAGCCCCGAGCTCACTTTGTATGCATTGTGTGAGCGCCACTTGGCGGAAACCTGATGTCGCCCAGAGCTACTCTTAATTTATTTTTGTTACTACTTAACCCAAAGACTGCGCAGTTTATAAATTTGTTTTTTTTTAGATATAACATGTCCCGGGACCATGGCTGACTCTGACACAAACCTCATAAACTTTGCCGCCTTACGAAAAGCCATCCATCTTTTCCTGGGAGCCCACCATTATATTAGCAGCCGGAATGTAGACCTATAGCGTCTCCACCCAATATAAGGCGTTGCATGTGGATTCTGAGGTTAAACCTCACTGTACTTTCCCGTTACGTCATATGATGGATTAAAATAACCAACATGAGATAAAGGATGAAGCATATGTTACCATAATACGCTGTAATAAACATACCAAAGTTCCATGCCCCGGGAACTATAATATAGGATCTATTTGAAGAAAAATGTTCAACTTCTCAAAATTCTAATCAGGCGTTCCCCCCTATACGTAAAGTGCACCATTTGCACTCTGTAACGTTGTCGAAGGGCAAGAAACAAGGGCCATCAAAGACAGAGGCATTTCACTTTTAAGGCTGAACCATTTTCATCAAGGATCAACAATTTACTGATCTTAGGTTTGTATGTATATTAAAATATAAATTATATATTTATTATATTAATTAAAATATGTAATATATAATAATTATTTTTTAAATAGCAATATATGGGCATACAATTAGTTATACGGTCTGTGACGGAAACAAAACTGTGAATTTTAGAACAACACAGATCCAAAATTACAACTTCACATTTCCTTATTACTGCTCAAATTATTGTCAGTGCACGTTAACATATATCCCGCTTTAGTCTGTTCAATGGCGGAGTACCCAAATGAAATGTTCCAATATTTCCATACACTAACATATTAACTCCAAATGATATGCAGCAAAGAAGGAATGGGTCATAGGCCAAAATAATTCTGATGAAATTAAAAACATATCTTGCAAAAATATTTACCAAACGCGATATAATACATTTTTATATAATATATCAGCCCTATTTATGAAGGTCAAGGTCAGTGGTCACATGCTATAACAACTACACATGATTGGTTGTTTAGTGTCGTAAAAATTGTAACCGTCATAGTGTGGCTGCCAATCCATGACAGACGCCATGTCACGTGGCCACATGTTTCAGAAGAACCAAAATGTTCCACAATATAAGTGATGGTTTTGGTTGTGATATTTTAAATCTAATATTAGGTCGATGTTTCCTCGTCAGCTTTAGTGTCATACGGTGTGATAATATTTAAGCTTAAGAGGATAGTCGCCTAATTTCAAAGGGCACCTAATGGTGGAACAGACTATAGACCTGGGCAAAATTGTATTGTCTCACAAGTCTTTGTTCAGCGGTGAATGATAACTGGACGCCATTTTAGATATATTGTGCCAAGAATACAATTAGCCACTTGAAGAGGCTGGTATATAAACTAAACGAGAAAGTAAGGTCTAACCCTTCGACATAACAAGCAAAATGTGCAGTTACCATGGAAATCCCAGAGATTTAGGATCCTTGTCAATCTTACTGCTTAATGTATGTATGAGATACCAACTGAGAGATATACCCGTATTTTCCCATGTAAATGTATTTACTATTATACGGATGGATTTATATTACGACTTTATTTTCAGTGGTACCGGAATAATCAGTCCTTTCTTGAGGGTTTTCAATTTAGTTCTTCAGATGTTTTGGTAATGTTTATTTCTGTAATTTTTTGACGATGATACAAAGAGCCGAACAAAACCTACTGAATGAATCAGTCCGTACTTTTCAAAAGCGCATGACTTAAATTCAATGCAGTGCCCTCAGATTTTCATGTCACGATTAAGGGTTCCGTGTAATCCTGTTAGCAGGAGTTTGCGAATGAAGACTTGATACATTTTACAATGGCATAAAAGGAAAGAAATAAATATTTCCCTGACAAATATTGAAACATGGTGATATATTGTTACGGAACCTAATATAAACAGATCACGTTTGCGTGATGAACACAAATTCTGTAACGGAGATTAAAAAAAATCAGATTCTGTAACACTAGGCAGCGTGAAATGTCTAGAGGAATGAATAAAGAAGTCGGTGGTTTTTTGTTAACAAATAACTATAATTTATTCTAAAACAACCCTAACATTACAATACACTAAATCAATACAATTATACAGTAAAACAGCGGTATAACATCAAATCAATACAATCACATAGAAAAATAAACAATGTACACAGTACCTGGATACCGACACCGTCACAACGATCTTTAAATGTATACTCTCGGAGAATGACAGTCCAGTGTAAAGCTCTTGTAACAATCCAGAAAGTAAACTGAAGTCCAAAATAGTCTGAAGAAAATCTATAATTGCCGCACACGTCGGATAAGGTCCCAGAAACTGACACACGCTTCTGCGTCCGCTGGAAAACTTCTCTGCTCTCTGCCCTCGGTTCTAAAACACAGCCCCATTATATAATCTTCACCCCAAACCGAGAATTTTCCACTTCTAGAACATTCGAAGAATAATGCATTATACACGGTAAGCACGCATCACATGACTTCTCTAGAAAAACATCGCTGTGTGTACCTCTACATACCAGGGTCATCACGTGACCTCGGCCAGGCGTGAAAACCCCCAGCCAGCATGACAACGAGAGTTTAACCAGTACGGATTAAACATAACAACAACAACACGAGTTACGCCCGCGTCACACAATATAAGGAGCACCTATAACAATATACCGAATACTATATAAACCCAGCGAAATGATGTGATTTATATTCTAACGTGTGTATTATGACTCATCTCCTAGTACTTAGCACCACTGTTACTCAGTCATTTTTCGATCTCGGTTTTGGTCTTGGGTGTCCTGGTCTCTGTCTTGGCCTCTATGCAAAATAGTCTCTGTCTTTCATCTAGTCGCAACCTCAGGTGTTAAGTGGAAATTCAAGTTTTATCAAGTATATGCCCAAAACTGTATACCTAAATTCTTTATGTTTCAGTTCTTTCCTCAAGAAAAGAGGTTATTTGTCTATACTGTTTGCATTTTGTTTTTTCTGCTAGTCTGGTTGCTATACAACAACAAAACTACAGTAGGGGGTACACGGATGAATTGTGGGAATGTTCTTTCTAGTTGTAAATGAGAGGGCACATGGCAGCTGCATAAAAATGGTGAAAGGATTGCGGATCTCTTGAAAATCTTGCAGGGCTTTCAATAGGAAGAAAAATTGAAGGGTACGGGACGCTTAGATGAAACTTTGGCGCATCACGTGGTATTTGGAGCGTCTCAGTGGGATGTGTACATTGTGTGATGTTGAAGGGTTGAGAAGCATCCTATTATGTTACGTCATTTCCGTGTCATAATATGATAATATGTATTGTGTTATTATATGATTTTTCGATAACAATTAAATCTAGGGGTCAGCTGTCAGCAGTATTTACACATTTGACTGGTTTTTGAGGAAGTCGGCAATGATCAGTGACCGCTACAAACGCCTATTTTGATCCTGCCAGTTCAACAGCAGAACTTTCTCGCCTCTGGTCGGACCCTTTGACCCCAAGAGTCGAGCGTCAAAGTGTGATTTCACGCGTCACAGACGGTTTCTTCTGCGTTGTGGATCCCGGGTCAGGGTCTTGGCCTATGACCCCAATATTGTTCTCGGATCGACTGCATCACTGCTGTTAACAGCGTCGTATCAAAATATGTGCGCTCTATTCTTACTGGTCACGTCTTTGATTTTCGTGTGACAATTAACCTTACACAGAACAAAATTCTTCAGCCGGTACATATAAATATTAGTTAATCATAATATATGATAAAATCCTTTATATGATCATAAAGGATTAGACCAAATTCTTAAGATCGATCAACTGGGAAACAAAGCGTCAACCTCAGTTGTGACGTCACATAAAGTCACGTGTGTCTGGGAACCCCTGTCCAGATTTTTACTGTTTGTCATGATTTCATCCAACAATTCACGGTTTACCATGCCAATCTAATGTTGCATATTTTTCGAATACACCTTTACAGGTCCTTTCTTATCTGGACTCGTGTGCCCATCAGCCTGGCCCCGACTCGTCGAGATTATCATCGATGAACAAATGGAAAGCACCATCGTAAATCGTATGGACCAGCAAGGATAAGGAGGCTTAAGTAGTTTAATCCAAGCTGTTATCGGCTGATTTAATGCCCGGAGTCAGCAGACAGAGAATACGCTACTGCGCAAGTGCTACAACAGGCAGGGATGCGTAAAAGCAAGAAGTAACTGCAAGATCCTCCTATATTTCCGAACCATTCTATCCATCCACAACGTTTCAACAAAATCAGCTCTGTACTTTTTTAGGAATCACACAAACAGAAAAACCGTGAAACACGGGTGAAAACATCTCTTTCATTGGTAATTAGGTCATCAGGCTCACCTAGCTTGCACATAATATAGCATATGCCAATATGGCGTTTATGGTACCATATTGGATTCTAATTGATATGTATGCGTTTGCAAAGTTTTCGCATTTAACTGACTTAAGCCATTAGCGAAACTTCAAACAGAAGCTTACGCCGGTCCTCCGAAAATTGTGTTTTTCCCCATTGAAGCATAAGTGTTATATATATATATATATATATATATATATATATATATATATATATATATATATATATACTTGCGCCATCCAATCGTTGGTTACTACTTTTATGGATACTTGTGTAGACTTGATATAAAAATCCCGCAAATCCCGTGTTTACAAGCTACTATCGATTTTAATCACCAATCTGGTTTGCGGACTGGGGCGAGTGTTAAATATTCACGTTTGATCCGATGATGAAAAAAAAATATGCGCAAAGAATACACTGTTGAAAATGCCTTTTAAGTAATTATATAAGCCGAGAAGACCTCATGGATTGATTATTGATGAAGATGGGTTAGAAAAAAAACCACGGGATAGTTGAGAAGAGAGGAGTTTAACAGAAAACGGAACATGAAGGCCTATCTTAAAGCCATGGGTTGAGATCCGCCACGTGAATAATGCATCCGGAATCGGTCTTTACGAGCGCCAGAGTGACGGGTTCAAGAATAACGACAGAATTTGGAACATTAATTAAAAAGAATGGACACTATTTTACTCTCTTCCAGCAGGCAACTGTCAATCGATTTTCGTCCATATTTTGGCAGGGGGTATGTCCGCGCCTTGACGAGGGACGTCGGGGGACGGGATATTTCTGCCACTAATCAATAGGGCTATACATCGTAACGTGGCAGCGAGTTATCTCTTTCTCTTCACTCCCTTTAATAATATTTCCCGGCTACGCATGTCGCCTGTTTTGATAACACTAGCCATTCCGTCCTCACTGGAATCGCAGTGGGGTCAAAGATTGTATGTAGGTGTGGATATTTCCTATTAAATATATAAATGAGTACACGGAGGTCTTCTTTTATGTAAAACAATATATCTGTGCAGCGTTTGTGCTTCAAGTTCAATCCAACATGCATGTGCATATGAATCTAATCCATAGATGTCATATGTTAAAATTAATGTATCATTCACAAAAGAAGTACATAGTGTAACCAAGTTAAAATTCTCTTTCCTATATCTGTAAACTCGAAATTGAAAGAAAGTCTCCATACCACAGGGAGGGTATAATATATAAACATCTTCCAAAACATTATGAATGGGGAAGGAGACTGGTACAGGCACACCCATCTTCACCGTGACTTACTGAGACGAGGAATTTGATAGCACTGGTGCCTTGTAAGTCAATGTAAACTATGAATGTGTGTGCCAGTGTCAGTCTACTCTTTGTAAGCTACAAACAACAATTTTAAAAGAATCCACGAGTACCGCAGGAACTGTAGCTAAACTAACGATACTTCTCTTTCCGTACACTTCAAGTAATATTTCAGATTTTTCATTTCCGAATTTTTCACGCTTCTGTGGGAGAAAAATGGGTTTATCTGAAGTTTGGAGAGGAAAACTGTGCCTGAACAATTTTATCACTTCCAGTTAATATACCCTTCAACCAGCCTGACTTGAAGTGCCATTAACTATTAATGTTCCTGGGTGATATACGTCTGAAAAGACCTACGACGGTCGGAGGGCACAGTGTCGGGCCGCTAGACCATTAATAGTGCAGTAAAACACAGCCATAAAGTATATAAATAAAAAAGTAATGACTTATGGTTTTTATGTCAGGTTTATCAGCAACGTAAGTACAGAGTGATGAGTTTTTCAGAAACAGCGGGGTTTTGATTGAGCGCTCAAATCACTTCCTCACACAGTTTACGACTGTAAGGGTAGAGCCATTGTTCTTGCGATCTCTAACTTTTATATCGCCGAGCTTTCGAGGGGGATCGTAAACACGCCCTAATATCGCCATATGTCATCGCTTTTATTGGCTGAAAATCGCAAGTTTATTCCTACGATGAGGCGCGGTATCGCCTCCCGTCGTCCGAAGAGCCAATCGATGGACGTTCCGCCAAGCTCTGCTCTTGTGGATCTCCCTTTAATCTGCGCCAAAAGTGGTACTCTGCGTATTGATTCTACAGGGACATCACGACTAATTATCCAGCTGACCAAGATGTATTATTTACACACCCTAAAAATATGTAATACAATTTGTGCAGTGTAGCGGGATCGAAAGTCTGACACTGTAGACGGACTGGTACTGTCGCGGGACCATCGGTGTCTCACAAGACGTTATCTGTCTACACACGGACGTGGCCAAACTTTCATTAGATACCTTTAAGGTCCAATCGTAAATTTGCGAGGAGATAACGTTTTTTAACAAGAGCATAATGAAAACCCTCATTACTTCGGAAAAATCATGCTACAGATATATAAAGTAAAAACAATTTCTCAACTATTAATAGTAGACACAAGAATCGAACTTTCGTCGGGACAAAAGAAAACCGGCCTCTGTGGCTCATCGGTAGAGCACAGGACTCAAAGGCGGGAGGTCGTGAGTTCAATTCTCAGCCGAGGAGAGGTGAGATTTTCACGTTCGGCCCCAACCCAGGGTTATGCTCTGCAGGCTTACTGGGAAGACTGTACCCCGAAGCCGTGTATCACTCACAGACAAGTGGGTCTTCGGGAGGTTCCTCGATGTAATGACCCAGCAATGGGGTTGATTACACACCAAGGGCCTGCAGGTGCGGTAGACACCGGGCTGTTGTGACACCAGGCCAGATATAAAAAAAATAAAATGCCAGGAAGCGAGTGCGAATTCGAATCCCGGATCGGCCCAGTTTTTTCCCCTGAACAATTTGTCTTCGTAACAACGTATTTTCAAATGGACGATCTTGCTGCGATATGATATGAAACTTGATATATACATCCTAAAGGGGCTTATTCCGATATCAGACTTCTCTTTATTACGATAATCCCTTGAACCAGTTTTAAAAATAGACCACGGAACACCGATATACCTCACACAGGCGGTCTCATTTTTGTTTTTATCCACGTGATTGTGACATTGGGGCACATTAATCCAAAGACATTGAACAAGGACATCCGGCGGCCAAACAGACGAACAAGGGGTTTGAAAATGGCAATTTGCAACTATTAACAAAGACAGCTCATAAAGACCATAAAATTATTTCAGAAAGTGGTCACGTGCCTCAGTTCCTTGAAGCATTGTGTAATTAATTAGGATTTCAAAGATACTAGAACATGTAAACGACACTGGTCAGTGTCGAACTCGCAGGAATACGAATCTGCTGGTTAGGGTTAAGTACGTTCGATAAAAGTTGCTTCATGGCAAATAACATACATGGATGTTTTGTGGTTAGGACTAAACGGAATAAGTAATATTTTTTTTAACATACGCTTGTGAAACGTAAGCATATGGAGTTCCTCGAAATGTTTCAAATTCTGATTTTGAAGTTTGACAGTTGAGACAATTAGTCCCGACCGATCTTTTTCCAAGTTCAGTGTATTAAGACTCAAATGTAATTCTAACGTATAGGCAGAACAAGACGAAAAAAAAATATTAAGTAAAACATTGGTATTTAATACGGAAGCGTGCTGGCATATCAATTCTGGTAAACGGGTTAACAAGATCGGAAATAGTCCGACAGGGACGCTGACTTCACAGTGAAGTCAGCAGGACTTGAGGTCGCGGACATACGGTCTCCATCCACTCACTGCTGTAGCTGAAAGTACTCAAGACGAGGCAGTATTGGAGAGCTGTATGGTCCAGACCACTCCGCCTAACATTCCTCCACTCATCCAATCACTCCGCGATCCCTTGCTGGTTCTCAATTCTTTATGAACTCCCATCATCCCTGCTATCTCACTTTACACAGAAATGTCAGTTCACGCGGGATTATTGAGAGAGGGCCGACTGAGCCCCTGATGGACTTGGCCACGAGGACCGGCTGTAATCTACGGTCTAAGTATGATCCCTTTGCCGTGATGACGGCGTGCGTCATCTGGACTAGATGATACTACTCAATAACATCAGATTATTATGATTAATAACATGTTCATTATTATGGTCACGAAACAAAATTAATGTAAAAAAGCTTCTTGTAAATTTTATTATTACCTACTAACAACCTACTAAACATTCATTTATATGCATCTTTTACGTCGGTTAGTTTTTTATTATCTGCATATGTATATATGTATGTGTTGCTCACGTTGCAAAGTATCATTCCGCGCTCTGGTATCACAATTAACGCACTATGAAAAACAATGCCATCTGGCGGAGAATCATAGAACAGATAATCAAGTCGATTTTAAAATATCAAAATATTGTGAGTCGAGACAAGTGCATAAATGTATTGATTTAGTAGTTGTTGTGTTTTCCTGAACTCGGTTTAAGCTGATAAACGTATTATTCCAGAGCAATTAGACCACAAACTTTAAAGCTAGGTTTTTCACCTGCCTCTTCTGTCGAATGTATGTGATTTTTCGGTATATTTATACATTTTAGGCAGTTTCTCCAGATAAAAGTTCTTATAATGTCGCTGTGAAGGATGCATGAGGGTTTTATATCTACAAACTGTTAGTATACCCTGTAAACACGGAAGTTGAAAGGTCACTAGCTGCAAAAACGCCATTTGCAAACAAAGCAGACTGCCTACGTGCGATGGAATCGGCGTTTTCGGGACTATTTTTTTATATAAAAGCTTCAAGAAATTATCTTAATTGATTGGCGTTAGATATCGGAATAGGCCATTTCATTACTACATCTGATATCATGTTAATAAAACAGAGAGCAGAGTGGTTGTAACTGTGTAATATTTCTTCAAATTTTATGCACAGATATTCATTAATATGTACTTTTTAAGTACATATTTTCTGGTTTTAACTTTCTGTTGATAATATAATTACAACAGATATTTAAAATTCAATATTAAAAAATATCAAATATCAAGTACAAATTCTTCTCGACATTTTCCTTATAGTCACTTTTATCACTTCCTTTGACAATAAAGTCATTATGACAATTAAAAAATGCATTCTTAGTTATGCAGGCCTTCGCCATGTTGGCGGTCCTTAATGTGGGGTACACCGCAACCCTCTTTTCATTCACTTATTTACTTCATATTTCAAGGTTCATTGATGCAGAGTTCCACCAACAAATGTTTGCATTCATTTATTTAGCCCATATCCCATATTTATTCGTGCACATTTGACTGCACATTTGTGTATTTTCCTGGAAGTCCTTCCTGGAATCAGATCATGAGCCGGACCCACACAAAAATTCGAATCGATTCTTCCTTGGCCACTTCATAATATGGCATGAAAATTTCATAGGATTCCGTTCATGTTACCGTGAGTTATTAGTGAACAACAGAAACACGAACGGGGATGAACGTATATCCTCCTATCGAGGCAATGATACAGGATGATTTCTTGGATTATGGTGACGTAATTGGCGTTTTGATGTTGTTACATAATACACTTACAGTTACATTATTCACCATTCCTTACAGTTCTCACAAAATTATTACAAGTTCCCTGCACCTCTTTCATCTCTCAGTACTTCATTGCCTATGTCCCCGATTCCTTACAACTCTAAATCACGAGTCCCGACCATTTATAACTCTCTATGCATTATTACCTGTGTCCCTCACCCTTTATAGCTTCATCTATATCATTACCAGTGTTCAATATTCCTTGCAGCCCCAGCTACATCATTACTAATGTCCCCCACCCCTTACGGCTTTCATGACAATGTGGCCTAGACTTGTCATCTTCCTCATTTCCTGTACGAAAGTCGGTGGGCAGGTTATTCTGGGGGAAGAGACGCCGTGTCATACATCACTCAGAGCTGCGAGTGAGTCGATTTCGGCCCGCTCTCTCCGAAGAAATTTAAACAAGCATTCTACATGAAAGGAAATCTTTCTGTCTTTCGTGTGACATCCTCTTTTGTTACCCATTTAAAACACGGCACGAGAGCCAACCCGTGCATTTAAAAATGGAAGCCATCTTGTACACACGCCAAACTGACTCAACAGTCGCGATAAACTAAAGAAAATCCAGATGCACTTTCCTGCGCAAGACACTGTCAGGATATGTTCAACCTTTGATCTCCGGAGCTAGCACTACAAGTGTATTTATGTTTGAATATGTTTTTTCTTTTAACAGTAATGGCCAGGAAGTTGCAAAGTCAGTAAAGCGGTCGGCTTCGGAGCTGAAGTTCCCCGATTCGAACCGAGTCACAGTCTTCACGTAAATTGTCTATAGAACTCCCTGTAAAATCTCAATAGAAATCTCCATAAATATCTATAGAACCTCAGAATAATTTCATGAGAACTTCGATAAATGCCTAAAGAACCTCGGTAAAATACTTGTAGAACTACTGGTAAAGCTCCACAGAATCTAAGAAAAATTTGCTATAAATGTAGCCTGATATTTATATGGCTTTAATAAGAAATATCATATTTAACACAGATTACCTTTCCCTTTGAAAAATCAGGAAACTCCATGCAACAGTGGAATGCCCAACCGTAATAATTTTTAAGAATGATTTCATTATTTTCTAAAGTCTGACCAATTCGAACTAGCGAAAGTTTTAAATAATGTTAATACTTAAATAAAAAGATATTGTTGAATCTCAATTCTGAAAAACAATGTATTATTATCATTTCAATGACCCACAGGGTTTGCTTTTTTATGGAAAATGCAGTAATATTAATAAACACAAAGTAATAAATTTATTGTGGAAACTACAGTGACGCAGAATAATTAAGCTTCAATATCCCATGCCACATTAAAGCAATACTGGAATAATTACTATACTGCTAGCATGCCAATATATAAATCCGGTCGGGTTTTTTCACACTGTAATTTGCTTTAATAACCCGGAGTGCTGGTATTATGGCGGAATGTTGGTACTAATGTTGGCTAATCACAAGAGGAAATGATTGCTAATAACACGATGCGAACAATGACTGCTGTATATTATGGACTAGGTTATTTTTCATTTTTTTTCAGGAATTCCTAAATCTAAGGGCTAATTGTGTATGGCATACAGTGTATTTTGCGTTAGTAAAAGGTGTCGAAAGCTGCTGTGTGATCCGCTCGAAAAAGACTAACAGTACCTCAGAATTTTTTAGCTTGTTTTTCTACAGGCTATTACAGGAAACACGGCAGGTGCACCCATATTGATAATCAGAAAAAAAACGTAACTGCCGGTGGTTGCAAAACTCTTGTTTGCCTGACTTGCCGCCAGATGTGCTTGTTCAGGGGCGCCAATATAGGGGGGGATGGGGGTAAATATCCACCCCCCCCCGTACTTTTTGGCAAGGGGGGATTGTCATTGTAATCACCCCACCCAATCCACCCCTGATATTCAGAGAATGATATTTATATGTTAGAAAAGAAATATATTAATAATTAGAATGACATAAGTTGGTTCCATTTCTGAGTTTACTATGAAATATTATAAACTAGCTGCACCCGTGGAAAATCCACTTCTACTAGAATTCTCCAGGGACACCCTCCCCAAATATCAACATTGAAAGAAAAATTATTCTATTCCAGAAATCACACAAAAAAATACATTTTGGAAAGAGAAGTGAGGCATATACAGGGTGTTCGAATTTTGGAGTGAGAAGATTTTTTTTCGATAAACAACATAGTTTCGACAGCTTCATTGTTTGGGAAATATCATAGATATAATGATTGTATAAAAAAGGCATTCTACCGTGAAATTAAATGAAAGATGCTTTGTATTAGTTGAAGTAAATGGCGACATCATGAAATACGATATTTATTCAGTGTAGTCAGTTGAGGGTATAGTCTAAGGCATGTTAACAGACACATGCGTTATTTGTATACACATGCATATGCCGTTGAAGTCTCTTGTACGCAAAACGTATAACTGCCAATGTGAAAAAGATAGGCCCAGAAAAATATATTCCAACAGTATTAAACAGTATTTAAGTACTGTATATTGTCATGGCTGAGCAGGTCTGATGAAAAACTGACAACTCTCCTAGATAAGGAAAGCATGTTATATATATATTTCGATGAAAGCATTTATCAAAGAAACCACTTCAGCCTTGGTTCGTTGCATTGTCTTTCAGCAAATTAACGCAAAATATAATATACAGATTTTGCTGCAAATTTGTAGAGGGGTAGAGTAAAACTGCATCTGTAATCGATTACATTTTTAGGAGGTAATCGGAATCACCATAATATATTTTTTTCTTATGTGCCATCATCACAGTTCGACAAAGGAATACTAATAAGGGGCTATTCCTTTGTCCCGGAGTAGAAGCCGCCCATTCGTATGCAATTGTGCTGCCACTCGCCCTGTGAACCCGAGTTCCTTAACCATGACACTGTTTTACTTATTATATTCAGTATATATATACTTAGTATATTCTTGCGGGGGTGTTCAAAGTCCCCAAATGAATTGAGGACCTTAGAAGTGTGGGCAATCCCCCCGCCCCAAGGGCTTCCTTTTGAAAAAAAAAACTTTTTTTTTTTCAAACAACCCATAAATCGGCTGAACTATTAAAACCATGGTTATTATGGAAAGATACTTCTGAATGTGTAAAATATTAACATACCTGTAAACGTATAAACAGTGATCGTGTAAAGGGTCTTAGCTCTTTGTGTCCACTCAACGGAAAGTGCTCCCTATTAAAAGATTTATGTGGACATGTGTTCCGCGCTTGAATTTAAAATCTTTACTTCCTCTGACAGAGTTAAATTCCTTAACAGGCGATATAATAGAAATGGGGGTCAGTGATATTACGAGACGCCTCCTGAAAAAGTGTGACAGGCAAAAAATGTTTGTAGAGGGTTATGGTAAAGACATATCAATAGTTAATTTCATTTTGGAGGTAATAAAATCACCACAATATTGATTTTCTTATAAACTATTACGACAAAGGACCATTCCTTTGTCTCCGCGTGGAAGCCATCCATTCATATTTATTTTTTTCTGACACTCGCACTGTGAACTCGCATTACTGAAGCATGACAGTGTTCACACATAAAACGCATACACGTGAACATATGACTGGTATTAAAGGAGATTCTGGTAGAGGTCCGTACGCCCTGACTACAGATTCTAGTTTGTTATCCATTTAAATATATTATTTTCATGTTTCACAGTCCCTACAGACAATGGATCTTAACAAATATATGTGACCCCTCCCCCTCACCCCCCCCCCCCCCCACCCAAACCAAATGATAATTAAGTTGTGGGGATTCTTTTAAAAAAAAATACTTCATAAAACACATGACTTGGCCGAACTTTTGAAATCCTGGTTATCATGGAAAGATATTTTTGAATGTTGTTATAGATGTATCTTTTATTGTATGCAGCAGTGTCTTTGATCGGCGCTGGCGTTGTCTGTTGCTATGACGGCATAGCCCGGCCCACGCGTGGGGTCTCACGTGTAAACAGTGGTCATGCTAGTCTGTGGCTTTTTCGCCTGGCCGATTAATCCCCACAGCGATGTTGTTCTAGATGTTTCCTGTAACGCGTGTGTACTGTGTATCATGTTAGGTTCTTTGGTTGTTCGAGAAATGGAAAGTTCTCAGCTTGAGTTGAAAGTTATAAATGAGGGACTGTGTTTTAGAGCCAAGGAGAGGGGAAGAAATATTCCAGCGGACACAAAGCGTGTAAAGCCCAAAACACACTAACGCGCGCGTCACGCGCCCGTCAAGGGTCACGCGTCAAGCGTCTGGAAAATCTGGAAAAATCGCTCCACTCTATTTATCAATAACAAAACAGACTAACGCGCGCGTCAAGCGTCAGCTATCGATCCTGGAGCGTCTTTTGACGCGTAACGCGCGCTAGCCGCGTTAGAATTCATGATAATGACAACTAAATAGAGGGTTTCCCTCCCCAGCACTCAGATTTATATAAAACTGCGGGTGAAACGTTTGTTATAATTCATTGAACTATAATAATTGATTTGTATCTGGATAGAAAACATGAAACAAAGCAACACAAATATAAAATATCGTTAAGATTAGTGACTGAGTTCTGTCATATTTAGAACAGGTCACAAAAGATATATATTTGTATACAAGTAATCCAACCTTGATTATCGAAATTTACAATTTTACAAAGATAAACAAAAAATACAATAGGTGCTTGGTTAATACCATCCAATCTGACGCGTGTCGTGCGCGTTGTTGCCGCGTAAATTCGTTTTGAATTTGTCGCGTGGCGCACGCGTTACGCTTGACGGCGCGCGTTGGCCTGTTTTGGGCTTTAGTCAGTTGCGGACCTTTTCTGATAAGTGCGGCAATTATAGATTTTCTTCTAAATTTGTGACGGATCTTATATGGTCATCAGTTTGCTTTCGGGATTATAACAAGAACTTCACTTTGGGATTACAACGAAATAATTTTGTGAATGAACTGGACTGTTATTCTCTGAGAAGATTTATGTGAACTGTTCATCTGGGTTGTATGTTATTAAGGACTTGTTATCGTTGTGACATTGGTGGTATCCAGGTACTGTACACTTTATTTATATACTTGTATTGATTTGCTGTTGTACTGTTGTTATACTGTGAAATTGTATTGATTTCGTGTGTTGTAATGTTAGGATTGTTTTAAGAATAAAATTATAGTTATTTGTTAACAAAAAAACACTGACTTCTTTATTCATTCCCCTAAACATTTCTCGCTGCCTTGTGTTACAGAATCTGATTTTTTATCCCCATTACAATATTTACGTCAGGACTACGTGATCTCTTGATATTAGGTTCCGTAACAATGTATAAACATCAACATACCTGTAACCCATAAAAATATGTGTTAAACGGTGGTCACATCACTGGACTCAGTGCCCATGTGTTGACCAAACTGTAAAGCCTTCGCACTGAAAGCTGAGTCATGTGGTCTTTGGATTAAAACCCTTTACCTCCTTTTGAGAGAGAAAAAAATTCCTTCAGAGGCGTTACAATGGATATGGGGGATTAATGGGGATAATAGTGTGACCGCTTATTGCACGGAAATGCCTTTGGGACAGGACATGCGCTCTGGCCATGGTCATAACAGGCCAGTGAAAATCTCCGAGGCGAATCCTGAAAAAGCGTCACAGGCGTGATGGACCTTGCAACACAAAAGAAATAGGGGCATCTTATGGGAAAATATTAAAATTATTAATTATTCAGCTTAATAGGACATTATCCCGCAAAATAAAACAAACTTGTCCCAGAAGAGTGCATCACCGATACGTCTGCCGAATTTGGAGAGTCAAATTAGAACAGAAGCAGGTAAACCGTGGTCTGGGGAAAACCCGACTCCGTATTTATTATATAGATGTTATATATATTATATATTTCAATTGTGTAACGCAGACAATAATATTTATATATATATTACCCTCCCACTCCGATCCCCCCCCCCCCAACGGACACTCTTGATAATAAATTGTCGCCACTGTCCTTGTTGAATGTGTCCTTGTTAATTACTTCTGAATCATTCTTAGCCCCGTGTATATAAATCCTAAACTCCAGAAGGCTTGATAATAACATACCGCTCTGGCTGCCTCGGTCAGGAGGTTATGTATTCATTCTAGTGCATTTGTGTGTTTGTTCAAAAACACAACCCATGCACTCATCAAGGGAACGGCATGAAATGTTCAGCGCACCTCGAGAATGGGCCAAGGAAGAATCGATTAGATATTGGTGTGGGTCCGGCTCATGGTCCGGATCCAGGAAGGATGTCTAGGAATATTCACTAACTTAGAGTCGATTGAACATTTGAATTTGGGCCGGATAAGTTAATGCAAACACTCGTTTTGGACCATATGCACCGATGAACCTGTGAATATGCATCACTAAGTGAATGAAAACAGGTTTGTGGAGTACCCAAAATTAAGGACCGCCCACATGGCGGAGGCCTGCCTTCGTGAGAATTCATATTTGTAGTTTCATTCTTACAAAGCAATAAAAACAGTTTTTGAAGTTCGTTCTATTTCCAAGAATATTCTCCTGTGCTAGGAGAAACGATTACGTTTCCGAAATGGGTACGACCTGCTATAGTTTTTTTTTTCGAGAAAATGTGATTATGTGAACAAGTCTTACTACATATTTTTGTGTTGTCAAGTTTCCTTGCTGGAAACTCGGGCCATTACTGCAAATTACCAATAGTCTAGTGCGCCAGAAATAGTCTAAAACCAAAGAAGCTTTGCTGCGTGTTTCTGTCGCACGCCAGTGGAAGATTTGTGTTCCAGTAACTTGGTTATTCGCTGCCATTGTCCCCCGGAGGTTTCTATTTACAGGAAATTCCTGGGTTGCTGAAATACCTCTTGGTGAAGGATAGTCTGGTTCGAGCTGATAATGACTGTCTGCATGGCACATAATCCGTCCAAGCTTCACGTACTACGGAACATGCGAGTGCCGGCTGGATGATGGTTTCTGGAGTGCTCCCGAGCGGTTTGATCTGAATTCAGCGGCCCTCGCCTATATAAAGCCTGGGGTTACAGAGACTCGTCAACGCTGTACGTAGTCTACTCAGGAAATGATAAAAAAAGCCATTCGCAGTTATTCCGGAAATGTGTTTAATGTTTAAAGCCAGCTATTTACCTGCCTTATGTTTAGAATATATGTGATTTCTGTCTACCCGCGAACATATCAATGAACTGTCGGCAGTTCTTTTAAAGAAAGGTTCCATATCTACAAGCTGTTTGTAAACCAGCAACATGCGTCCGTGCTGTCAAACAGAAGAAAACAATGTAAATGAAGGTGGCTGAACTCAGTTGTGCGGATGTTGAAAGGTCATTGGTTTCTGAAATCTTTGTCTTTGTTGATGTCCCCCCACAAGTTATACATAGATATAAATAAAACAATCTGTGTGTGGTGGGATCTGCGTTTCTTTTAATATATTTTATTAAAGGTTCAAGATATTATCTTTTGTTAATAGACGTCAAATACCGAAATATGACCTTTTAAATTAGTTCTTTCTGGCTGTTATATGGTGAGGTACATTGAGGTATGTTTATTTATTAAACTTCACTGACTTTATAAGGTACATTCGGATATGTTCATTTATTATGACGGATTTAGGGAAGCTATGACTACATCCGTCGGTGGTTACAGGTGGTGTGAATATATCCGGCTATTTATAGTGACAGACTTTTTGTGGTAACAGAGAGGGAGCTTTTATTTGTCTGGTTTTTAACCATGCAGTGACGGACACATTGAGAGCGGGACTACATCCTTTTGCTTTGTGTGTTGTAGGATTTTTCCCACCGATGATATATAACAACACGATTTTTGTTTTACCTTACCAAAATAGCCGAAAGATCTGTCTGAATTAAAAATGATTATTATTAATATACCGAAAAAGATAATACTGCCAGTCCTTTGGTAAGTTTCTCTTTTTATAAGCATACGAGAGTTGCTGTCCACTGAGCTGAGCCGTGCCACACTTCTCCTTATTACACTGGGGCACTAGAGCCACAAAACTCAGTGACTTGGCCTGTAAGAGCAGAGGCTTACCATTTTTAACAGAGGCCTTGTTCCGGTTGACCAGGTGGTGGGCAATTGACCACTCTAATCACTCCTATCTCTAAGGCAGACTGTTGTGTGATAAGGGGGGCAGGATTCCGGGTGGTTATGGACATCTCTTGATTACATCGTCAGTTCATAGTGAAGGGCACACGGTCTGGTTACTGAGGGTGTTATTACATCTGTAAAATTATAACGGGGTCATATTTAATAGCAGCAGACCATAAGTACTCAAACCTTGCAGTTTACATAAAGAAATTGAAACACAGAGACTTTACTGTAATTTTAGTTTGAGGAATTGGCCCTTGATAGTAAATTTAAACATTTTCTTTAACATTTGCGCCACTAAACTTACAGTTTAGCCAATACATAGTTTTATTACCAACTGTTATTTTCTTTTGGTATCGTATTGAACTTTCTCATATAATGTAGCTTTTTTCGTAGAAAATAAAAACTATACATGTTCAAAGTGACATCGGTACTCGCACAAAAATGAAAATGTTTTGAAATTCTGATTGTGTGCTCAGACAGTATTTTGGGGCGAAGTTTGTCATTAGTAAATGAAATGCGATTAATAGATATTTGTTTATTTATTCATTTAGGCAGAAAAGCAAAGGCCCCTAAGAGATAAACCTCGGGACTGCTCCCCGCTCTTTCTGTATGTAAATCCATCAATGGAGAGGGACGACCCTCGCAGTTAGTTTGGATATATATGATCTGTTTAATGTTCTTTATTTTCAGTTTATTTTCAGACCGAACGGACAGAAAGGGCTTAGAGGGCAGGTATATGTATAAATAACATATATTTCTACAAGCCCCCTCCTCAACCTTCCGCGTACAGATTTAGATACATGTCTATGTTAGCCTATATCCGCGTTACGCTGGGACTTTGCGCATCACACGAGCTTACAGCCTAATCAGTCGAGATCTGACACCGCTTTATCATCCAAAAACTATAGGATTTCTTAAATGTTTATAAGGCCAAAATATAAAGGTATGGTTCTCAGGCACTTTTTTTCAGAAATCAATGCGGGCGGGCCTTTTTTTAATTTTAATAAAAAAATGTCAAATTATAAGGGAAAAGGATAATAATAACAGATTTATTTTGCTTAACAAGTAAAAGCACTTGATAACAAAGGAAAATGTAGGATTATATCTTCTTGAAAGAAATGTCCGAGCGGCTGCAGGTCAAAATTGGGAAGTTTCTATTGAAAATCAAAATAAAATTTTTTGATGTGGGGGTTTAAAATTGATGCGGGCGGTGCCTGATGACCATACCTTTTATTACTTTTTTTTTGGCCTAATAAATACATAGTAAGAGAAAGTGTTACTTTTTAGCAGCGCTAAGGGGAACAGAAGATATTTAACAAAGCTTTTCATGTTTTGGAACAGTTATTATACTTATTCAAATTTATACAGTGTAACCTCGCCTAACGACTAACTCAGTTCAGCAACCACCTCAAAATAACGAGAACTCTCTTATGGTCCAAATCATTAGACAATCAACTCGAAAAGCGACCCCTTCATCGAGGTCCCATTGGTGGTCGTAATTTTGAAGATTCACTTTTTTTGTATGTTATTTTCTCCATTGCCAGCCCGAAGCATGAAATAAAGGAAAGTTAGTTGTACCGTAAAGCCAAAAGGCAAAGGAGCGATATAATAAAATGACATATATATTGTATTTTACCCTTAAATCAAAGATTAACATTATACTAATATCAGATATATCATATCATCTACCTATAGTATACCAGAACTTTGTTCGTTCTTTGGGTCCTCGTCAAATTGTGAACATTTAGCTTTCATATTGTAATTGATGTACCATGTGTAGCTAACTGCATGGTAAGGTCGCAAAAATGGAAACTTCATGAAACAATGAAAAGTTGAAAATCATGAATAATTAGCCTCCTGAATATGAAAGCGACCACAGTATCTAAAAAATTCCCAGGACCTTTTACTTTCCAGGCGGCACGAACATGCTGGTGTATATTGGTGTGTAGTGTGTATATAAACTGTGGTTTTCTTTTTATTGGCGAGGTTAAATTTCTTGAGTTTCACTTTTTAATAGTGCACGAGGTTGCCATTTTCACGATCTCGCCTTAAAATAATATAGACAGAGTATATCCACGAAGGTTTTGTTTTTTCGCAATAATTTCTTTTCCGCGAATAATAGGGTATTGAAACCCTTGCGGACAAAGAGACAACCAACATAACGCTGTTATTAGGGTTAACAGTAAATCGGTCGCGGGGTATAGTGTGAAGACCTATGTATAGTGTGCCTCCACACTGACATCATGAAAGTAAAATCTACATAACGGTAAATATTATCAGTTAGTATCCCGTCTTATAGTTTGTATATAAATAAATAAATAATCATTATAATTTGTAATGATAAACATTATTCCATATATATATATATATATATATATATATATATATATATATATATATATATATCCCTTATGAGGCCTTAATCTACTTTAAACGTTCGCTGCTGGACCACTCCACTTTTTGTTTGGTGGTGGTGGCAACCATCTCCATTTTTAATTCTAACTTAACTACGTATATGTAGATCTGCAGAATTCCATTCCGGACCACTCCACTTGCAAAGAAACATATATGGCGGCGACCAACAGACGGAGAGCTACATTTTTTGTTTATTTGCTGAACTTTAATAACATCCGTTTTAGTAATACTGCTTCCATTTTTTAAAGTCTGAAATTTATTCCCTATTACGTAAGAATTGAATCGATAATTGAAATGATTCTAAGGGCACCGACAAGTCATAATTCACATACGTACATACATACGCCCACAGTCTAATACGTACATAGATATACACCCACAGCCTAATACGTACATACATACAGCCACAGCGGAAGTTATAAACCTGTGACGTGTTAACTGTCACGTGCACTATATTAACAGGAAGCAATAGGGGGCTTGTTTGCTATGTATTCTCCTGCTGAACACAACAAAGACTACTCAAATACAAGATTCCCCGATATAAAATTAAATCCTATATCTTAATTTTACTCAACAAAATATGTTTAAATGTTTTATATTAAAATCTTGTAAAATATCTTTTATAAAAGAACGCTGTATTTTACATTTTTTTCTAAATATAAAATAATGACAAAACGGAAATAACGCCTTGATGGCTACAATTGTGAAAATCTTGGTTTTCATATACTTACCCTTATTTCAGATATATTACCCTGTAATAAATCTGCCGGTGTATATGCGTACGTGCGCATAGGCGTGAAAATCACCACAACAGCGTGATTCTCAAGGATTCCTGTTAAATTACGTCATTATGATTCTTTGGGGAAGACCTATGTTTTAACACGGCTGTGTTTTCTCTGCCTGTACGCAATGTCCGCACATTGAAACAGTTTTAAGCTGCACTAATTACTACAATAATATATGTTAAATAATTAGACTTACCAGGGATTGTGTACCACAAGGCCGTCCACCCATCCTTATCTCGCTGATTCACGTAGATATCAAGTTCTCTCGCGTTGTCTAGAATATAACGGACCAGTTCACTTCGGCCTTTGAGTACAGCTTGCATTAAAATCGTCCTCCCATCTATCGCCTCTTCCGCGCGGGCACCTGTCTCCACCAACATCTCCAGAACGTCCAAGTGTCCACTTGCTACTGCATAAAAGACAGCATTCCAGCCGTCCTTATCCCGGGCTTCTAACTCCGGATCTGGCGAGTCCTCCTCCCCAGCCAACAGATATAGGATAAAGTTTAGTCGATGTTTGGCTACCGCTTGCATTAAAGGGGTGATACCTTCTGCGCTTACGTCCATGCGCGCTGAGTAGTCAATCAGCGTTCTGAGGAGGTCAATATCCCCACCTGTTATACAGTAGAACATGACATTTCGACCTTTCTTGTCCTTTCTATTAACATCTATGCCATACTTGGCGGAATTGGCCAGTAAATAATTGACGAGGCAGTGATTATTTCGCAAGGCCGCCACCATGAGGACTGTACGCCCGTCGTGGGCTGGCACCAGCCGCACCCCGCTGCGAAGCAGCAACTCGAAAAGTTTGGTGTTCTTGCTTTCTGCTAAATAGAAGAGCGCGTTTCGCCCGGCACTGTCGGTGTCATGGATGCGTATGTTAAGGTTTCGCCGATGGTGTATGAAATAGCGAACGATTTCTACTTGGTTCCGAAAGGCCGCTTCCATCAGCAACGTCACTGCCTGTGAGTCATTTTGTATCCGAGCACCGTTGTCCAACAAATATAAAAGAGAGTCTAGTTTCCCGCCACCCACGCTGTAAAACAAAACGTTACGGCCATCCTTGTCGACACCTGTGAGATTTGCGCCCCTATGAACTAAAGCTTTGATCACTTCTGAGTTATCGGAAAATGCAGCGATCATCGCGCACGTGGTTCCCTGATTATTGACGATATCCGGGTCCGCCGAATGATCGAGTAAATATTCCACAACGAGGTTATGACCTTCTGCGCATGCCTCAAACAGAGGGGTGGCCCCGATATCGTTCTTCTTATTCGGGTCGGCGCCGCTCTCAAGCAACGATTTCGTCATGGCAACCTTACCAGAAATGGACGCTAGGTGCAATGACGTCACTGCACCATACGCCTTTGGTTTATACGTAAGATCTTCAACTACACTTTCAGCGTTGATGGCGATGCGAAACGTACAGATATAACTCACGATTTCCGGATACCATTGTGTCACGGCTAGCGCAAGCGCAGTCGGCCTTCGTACGAGTAGTTCCTTCCCGTTTGACGGGCGTCTTATCGTGATGACGTCATCTAATCTCCACGTGAGTAACTCGTGGAGTTCCTCCTCTCCGCAGGCTTCGACTATACTTTGTACAGCTGCGAGATCACCATTCTTAATGGCGTCAAACAACGCAGCGTGCTGTACTTTCATAGTCATTGAAACAACATATGGTTTGCCCTTTTACTATGAATACCAGATGCTCATACGATCATAACTAGCATGAGCTGTACTGCCAGGGTTAATACACCGGCAGCCCGCGTATGAAATATCACTGTAACGGCCATAATTTCCTTAATACCGGGCCAGTTAATCCGCCATGTCGAGCGCTGCTGAGTCACATCACAGTCAAACAAAAAGTTTCATTTTTTCATCACCTTTACTTAAAGACAAATAATCCGTTTTTAATCTAAGTTATTCGATTCATCTGTGACTGGTATCCGACCAACACTAGGTTCAACTGTTATTTATTAGTCTGTAGTATATAAAGAACTGTACATACAGAACACAGGTTGGCCAGATAACATCCCACATGTGTACAAATACAGCCCCTTATCTTGGCGACTTTGACCCTATGTTCGGGTGACATATATGCATACTACTTGACTTCACTGTGCATGCGCCCTGACTACTCGCACATGTCCCCTTTTACCAGTCACTGATTGGGTTATTTTGTTTTATATCGCTGTACCGTTATCTGATTGTCGCGGCGCGTTAGTTCACGCTACAGCTGGTTTTGTTATATCGCTCATAATTGTACTCGTGGGGTGAAGTACAGGACTATTTCATTAATCGGTGATTGCTATGCCGGGTATGCGTTTGGACGCTCTTTTACATCATATCTATTGAACATGATAAGGAATATTCGCTGGAGGTATTTCAGAGCTTTGAGCAAATGAGAAAATCTTAGAAAGAAAGGGGTAGTTAAATGTCTATTTCTATTTACTTTTTTAAACGTGAAGGATGATATGACCCAAATGAAAAGTGCTGCTTTCCGTATTTAATAAAACTTGTTTGTTTAAGTTGTTATTTTGCGAAATAATGTGTCTTTCTTCTCTCTCTCTCTCTCTCTCTCTCTCTCTCTATATATATATATATATATATATATATATATATATATATATATATATATATTAGTATTTACTGCTTGCATGGGAGTATATTTTACTGCCGCGTCTAAACCATTCGAGAAAACCAATGGAACGTTTTGGCCAGGCACCTATAGGTGACTCTTTAGTCAAGGAGTCATTTGCCTAAAATCATACAATTAATAATGCAAGTACTAGTGTCTACTGAAACGTCATTTTTCCTTCGATTTATGGTACAAACAGAAGGTACGATCTGACAACGGTGCAAAAGGACTTTGAGTGCCGTGGATATTGTTATAGATGTTATTGAGCATAGTCAAAACAGCTGCGAACAGAATCTTCGGTCAGTTGATAAACTAGAAATATAACTCAGGAAAAATCATCGGGATCAAAATCATCGGGACATTTAGGTTACTAAGCAAGCATTGTAAATTAACCGGCAATTACTCTGCATCAATGTCAATTGATTAATTTGTTTACTTTCTCTGTCTGAAATTTTCTTCATGCATTTTCCGAATTATTCCCAAAGGTACGCCCAGAATGGCAGGCCCGCCTTGCAATAATATGTAGTTCCGGTTCTTGGATTTAAGATCTAATGCTACTTTATAAAATTTCGGTCACAGCTAGTGACATCAAATTATCTTCAAGGGTGGGGATGAGTCCTAGGCTTGGGAGGTTATACTATAAGTATTATAAACACATGTAATGTATATTAAGATATTAATATTTAAAGTATAAGGTTTTAAAAAATAAGGTATTATGTTTCCAGCATATGTTTTATTCTAAACCAGGTTAAGAAATATAATATTTCACAATTAAGAAATAGAACCGAATTCTAATTCTAATTATTATTATTATTTAAATTGTATTTCATATCTTTAAAGTATTTTATATTATTATCTGAATAGCAGGGAGGATACCCCTTATATTGACGCCCCTGGTCACAGCGTACCTAACAGGGAAATTTATATTACGTATGACAGTATCAGTTGTGTTTAGGATATCTCGTGTTTTTCAACAGCCATTGTGTTGAAGCTAAGCGACCGGAAGTGACGTATCGAGTTTCCCTCCTGGCCGCACCTTGGCCGTGAAGTGCTGCAAGTACTTCAGATAACACGCACGCTCCAAACCTCACGTGTACGGGACGGCATGCGAGAGTCAAGATCCAATCAAAGATCAAACAATCTTTAATTAAGCTAACGCGCGGCGTGTGTATAATACACTTGACTGCAGAAAAGCTTTACAACTGCAGCAAATTATTTTTCCCATTTACAGATGCCCTGAATTTGAAAGATCGTGATCAAACATGAATTTATCTCGGTCGGTCTAGTTTACAGTATATATCATTGTTGCCCCATTAGGATGACAGCTATATGGTTCTGCACTCATTGCGTGTGTCTGCATATATACGTCTGCCGGAACAGTTCAAAGTACCAGTGAAACAGACTATGATACTATAATACCTCTACATATGTAACATGTAGAGTAGAGCGTCGTATATCCGAAGACCGTTTATCCGAAAACTGTTCATCTGAAATAAAAATCTGAGAATCAAAAATTCGACCCTTAATCTGAAATCTGACCAATGACAGTTTCCAGAGAAAAATGGCATAACAGCCTGTCCCCCGAGGTTTTTCGGGAAAACGACGCTCTACTGTGTTATATTAGTATATGTGTAAGGGTGAATCGCTAGAATTATTTGCTACCCCCCCCCCCCCCCCCACCCCGACAAGGAGGAAGGGGTTTGTATAGGGTTTGATGAGTTTATTTCAATATTTCCTTATAAACTTTTGTGGTTGGACCTACGAAGATCCCCACGACTGAAAAAACAATTTATTTATTTTTTTCTTTATTCTTCTAATCTCAGTTTGTGCTAGATCTACAATATGGCTGAAATGTGAGACCTAGGTCACGGACTTACAACTGTTATTTATTTTTGACCTTAACGTTATTCCTTAGCTCGTACACTCCATGGCCGATTCACTATTATCGCTCATATGCGGGCGTTGGGCTCTTGAATGAAAAATGTTTTGATTGCTTATTCACCTTACAATACAAAATATACATAAATATAATTTTAAAATCGTCTCTTCACATTTAAACTTTATAATTACTTTATTCGGTCATGGTGCTAATGCTCTGTCCAAAAAAAGATACAAAAATGAGCACCGTCAGCTTGAAGTTCTCAACAGTTGAGTAAAACAGCATCTATAAAATATATGGTCACAACTGCCTAACACCAAAAATAAAATTTGTTGCATTTCAAGGAAACACCATCTGTTTACATTTCACATGCGCTTGTTTCAAAATATGCTTTCAGAGAGGCCATGAAGACCCATCACAAATACACCTGTATGTAAATTGCCTTAAAAAAGATCGTATCCAGCATATTTGAACGGACCACATTAAACATTTTTGGGCAACATTAAAACAAAAATTCAAAAATCCACGGAAATCTATATTGAGAATATAACTTTCTAGTGTTGTGCATGTAAGCATCCACTTTGAAATCATTTTATCAACTTTTTATACAATTTTTTTTATTGACTGAATTATCTACAGTGGCAGATACTGAGCGTAAATTTTATTAAGATACGTTGCTTATTTTAGAAACTGAGCATCGTAAACCACTCGTGGAAAAAATTGTCTAGGTATATTTACATGTGCAGAATTCCAATCCGGTCTCGGACTACGTGACAGGGCGGTAACACACGCTTCCTCACACGCTTTTTTATATCCTGGCGTTAACCAGGCCCGGTGACTACTGCACCTGCGGGCCCTGGGTGCGTAATCGTCCCCATTGCTGGGTCATACCAACGAGAAACCCCCGAAAGGCGCACTCGGTTGTGAGTGATACACGGCCGTTGGGCACGATCCTCCCATTAAGCCTCCAGAGCGCTCAGGGTTGCGGCCGAGTGTGAAAAATCTCACCGCCTCGGTTGAGATTCGAACTCACGATCTCCTGGCTTCGAGACCTATGCTCTATCCTGAGCCAGAGAAGCCGTTCTCGCAAAAAGTTGTCAGATAAATTACCAAAACTATTGAATTCTGATAAAGAAAAACTGGGCCTGAACAATAGAAAATGATTCCATACAACCAATTAGTGGCAACAAACAAACTGATTCCAAGTAATTGCTGTATCTCATGTAGGAATCAGTGTTTCAAGTATTTACATGCTAGACTAATCTTGTCACATTCTCGAAACACATTGAATACTCTGATAAACGTATAAGCACGTGGTTTGTTATGTGTAAGGACGTTATTTGGAATGCATCCATAACAGAGACAGGGCCCTGATGTGATTGGCTAGTGAAAGTGTGACGTCACAGGTAAAATTTATAAATGTCCTAAATCTAGCAATGCATGTCGTTTTTATTCTTCCCTGAAAATTCGGGGCTGACATTGTGAGAAATACTAAGCTTTTGAAGAAAAGGGGTCATGGATGTGCCAATAACTTTTTATCAAATAAAACTTTTTTTCGTGGAAAAATAAACAGGCAAATGGTTTTGTTCCAGAAATTGGGTTCGGTTAATGCAAATTCTTTATTTATACACTTTTTAAAGGCAAGTGTGTTATATAGTTATATAATAAAAGGGGTTTTGAAATATGCTTACTTGACCGTCAACACTGAAATACAGCTTTTGGCGCCACATGCCGGAATTTTCAAGAATTAAAGGCAAAGCTAAATCTAAAAGTATAAACATGGTAAGCGTTTTTACTTCCCGCGAGTTTGTTTCCAGATCATAGTTCAGCCCAAGGTAAAATATCAATGATCGTTTCAAGAAATAAATATCGTTTGCTTGTTCATTCCTTTGCGGTCATCAGATAACAATATCACACACCTCGCAGACTCGGACTCACAACAGCACGGCTGGTCTTGAAGTCTAAATCTGATCAACACAATGCACCAAGCCTTCTAAATGCCCCAAATGTAGGAATAAATATACTGAAGGAGACAATTAAGTCAAGTAAGTCCCGGTTGTCTCACAGCACACCAAACAGAAAAGAATTCTTTTCGAGTTGAAGCCGGATGGTTGAACAATATAATGTTCACCAGCGCCATCTGCTAGCACTATCATAGACTATCACAAGCTGCGCCCAAAATGACACAGCGCATGAATTTTGTCACACTTTCCAAATTCCATGATTCTCACACAAATAAAAATCTGTATATGTCACCCTTAATGATTATTAAAAACAATATTTGACTTCATCTTGTGAGTAATACAAACTCAAACAAATATCATAGTTGTTTTATTTGTGCAATATTCAATAACGACGCTTAGCAATTTAACAAACCGTTACAAGTTTACCCTTAACCTGAGCAAAGCGGAGGAAGAAAATAAATACACGAGACTGTAAAAACTCAAATATAAGAAGATTAATTTAGAGTTAAATTAGAGTTAAGCTCACGCCATTACCCGTAACCGATATACACTATTCTGAACGGTGCGGGGGTGATCGAAATCGATTTCATATAATACGGTTGGGGGGGGGGGGGGGGGGGTTAACTTGACATAGGGGTTAATCTGAAGTCTTTACACCGGGATAACTTCTCGTACCATGCACGTTCCCTTGCGATTTACATTTTTCTATATTGACTGCTGACCTTTTTTTCTTCTTACACTTGTCAATAAGCTAATTGTAAAATGCTACAAGATATTCATAAGATTAAATTGCTTGACATAACTACTGCATTATCCCCTAATGACTAACTATAAAAATTGGGCCGATGTTTTTCAATTGGCATTTTTGATTATGCAGTAGTTTGAAAATCGTATGATGTTTTGAATGAGCTTAAGGCTAAATATAAAAAAAAACGATTCTTCTACAGATTCATCCCTCCAATTTCTCAAGGTTCTTATCAAAGGCCCGAAATGTAAAAGATACAGGGCCCGCTCAACCAATATGTTTTTTTTCTCGTGTGGCTTAACTGAAATATTGAACAAGTGATCACGTGCACGTACTGTCGTGGCTAATACAAATCGTGACTATATCACAATAAAATGCAACATATGAATGGCTTGCGGTTTTTTTTTTCTATTTGTGCAAACATGATAAGTGAACACAACTGAAATACTGGCACATTTTTGTGATTTACATTTTTTGTGAGTATAATTTTCAGGGGGTTATTTTTAACATTTCCATCCAACATAATGATTAACCTTCGAGCTTCAAGTTCCAAGTCACAATATAAGTAACATACGGCTATTTAAATTCTAGACCTGGGGTTTTATTTCACAGTTTTATATATAAACATCTGCCACAAGCTCAGCTACAAGATATAACAATAATCCTTTTACAAAATATAACATTTACATTGATGACAATTATTTACTCTTCATACGAATACATCTCTGTCGCTTCTCTGACATGCTTTAAGAAAATGGATTTTATACATTTTATTCATCAACAGAGAAAATAAAACAAATAACAATATAACCGATAATATATCAATATATTAAAGTGGCGCTCTCAAATCAATTTAAATCATCAAATAAAGATTGTGAAGGCACGTCATTACAAATATTCTTGGAGTGAAGTAAATTAAAACACAAATACTGATGTTAATAAAATTTCTATAAAATATTTATAAGAAATGAATACACTAAAAGGAACTCACTTCTTCTTAATCACACTGTTATCTAATACTAATGCTTTGATCAAATTGAAAAAAAAATACTTAAAAAGGAAAACTTAACACTTCGTATAAAACATCTGATGATGATAAAAACATGAAGTGTCATTTTTCAAACAAGAATAGTCAGAAAGAGATTATACTTCTATATATTAACACTGGCAAAATGATCTGTTTCTCTGTAAACTAATAATTGATTTTTTTATTTGAAATTGATTTATGAAAAAAACAGTAATTATAATGATGCAACAGAAGCTAAAGCATTATAAACCAAAATTCTACACCGCAAAGAGGAATGACTATATCACAGGAACAAAGATTTAATGACGTCTCATGTCCTTTCCCTGCATTAAAGATCATGAAAACATCAGAACTTTTGCATAATCCCGCTATTAGACAAACAAACCTCCAGACTTGGATGAAAACAGATTCTCCTTGGCTGACGTAATCAAAACTTGTATTTTTTTTCAAGCTGAATTTAACAGATAAATGCATAATTATATCACGGATATTAACATTACAATAAGCTAAATCATAGTAATTAATAAAACATAGCTTTAAGCTAAGCACCAGCAGATAAGATTGTTGAGCAACACAACAGTGACGCGCCACTATATCAGTCTATAACAGAGACAGTTCCTCTGTTACCATGTCAACGATGTTGCCTTTACCCATAATGCTCAGCACTGTGATGACGCCTTGCTCGACCTGGAATATGCAAATAGACATGGAATTATAAACGTTTTGCCTGTATGATCACATCTTATAACACCTGGAAGTACGGAGTGATCAAAAATCATAAACTCTTGTGAAGATTAGACCCGTAACGGCCGAGAAGAAGCCGCTGAGGTGTGATGGAAGCAATGGTTTGTTTATCTACAAGCTGTAAGTAAACACATCAAAATTGACAAATGGAAAACCCTGTAACCGAAGGTGATTGGTTGCATGTATGCGGAAGCTGAACGATCACTCATTGCAAAACGCCCTTTGCAAAACTCGCCTGACATGCCGCGAGATGTCCTTGCTGTATGTGCTTGGATTGTATTGGTGGGCCCCACATGTTACAAACACCTGGATATAAACAAAACAAACAGTCTTTGTGTTTTTGATTCGAGGGATTATCTTCATCAGTAGACGTCAGATATCGGAATAGGCCTCTTTAATGAACTAAACTCTTCTAGATGTGATATTTAGAGGAGGTTAACAGGCTACGATGCTCAGCAGACACAAAAATTACTTTAAACTTACAAATCCGTACGCCATAATGCAGACTCGGCCAATAAGTAGTCCTACCTTTCTAGTCGATAGACTTTATCGGAGTATCATAAAACAAATATCATATCTGCAGTATATCATGTTGGGACAGAGATGTCCGCAGTAGCCGAGCGGGCACTGAAAGCCTGTAACCCCCCCCCCCCCCCCCCCCCCCCCCCCCGTGTAGAGACGGATATTGCTTCTACCAGGCTTGATGTCTATCACACCTGCGGGTCCTTGACGTGCAATCATTTCATCGCTGGGTCATAACAACTTCAAAGACACACTCGAATGGGAGTGAAACACGGCTCTGGGGCACAGCGTTCCCATTACGCTTGCAAAGCACTCACCCTGGCTGAAGGCCGACCCTTATAAATCTAACCGCTCCTCGGCTCAGATTTGAACTCCCGGCTTTGAGGCCTGTGCTCTGCTCCAAGACCAAAGAAGCCGGTCTAAGCCTCCCCTTCCTACAGGGAAGACTTAAATATTCTATATGCTTGGGAGTAAGAGAGGGCATATTAAAAATGTAAGGGTAGTAGCATTACTCACCTCCGTTTTACCGGCGTCCTCGACCAGATACGTAGGAAGGTTAAGAGAGGTCGCTTTACTACAGAGGTCCAGTAGCTGTTGAGTGTGCCGACCCTTCAGGACTATCTTGGATTCACTGTAAATAGTTCACATTATCGACCACTGAAGTCCCACCGATACTGGTATATTCACTTATTCATATCCACTAGTCACTGACCAGCTCTTTAGTAAAACTATACATATATTTCATGCCGACGCCAATTTTGAATTCGGTCGTATAATTTTGTCAAAAATTCGTTAACACTCAAAATATAGAAATTTACGTGATTTTTTATTCGTAGATCAAAATCAGGTTAAGGTTGCAGGACTGGTCCCGCAGTATGACCTGATTTTGTTTCAGTTTTCACTTTGCATTGAAGAATCCTCTGCATTAGGACCTCTTGAAGTATATAATTTCTGAAAGCTGAGAAGATTAGCCACATTTTGGTTATTAATTTATTTTTTATGGAACATAGTTGAATTGATAAGCGTTTAATTTATTTCTAAATATTTAATAAAAATAATCAGTTCAGCAAATCTTATGCAGATGCAGAATAAATTTTTTAAACATCAAAAATTTAGATAAAATACCCAGGCATTTGTTCTATGAGTTAAGTTTAAAAATTACGATTTTACAGCGTATTTAATGTGAAACCCACACAGATCATTTCATTTTTATAAGTTTTCCGTAATAAAATTCTACCAATTAAGTTAAGACGTAACATAACAAAACTGTCTTTTAGTTCACATACTGACAACTACATTTATTCAAAGATGGACAAATAATTACTGAGACATACCGCTCTAAAATACGGTGTTGTGGTGAAATAAAGTTTTGAGAAAATGGCTTAAAACTACATTTGAAGAGATCCTACTGTCTACACAAGTATCTAAGCACAATAACATGGTGACAGTCACATTAAATGGGCAAGATGGCAGGTCTTATCAAACCATGCAATCGGATTATAAATTAGTTGAACATTTTGCTTTCAAACGCATTATAACGATGAAAGTTTGTATTGTCACAAGGGCGACCTGCCAAACACCAGCACCCAGTAAATGCGCCCAGCTTAAATCATCTCAGTCAGTCTGTATCCTCATTCTCTTGTATATATTAACTCCTTCTATATTTATATGTACTTATCTATTTTGTATACCAAAACTTGGTAAAATGGGACCTTTTAACTATATAACAAAACTAAATGTTAAAACAGATGAAACCAAGTACATCTGATTAATATAACTATTATATCATAATATTACATTAGAATATTATAATCATCCAACAGAAATCAGCTGTTGTCACATGAGTAAAACTTTGCCTAACGACCACCCCATTTAGCGACCATCTCAAAATAACGACAACTTGTTCACGGTCCCGGTCTTGTGCTCTTTATATATGACCTCGCTAAAAGATCGCAATTTCGAGGTTTTACTGTAATTAGAAAAAAAAACATGTACCAACCCGAATTCCTCCCACTGATGTAGTATGGGTCCGTATTTCTTGGGGTTGGAGACGAGATTTTTATACAGACCGATGGCAGCATGGCCCACTTGAGCGGCGGTTTTCCCTGTTCCCATCTTCAACTCACAGTTCACCACCAACACCATCTTGTAAAAGTCAGAAGCCTGAAGAAACGCTGCCATACCGTTATCCTCTTCATCACTGCCGGCTGTGTCAACCACCTGTCAATCATATACAAGCAGAAACCACCTGTCAATCATCTGAATATGTCAACCAATCATAAGCAGGAACTACCTGTCAATCATCCGAACATGTCAATCATTTATAAACAGGAACCAAATAAAATCATCAAGATATGTCAATCACACCACTTGTCAATCATACTAATAAGTTAGTCAGTGTCTCACCAAGAAACACCTGTCATTCATCGAAACTGTCCATCACCCAAAATGTAAGAATCACTTGTCAATTATCCCTACATGTCAATCATTTATAAGCAGGACCACCTGTCAATTGTCCAAATCCGTTAATCACACCACCTGACATTTATACCAATAGTCAATGTGTGCCCAAGAACAACCTGTCAATCATCAAAACATCACCATCACCATACGCATCACAAATACGCAGACACCACCACAGTTCACCCACTTGGCTTCACCATACCCTGTATCAGACTGATAATTTACCCACTGAGCTACACAATACCCCTGTTTAAGACCTACATCTGAGCCACTGGCCTGTTGCCCGCTTTGTATAAATTATCAGTATAGACTCACATGAATTTCTAATGGATCATCCAGATCCTTTCTTGTGTTGTTATCAAAAATCCAACTGATTGCTGCATCTGCCCGGCCATTGCGTGTGTGGTAGAGCCCCTGAAATAAGGAGAGATTCTTATTTATAATGCTGCAGAATGTACCGACATGCTCCCTAAACCCAGGCCCGGAACACAAAAGAAGTAACTTAAGTCTTTGTCAATAAATTATTTCACATATATTACGTATTTCATTGTTAATATTGTTACACTAGATAGGCAGGGTACAGTGCATAACGTACACTCCTCACGCAGCGGATATACACTGCAGCCGTTCCAAATCTTCTTTTGCTGTAACCGCTGCTGTGCATAGCAATCGTTTCAAGGTTTCTATACCAGGGCTGGTTCAGGGCCAAGAATTGTAATTGGATAGATGAGGGTGTAGCGTCGCAGGTTTGAAACTTGGAGCTGGATGCGCAATGCGATACCGCGCTCTCATTGGTCTGATTACGACTCTTTGCCTTGTACCAGCCCTGGTGGTGAAACCCGGAGAATCGTGTTTGTATGGAGGGGAAGTTTATAGGCATTCAAGATTTTATTTCTATATCCATATTAGGGTAAAAAAAGATCTGTGGTCCCCCGAGTGTGAAACCATCTATTTCAAATTGCATTATTTTTATTTTCTTTAATATTTTAATCATTTCTTACATTTTCTATTTGGACATGAATTCCAATATGGATCCAATAACCCTGGACACAATATTATTCCTATATCGCAGAATTGCACCTGATATTTATTTTTGACCTTGACCTTATTCCCAAGGCCGTATACTTTGACCGATTCTGCATTATCGCTCAGTATCAGGTGTCCGGGGAGGCTTCAATTTACTGCATTTCTACGTTATGTGAAGAAACTAAACTGACAACATTATTACATGTAGCCTATGCCTAGCATATCCTGTGACAGTAATATCTCACAAACCAGGACTTGCATAGTGAGATTCAAGCTGATAGAATGATTCTTATGTGTGCTATACAGCTATGTTAATTGCTGAAGTGTACATGTCGGAGCGCCGAAAATAAGAATGCCGAAAACCGTAATGCCGTCTACCACATTACCGATTCCATTTTGCCGAAGTGTCGGTTGGCCGACTGTGTCAATAAAACTTTAATATGAAGGTGGTTCTTGATATGATATGCTTGAAATACATGCTTATGTTCATAATTATGTATATTGTATATATGTGAGAGGAAAATTGTATCCGAGGCTGGAATATGAAGATACAGAGCAAGAAGTAGAAATCAAAAGCCCAATATAGGTAGATTTAGAACGTTCCCTGGGAATATGTTAGAACTGAATGTAAAATAGCTGAAGAGAAGGGAAAATAAGAGTTTTTTTAAGAAAACGAAAGCAATTATATCTCATGAAACATGAAATGACAGGTTAGAAAAAAAATAGTTAATTATTTTCCTTTGTAAGTTTTGGTAACTTGAAGTCATTTGGGTAAACTTGTAATTGTCCGTATATGAATTCGGCCTGCACCTATATGTCTCTATATTTGTATAATATGTTATGTTTATTTTATGTATATGTTTGTTTGGTAAATATTAAAAACCTTGCCTTGATCGCTGCATTTTTAGAGAACCCCATTTCCATGATTTGCCGGAGGAGGTCAGGTTTGGGAACAAAAGTCCCTCCCCGTTCCTGGGACTTGCTCATTTTGACAACAGTGATCTGAAAAATAATGTCGTATATTATGAATATTCAGAAATATAAATTAGAAAGTGTATGTTGTAAAATGTTATTAAGTTTAATTTTCATTTAAATGAATCACAGGTAGTATTTCAGTCGAGAAATATCGTTAACCATTTACACAAAAAAGTGAAATTTACAGTATCTGTCCGTCTGTTCATCTTTGTGTAAAATCCACTCGCCCTGCCATGTAGTATAAAATTTCCCCACCAGAGGTGGGCAACAATAGCTGATTTGAGAAAGATATATAAACAAACAAAAAATGATTGATCATCCAAACAAACTCATCAGAATAAAAAATTTAAACAGCTCTGTCGTAATTCATGAACGATGCTCAATAAAACAACACGGGGATATATAATTAAATCCTGAAGTAATTTGAAAACAGAAAAACAGACTTACAGACGGACACTCAAGCATATTTCAACCTTCAGACAATTATACTGGCAGCAGTAACTATATGACAATTCTAAGGAAATGTTAGAACTGTACAGATTTCTCATCAAAATCCGATCAGAGACTGAGGCATTTTATTTAATATTATGAATGAAATTATAAATACTGTGAAAGATAATACGGCAATATAAATGTATATAATTATTGCAGAAATATGACAGAACGTTTGCAATATAACAGAAAAATATAAAAGAATGTTTGCAATACCAGAGTCAATTTTTAATATAGCCACTTTATATGATCGATGAAAGTCAATTGTTTACTCGACTGTTGCCCTAAAAGTGGTTATTCTCATCTTTGACATAAACAAAACCTTTAGTGTAGACGGGGAATTATTTTCTTAAAAATTTGATGCCAACATTGCGAAAATGACTTATTTAGCTTAAATAGAATATGAATTAATGAAAAACGTTAGATAACAAAATGTTCGGACCCCTCTAACACCGAAAATCCAAGATGGCCGCCATCTCCCATTGGAAATTTTTCGTATTGCGGATATAGCGTAGTTGCACGTGTAACAGAACGACGTTCCCTTAAGAATCGAATAAGATAGTGCTTGCTTTCACTTTTTTTTGCATCTAAGCTAATGGATGACAGCAAGTAATAATATTTATAAGCCCTGTGACCCCAGGAAATCCACGATTGCAATGTGAAACCAGGAGTAGCCTGAAGGTCACACATAAACTCAAGGTCAACGGTATGACAAAACCGTTTAAGGCATAACAGATATCTTGGGCACCACACCGTCATATATTATATAATATAATTTTCAAAAGGGAATAATGACATCGATCTTTGAAAGAACGTAATTCCAGAAGGTATCATACTAATATACTGTATTCACTCATACGCAATGCCAGGTACCTACCGCATTATTTCGAAACAGTTATTTAGAGCAAGTTTATGTGGTTATATGGAAGATTCAAAGATTCAAAAAGCCTTGTTGGCGATTTTTGATACAGAAACTTTCATGGCATATTAATTTATTAAACTTTTCCAAGCACCTTGTAGAATAGGAGGGGAGATTGATAGAAACCATTGTCGGGATATTTTTTTTTTCAATTTACCTGAATATGAGCTGAAACAGGTCAGATATGATTCTAATTGTTACAACTTATAAATAAATTACTTCTAGAAGCTAAAAAGAAACAAATAATGCCCAAACTAGCCAAAACTGCTCAGTAGAAAAAGGGCACAGCTTCACATGTTCAAATTCATACGAGTATATGGTTCCTAAAGGAAAGTGTGCACATATTTAACGGCATCACAGGCACAGGCGGATCCAGAGGGGGCACAGGGAGTACGTGCGCCCCCCCCCCCCCCCCTTTAGCTTTACATTTTTTTACCTTTTTTTTTTTTTGTTTGCCGCCTTGCATTAACCCTCCGCCCCTTTCAGTCAATAAGTATTGCATCTATAAATGTCATGAGAGATCAATTTTATACCAAGTTTACCCCTAGATATAATTTTTGAAAAATTATAACCATTATACCTAGGTCAACCCCAATACTTCTTCAGAATGGAAGAGCCTCCTGCTATAAAACGCATGTACATGAATATCTACATTTATTTAAAGTAAAACTACCTTAACAAAGACACAATGGAACAGTAATATTTTATTTTTGTGAGTGTAATTTTTACAAAGCAATTTAATTTATTGGGTATACTCCTTTTAACGACCAAAACCCCACTGGTAGAAAACTGCAGGAGCCCTGTCTATTGAGATCATTATAAGATTTCATTCTGCTGCGAACAAACAGCTCATACTCTTTATCCTTGGCATATTTTACTTGGTTTAGGCATATGGGTTTAGTGAGTATTTGTTTGAAGTTCTGTACATGAATTCATTTCACTGAATTGTAATTAAGTTGAATAAATAATGTCTGCAAATGTGTAGAGGAATGATTGCCTGAAAAAAGGAAGTTTGTCTGCACTGATGATTTATTGACTCCACAGTCTACTGGAATATAAAAAGGGTACCACTTAGCGTATCCTATAAACAGCAGCTGTGCTACTTCTTTTTCTTCGCTCGTGCATCTTCCGGTTTGATGCAGACCCGACACTAATTCCCTGATATAAGCGTCCATAGTGGTGGTCTTTAAGTCTCGAGGTGCTTGGTCCCGATGATCCGTCATAAAACTAGGGGTTATCAAGACATTTTTGCACCAGCAAAATTCCATAAATATGTGCACACTTATAATTTAGGGACCGCACCAGTATGACTCGGTACACATGCAGATGTGTACGCTCTTTACACAGCGCTTTACCTATAGGGCTACTACCTATATCGTAAGGCGCTGTTTGTTATGACCTCGTATCCTGAATTGCAACACCAGAGGGGAGCACTGTATTTTTGTGCTGGAAGACAAAGCCAAGCGAGGAATACACGGAGCCAATCATATTCATTTTTTTTTGAGTGACAGCTCATCCCCCAGCGTAACCGTCTGAACAGGCAACAGGCTCAGAGTTAATTGCCCCTGACGTGGTTTGCTTAGGGCCTTGGGCACATAGGATGCTCGGCCGGTGAGCTGTAATTCAAACGAAACGTAACAACAAAGGCTGCGTGCACACCTCACTGGCTGGTTTCAGTTCTGCAGACAACAGATACATGGCTACGCTAACACAGTCATAATGTCATAATCGAAACGGTCAATGATGCGAGAATGCAGAGGGAGCAATTTAATTTCGACCGGAAACTCATCAAGCGGCGCTTGAAGCGCTGCAATGGGCGGAGCCAGGATGCCTGTCGAGTGTTTGTTTATTGGCATCTGATTGGCTGCTTGTCACATCATACGCACGTTTATTTCAGTGGACAACGAACTGCCATCTGGTGTCTAAATATATCATAAACGGTCAAAGCTGGCAGCGTGAAAATCAGTTGCTTCTTTAGAAGCGCAAGATTTCCGCTGCCTCGGGAGCGTAGCAGATGTGTCGTCCGCTCTTCTTGCCGCCTTTCTTCGCAGGTTTTCTGGTCAGATTTTGGTCAGGCTCTTTTTGCCGCCTTTCTTCGCAGGTTTTCTGGTCAGATTTTGGTCAGGCTCTTTTTGCCGCCTTTCTTCGCAGGTTTTCTGGTCAGATTTTGGCCAGGCTCTTTTTGCCGCCCTTCTTCGCAGGTTTTCTGGTCAGATTTTGGTCAGGCTCTTTTTGCCGCCTTTCTTCGCAGGTTTTCTGGTCAGATTTTGGTCAGGCTCTTTCAACTTTTTTGTGACAATTACAATGACATCTGATCTCTTTCGGCCCATATTCCGGTAAACTTGAAGGATATTCAGACAAAGGTTTCTACCGAAGTTCCTCAAAATGTAGCTAACATAGTTAACAAACCATAGACTGTAACTGTATCGGGATCGACCAGGCTTTCATAATCTTTTTTCACTAACCACAGAAATTAAATTCAAAACTGTTTTTACTGTTTGAGATTAATATCAGCATTGTTTGAAATATGTAACACGTACATCAAATTCATGTTTTAAGGGCCAATTGAAAACCATATAACAGTATCTCAGTATAGTACTGTATTGTATATTTATTATCGGTCCTATGACATGTTATTCTGCCAAGAAAATGTTTAATACTGTTTTCTTTGACCTTGAGTACATCTGTGACCATCAAGAAATGAAGATATTATAAGATCCATTTGAAAACCATATAGCATAATATGTGACAATGTAGTACCCAAGATGTCTAATGCTATGCCAAAATAGTTGGTAAATAAGTTTGACCTTGACCTTGAATACCCTCTGTGACCTTCAAACAGCACCTAGTGTAGTTGCAATTAATAGAACACATTCAAAATCTTATAAATCTTATTCAGTTTGATGCAATAGTTACAATATCAAAGCAATGTCTAAATTTTATTATTGGGATCGCGGCCATCTACGATGGGGGGGGGGGGTCAAGGGGTTTATAAAATGTGTTAATTAACTTTTTTCCATCAGCTAACACCTAAATGAAGTGAAAACAAGCACTATTTCAATTCGGGCATTCAATTCCTACGGAACTGGGATTTTGGTACATGAGTGACTACACTATTTAGGGCTTCTCAGATCAAGAATTACAACGGCAATTTTTTTTTCACTTATAACAGCACAAATAGTGATCAACTGCTTCTTTAAATATACCTTGGAGTTTTATGGAGAACACCGCAACGGCGGCTTGGTGATGTGGTGACTCACGCATGAGTGTTCTAAAATGTACACCGAATATCATAACATAATGATAACATGAAACAAAACTTCCTCCTTTGTGACATGAGAGACTCGATATCACATGAATCACCATAATCACTTAAAATATGCATACTCACTAAATGCAGATTCTTATATATTAATCATAAATAATTATTATCATAAATATATACCAGTGTTTCAAATTATGGAGGTTGTGTAAATTGGCCTGGCCCTACACAAGTTCTCTATTTATATAGGTAATGGTTGGATAGCGTTTCCGCTATACTGCTCGGAACAGAATGTTTCACATCAGCACAGAGATTCGGAGACAGCTGGACTAAAAAGGTGTCTATATCTCAAGTCTATAATTACCAGACTTTGATTAGCAGGTTGTGATGGTGCGTTAATTAATAAGATCTAGTTAATGTTGAAAATAATGATGACCAAACGATATAGTAAGGTATATTACCTGTGCAGGCCGGTCTGTTGACAATTACTTACGACCAACGACGTCAGGCGAGTGACCGCTGAACCGTGACGTTTCTCCGTAGCTGATGTCTTGTACATGCATTGTGAACGGCCATATTCCCTGCAGGAACCTAACCACGACTTCTGTGTACTTTAAGGTATGCAAACGTGACTTTGTTTATTTTCTGACAATTACTCAGACATAATAAAATAAACTCCCAAGCAATTTGTTTATGTTATTTATGTATTCACACACATACGCACGCACAGAATTGTCTTTTGTCATGGAGTAGCTGACAAAATCGGCTTTTATCGGGTTTTTTTTTATTCCAAATATTAAAATATTTCCCGATATGCACCTTGAATAGCACTATAAAGTTTAAAAAATCTTATTTCCATAGTTGTCCATATAGCTGCCAAGATGATGTGCAAGGAGTAAATTAAAAATTACATTGATAAATAATCAATTAAAGTCGACCATACGATTACCCTTAACTAGCTAGGAACCTTAAAATTGCATGGATATTTTAAATAATTCACAGTTATCACATGGTATATGATAAGCAAAAGTTTAATAAATTTATAAAATTAATCTATAAAAATACTGACTAGTTGTTTACTGACCAGACAAAAATCACCATTTATAATTCAAAACCTCAGATATGACAATATGACTAGTAATTACACTGACTACGGTTAAACTAGATGAAACTAGTTAAAAACAATAATATATTTAATGAAGGTTGAGCAAAAACTTACAGAAAAATACATTTTGAAGTACATGAGTATATGAATTAAAGACTTAAACTAGTTATTTACTGACCAGATTAAATATCACAGTTTGTAATACAAAATCACCAGTGTGACAATTTGACTAGAAATTACACTGACCACAATTAAATTTAGATTAAACTGGTTACAAAAAAAGAAATATATCAAATATAGAAAAATTAAAAAAAAAAAACTTAAAATGGGACGCGGGGGTATTCAGATCTCGAAGGTATTAGACTTGTTACATATATTATTAGACATATGTTAGAAATATAAAGGATTGATTGATGTAAGGCAGATACGCTGAAAACCGCTGAAAGTAAAGAAAAAAAGATTTCTATTAAAGAAATCTTTATGGAAGGCCTGCGTGGAGGAGCCCTGCTCCCCCTCCCTATGAAACGTATGCACCTACTTCCTTGGAGAGTTTACGTGATACAACAGTTTCCTGAATTTTTTAAGGTTTAAATGTATTGCAAGGTGATAGTGCAGAGACACTTGTTGTGGTAATTTCAACATAATCCAAAAGATTACCTGGATGAATAGGGGAATTAACTATCATTGCATGCTAACATGAGAAGGGAATTCATGCCAAGGGATCAAGAGTCTCATGTTTTACACATTTATTGACCCTGCATGTAGGTCAGTGACAGGGTCAAACGTAAGGCTAAATATGCTTAAACCTGTCAAGGACATCAGGCGTTATTCATATGCACGATAGACCTTAACCAATGCAGACATTCCGTTCTTTGCCGAAGGCAGTTCGGCTGATTTCGGTGGAAATCTTCACGCTATATAAAAACCACGCAAAAACTGTGTACATATAAAATTAGTTATTCTCATATCGACAAGGTCACCGCGAAAACAATAACCTTTAATAAGAGGTATAAAACAGTGTCATACGCAACTCGGTTTCAGGAACATTGAGGACAAAAGTTAACCAACTTTTATAAGTATAAGATTTATAACCGACAATTTAATCGGATTGATAGAATATAACTGATATTTAGTCAGCAATGACTGGTATTCAGAAATCCTGGTTCTGTCAGTTAAACTTTTGGATGCATGACTTGTCCCAATGTATATATATATATATATATATATATATATATATATATATATATAACATGAGCAAGGACATACTCAAACAAAAAACGCTGACAAGAATTTTACTTCTGTTAAGGGTGCAAGGGGTTTTCTTTAGTTAATAGACGTCAGATATCGCAATAAAAACAAAAAAACTATTGCCATTTAATCATCAGCGATCTTGCAATTCCAAGACGTCTGCATGACCAATGATAAAAAGGTTTGTAACTCTATTAGCTGTGTGAAACTAGCACCTGTACTGGAAATAATGCATCATGATATAAAATAATGTTTCTGCAGCAAAGCTTTGGAGTAGTCAAGCGGTATTTTAGAAATGTCACAAACCCTCAAACATTTAACAAAATGTTAGACTTCCCTTTTCGATGAAGTCATCCGGTTGGTGCGATAGAAAACATTATTTTAATACAACTGCCTTTCCTATTCATACTGTGACATTGTTTGTTTTGGTTTTTTTTTTAATTTTAACGCGCATATCAGTAATCTTAATTTTAGAATGTCTGTTTCATCCAATAGAGAGTAATTTCAAACGTATGCACATATGCAAATTTATACCGTATGTAACAAATAAGCTCCACAAAGTGTATGACATTTTGAGTTTGTGAATTTCCGATCCCTTAAAAACATGACATTCCAAAGGGTACATAACCTTTCGCAGTAATCTGTTTATCTCGCCATTGGTTCATTTAACGGAATAGATTTCCATCAAAACTATTGCGGCACACGAACATGCTCCTTCCAAATCACCTGTTTTATACATTGTTATGAATCTGGGTGTGAGTAAACACAGTCCGTATGTGCCTGTTTACCATAGGTCTGAGCATGCGCATCTACGGCAACTCACAAAAAGGACAGGAAATATTGAAGAAGAAACAAAGAGGAACCTTGCACAAACTTGATTTGTGTAGTTGGGCGGTGGCGTTCTCGGTATGTTTGTTTGGCGCCACTGGTCGCGCCCGGTACAAGTTTATTTCCAATTGTGTACAGGAGTAAGCAAACGGTTTTAGAATTAAATATGATAATGATAATTACATGATATATTTAACAGACCTTGTATGTGAATAGATCCATTTAAAAGCAAACTTTGCCATACAATCAGGTTCGTGACGATACCAGTGATGTCGTATAAGACCCATGACCCAATGACAAACTTGAAAATTATCCGTTGTCTTCATTTGCACACGATATGACGACTGACGGTTGCTAGTATAGAACAGTACTTTTTTTGCCATGGGATGGAACACAGGGCTCCAAGCCGGGTGGTTGTGAGTTCAGATCCCTGCCGAGGAACGGTGATGTTGTTCATGGCCGGCCCCCGGCCAGGGTGAATGCTCTTCAGACGTAATTGGAAGGCTGTGCCCTACAGCCGTGTATCACTCATGCCCAAACGAGTGCGTCTTTGGGGGTTCCTCGGAGTTATAACCCAGAAAGAGAGGTGATTATATACACAGGACCCGCAGTTGTGGTAGACAACGGGTCGATCTTTGCAACACCAGGATACAAAACATATCGACATAGGCATGTGCTTTCGCCGCGTCAGGAAGCCACTTGTCGAAATAGAACTCTGTAAAGGTACATTCTTAGATTTATAAAATTAGATCAGGCAGCATTTATCTTGTGACTTTACTTTGTGAGTACTCGTGTGTGCTGGGTAAATAATGTCTCACGAATGAACTTGCTGATGATGGTGTCTTAATATCGTTGGTAAATATTGTGAACCGTGTGTGTTATATGTACACATATCCTATGTTTGTCTGTTTCATTTTCTCATACATGTGTAACGGAATCCTGTTGATAAAACTGTACTTTCGCGGATATACAAAAAGCATGTTACAAACCAATCAATAAACCGTTTGATTAATAAAACACTTTAAAAGGGAGATCAGGCGTTTAGTCACTGGAATCATCAAGAAATCGTCACTCAGTTATGCCGTCTTCATATTTCGTCTGTTTACGTCTGTGTCACCAGCTAGTTCCATCCGGCGCTGAGAGGTGACGCCACTGTATCGGTTAGACATCAACATACCCTGCATCAACGCAGGGTCAAGATTACCCCGACGACTCTACTGTGTGGAGAATGAACTTTTATATATATTTCCCAGAATAAAATAGACTGGTCCTCTGTCTTACGTGTCAGCTCTGTAGATAGGTCCCCTGCCTGAGTGTACAGTTCTAAAGTAAATTAAACAAGTGCCTTTGCTCGCTGAACAACTCATTATCTGCATGAGTGCTCGGTTTAACGGAACATGTTATTTTCTTTTGATAAGGACGTGACGATAATACACTTCCGGTAATGGACAATTTACATGTCTAAACAGAACCGCAAATATGCGCTTTTTATGTATTAGATTTCATATAAGACATAAATGAAACTGATTCTGACATTTTAAGATAGTGTTTCAAAAAGGCTAAACGTAAGTGTACATGTGTACACGTAAATAATCCATATTTAATTAATTGGATTCATTAATTAGATCTTTTACTGCGTCAATCCATTTTTATTTCTGAGTACCGGGTATATTAATATACATTGTGTGTATTTTATAACCACACAGCTGCAATAATTCAATGTGAAATTAACTTAAGGGTGCGAAATGAACTATTTTTGTAAATATTGCTACCGTATGTTCGTGGTAAGCGTGATCGCTCTGAGCATGAAGTATTTCTCAACAGAATAAATAGGCCAAAATATTATAAACTGCTCCAAAATGAAAGCGAATGTGATGGTTGTACGGTACAATATGATAATTAGAAGTGTACATTCAGGGGATCAGAGAACATCTTATTAATAATTATAACTCTGATTGGATAAAATAATTCGGTCACTTTCAAAAAGCACGAAATGCTGTAAAATTGAGCGGCATAAAAAATGACAGTGGCTGATAGTCTGATAGGTATAATCAGATATACACAGCCAAGGCACAATTGATATGTTCATTTGTTATTTCGGTTGACTCAATTAGTTAAATTAAAAAAATAAGTAAAATATAATTTTGAGATGCATGGTTTACCAGAATTGATTAATCATTATTGGTGCAAGCAAGACACATTTGATCGGCTGCATTCTTCAGTAATTTGAATACGAGTTTCATCTCAAATCTCTTTACGTACATGTATATTATTATAGATACATAGTTCGAAGGATTATCAAAAAACTAATACGTTAACAGTCCAGGTATCAGCTTACAGTCCAGGTATAATCCCATAGCTCCTCAATTTTCGGGCGTGTGACTGCTGAAGTATTTCAGTAGTCAAATGTTATCAGATAAACACTTGGGAGATTTTTTTAATGTATGATTAAGTACACGACATACATATTTCTTAGGAGCGGTTAGTGCGCACCAGTGACCCCCAACCGTATCTGTCCACTCAGCGCTGGCTTGGACCGGTAGGAAATTATGTGGCGCGGGAACCAATCAATGAGGGGTCTGGTTTGTTTATCGACCAGTACTGTGGAAGCAAATAAAGGACTGGGCCGAGGAGGCCGCATAATGCTTTAGCCATTATTAATACATGGGCAAAGACACTGTGCATGGCCACCACAGTATTTGCCCGCCAAACCAGCAGCGCATGATGAAGCGCAGACAGGTCTGAATGGTTGCTAAGAGATACGTGCCAGCACGTCTCCTTGGCGCGGTAGCTAGTTCTCGTGACGTCCCTCTCTCACACGTGGTTGTACGTTTCCAGCACTCGGACATACCTTGCTGCCAGGTCCGATTGGGAGGTACGCCAGATTTTAGAAGTCAAGAACGCTCACTGATTCAAGATCCATTGGTCAACCCCACGGGTAAGTCGTTTACCACCGTTGTTTTTTAATACATGAAATTTAAAGCACGAAATGTTTCCAACAACCAGTTTAGGTATAAACAAAACCCAAATTAGGTTGGTGTATAGGGGACGGTCATAAAATTTCCCCGTGAAATCAGTGTATGCTAATAACGGTTTATCTGACCTATCTGCAGTGCATATTGTGAACGATCCTGTATAGTAGATTATTGACATAGATAACATATGTAATATAAACTATCTTTTTATAACTGTAGATAATAATTCACCTAGTTCCTTTCACTCTATCTCAAGGAAACGACGGGTGTTAATTTGCTTCAACTAAAAAGCGTCAAAAAGCTAATTAACACTATATTGGCTTTGCCACAAAATCCGAGGAGTCATCATTCCCCTTGTCGTTTGTTTATGACAGTGTTTACCCCATGCGCTATATATGGTCAGAAACCCGATCGATCATAGTTTGATTTTACCGACTAAATTGAAATTATACAGCAAACGGCGGTGACAAAATCAGTTGCGCCTCCTGTAACGAGTGACGAAATCTGATTCTGTCACAACCTTAGCATCTTTGTTTCTGACACCATTAAATGACAGCGGATATATCAGCTTGATGTCGCGTGCCTCATCTAACCTCTCTATCTTCATCCCTGCTGCTGATGCTGCGTGGGAGACCGAGAGATGCTTTGTTGCTGTTGACGGTTTCTTGCAGGGCTTGCACAGGCACAGGTCAGCGTGGGAGAGATTAGATTCTCAAGAGCCTGCATCCCCACTCAACGGTTATCATTTCACGAACATGTTGTGAACATGATAATATCAAAAACATTTTGCAGCTTATGGGAGAAAAAAAAATCCCATTTTACTCATAGCTGCAGATTTTGCTTAAAGCAGCCGATTTGACGTGAAAATATAAACATAAACATTGCTTGGGTCACGTGATCGGGAAAATCAATACACGTACAGCTGAAGGAACTGTCATCCCACGAACGCTCGATGGACTGCCCTCATGATAGGGTAGTCTCCAGCTCTACTGAACGTTTTACTAGCTACCTTCATTTCAGTAATATTTGTATCATTATTATTAAGTTGAGTCTTTAGGCTTACCTTGCTCATATTCTTATGAGTATGGTGGCCATATCAAGCAAGGCAAATATTGGGAAAACTTCATATTCAGAAAGGTTTGTCTGGGTCATGACGTTTGGGTACAAAATCAAGCTCCTTTATATAAATAATAATGAAAATAATGATATAATTATTTATTAGTATAAATTTCTAATTTATGATTTAATATAATAATTGTAAAATCTAAGTACTGCCGAAGTCTGAGAACTGAGAACGAGATTTATTACACTTGAGGTCAAAGAATAACTTTGTACTTTACTGTATAACCATCGGCCGCACCAGCCACGTTCATATCTGCTCGAAATTCAAACACTCCCTCAAACGGTGACGTAGTCTCAGGAAGTTCACAAGCACTTGAGGCTATGTTTACAGGAGATAAAAAAATAACATATATCAAGTGGTTGTATATACGAATACTCCATACAACATACCTGATTTTTATAGATTTCACATGAGATAATGTAAACAGTATTGTATATCATATAGGTAATTTAGACCGAGTCTGGTGTCTTTGTGGCGATTAAAGTAAAAAACCTATAGTAATAGTTATCCTATTATTTATTAATCCTGACTGACTGAAGATGTTTAAGGCTCGTCGAGCAGCTCTAGTTGACAAGGTGTAAAACCACCGCCCTAGGCGCTCCTTACGCTTACCCTTGGGTAGAGCTCTAGTCTCAAAGACGGGAGGTAGTAAGTTCAAATCTCAGCCGAGGTGATGAGATTTTTCACGGTCGGTCCACGAACAGGGCAATTGCTCTGCAGGATGAACGGGAAAGTCGAGCCCCACACCCGTGTTTCACTCACAAAAATACACCTACCGGGGTATGACCCAGCGAAGAGAACGATTAAACACCCAGGGCCCGCAGGTGCAGTAGTAGTCACCAGGCCTGGTAGACACCAAGATACTAAGTTATGCTAACATTTAATAACATTTAATAACCCATGCATTAACTCTTTTAAAAAGTATATACCTTTTGTGTATATATATATATATATATATATATATATATATATCAGATGGGAGAAAAAACAGGAGCATGTCCATGGAGAGCTTTAAAGGTGATTATCATAAGTTTGTAGATTATATATCTCGCTCAGGAAACCAATGGAGATCTTGCACGACTGGAATCTTTCTTTCAAATTTTCGGCATTTCACAACAATGCAAGCTGCTTTGCTTAAATACGTTAAAATTTGCTTTAAGAGGACAATTCATGCGATGTATTTTATATGCACGATATGCGTTATGAGACATGATTAGACCGTTAGTACCGAACGTGTCAGTTAAGGCATTTATTCCAGGCGTGAGACCGGGCAACACGAGTCTGGCCGCGTGGCCGAGATTTGACCTGAATGGGGCACACTCTGGGAATACATGGTTCGTGTGAATAAAGTGGTCAGCAGAATCAATATGCTAGCCATACAAACACGCCGCGCCATTCCAGCCCTTCTTTCTTGGCCAACAAGATTTGCCTTTTGTTGAGATGAGAACGGTATAGATATTGTTTTGTATTTACCCCCACTGGTTTACCCACTTGTGGCACTAAACAAAAACGAAAATAAAATTGCTTGCTCCCCGTTCAGGGAATTCTGACAAAATGCTCTTCCGTTTCTTACAAGAGGCTTTAGAATGGCTATGGAAATTATGTTAAATCATAGGGTAATTCTTGAATGTGACTGACGCATAAGTCAAGGGGTGGGTACACAATACAGCCCGCGGACGCATGCAGCTCGCGAAGTCTATTTGTGCGGTCCCAGACATGCATTAATATTCTTGAGTAGATTAGTCAATTTAATGGTGGTCTTGTTGTAAACAGAGACAGACGATGGATTATTAGATTATTGATTTATTGACATAAATTCCATTTTAAGATAGAAATACAATAGATATCAATTATAGTTTTGTTTGAAATTACTTGAATTTTTTTCAAAGTTACATTTCTTTATCCCAACATTGAATAATAATTATACTTTTGTTTTAAAATATTGCTTATCGAATGCGACCCTCAATAAAACCGCTGTAGTTAACACATAGCTGCATGAACCTGCTGGGAAGCTTATGATATTAGTTTTGATCCTGTGGACGAAACGTGTCGCCAAATCGGTGTTTCCAGTACGTGAATTGGGCTATATATTTCAACCTGAGCAGTTACATCGAATGAAATTTCACTTTTAAAAATAGAAGTCTGTATTCTACTAAATACAAACCTCCGCCATTAACATTTTTGGCCCGTTTTCCCAGTTTCGTTCGTGCATACGTGACTGTACATTTGTGAATATTGTTACGGAACCTAATAACAACAGATCATGTAGTCGTGGTACTCTTTACACAGCGCTTTATACCTATAGGCCTACTACCTATATCGTAAGCCTGTTTGTTATGACCTCGTATCCTGAATTGCTACACCAGAGGGGAGCACGTTATCTTGACAAGATATATGTATATATGGATGGATGGACGGAATGAATAGAATTTAGTTTAAAATTTTTAACAAGCAGTTAGATATAAAAACGTCTTCTATCCACACAAGTGCCTAGCCCCAGGGAAGTGCGTGAGTTGTACTATAGTCGTGTCTAATTTTGGTCTTAAGGGAAAATGTATTTCAATGTATTTTACGAATAAATGACACTGCAGAAATGTTCCTGTTCTTTTCTGTTCTCACATTTCTATGTTTCCTTACACAAGAACCGTCCTTCAAGATAATCCTGGTAAAGGAAAGACCTTTTATACACACCAGCGGGGGAGCACAACTATTGTGCAATGAATTATGTGCTTTTGCTCCACATACCATGCCTTTCAAAACTGCAGCATTGTTCAGCCTAATTTAGGTGCCAAGGGAAAATGCATTTTATGTCGTTTTTCAACCTATGTTATCAAAGATTACTAATACTACAACACACTACTTAAATGTGTACCGTTATGAGCCATACCTTTCAGTCATCCCACGGTCTTACCTGGTGAGTGCAACAACATGTTGCACGAAAGAACCTAGTGTTACAAATGTCTGACAAATTCCCCTATATTTGTATAACTATATATATATATATATATATATATATATATATATATGTATATATGTATATATGTATATATATAATATTTTATTCTGTGTGAAAAATTTCAAATATATAACAATTAAGAAAAAGGTTATAAAAAATAAGGTACTATGTTTCCAGTATATGTTAACTCTAAACTAGGTTTAGCTATATAATATTTCATTGTAAACACAGCAATGGAACGAGACTTTAATTCTAATTAATAATATATTTCATTTCCAATATACAAATATTATTCTCTGAACATCTGGGGTGGGGGTGATTCTTTAGATCACCCCCTTTTGCTAAAAAGTGTGTGTATGGGGGGGGGGGGGGCCGTAATACCCCCTTCCCTTTTATTGACGCACCTGAGGATTTACACAATTGACTGGTTTGATCTTTTCGGTTAAACAGCCAAAATTTTCGCGCATCCGATTGGATTCTTGGACCCCAAAACTGAGCATGCAAGAGAAATTTCGCGCGTCACAGAAGCATTTCCCCGCGTTTCTGAAAGCCCCATATATTTTTTATTTATACATATATTTTCCAGGATGGCCCATTCAGCATTTTAAGCTGTTTTTCGATGGACTCCTGGAAATATCACATAGAAATATATATTCAAAAAGAGATCTACATTACATGCTCATATATATATATTCATGAAAATAAAATTCTTTTTAAAAATACATATTTATAATTCATAGATTTCTTAATATGACACAAATATTATTTAGAATTTTAAAAGTCGATAAGTAACTAAAATTCTGAGATTTAGTACATGGAAATAATTGTAGAAAGGATTTATATAGTTGTTTAAAACGCTTAACATTTTATATATATATATATATATATATATATATATATATATATATATATAGAGAGAGAGAGAGAGAGAGAGAGAGAGAGAGAGAGAGAGAGAGAGAATGAACGAATGAGGGAAAGAGGAGCATATTCGGAACATGTGGGTAATGGTACAAACATGGAGAAATTCGATTGTGTGAAAAGACTGTGGTGTGGGTCAGGTCACTGACCATTGCACGGCGGTACGATTAACGGTGACCTGGAAATTCAAGTACAAATAAAGCTCTCGTTCGGGTAAACAATCAAACATTTAAGAATACACAAGCATAAGTTGTCCAGGCTCACCCGACAAAAATACCTCGTGAGGAAGCTATACATGAGACTTTGTTAATAGAACTGACTTTTATATGGTCATCAGGATTTTGGATGCCTTACCTCATTGTAAAATGCCTCATTATAAAAGCTCTCTACCTCTGAGGGCTCCTTCACCAGGTAGCTTGAAGAAAACCACCCTACCGCCAGGGGTCGTTTCTACTCAAAAGTGACCTCTCCCTGTTAAGCACTGTGGGGCGTCCGGGATTACCTATCTAGACTATCAAACTTTAAAATCAAAATTTGTTACATTTCAAGAAGACACATTCTGTTTACATTTTACATGCACATGCTTGTAAAATATAACTTATAAGTTATACTATAAAGTTCTTTCGATAAAAACACATCTGTTTATTCAATTTACCTTGAAACAATTCTTATCCGAAGTTTTTGAACAGACCACATTGTCCTCTTCACTGCATTTATACCTACGCCATCTGTGTATTTATAAGCCGCGGTGTATTGTGGGGTCAGACTTTGCCCACAATCTTAACAGCAGAGGTTTACTCTTTTGTGTCCGATTCTTTGTAGTGTGGAAGAAAACACGAAAGGCACACGGCCGGGTGCATATTGCGGAATGTGAAACAAGTAATCCGGTAAAGTAACCACAATGCCCTTTGGAGGAAACTATTAGATATTACATGTATTTGGTCTTCAAAATGGACGGTATTTATAAAATACCATTTATCTGATAGTTGATGTCCGAAAGTTCAAATACATGCCATTCCTTGCAGACCGGAAATTATAGCGGAAGGCGGGGATGTGTCATAGTCAAAGGTGTACGTGTGCCACATACTATGTCTACCCGCTGTTTTAGAAAGCATGTGTAAACAAACAAAATTATAAATGATCATTTCAAATTTCCATAATATTTTCCTTTCAGTAAACAGATTTGGACTCGGACTAGTCGTGGACTCAAGTTCAAAATGACCAGGACTCGAAGAAGGTGGCCTTGAAGTCGAAGCTCAGGGACTTGGATTCGGACTGGAATACCCTGGACTTGGACTGGAATACCCTAGACTCGGACTGGAATGCCCTAGACTCGGAGTGGAATACCCCTGACTCGGACTGGAATACCCTGGACTCGGACTGGAATACCCTGGACTCGGACTGGAATACCCTGGACTCGGACTGGAATACCCTGGACCCGGACTGGAATACCCTGGACTCGGACTGGAATACCCTGGACTCGGACTGGAATACCCTGGACTCGTACTGGAATGCCCCTGACTCGGACTGTAATACCCTGGACTCGGACTGGAATACCCCTGACTCGGACTGGAATACCCTGGACTCGGACTGGAATACCCCTGACTCGGACTGTAATACCCTGGACTCGGACTGGAATACCCTGGACTCGGACTGGAATACCCTGGACTCGGAATGGAATACCCTGGACTCGGACTTGATTCCCCTGACTCGGACTGGAATACCCCTGACTCGGACTGTAATACCCTGGACTCGTACTGGAATACCCTGGACTCGTACTGGAATACCCTGGACTCGGACTGGAATACCCTGGACTCGGACTGGAATACCCCGGACTCGGACTGGAATACCCCGGACTCGGACTGGAATACCCCTGACTCGGACTAGAATACCCTGGACTCGTACTGGAATACCCCTGACTCGGACTGTAATACCCTGGACTCCGACTGGAATACCCTGGATTCGGACTTGCACTTGTTCTTGGGTTGTGTGGACTGATATTAATATCATTATATTACATGTTGCAACCGTTCACAAAATGTTAGTTCATGAAGAGAGGACTAGACATCTGCCATAGAAAGCCATTAGCAGTCACGTTTCAATAAACCCATAGCCATACGCCCATCCTGCAAGCAAGATCGAAGAGGTTTGTTATATATTGATTATATCTTCATATCAGCAACCATGTCTTCTCAGGAGTCATCATATTAAAGGTAAAGAAAATTAGATTATCAGTATCAATACTAGCAACAGGCCGATAAAGCTAAAATAAACGATTTTTTATTTGTTTACGTTTAAGGTCCTAAGGTGGAGAGTTTATCCTGTAAAGTTTGATCAGATCTGACCAAATCGTTCAGATCACAATATTCGGCTTTCAGCGTGAAGATGCAACAACCCTTACATATTACACATATTAATAAGTTGACTCAGTTGAGACAAATTGTGACTTAAAGGGACATAATCAGAATCAATATTATGCCTATTCTTTCACACTATCAGTTCAGTTTTGTTTTATACAAAGGTTTCCCAACAGAACCATCCCAGCACACAGTCTCATTTCCTCGCATACGACTACCTTTTAACACCTTGTTATGACCGTGCGTGTTAGTAAACACAGTCCACGTGTGTCTGTTTACCATAACAAGGCCGCGTGACCTGAGGTCCGATTAATAGGGACAACACCCATTGTTTCAGCCTGCGGGAACAAGTATTATATTTGTTTGGCCAAGTCAGTCAGGCAACTCCTGATTGACACGTGTTGAGGCTCCGCGCTGCAAACGGCCCCATGCATTGTGTTTATGTTGACACCTGCCATCGCGCCCGGTCCACTGTTTTCAACAATCGTTTACAGGAGTAAGCAAACGGTTTCAAGGCAATGTTTTGGCAGGTACAGATTTATTTTAAAGGAAATAAACCATTTTTCGTGTTAACTCAACATTGCTTTATAGGTGATTGGGTCCCTTTAATGTTTGGTATGTATGAGAATATTGGAACTTAATCTCAAGAAAAACAGAAAATTGCTACCTCCATCGGCTCTTGTTAACATCCTGGCAGCTATGTTTGGAAGCCTTAGGAGGGTCTATCCTTAGACGACGTCACGGGTACCCCATCTATCGGGCGTTTTTTAGGAAATTTGCATAAATCTCTAGGTGATTGCGTGAGATCTCCGTTAAAGATTGTGTCGAATCAGAGGGGAAACTCCCCTACAGACAACAATCCTATGAATGGAGGCTAACTATTAGAGCTATGTTAATATATACAAGAACGGACGTATACCAACTTTCGCTTGGTTAATAACCTGAGGACCTGTTTCCTCGGTTTGCGTAAAAACACTAAAGCCAGTTTTTTTACAAGAAAATACTTTTATCAAACGAAAATATACAGGAAAGATCACAAAATGACAACTGTACAAAAAGACTTCCGGGAATATAAATATGGATGAAAATTAGGGTATATTCTATAAGTTTACGAATACAATTATCATTGGATATTGATTATGGTCTTTTTAAAGTTCGTTTGATGCCGTTTTAATATAGATGCAAAGATCGACCGATAACCAGTTTTTTGGGGGCATTGGTTGCCTCGGAAACGAACACAGAAATCACAATTCCAACAAGATACAGATTTGGCCTTCCTTTGTTCATAATGTTACAGGGATATTTAGCTTTCCAGATAGAAGGATCGGTGCAATCAGGTGACAAATGACGATTTTCGTGGTCAGAAAAGTTAAGGCACTCATCACTTATGTCTTGCGATATTTTTTGCACATTACATTTTAAAAAGGAACTCTTTGTGATTTATAATGCTTCATAATTTTGCACGTCCCCCTGCCACAAAACTCGCTTTCTCTGCAGAAAGATTCCAAATGGTCGCTGTTCCCGGAGTACTTTCGTGTCGTACCCCCGTACCGTACCCTCACAGGTTTATTTCCCCCAATTACTCGCCCGCTCATGCGGGGTACCATTTTGCGTACACACTAAAACCCAAATGTCAGGGATCGCATGTCGTAATTACGGGTATATCCGACTTTTAAAGAATAAAAGAAGATTTGATGGATTAACTTACCTCAGGCGTTTATGACACATTTATGTGGCGTTTTACAAATTAGTACAAAAAGCAGCTCATTAATGTTCAGTACAACAGTGACGTGAGACAAAAATCACATATGCCAAATTTTCAACAAATTTCAAATTTTCCAGGTTTAGACGGGACAGAACTATGGTCCAGAGTTGTTTGATAATGAATGTGTTCATTTATTTGACCCTGTATATTTGTTTATGGACGTCACTGAGCCGATGGTGATCTGTAACAAAGGTGATTTATTATTTGACTTTGTATTGGTACATGAGCGTGCTTATTATATCTGTTAAATTAATAATCAGAATTTTTTATTTTTTCAAATCTGTTGAGCTGATATTTTATATAAGGGTGTCCCTGCTTAATGGGGCATAAATGTGTATAATAAGTTGTTCTCATGAACACCTGATTGGTTCTCACTAACTTTATTTATTTATTTTTTTTTTTTTTCGTAGTCACGAGTCACCCGCTTTCCACATACAAAAGGCAGGCCGTCTTGGCATTCGGGCCTTAAATTGAATCACCCAGTTATACAGCTTACACAAATGGAGAACATTAAAAAATAGAATATATTACAGCACGTTAACAGACCGACATAAATCTACACAATTTACGACAGTAGAGGCTCATCCCGCACTGGCAAGTCTGTATTGTCTAGAACCGCCCACGTGCAAAATCCAGCACTTTCTAGCCCTGACAACAACAAAAAAGTGCGTCGGAGAGTTGTTCCTTGACGACACAAATCACTTCATACATTTTTATGGCGACCCTCTTCCAACCTGATATTTCGAGTGTTCTTTCGAGGTTACTTGTATATTGTTGCTGTTATGAAACGGTAATTCCTTGCTTATGTAAAGAACGTACTTAGTTCATTTCATATGTCCTGATTCTTTTAATACCGGCGACAGCATAATTGTCAAACTTTTGTGGCGTTTTACAAATAAGTACAAAAAAATCTCATTAAATGTTCAATACAACAGTGACGTGATATAAAAACTGCAAATATCAAATTTTCAAAATGTCAAAATTTCCAGGTTTGAACGAGAATTCGATAATGAATGTGTTAGTTTATTTGATCCTGTATTTGTTCATGGGCGTCTGTAAGCCAAGGTTGCACGGAAATAAGGTGATTTATTATTTGACTTTGTAGGGGCCTATTGGTTCATGAGCGTGCTTTTTATCAGTTGAATTATTCATCTGATTTAACTTATTTATTCAAATCGTGTTCAGTTTATGTTTTAAGTGTATAACAAGGTGTTCATGAACGGCTCCCACCGACCCGCTTTTCACAAACAAAGACAGGCCATCTTGGCATTTGGCCGGCCTTGAATCAGCCAGTTATACATCTTACATGCAAAGAGAACATTTCCAGAAAAAAGAAGGTACCTGAATTGAAAGGAGGTAAGAGGTTTCAGTAATAATAGAAACATATAAGTTTCTCAAATATATTATAGATGTTTTACACACACACACACACACACACACACATATATATATATATATATATATATATATATGAGATTATTTAAGACTGAATGAGAGAGAGAGAGAGAGAGGGAGCATTATTGCAAAGTTAGTCATAATACAAATACCCCAGGCTTTCCCGGTGAATTTACGCCAGATTAGCCAAATCTGTATCATACAGTAACCATGACCAGGTCAAGAACATGCGACAGATAAAGCAATAAGAAGCATAAACTAGATATTCACAATCGCCAAGCGGTTACTGGAAGCCTCTCCGCCCCACGACTGAACGATAATCGGGGATCAGGTATGGAGTGTGCGACCTTTAGAATAAGGTCAAGGTCTAAAGTAAATATAGCATGCAAATTTGTCATTTTATACTTAATTTGTGCCATAATATAAGTTTCAGCTTTTGAAAAACAGGGATATTGGAGATCTAGTGCAAACAGGAAAGGGCGGAAGGAACAAAACAAACGTGACCAAATGTGAATATAGAAATTAACCAATCAACCCCTATAGCCTCTCGTCTTACGGCGGGGGCTTAAGAAGATACTTAGCTCTATTTAGGTTGTACACTTTCACTGGAAAATCATTATACATTTTTCGCAATGAAACAAAATAGTTAACATTATGGAATATCTACATATGTGAAAATATAAATAATTGAATTTCACCTTGTACTAATTGACATCAGTTGAAAGATCAGCATGAAAGATTTATTCTTTTTATACGAACAGCAACTTAATTAGTGTCACACGTTTCCGTGTCCATTACCTATATATTGACTCATTGTGTAGAAGTCATGTGTAATTATGCTTTTTCCTGCATACAAATGGAAACTAAATTGCACCGGGCGCGATCATGTGCGTAAAACATAAACACAGCGCGCACGCCACCTGGTAGCAACAGGGCGCAACTTCACAAATCAAGATTTTTCAAGCTTCCTATTAGTGTTTTTTCTATACTTCTTTCGCGCATGCCCCAGACCGGGCCTATGGTCACATGCTCTCGTGGTAAAAAGACACATGTGGACTGTGTTTATTCACTTAGAAAACCATATATACGTATTTAACAAATGTATTGGAAATATAGTCAGTCCGTATACAGGGACGAATCTGCTGGGGAACATTTGTATTAAGCCAAATTATAAGCCAAACTATGAGCGTGAAATAATGCACATACTAATACACATGCTCAGGTACCTTTAAGTCTGGTCACGTCAGTTAATTAGAAATGGATAAGACTGATATTGATCAAACTTGCCGATGACTTCCACGGTGGTGAGGTTATCAGAAACAGGTCTAGTTGCTTTTTGCTAGTAATGAATACCTGCGCGACACTCATGATAGCGAAACACCTTTCGGCTTATCAGATATGACGTCAATGCCTAAGTTACGACGTGCACTTTCAATTCTTGGGAAATGCACTGGCTGTCCTGAACCATATATGGGACATCGCTGTACGTCATTTTGTAAGTCAAGCACAATTATTCAATGAGGGCTTCGTGTCGAAGGATCAGATCAAGTTCTAACGTTTGCACTCTGTTTAAACTTCCTTTAATAACTTAACAAACATGACATTGAGATATAGTTGTTGACCACAGCCATAAGAAACATGTTATGCTGTCTGAAGATCCAATGCACTGAAGAGTGTTTTGTTGTCATAAGTTCTTTCTCTCTTATGATAAAGATGCCTTAAGGCCTAGACGCTAGAAAAAGTGTTGATAATGTAGATTATCTATATCATACACAAAAGCTGCCAGGAGTTTATAAGACTTTATAAGATGAAAAAATAGTTAATGGTTTATTAAAAAAATACCTCGTTTCATACTTTATCTCAATTTAACATGCTTTGGTTTAAATTGGCTTACATGAACAAGAATGAGCAAAATGTTATACTAATCACATCTGCCGTTGTTATATTATGCCAAGTCTGGATAAACAGTAACATTACTTGCCCCTAAAAATATTTTTTACGACTAATTTTTACAGGCCGAAAATATATTGCTGATAATATAACTACTAAAACTTATGATTTATTATTATTATTATTATTATTATTATTATTATTATTATTATTATTATTATTATTACTATTTTTATTATTATAAATCTATGCAAGGAGAACAACAAGACTTCAGATGACCCCAGTTTCATGTTATACCCCCTCCCCATATTCTGAAATAGATGTCAGATTAGCCCTCGATTACCCCTTACTAATTTAACAATGAAATAACAAATTCTTATGTTTTAAACTCATTATGTATTGTTGAAATAAACAGGGGAAATTTAAAAAATCAGAATCAATTTATGAAAAATGGAATTGTCGAAAATGTTTAATATATTGTAAATTATATTTTTATTAACTCATGCACTTCACCAAAGCGCATGACACAACATTCCTACACAAGATATACAAATATTCAAGCATAACATGAGAAATCTAGAATAAAGAAATTGTAAATCTTTAAGAAAATAAACATACATAATATAATATGTAGGGGAGTAAATCTGAACTGGGGTAAATTGAAATCGCTACACCTCGGATGGTTATAGGGACGGTTATGCTTGTTGGCTGTCACTACATAAATTAAAACTCCAGTCACAGAGCCATGAGAATGTAAATCTTTAAGAAAATAAACATACATAATATAATATGTAGGGGAGTAAATCTGAACTGGGGTAAATTGAAATCGCTACACCTCGGATGGTTTTAGGGACGGTTATGCTTGTTGGCTGTCACTACATAAATTAAAACTCCAGTCACAGAGCCATGAGACACCTAATAACACTGTCATAGACAGCTAGGCAAAGAGGCTGCGTGTATGGCTTAGAGCTGGCTACAGCAGTTAGCTGCTGTTGGTACTCAAGAAGCATAATATCAGCCTGATTTGAAGAACAACACGCTATATAAGGTTAATATTGATAGCCTGGGACGGATATAGCATAGCATTTAAAGGGCATAACATTTTGATTTATATATTATAATTTAAACACACTGGTTTTATTTAGGAATAAACGCAAGAGCACCAAAACGCAAGACAGTAACGAGGATATGGTACTAATTCCAAAAATCAGTCTATTTTAGTAGTAGCTTCGATTCAGTAGAATAATTTCATTGGTATGGCCTAAGTGTCGTATGTGTGTCAGTTTGTCAACCATGTTCAGCAACGTTCTTTATTACATGATTCTGTTGTACTTGATATTTTCCTGTTGAAATGAAGTTTAATTACAGGCAAAATTGTCAATTGGGCGCATCCCCATCAAATCTTACAACTCATAAATTGCAATTACGGTAATTAATATGTAATATCATATTCTGAAACATAAGTCTTTAGGTTCAGAATAACTAAAGATTGTTTATTTCTCTATAAACACGTGCTTGGGTCTGTTGTATTTGAAAAAGTATGGTAACCATTATGACGTCACAATGGCAACAATGGTACACAAGTCTATATCTGAATTTAATTGTAACATAAGCAACTGCAAGAGACCTCTTGTCAGCGAAGCACTGGGGTTTCAAGTCAATCCAAATTTAAGATACACAGATATTTAATGATGAAAGATTTTCCTTTCAGCCATGGCCGCATTTAACTGATGATTGGAAAGGATAATCCGGAAGAGGCTTTATCCTTGATCTCATCGTAAACAATGATATCTGATCAGGGGGACAAACAGTAATTAGCTATGCTCCAGGGGAGACGCCCCTAAGTACAAGCAACAGGGCTAATTACACCTTGCAGTGATTTCTCAAAAACATGACATCGGGAACACCAAAGTGGACATGATATAGCTTGCCCTGCTATAATTACATAATACAGTGACCACATTTTATACATTACAGTAAAGGAAATGACGTATCGGAAATGACGTATAATTATCCTGCTCCTTGTGCTGCTGGTTACTATAGTGATTATAACCCTGCTTTTAGCCGAGGACTGACTCAGTGAATCTACTTCCGGTTGAACCAACGCCTTGGGTCTTCCAGTATCGATTCTTCCACAGAAAAATAGCCTAACTGTTCTTAGAATCTCCTAATTTGTATGTCATTAGTTTGATTAAGAGGGACCCTTTTCCTGAGGAATTTCTGTCTTACTCAAATAAGTTTATATTAAATATGGCTTTTTATTGAGGTCTTTGGTCTTTAAAATTAACATAATTGTGATTTTCGATCCTTTTGGTATTTATTTATGCTGCAATGAAGAGATTCTTTCACGGAACAATTTTTTATGGTGAGGTATTTCTCTCAGACAATGTGTGATACTTACTATTTTTGGCAACGAGTTATTCATCTGTAAAACATTAGTTGATATCTAATGCTTGCCGGAAATGATTTATTTCTCTCAAACATCAGGTGACACTAGTATTCAGCTCTTCAAGGTAACAAATGATTTTACCTGTACATATATATATCTTTTATAATATTTTTACGCAAATGGTTATGGTCAATATAAACACATGTAATTTAAGCTCTACACTAAATTGTAATTTATGCGAAATGTATCACACAGATATATATATTTATTTAAGTATATATATATAAATATATGTGTGTGTATTCGTATCTGTATGTGTGTGCGTGTTTGTTTAAAAATGTTGTCCAAACTTTGATTAGCTTCCCACGCCTGCGAGTCCCCCCCCCCCCCCATTTATATAGTCTGGGCAGACAAACAAAATGTTAAACCCGGATACAGTTTGTCCGGGTTGCCCAGACGTGTCAGCACAATTGGGTGTCAAATTTATATTGATAATTTTGCAATGCGGTATCTACAGAGTAAAAACATTGGCTTGACATGAAAGGAACAATTTCTCCAATATAACGGGGCGTTAATATACACAGCAGAATCAGACCTCAGTTATACTGATGTGTTGCCATGGAAACCGGTGTGTATAATATATACAGGTTGGTATGACATTAAAGAACAAAATGTTCGTGTATTTATATTTTAAATATTCACGCAGCTTAACTGAGTTACGAATATCATTCTTGTTCAAGGCGTCCATGTTTCGATTTTTCAACAGAAAAACATTTCTTAATACTGCAATAACCATCATAAATATTTATAAACTAAGTTTTTTTTTATTTTGGTGACCTCAGGCTTACTGATGTGTTGCCATGGAAACCGGTGTGTATAATTTATACAGGTTTGGTATTACATTAGACAACACAATGTTTGTGTATAAATATTTTAAATATTCACGCAGCTTAACTGAGTTACGACTATCGTTCTTGTTCATGGCGTCTGTGTTTGGTTTTTTTAACAGCAGTAAAACATTTCTAATAACTGCAATAACCATCATAAATATTTTTGAACTCAGTGTTTTATTTTGGTCTAAAAGCGTGTTTAATTGCTATATGTAGGTGGATTAGGCCGTGGTTTCTAGACATTCATAGGGGACTCTCTGGGGACATCCACTCATATGATGGGATAAATGGCATGGTTTTTCTTCATCCTTGAATATATCTAAGCCTCGGGTCAGGATCAGTATCACGGACTCCCTCCTTACTTCAGCTGAACAAACATCTTGCAATCAGCATGTGCATCCGATCCGACATTTCCGTGGCACCAGTCCGGATTGACGTTGAGGGAGCTGTGAGCGTCTTCTACCACCAGATCTGTGGCAGCTACGCTTTCACAAACCTTGATTCAGCGAGCCGTTCTGGCGTCTATTTCATGGATATTGAACAAGGCAATAGAACCAATAGTTAGTGGCAGGCGAATTGACAATATGTTCGGAAAGTTACACACAATAAAGATTAAGGGCACTGACTTTGGGCGTGTGCACTAAGAATTGTCATAGCCTAAAATAGCCTAAATAGCCTAAAAATGTAACTCTCAAAGTAAGGTTGGAAGCTAATGAGAAATTGACCCGAAAAATTGTGAAAAAGTTATGCATATAAACATATATAATACATATCAAGTATAAGTATATAGTCATGCAAAATATATGACAATAGACAACCGAGAATCACTCCAAGAATGACCTAGGCTACTTTTTTGGAGCACAAACAAATCCTAAATATTAGTTTGTTCACAGTAACTTGAGGTGTATGTCATAATTGTGTTGCATTTTATGAGTCCTATTTTTGTGACTATAAATACTAAACCAGGATAATGACAATATTTCAGAGTCGTCAGTTGTTTATTTGACTGGAAAATGTATACATATCAGCTATATATTAAATCATTAATACGGTTTCGCGCACGCAACGCGCCAGTCTAGATTCAAGATTGTCGCAAGACATGCAATGATCTGCCTATGTGAATTCAGCTCGTCTGTTTTATTACTGTTTTAAACCGGACTGAGAGGAGCCTGTTGTTTATTAGACGGACTTGGCGGTATGTAAGGGAAATAATATTTATATGCCCTTCTTTTTTTCATATATAAAACTCGAATTTAGCAGCTATCTAGATTCTCATTAACCTTTTACTTATCAGATTATTTCCAGATTTGGAATTTCTTGCACTCTGTATATAACAGAAGGAAATGTGTATCACAGTAATAAGTGGTTCTTATCGAATTACTAGCAGAGTATATATATATATATATATATATATATATATATATATATATATATATATGAATACCAAGGAATTCTTTATATTTATAGGTTTTCTTTGCTTTTTGTACAGAGCCCTTATATAACAGCGATCTTCCAAGGCGTTGTCATGGCGACCATAATAATTGCACCTGTGCTCCCATTCAAACCATCTTGGAGCCAAAAGAAAAGGCTGTTCTTAAAATTTACAGTTGCCGGTCAGTTATTGAAAATTGTTCTATCTCTGTTCTTTTTCAGCAATGTTTCGTTGAACAGCTGTGTCCCTGAAGCGGTAATTTTTTATTCTTCAAAGAACCATTCCTCTTGCAGCATAAGACTTCTTCCGAACTAACAACATTAGTATGTATCAATTTCTGTGCAGTATTTCCGATTCTGTATGCTCAGTTAAAGTCAAGAGGCGCTGATACCTATTCTAACGGTGCAATCAGCCGATACAGATTATAGATCAGTTTAAGCAAGCCCCTTAGACTATTATTCTGGGCTGAGTGGACACAAAGGCGGGGAGAATACCGCAAAGCGAATGTCCGCGAGCCCGAACCTGCTGACCGCCGTGTTATATTGTCTTGTTCAATATCGCACCGGTCTTGCCTTCATGGCGTGTTACGGTACACGGATGTTCATCGGCAGCTTTTGTTGCTTGTAAGTTATCTTTATTCTTATGAATTAGTATACAAGTGTTCACACATAATGCCGTTTGCTTATTCCAGCGACCGGAGTATACTTGTATGTACTTGAACCTTACATGCGAAGCTTTTGTCCCTTGCCCTTGGGACCTCGACCCTTCGGGTCATGCAAGGTGTACACATTATGAATGTTTTTATAATATCAGACTTACTTACTGAATGACAATCAGTGAAAGTAATTGATGGAGCGAGGTAAATAGGTGAGGCTAGAGAAAAATTATGGCAAGTACTAACAATACATGTATCCCATAGGATAGAAGAGATCCTGTTAACATTAATAATAACCAGTTTTAGGCGCTAGGCGTTCCTACTCGATCTTGACACTGGTGTCGCACTTACTGTGAAATCGTACCTTTTTGCATTATACCATCGCCCAGGAGGGTATGTTTTCCCCCGTGTCCGTTCATTAGTCTGCAGGACGTTGAACGGAATTTCACAAAACTTTGTGACCCCAGTAAATACTATAAAAGTCCCTATAAAAGGTATGGCCATTTGCCTCATTGACATGAAGTCTTTCGGCGTAAGGACACCTTTTGTCTTAGTCATTTCAAATAAAATAGTATAAATGGTACATTGTCTGAAAGGAGACAAAAGCCTTCACAGCCTGCACGTAAATCCAACACTGAGGGCAGACATGGGTCCTTTTGGATTCTCTAGAGAGCTTAAGGACTGTTGCTGCTCCGGGAATTTAAGGAACACACGCGTATAACCCACTCCGGCGGTAGACAGGTCCAATATACCCGATATATATGCGATATACCCCTTCGCGAAAATTTCCCAAATAAACTTGATTAACGGAAATCTCGAAAATGCCCCCTTTAGGATACTCTTAGTATATTTCGTCTCTGGCTCTTTAATCCATTTATTCTCGAGTTGCGGCCACAGGAGAGTTGCGTGACAGGGATTTTGGTTCCACCGTTAATTGTATTATAGATTCATTTAAACTGTGAGACTTTTCGTAGGATAAATACACGGTGAGACGTACACAGTTTGTCCAATAATTTAAGTCTTTCAACAACTTAGGACCATACCACCGCCAGTTCAATCAACAACGTGTCAAGAGTGACTCCTTCACGAGGAACTCTTGTCGCCAAAGCCTGGACGAGTGAGGTTCGTGTATTTCAAGAATGTTTGATTGTCCTGCTGATTGTCCGGCTGTATTTATACTAAACTGCTCTGGCTGTTCTAGTCAATGGCGCTTTAGAGGTGACCAGGCAGGCTATGCAGTTGTCTGTAGTTAAGGATAATACCTTTTCACAGTTAAGGTATTTGCCTTTCTTCATGTCTCACCCAGTACGAACGTGCTCAAAACATGTTTACACACACGTACACACACGTACTCGCAGATGCACCTGCTAAAATTAGTGCTGCCACTCAAGCTTTCTGTAGAAAAAAAGAAATCTGCATTCTATGAAATGCAAGCCTCCGCCGTGTTAAGGGTCCCTATTACGGGATGCTCTCCAACCCGTGTTTGCATTAAATGATCCGACAAATAGTCCCAGGTAAAGTCTTGCATAAGTGACTTACATTTGTGAATATTCATTGGTGACGCTCCTGAATCCAGATCATGCGCTGGATCGACACCAAAATCTCGTCTATTATTCATTGGAATTTCCCTAAAAAATAATGTGATTCCGTTTAAGGTTGCTGGAGTTATGTTGTGAACATGAACACAAACACACACACGAACGGGGATGAACGCATACCCTCCTGGCGGGGTAAAAAGATATTAGAAGCGTTTAAATCAATGCCACATCGTGCAAATTTTGTGCACAATCACTGTATGTAATGTTCGAGGTTACAGTACGAATATTCGGTATCTAACATATCCAGCAGTACTGTCCAAATAATACAATGGCAGATTGTATCTGCTACTCCAGTCGAGTTCTGATATTCAGGGACACACGGCATTTTCAATCACCTTTTTAAAGAGGCCTATTCCGATATCTGAGGTCCGGTAGCTAAAGATAACGACCTGAACCTTTCATAGAATTAGGCTGGCCAGAAAACGCCGATCACATTGTACGTTTGTTTATATCCACGTGTTTATGACGTGAAGCCGCCAAAATAATCCACACATATTTAACAAGGACATTTGGCGGCAAGGCAGAACTTGTTTACTAATGGCATTTTGCACAATAGTAACCTTCTATTTTCACACTTCGCAATCAACCACCTTCGGTTGAATGTTTGTAAACATAACAGCGTGTATATAAACAAGATCATGCAGCCCTCGCGTCACATTTTAAACCCCCTTCATAGCAGGAAGTTCCAGTTTATTAATATGTACGCAGAGTGAGCCAGAAATCACAAGAATTCTACAGATAAGGCAGATGAATGGCTGACTTTAAAGATGATACTTTTGGCGAAAACATTTCATAAAACACCTTGCTTGAGACGTGAAGTTCCTATTCAGATATATGCTAAGAGAAGTATTGGTTATAGTGTTGTCTTGTACTTGTGCCCCCCCCCCCCCCCCCCCCCTTTAGCAAACTCCTGGATCCGCCACTGGCCGACCATGTGTGGCAGGGTTTGCTTGCGCATCAGGAACCCAAGGCCTCAAACAAGCTGCCCACTGGCTACATATTGACATTCCATTAACGTGCGGGATCGTTTGGTGCTGAGATTACGTATCGGTGGTCTGGGAACCAACCAGATTTTTAACCAAAATGGCGGCCCGGAAAGACCCGTATTCCATAATTTCAGATCCCTGTTTTCGTCTTTTTTTCTTGTTCCACACATTGCTTGTTACACATAATTATTTGAATAAAAACTGTCTATAATTTCTTTCCTAGGACATCTGGTAAATAAAGAGTTTATTTATTCACTAAGTATTTATTCTTTAAAAAAATGAATGGTTTTATTTATCAGTTCTTTATTTCTCTACTTTTGAGTCTTTTCATCTATGAGCCTCAGGCAGTATTAGCCACGATGTAGCTGGCATTTTTTCCATTTTTTGTTATGGTTGTTTACTTGGTGTTTGGTTTGTTAGTTAGCAGTTTTACTAAAATTTGAACGACGGATGATGAAAAACTATGTAGGAGTAGGGTCAAGGAACCATCTGTTCAAATTGCAGGAAATCTTTAACACCATGATATGTTTTTGTTCTTAAAATAATTTTTTACCATTGTAGAAAAGCTCAATCGCGATCGTCGTCGTAGTGCTTTTACCTGTTGAGCAAAACATTTGTTATTATCATGCTTTGCCCTGATCATATGACATTTTTATCGAGACACACAAACGGGTAAAAAAATCGCCCTTGTGGACTGATTTCTGAAAAAATGTGCCTGAGAACCCAACTTTTTTTTTGCCTTTGGGGAACCTTTTCAGTATTTATTTTCAAACTCGTTGAAGCCGCCATAGTTCTGAAGGACAGGGCTTGGCAGAGTTAATGAATGGTGACACTTCGGTATGGTTATCTAGTGACAACAATTTTACTGCTTTTGGGGTTCGTTGATATATGTATTGACAAATATATGATAATGCATAATCGTTGGCTATGGCAGCAGGAAGACCGTACAAAATATACGTTATAATCTTAGTTATAGTATGGGTGCCCACGTAAAAATATGGTTATTATTTTCTTAAATTTCTCTTATTTTTCTCTCAAATTTTGGCTTCACATTTTTTATTTTACAGCCTTTTTGTTCTTGTGGTCGGATAGGTACATCTTTAAAATATTTACGACACTAAACACAAAATCAGCAGATCATGTGAAGTTGACTGTGCACGTGACAAGTGACCTTGAAGTTCATTATTGGGTTGACGTGTAAAGTATACTTATTTCATATATTTATTTTATTGCATTACTAACAGGTTTTGCAAGGTATGGTTCTTGTTTTATTCTGATTAATTGGGCCTACGCCTCTTCCCTTTATTGCAGCTTACTATTTGAATTTGATCTGTCAGTTTATGATAACATTGAAAATATTAGTAGCACCATATTTTCGAACACGCTGTAAAAGAAAGTGGGGTCAGGTGACCAGAGAATGCGGACGACATCGTCATGTTCCAAGGCTGATGCTAATAAAAGAATTAGGTTCTTCAGCCGTCTTCCTTCATACAATTTAATAGGTGCAGCGGAGTTTCTCTCACAATGAATATTGCATTGCAGGCCTAACGAAGTCATCACCGGAATATTTTATAAATGTGTGCCATTTTTCTATCTGTCCTGCAGGCTTTCAAGACTGAAAATAGGCAGCTGGTACACAGTTATAAACTCACGTTCACCAATGGTAGCAAGACGCCATTTTCTACATTGTAACTGCGGATGAAGATATTTCAATGGGATTAATTGTTTTTATGCTTGAATTTTTTGGTTGTCAAAGATTGCTTTTATTGCTTGTGCTACGTTGTAATGCCAAACGTGCATCATGTTTTTAAAAGAAGCTGAAAGGGAAACATAAAACGTCTGTAAAAGCTTTAAAAATCATAGACAATCAATTTTTGTCAGATACTTTCAATGTTGCTTACATGCAACATGTTGTTTGCATGAAACTACGGGGTAGTAAACATACCTGACAAAGTTTCATGTTCACGTAACAGCTTTAACATGTTGCACAAAACCACGTAGTGGTGAACATGTAAACGTATAACTATACAACTCTGGTTCCATGTCACAGAGCAGATGTTTCTCTCAGAAAAAAACATTTAAATTCTTATATATGTACACATATATATGTTGCTTGTTACCTTAACACTAAAGTATGAGTGAGTTTTACACAAAGGAATACATCTAAAGTACAATCAAGGCAGGAGTCCCTAGTGAATGCTGCCTTTTCCTGCGCCTACATCGACTTAGGTGTCAATTACACGACCCACGGGAGACGTTTTTTTTTTTTGCGCGGTCAGAAATTCAACAAATCTGCATGGAAAATTACTCTTATGGGAATTTTTTTCTACAGTCTTGGGTGTTAGAAAGTAAACAAACATATAAAACGGTGGGACTTGCTTATTCTTTGTCACATGATGCTTGTATACGCGTTTATATGTCGTTATAAAAGTGACGTCACCCTTTTGCAAACAGGTCGTTTCTACTCAAAGCAAACCTCTTCCAGTTGGAAATTGTGGGGATGGCCGGACCTGCATGTCCCAATTATCAAACTTAAAAATCAACATTTGTTACATTTATAGGAAAAACCTTTTGTTTACATTTCACATGCGCATGTTTACAAAATATTACTCATATTGTGTAGTCGTGAGCACAGAAACACCAATGTTTATGTAATTTGCCCTGAAACAATTCTTGTCCAACAGTTTGAACTAAATACATTACATTTTTGACTATATTCATGCCTATATCGCTGTTGTATTTGCCCCCCCCCCCCCACCCCCAGTGCATTTTTGGCATTAGATATCTATACCTGCACTTCTTTACGGGATGAGACGTACTAATATGAGCCGATCCCGCTCACTGTGAAGTGACGTAAATATCAGAAAGTAGACATTCCCATTGCCATTTTTAATATGGCCGCTATGAAGTGACAGGTTGATTCAAAACGATTTCTTGGAAATAACATTACAGATGAAAACCTAATCAGGAAAGACGTGTTGCGATGTTGAAGAAAATCAGTTTCCGTGAATCATTGGACTTTCCAGAAACGAGGCTCAAGTTGCACCGGAGCGTTTCAGGAACGAGGCCGACTCTGGTAATTAGAGATCCCTTAAAGTCGGCCATTCTCTGCTTATCTGTAGAATGTATGTGATTTCTGGCTTACTCAGCGTATACATACTAAGGAACTGTAGGTTAATGCGGTAAAAACAAGTTCCTATAACCCCTCTGTGACGGATGTATGAGCTTGATTATCTGCAAGCTGTTAGTAAACGCATGAGCCATTTGTTGACAAACAGAAAAATCATTTAAAATGAGATTGCAGATTGCATATTTGTGGCAGTTGAAAGGTCACTTGGCCCGTATTTTAGATTTTTGTGACGTAACTTCATGAAGTCCAGATGGAACAGTGTTTCACACAATGGACGCAACATTTTCCCGCGCGTGTCCGATCATTAACGCTTCACGACTAAAAGAAGTTGCCATATACCTGTGCAGTTACAATAAATATAGAAGCACCGGGAAATACCACTTTAGTGATGTATGAATATACGATGGTTATTTCCCCAACCATTCTCTTCACGGCAATGACGGAGGGGGACAATAAAAACTATCCCACATCTGGTAGTTCATATCAGGAGTTTTGGTACTCAATATCAGGTGCACCCCATGAAAGGGCATCTGAGTCCGTGTGTTTTGCGGGGGTTATCCCACTGTTAATTGCTGGTTCAGGCTTTTCAATTCACTATCGCGCTTCGGAAAACTGATCTTGAAGATGAATGTTGACTTTGCAATCAGACTATGGTTTCTTCAGAACGGCAGCCAATTATCTCCAGAAATTGAACAGTGGAGGAGCACTGAGTCGGCCTCAGAGGGTTTTCTACTCCTCCAAATGAAATGACCATATAAGGGCATGGCAGAGCCGAGAAATCAATCCCGGTTCATTCAGTTCAGGTCAACGACATTTGGAGGATTACAAAATATTTTGAATGCCATTGATATCGTAAATTGACGTTACTGGTATTAATTCAGAATCTCAGTGTAAAAAGATAAATTCGTACATATTCACAATCTTTGTTATAATTTGATAATAAGATTGCTCTTGATTTTATGATGATACTTTCAATTCCTTTGATTAATTTGGGTTTACTCATCTTCCTGGGGAGACGTTGGAATTCCGTGGTTCAATTTCTTTTGAGGTTTGAGGTGAACTGCCGTAACAACAGTGTATCCGCCAAGGAGGTTTTGCTTTCAACCGTGTCTGTTTATTACCTACGACAAGACAGGGTTTAGACAGTATTTAGGAAAAGGAGAGGTCCCGACTCTGGGTCCGCTTCTGGAGGAGGTTATGTTTCTACCGTTTGATGGAGTTAGTTCTGATTCATCCTGCACCTCTTTCAGCCATAAATTTAAATCAAAGTAACATAACTAGAATGGTACTCCATGAAGAACATACCACCCCAAGGAAACAAGACAACATCTGTCGTTCTTGATGTATGACAAGTGTTTTATTTTCTTTACCGAGACATAATTCCGTTACAAAATCAGGAAAAGTTTCTTAATATGTCCTTTCCTTCTAACACGTGACCGAAGACGGTCTTTACCATAACATGATTTTCGTGTATCTCTCGAGAACTCCGTATTATCGCCACCAGGGAGGTTATGTTTGCATTCGTGTTTGTTGTTCATTTTGTTTGTTTGTGTTTGTTTTTCTTACATCCGTCAGGAAAATGTTTCCTCATGTGTGTGTCCATGTTTGTTAATTTGTTTTAACTGCTGGATAAATTTCGGCGAAAGGGAGGGGCAAAACATTTGTAATATAAGGTAAAGTCTGCTGGGCTTTTACACCCGACCCTAATGGCTCATCAGGCCAGAGCTTATCCCGGTTTCGGTAGCGTGAAGCGACTTAGGAGTTAAACTCCTCCTGGATGGGACGCTAGTCCATCGCAGGTTACCTTCCTAGTATTTACTGGTACCCATTTCTACTGCTGGGTGGACAGAGGCACACTTGCGGTTGGGACCTTGCCTAAGGGTCTTGGCACGGTGGGGGTCTGACCGGGATTCGAACTCACGACTTCTCGATCATGAGCCCGGCACCTTAACCATTACACCACCGCCCCCGCTAAATATAATATAAGACCCGTAATATAAGGCCCCGTAATATAAGACCCCTAAAACATTTAGTGTGGATACCGTAGGTGCTAAACTGGGGTGATTCTAGTACACTCTTTCGCATGTTTTCATGCAATTTCTTGAGAAATCTGTCTGCCTTGGATTTGCTGCTTGTAAGACAAAGACTTGATTGACTTTGTTTTATGCATTACACGATATCATGATGAGCTCGCGGGAACGTAGGCGACATTTACTGTCTAGAAGATATGAAGGTATGGTCTGCTGTTTTATAATTTATTGCTCCAGCAAAGCTACAGATTGTTTGTCAAACAGATTACACATAAAAAATGGGATACCATATAACTTGTTTAGCCAGACACAGTTATCAATAACTCCAGCTCCTTTGGTTATATTATAACCTCTGCCAAGAAGGTTATGTTTTTGCCGTCGTTTGTTTAACTGTCTGTTTCTTTGTCTGTCTGTCTGGTATAAACTTTACTCAAAAATTATTTTATGGATTTTGATGAAATTTCAGGATAGCTCGGCAATGATAGAAGGAACAATTGATTAAATATTGTGGTGATCCGGATCACCATATGGATCCAGGAATTTTTTAAAGGAAACATGCTGCATTTCTGACAGTGCCATGTGGGGTCAGTCAGCTGCCTTCGCTTTTTCTAATTATTGTTTACTCCCGGTACTGTCTGCAAATAGAAACTCCAGACAGATTTGCATCCAGACATATTTGTATGCAGGTTACAGTTGTGTTATATGGAAGCATACCGAAAACTAATACTTTTTTATTGCAAGGATAGTATCACAAGAAATATCTGAACACCGGTGTTGTGGAATATTTTTTTAGTGTCCCCATAGTGCAAAATATGATTTGTTAATGTACATTTTGTGATATCTGGATGATGCCCTGCGAAAACAAAATATTGCTAGCTATTGGCCTGCAATAAAGCAGCTCACTCTTTTCGAAAGTCAGCCATGTCGTAAGTGGCATCACTCACAAAACTAGCAGCTTTTTCCTCTGACGTATGAGAGTCTACATATATATAGTATTACATGAATCTAAAGAAATATTGTGATATATAATTGAGACATATCGCACAACATAAAATCAGGTAAAAAACAAAACCTTTCAAATTATTATGGGTGAAGTGACTTATTTAAGATAACTTATAAGTACTTGTCGTGAGAAATTTAGCTGCCACAGTATGTTTAATGTTACGAAGTGATTCCACTCATTTGGGGATATTCATTTGCACGTTGCTTAGTTTAAACCAAGAAAAACGAAAATTTAAAATTTGCATACCGACATCAAATGTGACGATACCATCCATATTTTGGCAACCCTCTATTGTATATTAACCTTCTTCGTCATTTGAACATGGTCACACTAATTTTGTCTCTTTTCAAATTGTAAAAAAATTTTTAAATTTTTAAATTGCGGGAATGTACATTAATTTTTGTCAATCGACCTTGTATTTTAAACGGTAATATATTGTTAATCATGTATTAAATTGATTGAACAGCAGCGGTAGTAACAAGGGCGGGTTTAGGTTGCGCTTCCCCCCCCCCTAAATATATTGTGCGACATGTCTCAAATATATAGGGATATAAAAAATACACGCTTATTAGAAAAACGCTTTTTGTATCACGTACCGTTCCCTCACAACATCTGTATGCGAGATTGGTATGTAACATCTATGGCATATCCGATACATACTTATACAGTAGCGTCAATACGTGGGTTTGGTATATACCCCCTCCCCTCCCAACACACACACACACACACACACACTTTTCAGCAAGGAGGGATGGTCAATGTAATCATCAACCTACCATACAAAGAATAACATTTATATGTTGAAATTGAAATATATGAATGATTAGAATTATAGACTCTGGTTCCATTTCTGAGTTAACTGTGAAATATATCTAAACCTGGTTTAGAATTAACATATACTGGAAACCTAATACCTTATTTCTTTTAAACTTTAAACTTAATTGTGATATATTTGAAACGTGTCACTGAAAAAAAGAAAGCTGACGCCACTCTTCCTAAATACCGGGGCCACGGACTTGCAACCATTATTCCGAATCCCCTTTCAAGCCCAGAAGACCTAGAAGTATAGAGCTCCAACTAGAGATAGTGACTTTTCCCCGAAGAAACTGAGAGGAGCGACCTGGTATGGATTGGCCTCAGGTCAACAACGGGCTCCGTATGTGGCTCGTGCCTCCACTTGACTGGCCAGTTCCCGGCTTCTATTTTAGTCATTTTGTTATGATTACTCTCATGAACCGACTAGTAGCCTGCGGTCACTCTGCATACTGACCAGTGGGGTCAACCTCCATCTGGACACGACTCGTGCTTTCTCTGAGAAGAACACACCGAGACCTTATGGAATGAAGTTAGTAACAGCCAAGCTTATGTCATGCTAAAGTTCTTCGCATTGTAAAAAGGGACCGTGCTTAAATACCTTAAGTTATTTTAACAACCAGGTTTGTATGTTTAATTGGTTTAGTTAGTTAGCAGTATTTGGCAAAAAACACAAAGGACAGAAGTTGTTATATCCACAAATGTACCAGTTTAGGTTCCATTGAATATAGGTGCGCTTCTTGATAAAAAAAATGATTGGCCTTGGCGCTGTACTGAATATAATAGATTTAATTTTATTGGTGTGCCAATGACGCTCTATAATAAATGTATTCATGCTTTACATATTTGAATTTGAAACCACAGTTATTGAAAATGAATTTCCCTCAATTAAAGTGGTTTCATTTCTGGATCTAAACTACAAATCCTTTTTCATCAGTTGAGATTTCACTCTCGAGTTGTTGTTTTTTTTATTTTTTATTTCACATTTTGTCTGGTTTTAATGTTTTCTGCCATATACCTTGCTTTTGTATCCATTATATGACCAGTTAGAATTTGGTGTTTATGATATAATGAGGAAACTTTTACCCACTTTTGCAATTTGAAGCACCATGTGAAGCACCCGTGTATCTTTTATATATGTAATTTTTTCGGCAAATTTTCATTCTGCATGGACCATAATGGGAAAGTCTTCAAAGTAACATCAGTTATATGACAGAGACAGAGCCGGGGGAAGAAATGCCGCAGAATATAGTTTCAGTCAAACTATTGTTCAATCTTTTCTTCTATATTCTTCCTTTTATATATTTTATTCCCAATTTTGTCCTACTTTATTCTTTATTTTCATTCCGGCTTGTGTCCTCCTTTTTCTGAATTTTATTTCTCATTTTTGTCCTTCTTATTTCTATTTTTAAATTTATTTCTTCTAGCAAGGGCGCACTGTATGGTTTTTCCGTGTGGGCCGAAGTGTCATTCTTAAATAGCATAGCGTCCATTGCTACTCCTAATTGTGGCTAAAGTGAACCAGACCATGCGAAACCATAACATATGAGTATGGGAATACGGAAATACCCAAGACCGCAATAATTCATGTGTTATTTTAGGACCGTCTTCCAACCCTGAAACGTCCCCGACTTCCCTTAATCACCTCTGTCCTGGAGAGAGGCCATTAAACCTCTCTGCAGCGCTCAGGGATTTGTCGCTAGCCCTAAAGCACCCAGAGATTTTTTAGAATACACCGTCACTGGATCTGTCATTGTCTCAGTTTACAGACAACCTTTGCTATTATGAAACTTTACTGTTTGACATGAAGCAGGTTTCTTCTTTTATCATCAGTTTGACTTTGCCTCATCAGACGTTAATTATATTCATTTTCTGTGATTATATTTCTGTCCAATATCACTAAAGTGTCCTAGCCAAACTTCATTTGTAGAATAATATTTTTTTTTCAGCATTTTACCTTTCTTCAATCTGACAGAAGCAGGTAAACCAATACAAAACTAGAAATCTGCATTCTAATGAACGCATGTATTACCCGACGATCGCCGGATTGTAAACGCCATCTTCACCATCGGCGTGAAACTCAGAGTAGTAATAAAATGTTTCAACGTGTTTTATACACAGGGTATATATACAACACAGTGAAAGAGCTCTACCATGCAGGGGATATATTATAAGTTATATTTCATACTATTGTACGGCATTACACTTACCTTAGGATGGCTTTTAGCTCTGCTCACTCCACAAGTACACACTGAAATGCTTATACCCACGTGTTTATAACGTGGGGACCCCGTCAAAATAATCCATATTCATTCAGTTAGGACATCTGGCGGTGAGTCAGACGCGATGTACTTTTGTAAATGGCGTTTTGTAACTGGCGACCGTATAACTTCCACACATATGCAAACAACCACTTTCAGTTACATATGTTTTTTTTTCTGTTTGTTTACATGGGCGCATGTACCGTGATTACTGTTTTTTTCTGTTAGTCAACATGGGCGCAGGTACCGTGTTTACTGTTTTTTCTGTTTGTTTACATGGGCGCATGTACCGTTATTACTGTTTTTTTTCTGTTAGTCAACATGGGCGCAGGTACCATGTTTACTGTTTTTTCTGTTAGTCAACATTGGCGCAGGTACCGTGTTTACTGTTTTTTCTGTTTGTCAACATGGGCGCATGTACCGTGTTTACTGTTTTTTTCTGTTTGTCAACATTGGCGCATGTACCGTGTTTACTGTTTTTCTTTCTGTTCGTCAACATGGGCGCATGTACCGTGTTAACTGTTTTTTCTGTTCGTCAACATGGGCGCAGGTACCGTGTTTACTGTTTTTTCTGTTTGTCAACATGGGCACATGTACCGTGTTTACTGTTTTTCTTTCTGTTCGTCAACATGGGCGCATGTACCGTGTTTACTGTTTTTTCTGTTTGTCAACATGGGCGCAGGTACCGTGTTTACTGTTTTTCTTTCTATTCGTCAACATGGGCGCAGGTACCGGGTTTACTGTTTTTTCTGTTTGTCAACATGGGCGGAGGTACCGTGTAAACTGTTTTTTCTGTTAGTCAACATGGGCGCAGGTACCGTGTTTACTTTTTTTCTGTTCGTCAACATGGGCGCAGGTACCGTGTTTACTTTTTTTTTGTTCGTCAACATGGGCGCAGGTACCGTGTTTACTGTTTTTTCTGTTTGTCAACATGGGCGCATGTATCTTGTTTACTGTTTTTCTTTCTGTTCGTCAACATAGGCGCATGTACCGTGTTTACTGTTTTATCTGTTAGTCAACATGGGCGCAGGTACCGTGTTTACTGTTTTTTCTGTTTGCCAACATGGGCGCAGGTACCGTGTTTACTGTTTTTTCTGTTTGCCAACATGGGCGCATGTACCGTGTTTACTGTTTTTTCTGTTAGTCAACATGGGCGCAGGTACCGTGTTTACTGTTTTTTCTGTTTGCCGACATGGGCGCATGTACCGTGTTTACTGTTTTTTCTGTTAGTCAACATGGGCGCAGGTACCGTGTTTACTGGTTTTTCTGTTTGTCAACATGGGCACATGTGCCATGTTTACTGTTTTTTTCTGTTTGTCAAAACGGGCACATGTACCGTGTTAACTGTTTTTTCTGTTTGTTAGCATGAGCGCATGTAACGTTTTTCTGAACAGGAATTACATACAATTCATTAACGCAGAGTGAGTCAATAATCACATATTTTCTATATATAAGGCAGATGCATAGAAAGCTTTAGGGACGACAGATTTGTTCAAAGTTATTAATTAAACCCTGTCCGTGTATAATGTTCTAACGTTTGCAGCCCCATCCATTGCAATCGAGATAGGTGATTCATTTACATATGCCAGTACAGAGCCCTAATGGGTTCATGCTTATGACGTTAAAGCCCCTTTGATCATTGTTAATTAAATTTGTAGGAAAATGCCATCCGTTCTATAACATGTATAGTAACATCATTATCGCTAAGGCAATTCGGTCACGAATTAAATGTAACTTTATTATTTATATTGTTAATTTTGATTTAATTTATTTTTTAAATACTTTTTTAAAGGGTTGCCTTTTCATTTTTTATATTAACTTTTATTATTTATATTGTTAATTTAGATTTAATTAATATTTTTATAGGATTGCTCTTTCATATTTTTTTATATTTACTTTTATTATTTATACAGACTACATGGTTTTAAAGTAATCAAGGGATAATACTGTATTTTATCGTGGGAAAGGGCTCTGTTTAGGACAAGTACACACATTCAAATGAACAAAATGCTAATATAACTTTGTCTGTACCTTATAAATATACTAATTGATTTGGTTCGGTTTTAGAGCTATAGGACACTCTATTTAGGCTTGTGTACCCCTTTTAATATTGCTGCTGCTCTAAATAAAGGGTCCATCATCATCCTACTAGGTCCGTAACAGCTACAGTTTTCCCAGACCTTCAGGTAAGGCAAACCTATTCCAGGTCCTATTATATTATCATGTAATACTTTGACCCTTGATAATTAATTAATATAGATTTTATATAAAATGAGACCATTTCCTGGCAGAAAAATATTTTTCATATTTATTTTTACACAAAAACACAGAGGTTGTGTGATTTGTTTGGGAGCTATCAACACCGGCATGAAGAACACTGTCAACTCTGCACTGACGGCAGCCACTGGAAAACCTCTTGTGACTTTAAATTTTAATTCTCAGTAAAAGCACAGTATTTCTGCCACTGTCAGTCCCAACTTTTCAGGAGAAAATAAAAACAACATGTATTAATTTATCTGAATTCCTGATAAAATTCAGTTCATAATGTCACATTGTACCAGCCAATCAAATAAGGGCAAGGTCTGGGATCTGGGTGAAATCCTCCCATCACACAACAAACGCACGTGGAATAGGTTTACTTAACCTTTATTCAGCGAGCCACTTGGGCGTCTATTTCATAAATAATGAACAAGCCTGCGAGGGTTCGGGCTCAAATCATACTAGCAAAATGTAACTTTACAGTTCATAAACCGTCTGAACAAGAATATATTAGAACCAGAAACGGGTCATGTTTGAGTAGATTAATTAAATTATTTGAAATTCACGATGACCTCCCGGAAATGCTAAACGTTTGGTCCAGAACTAGCACCAGACGTCCTCCGGCATCCTTGTAAAATAAGTTTACGCTAGTGATTTGATTGGTTCAATTTTCTTGTTCCTTATTTAAAGAATAATAGATGCCAGAGTGGCCTGCTGAATAAATTTCTGTGAAAGCATGTCTGCCATATACTTGCCAGCATGCAGATTAAAGAGGCGGATCAAGTGAAATTATATAACCTGGGGGGGGGGGGGGGGCTGGTATGCGGTCTAATGAGTGCCGTTCTAGTAATGCGTGTGATCTCCTAAGTCGCATCACCATTAATCAGGATGCATTAAACATGTACGCTACTTATAGGAATATTTTCTGATTACGTGTCTTTACAGTGTCTTTAAAGTGTTAAGAACACTGTATACTATCTCGGCTGTCCCTTAGGCCACTCAAACAAAACTATTGGTCTACGGACTCTTAGGGGGAAAATTGGGGAGTGAGCGAATAGTTCCTTTTTTCTTTTTTTTCTATACTGGTTGAGATACAAATATATTTTGAATTTTTTTTTTCAGCTTGCCTAGAAAACACAAAAAGTTTGATTCGATTCTTGAAATGGCGTAAATGATCAACACAAAATTTAGTCCATTTTCAAAACCTTTAGGAATTATATTTTCATGGAAACTGTGCCATAGCACAAATATGCAACATTAGCAAAGGTCTGGTCATTATTAGCAAACAAAAAATTGATCAAAGAAAAATGAGAGCGGCGAATCCGTAGAACAGCATTTATTTTTCGTATGGCCTTATAGCCAGATGGCACTTATGGTCTTGCGTGGAGCGGGTTCCGGGTCTCGGGGCGTTGAAGTCAGCCACGGTATAATCTTTGGTGATTCCTCTTTATTACTCCAGCTAGGGCTTCAGACATCCTTTTACAGCTTCCGCTGGGGCGCTCATGAAACATTCAGGAAGAACTACCGCTCAGTATGAGGAGACAGGTTTTAGAGTTACAGAAATATTAGTTTTGTCCCGTCGCGGATCCTTTGTAAATACGGCAAAAAGTCAAGGAACTATAAAGGTTCAAGTAGCAACGGTCATTGACCTGGGGTGGGTTTTTTTGTCTTTTCTGCTGAAAAATTCTATCAGAATACAGAAAATGAAAGATAAAGTCAGCCCCTGATTGATGGACCGAGACTGACACTTTATATGTTAGTGGAAGGAACTGGTTGTAAAGTCATGTTCGATGAATGAAATGAGAAAAACGACCGATGATCGATTATTAATCGATTATTTATGTACCGTCTATATTACCATGAAATCTGCAGTATAGAATTATACATGATATATTGACCAATAAGTTTTAGTCTGACTTTTAAATGACACTGAACGTTCAGGGTAGCGGCCGGAGGTTGTTCACACTTGATCACTGCAGAAGGTCCAGTTTTAATGCTGTCCCTACTTTGTATCCCGTCTTTTTATACCGTCTTAATCTCTGACAGGATAAGGTTTTTCTCTGGATATAATATGTGCATACATAATCGTTTATGATCGATTATCCGATTATGAAAGAAAACGATCAAACACCAATATAATCTTTTAATCGGAACATCGTTCATATATATATATATATATATATATATATATATATATATATATATAGTATATATAAATAGAGTGGGGGAGGGAAATAATCATACCAAAAACCGGTTTTTTATATTCCACTATGGACTACCACATGTAAGGTAAAGGAATACCCAAAGTGTAGCAACAGTGGTGTTAGATTTTCACTGCAGCTCATCCAGTGATTTGTATTACAGTTGGTAGGTATGGCCAAAAGCCTTGAAATACATTCGACCGGGTAACAATGGTCATAAAATGGTCATATCCGGCCTATATTGAACTGTCATCTGAATCAAGTGATATGTCGTGGATCGTAATACAATCAAGCTAACTATCAATGGTACTGATTGACTGCAGATGTGAAGCTCGTTGAGCCCTCCTGGTTCAATATCTCCTTTAAATACAATAAAATACAATTTATTTTGGCTTTTGGCAATACAAGATTGCATGGATCATCAGTATGAGATTAATGAAGAAAATTAATAAAAAAAAATTCATCAGACTAGGTTTTTGAACATGTCCGACATATCTGAGATCAAGATTTTTAGGTGATGATTAACCGAAACTATGTAAAGAGTTTTAGCTTATGACTTCGACAAAAACGGGTTATTCGCCTTAAGAGACTTAGATGTGAATATATTTGAGTGTAAGTGCGAGAACCATTTTCCATAAACGACTAAATTGATCGTTTAAATGGCAGGGGAATTTTTAAAAATAATACATAAGAAGACGATGATAACGTTCGCGACGGTTATGATGATAATGATAACCATGACGACAACGACGGTGATGATGATGTTAACGACGACGGCGGTGCTAATGATGACGACGGTGAAGATGATGCTAACGATAGTCATGAAGATGGTTATTACCATGGTGATACCAGTTATTATAATAATGATGATGATAAATGATGGTGTGTCTTTTCAGCAGCATCATGATGCCCAGAAAACTCCTCCAGTCCGTCTTCCGACGGGGGCTCTCCAGATTAACGACCCCTGTGTCACAGAGGAGCGCGCCGGCCGTGGTAGAACCGGAGTCCAACGGCGAGAGCGAAGGCGATCCCGACCCGGCCAGCTCCCATTGTCCCGTGAGCTCGTACAACGAGTGGGACCCTCTCGAAGAGATTATTGTTGGGATTCCCGATGGTTCCAGAGTCCCCAAGTTCACTAAAGAAATACACGTGAGTTTTCCTGCTCCTTTCTACCTTCCTTGACACTGTGTAGCAAACTTTTAATCTGATCCGCAGAAATTTTTTCTATTTTTTGTATTCATTTTTTCAACCTTTTATTAATTTTATATTCATCCGTCTCTTCTTTTTCAAATTATATATATTATTTGTGTGTGTTTTCATATATTTCTTTTTCCTTTTTTATACGCCCGTCATATGACGGGAGTATTATGGTATACCCACCGACCGTCCGTCCGTCCGTTAACTTTTAGTGTCGCCGCGATAACTTAACGGGGCCATGATGGATAATCACCTAACTTACCATAACTACTTATAAAACAAATTTTCTCACCCGAGTTCGATTATGGGAAAAATCCACGCATATTTAATGAGGTTAGAGGTCACCTCACTTTGGAGGCACCGTGGTGACTGAACAAAAATTCTATGGATTTTCATGACACTCATTATACATATTTACCAATAGAGTTTCTCATCTCAATTAAATTCCTCAACACATTCCACGCATATTTAATGAGGTCATAGGTCACAAGACATAAGAAGAACGTATTATGCACGTTTGCGGTGTTCTAGGTAAATTTGTTTTATTTATTTATTATCCCCTCGTTGAGAAAGGGATATAGTTGTCTCCGTTCGTGCGTCTGTCTGTCCATCTGTCCGTCCGGAATTGGCTTGTGGATCGATTTCAAGACAAACTTTTTGACCAAAAACTTTCATCTTGCACATATGGCTCACCCGCCCATAGATGAAGAACCCTATCGAGTTTGAGGTCATGGGGTCAAAGGTCACGGCCACAGGGCCCCTTCTTGAAAACGCTTGTGAACCAATTTTAAGCCAAACCGTTTGACCAAAACATTTCATCTTGCAAACATGGCTCACCCACCAATGGATGAAGAATCCTATTGATTTTAAGGTCACGGGGTCAAGGTCACGGCCACAGCGCCCATTTCTTAAAAAAGCTGGTGCACCCATTCAAGGCCAAACCGTTTGACCAACACCTGTCAGTGTCATCTTGCTCATATGGCTCACCCACCCATGGAAGAAGAGCCCTTTAGTTTAACGTCACAGGAGCAAAGGTCAAGGCTAGAGAGTTGCCCTCTTAATTTTCAGACTGTGTAATACACCCATTCTAATTTTGCCCCTTGTGAGGGGATGCCCTTTACGGTGCCCTTGTATTCAATATATTAACTTCATTTGTAACTTTGTCATTTATTCAATTTCTTGTTCTTTATTTATTATTGTTTCTTATTAAGTTATTGTGAATGGAAACATCCGAGTCACCAAATGTCGTTTGAGAACACATAACCATACAGCAGATGAGCCCTGCACTGGGAACCAGTGCTGTAGAAATGAGAAGAATTTAAAACCAGGCTATTATATTCTACTATCATCTCACACTCCCGCCAGAGGTCGTTTTTACTCCACACGAATCTCTTCTGTTTTGGCACCGTCGGACGGCCGTGACTAGTTGTCTCCATTGTCAAACTTCACCATCATAATTTATTATATTTCAGGGAAACACTTGTATACATTCCACATAAGCATGTTTACAAACATTGCTTATTCCTAAAAATCCGTACCACAACACACCCATGTTTATATAATTTGCCTTGAACCAATTCTTATCCAACAAACTTTAACGGAATTCATTGTCCCCTTCACTACATTTATACTTGCTCCGCTGGTTATTTATGGTGCATTGTTGTGGTCAGATTTTGACTCCGACAACCCTTTAACAGCAGTTTCGTACTCTTGTGAGTCCAAGTCTGCGCAGTGTGACTAAAACGAAGCATCACGTGACATTCAAGAAAAATCTCATGTCAGTACACATTCTTAATGGCTGTGACTACCAGTGTTTGCAGATTCCATAATAATCCGAGTAGGATCCATTACATTAAAAGGAGTATGGCGAAAATCAGTAGTAGAACGACAAAACAAATCAGGAGTAAAACTTAAAAAGAAGAAGATATAAAAGGTGGCCTTGAAAATAGCTATGTTTTAGTAAGGTATTAAGCGGTGATCCAGTCAATAAAAATACTATGAAATTGCACTAATTTGTCACCAATTGAAATAAGCGAATGACATCGACTATTAAAACAAATTTGCTCTAAATTACAAATTAGTGATTTTAAGTGGAACTGTGAGATGTAGTCACTGCTGTATTATTTGATCTCGATCCATGTAATAACTAGAATGGTATTCAATGAGCGCATACCTCCGCCAAGATAAAACAATTCTCCCGTATCAATCTCTTAATAAAAGTAAATGTCCTAAAACATTAAATCGTTTCAGTAGTCTTTTTTTTATAATCTGCAAAAAAACACCAAACAAACAGACACTTGTCAAAACTTAACCTTCTTGGGGAAGTTAAGGAGCGGGTGTCGAAAGGCAAACCATTATACCTTGACTGTCAAGTGGTCAAATGCTCGTCTCTCTCCGCTGGCGACCCGTGTTTGATCCCCGGCGTGGCCATGAGAGTGGGTTGTAGTGGCCGGCCATGTTTCATGGTTTTCATTGGGTCCTCCGGTTTCCTCCTTGGAGAGTCCTCGTATTAGTAATTAACTAACTGTAAAATAATTTAAAAAATAAGTTTATGTGACGGACTAGTTTTTTGCTGTGGAGCCCAGTTAGGCGGACATTTACGTCCAATAGAAAATATATGGTTTATAACTAAACGTAGACACGAGAAAAATGTTTTATAGGCTACAAGACGGTAACTGTAATTGCACGATTACAGGGGATGGGGTTTTGTTATATTTATTCGGTCTTCTGTCAAATTTAATTCTGCATGAAAGCTGCCCCCGTAGGCCTTCGCAACATATCAAATTTTTAAAGTGGTATTTTAAAGAGAAAAAAGGAGAAGATATAAGGAAACCGAGTTATCCATGTACTCGATAAGATTTTTTCATGTATACATCGGTTTAATTAAACGTTAATTACATATACTTGTTAGATTTTTACCAGGTAATATATATGCACGGGCAGTATTTGGTAGCTTTCTTCGAAGAAATATACCAGCAAAATGTGTTTCCCAGACTTGTAAACCGTATGTTTTGTCTGAAATTGTAAAAGCCCATGTGGGATCATTGATTTAAAAAAAGACACACAAAAGCCGAACGTGTTGTCATTTATCATTGTTTATTCGGGACATATATCGTAACATGATACCACAGACAGTAAAATAAATCTAAAACGATTTGACATTTCTGGAAGGCACTTTTCGTCATTTTATGAGAATGATTTTGTAAAATCGGGTATTTGACACATTACTGCATTTGGTCTGCTTTATTTGTTAGTGGGAAAACAGATGGCGTTGACCGGAATATCTGATTTTATCACACTTAGCCGGGCCGTGTAGATTTGGGTAGGACAGTCAGGGAGACGTTTCTAGGCGCAGAGATTACATAAGGGCATGACCTACTGTGAGCCAGCTAGAACCGTTATTGCTTAATACAGATCTGCTGAGGTTGAAAATAGAATCCATCCCCGCTAGTAATATTCTGCGTGGTTAACGGGAATAGCAGAGAAAGATCGCACCACGCGGCAAGTATTGATTGCTGGATGCTGATGGCGACTTTTTTTGCCACGGCATCTTCGTGAATGCTGTCTCAGTAACCGCTGCGCAGCTTTGCACAACATTGTTACTGGATAAACGGGGATCATCATATGCAAATTGGTATGATTAAACCCCGGCATAACGGTGATTGGCTCCTCTGTGTTCCGCGTGACCTTTCGCCGCTGCCGTTGGAGTAATAATACAAGTACTTGCAGCACTCAAAGGATTGAGGTCCTTAGCCACATGTTCAGGGCAGCCGGTCACTCGGTTCTACTCCCTCACTCGGTTCTACCCCCCCCCCCCCCCCCCCCCCGCACACAAAACACGTTCCTTGAATCTTTGCTCGGATCAAAGATAAACAGGAACTCTTTGCTCAATTCCCTGCAAGCAAATAAATAATGATATAAAGATTTCGGTATGGAGCAAACCCTACGCGCTGCAAAGATGGTTACATTCCCACTTGTCAAGTAGGCTATATTCGTCCTGTAATGTTACGCTATCACGTATAAGTTTGGGGCAAAAAGATTGGTGTCTCAGGCACCGCGCGGATCAATTCTTACCCCCCCCCCCCCCCCGACCACCACCGGAATCATAAATCTTTATTGCCACCGCCGGGAGGGTAAGCGTTCATCCCCGTTCGCGTGAGTGTTTGAGTGATTATTACACCATAACTCTCGCAATCATTAACGGGATCTCATGAAATTTTCAGGACATTTCGGGTATAGGCGAGGAAAGAATCGATTTGATTTTGGTTGCGGATCCGGAACATGATCCGGTTTCAAGGACGTCATCAAGGAATATTCGCAAATATACAGTCACTTATGCACGAATGAACCTGGGAATATGGGCCGAATACGTGAATGCATCCCACAATAGGGACGCCCCGATCCCACCCCACCACCAACACATAGCGGAGGCTTGCATTCCGGTGGCTGATTTATAGATTTATATATAGATATCGGAATGGGCGGCTTTAAAATGCTTTTCATCTTTTTTTTTATAAAATAAAGCCTTTTGATAGTTTATATTGCATATTCCATGTTCAACTTCAGTTCAAGAAATCCTTATTCGAATTTTTTCTATGTATCACATATTGACATGTACTCCACTGCATACATTAGACAGTTAATATAATATCTGTTTGTAAACTTGTCAAAATGAAATGAAATAATTTTGAATGCAATTCTAGAAATTGTTTATCACACATAATAAACCAGAATTTAACTCATGAAAGCGCACCCGCCAACAAAACAATACAGTCCATGCGACCGCAGCAAAATGAATTTTTTTTTTTCCTAACTCAAGTTTATTGTAGTCTTCAGAAAATTTTGTGGAAATAGATTCAGATGTATTTTTATTAATCCTATACCAAGAGGCAAACAAAACAATCAACATTGAAAACAAAGACAAACATGGATAATATAACCTCCTCTTCCGAGAAAACGAATTCTAAAATTGCTACTCCATAGGGGAAAGGTTAGGCTTGGATGTATGGGGAGGGTGGTATGTTGCTGGTTGTTGCGTGACACCCTGACAGACGGGCGGTCGGTGCCCCCGGGCGGGCGGTTTGGCTTAGGACGTTAACAGAGCTCTCTCGGGACGCCGGGCTGTCATGCCGAGGTGTCAATTGCTCCTTTTTAAATACCGACCAGATTGCTGTGTATGATAATCCGGTCCGCATGCAGTAAACCCTGCACCAATAGGCGGTACAGCAGACAATAGTGAGCGTGTCTCTCCCCGCAGCCTCAGTAGCTTAAATACTGTGTTTTACTGACTCAGAAATGTCGTTAGAATCTCTATATTTATATAATGACAGTAAATATTATATTTTCTATCGATCTATCTATCTTTCTATCTATCTATCTAATATAATCTAATATAATATATTTATTTTATCTATCCTATTAATCTAATCTATCTATCTACGAGGTCAACTTGTAATGAAAGCTAAAACTACCTTATTTTGCTTAAGGATTACTTAACTTCGAGCACACAAATGTGTACATTTTCTAGATAATTTGATAAAGATGCAATAACATCTGAGCAATATCCACGTATAACCTCGAATGTTAATATGATGGATTTCAGTTTTTGTCCAAAAGCGAGAATTTATCCTCAGAGTAAAGGGTTAAAGATTCTTGGTTCTAAGGACTGGAAACACAGGCAGAATCGACAAGATAACATGTACCGGAAAAAAACTCTTAGAGGATCTAAAATATTGAAACATTGCTTTAATGCTTCCTTGTAGGGGAGAGAGGAAGCTAACAGCGAATATAAGGGGAAGTCGAAAAAGTCTTTCAATGAACTTGTAGAAAGTATCAGAATGTACCCGGGCTGAGATGAATCAAATTTATGTTTGTGATGTATTGATTAACGTTTTGCGGGAAATCTTAAGTGCGCCCTTCCTTCTCGTAATTCAACCCTAACAGAATCTAAATTAATCATGATGTTGACGGTTGGAATAACACAATTATAAAACTCGTTGTCATTTGGAGTAACAGAATAATAAAGGTTTACTGGTTCCTTGCAAAATCTAAGCAGCTGATCACGAGTTAATCAGAGACCGCAGGTGTAGAGAACAACATTCATCATTTCAGTTCTGATACCCAGAGTGAGGCTTACTAGTAGTACCCTAAAGGCTCTCCTAAAGGCCCCTTACACAGTGCTGCCACCTTTGTGCCACCTTTGAGCAACCAAAAAATGACCAGAACGCTAAATGGTCGCCTAACCCCAGAAAATCCAGTTTCTGTGTAAATGCTCCATAACCGTTTCAGCGATACTTGTGCCTCCCTTGAACCTCCCAAAATACAGCATAAGGGCATTTTCTTGCCTGCCTTCCCTCTGCTTCCCCTGTGCCACCAGCGCGACCGTTGTGCCTTTATTCTACAACTACGGCAATGCCTGTGCCTCCCTTCTGCCTCCTTAGAGCCACCTTTGAGCAACCCACAACCTCGGCGCCGTTTGTGCGATTGTTTTGAACATGTTCAAAAACTCACGGCGACCATTGCGTCCATGGCGATGTCTGAAACTCCTGTGTACCAACTTTTAACGACCTAGGCAACCATTCTGCCTTCTTTGAGCCTCCTACGACGACCTGGTAAATTTTGTGGTCGCACACGGAAGGCAGAAAGGTCGCTATTCTGTGTAAAGGCCCCTTTACTCAGGGCTGCCACCTTTGTGCCACCTTTGAGCAACCAAAAAATGACCAGAACGCTAAATGGTCGCCTTACCCCAGAAATTCTTGATTCTGTGTAACTGCTCCATGACTGTTTCAGCGACACTTTTGCCTCCCTTGAACCTCCCAAAATGTAGCATTAGGGCATTTTATTGCCTGCCTTCCCTCTGCTTCCCCTGTGCCACAAGCGCTACCACTGTGCCTTCATTCTACAACTACGGCAATGCTTGTGCCTCCCTTCAGCCTCCTTAGAGCCACCTTTGAGCAACCCACAACCTCGGCGCCCTTTGTGCGATTGTTTTGAACATGTTCAAAAACTCACGGCGACCATGGCGTCCATGGCGATGTCTGAAACTCCTGTGTACCACCTTTGAACAACCTAGGCAACCATTCTGCCTTCTTTGAGCCTCCTACGACGACCTGGTAAATGTTGTGGTCGCACACAGGAGGCAGAAAGGTCGCTATTCTGTGTAAAGGCCCCTTAAAGGCTCCTTAACATCGCAAGACATCCTTTCTTTTTCTCAGAGTATATTTTAAGGGGGAATTTACAACTGCATAAACATGCAATAAAGCGTGCCCGGTCAGCATAAAATGATGGCACTGTTACCAGAATCTCTGGCCATGTAAGGTATTTCATACCTGAAAACTGACCATAACGATGTTCACAGTATTATATATATAATTAGGACTTTGAGCTGGTTTTAATGTCCGTAGGTTGAGTGTTAAGATTTCCATGTGTTATGCCTGTTACAGCAATAAGCTAAAGGTCTCCACAGAATTAAGACCAATAAATTTAGCTCACTTGTCAGTTGTTATCAGCAGGTGCCCTATACCCTGCATCGAAGTAGGTAAAAATACACTTCACTTTTCTGTCAAAGGTCTTCGAATCTCTTCTGTTATAGCACTGTGGGACTGTCAAACTTTAGAACAAAATTTGTTACATTTCGAGGAAACACCATCTTTTTACATTCAACATGCACGTCATGGTTACAACATTTTACTTATCCATGAAGTCCTTACCACAAAGCACCCATGTTTATGTAATTTGCCTTGAAACAATTCTTATCCAACACATTGATCCGACTACATTGTCCTCTTCACTACATTTATACCTACGCCGCTTGAGTGTATTTAGAGGTCAGCATGCATTGCGGGAGGTCCGATTTTGACACCAACAATCCTCTAATCCTGTTAGCCGGAGTCTGCGCAGTGTGGATACAAAATGTAATCAGTGTCCTTGTTTTAAGCCGGGCTTATTACAGAATTTGAAGATAAATGTGCTTAAATGCAATCGACATTTCTTCACTCTTGTAATACGGTCTTACACAGGAAGTTTTGTTATTCATGTAACCAAATCCAAAGATACGGAAATAGCAAAAGTAAGATAAGTGCAGTGTAATATTTGTAGGTCAAGAAGAAGGTTCGAGTAATGTTTTGTCTTCGTTTAATTACCGGCGTTGGTTTATTTGTCTGCATATTTGTGTTTGTTTATCTGTTAGCAACATTACGCAAAAGGTTATTTATGGATTTTGATAATATTTTTAAGGGAAAATGCTGCATTTTTGACCATGCTATAAGGCACTCCCTTAGTGCTTTTCTAGTTTTATAATTATTTATATGTAGATATATTGATGAGGTATGACATCTTTCTCTGCAGGCTTCTCGAAACCCTGGCCGTCTGGACAAAACGGAACTTGGTCGGCAATGGAACGCTCTACAAGGAAAACCATTCCCACCGGAACTCACTGAGAAGTGTAGGAAAGAGGTTGACGAATTTGTACGGATTCTAGAACTAGAAGGGGTCACGGTCCAGCGACCAGAACCAATCGACTGGAACGAGATCGGGGAACTCAAGACGCCTGACTTTACGGAGGGAGGTTGGGCCCTTGAGTGTGCATCCTTAATTCTTTGTCCTCCGTTGACACCGCCCTCCGCTCAGCAATAGGGATTGCAGCCCGTACTTGGGACAATAGGTTCCTCAGTGTTTTTGATTCAGCTCTATACAGTCCACAGCTTATGATTAAAGGTGCCCATTCTTATATTATAGCTTTCCCTATCTGTCCATTATTTAGCATTTTGAAGTCCCAAAACACGACAAAATTAAAATGAAGACTTATTAAACTATTTTAATATTATTAGACTACATAACAACACAGTCATGACATGATTATATTTTGTTCAACAGAAATGATGTTCCGAAAGATAAGTTGTTTATTATTGCGCAATAAATATTTTATTTCAAAACATATTTTACAATTAGAATCAAAATCGTGGTTTTGATGTTCTAGGAACAACTGAACATTCTGTAATGTCCGAATCTGTGACTCTCAGAAAATGTAAAGATATGGAGGGCCTAAGGTCCGGATTCAGAGTGCTTTCTGCCTTGGTAGACAATCGAAATTACCGACGATATCTCTCGATTTATGGAGCAATAAGAAAAAAATTGCCCCGCCCTCCCCCCTTAGGACACTCTTTGCATCATTTCCGACATTTCAAATGCAAAAACGTGTATATCAGAGGCGTGGCCAAGGAGGAGTTCCGTGACAACTGTGAGGTGCCACCACCTTCAATTATTATATAGTTTGGATATTATACATGATGTACAGTGTTCTCTCCTTGAAAGATGATGGTATCGTCTAAGATTTCTTTGTGAAAAACATCTCCTTAACCTTATACAAAGTGGAAATAGACTTGCACCGGACGCGATCAGTGCAATCTTTAGTACGAAAAGGGTCTTATTTATTTGTGATTCATGGCAAATACACCATCCGTCCTTAAGTGCTAGTCTTCGCGCATGCGCAGCGTCATTAACAGAGACATGAGCGAAAAAAGAGACATAGTACCTGTTTGCCGGTATGGCTAAGAAAATTTTATGTTCAACTAAACTGAACTCACCTAAACAATGTATAAAATGTTATCTAAATATCTAAAAAGGTTATATTATTAAAGAATTGATAAAAATAGCGATTATAAACCCTGTTATTTCTTTGTCCGAGTCCAAACTTGAGTCCTCGAGGTTCGAGTCCAAGTCCACCTAATTCATGTCCAAGTCATCTGAAACCAAAGTCCTAGTTCGATTCCAATAAAATTGAGATGACCATAAGTATTGTTATGTTAGTTTACTCATGTTTTTAACTTTATATGTACTTCCAGTGCAGAGCTAAAGCCTGGTATATTATTTACTTTTGTATATATTTAGTTTTTTTGTTAATATTTTACACATGTATTTTAATAACTTTATAATACGTGACAGAGCCTCCTTCTACGGGACTTTAGATGGACTCGGTCTGATTGCTCAAGTCCTGGCCTCCGAGTCCCAGCACAAGTCCGAGTACAGGGCCGTCGAGTCCAAGTCCCAAGAAAGTGGACTCGGGTCATCCATCACTGATCCACAAAATTCATCACTTAAATACAATTCAGATACTTTTGTTTGTACTGTCTACGTAATTATATACCACTGTTTTACGTCTTTGTGTTTGCGATGTATAATTAATCCTTGTTCCATATCCTTGACAGGATTCCTGAATTCTTGTCCACGTGACAGCCTCGTTGTGGTCGGCAGTGACATCATAGAGTCTACCATGTCATGGCGGTGCCGGTATTTCCAGAATAGAGCTTTCAAGAAATTATGTTTGGACTACTTCCAGAGGGGGGCAAAATGGACGTGCGCGCCTCAGCCAATTATGACAGATGAAGCTCTCTACAGAGAGGTATTATTGTTTGGTTTAATTTTTACTTTGTATATAAAAGAGACCGTATTCACCTCGATCAGAAGGCATTCTGACAAGATAACAAACATGGACCCATGAGTTTCTCGAATCGATTATTGTGATTGGTTGATCTCGACCTTTATTTGCTGAATATATATTTTATTTGGGCTTGTATTGTCTAACATCTTAATTTTACTAAAATGCTATTTTTGAAAATATCTTGGGCATGCAGGTCAATTGTTCTTGAACATTGCATTTTTAGCTATGGTAACACAAATCAGGATTGTACCAAATTATGTTTTCGCAATCACTTTGTGTAACAGTTACAATTTTAGATATAACCTTGCATATTATTTCCAGTCTCAAATCACAGTTGTCCTAGGACACCATTTGCACATTGAGAATAAAACACCAAGTGTATTTTTTTCTCCAAACTACTCCCTAGACAAATTGCACGTTGACTATATTATTTTCTCTGTAACTACCTCTTAGAAAACTTGCACGTTAACTGTTTTTTTTTCTTCAGAACTACCCCCTAGACATGTTGCACGTTAACTGTTTCTTTTTTCTCCAGAACTACCCCCTGGACAACTTGCACGTTAACATTTTTTTTCTCCAGAACTACCCCCTGGACAACTTGCATGTTAACTGTATTATTTTCTCCAGGACTACCCCCTAGACAACTTGCACGTTAGCTGTATTATTTTTTCCCGAACTACCTTCTAGACAACTTGCACGTTAACGGGTTCTTTTCTCCAGAACTACCCCTAGACAACTTGCACGTTAGCTGTATTATTTTTTCCCGAACTACCTACTAGACAAATTGCACGTTAACGGTTTTTTTTCTCCAGAACTACCCCCTAGACAACTTGCACGTTAGCTGTATTATTTTTCCCCGAACTATCTTCTAGACAACTTGCACGTTAACGGTTTTTTTTCTTCAGGACCACCCCCTAGACAACTTGCACGTTAGCTGTATTATTTTTTCCCGAACTACCTTCTAGACAACTTGCACGTTAACGGTTTTTTTTCTCCAGAACTACCCCCTAGACAACTTGCACGTTAGCTGTTTTATTTTTTCCCGAACTACCTTCTAGACAACTTGCACGTTAACGGTTTTTTTCTTCAGGACCACCCCCTAGACAACTTGCACGTTAGCTGTAATATTTTTTCCCGAACTACCTCCTAGACAACTTGCACGTTAACGGTTTTTTCTTTCTCCAGGACTACCCCCTAGACAACTTGCACGTTAGCTGTATTATTTTTTCCCGAACTACCTTCTAGACAACTTGCACGTTAACTGTATAATTTTCTCTAGAACTACTCCCTGGTATTTTTTCTCAGAAGCACCCCTATACATTCTGTACGTTGACTGTATTCTAGCCCCAGAACTACCCTCTCGATCTGTATTCTGTCTTTTTTCTTCAGGACAGCTTCCTAGACAAACTTCAATTGTTTTCTTTTTCCAGAATTCTTTTGATAACTTCAATTGTTTCTTTCTAGAACCATCATCGGATCACTTCAGTTGTTAAATTTTGTTCTTTTTCCAGAATTACCCCCTTGATATTTACTTTCAGTTCTTTTTCAGAACTACCCGCTGGACAACCTGGAGCTACTGACAGAGCAGGTTAAGAGTGGCCGGTATTTACTGAAGGAGACACAGCCCTGTTTTGATGCTGCCGACGTCCTGAGAGCAGGGAAGGACATTTTTGTTCAGCTCAGTCACGTGAGTCCTCCGCACACCGCACTCATCCATTTAAAGTGGGTTACTGTTTGTCTCAACTAAGACACACAGAGATGCGCACACACAGAACATAAATCTATTTTTTGGCTTCTGTGACTCAGGGGTAGAGTACAGGACTCAAAGCTGGGAGGTCCCAATTTGGATTTTTGCGATGGGACTCACCATAAGTACTAACAAACAGATCATCTCGCCCGAGTTCGATTATGGGCAACATCCACGCATATTTAATAAGGTCAGGGGTCACTTAGCTTCTTTGTGATGTCGCCGCGATAACTTACGAAGAATATGAAAAAAGATTGATAAAACTCGTCAGGAATGTTTATCAATAAAATATTTCGCGTAAGTTTGAATATCAGCAAAATCCATGCGTATTTAATGAGGTCAGAGGTCACCGCACTTTGGAGGTACTTTAGTGGCTCTCAAAAATACTATGGATATTCATGAAACTCATTATACATATTTACCAATAGAGTTTCTCAATTACATTATCATCAAAATTCACGCATATTTAATGAGGTAAGAGGTCACCAGATACACGACGGCGTATTATGCACGTTTGCGGTGCTCTTGTTATTATATAATATAATATAATATGTTCCACCTGTATCCGGATACGCATCAATATTTAATGGGCCTTTCGGTTCAGTATTTTCGCATAAGCATGCTAACAGACAACCAGTCCATACAGACATACACGTGTTAAATAAGAACCTCTTTGACGAAGGCAGAAAGAAATCACAGCGCAAGAATACATATTCTCCGCAACAGTCAGTGTATGTGACAAAGAGCACGGGGTCTAATTATATCTTTTTCTGATGAATTCAACGTGACAACTAGTCGCGACATTTCAGCCTAGAAACCTTGCAGTTGAGATCGGTTGTAATTCTTGGAAAACCCGCCTCCATCACATTGAGTGTCACGTTCCTCATTTTCTTCTCCAAGTATACGATACGTGGTGTTATTAATCACACTTCTCTTGCTTTGTGTATTCATTGCTTCCCACAATTCCCGCCAGAGAGTGTAGGAAGTTCTGATACTCAATGCTTCCCACGCCTCTTGTTACTTGTAGCAGGCCGAGTTTTTGTTTTCACCCCATATGCTGCTTAGCATTGTGGTCATTTAAAATTATCTTACTTTTTGTTTGTATATCCTCGCTATTTACTAAAAAATAAAGATATTATTAATCCATTAGAGAAAAATGTTTTAAATCAAATCGGTCAAACGTCAATGTCATAAGCATCGTGAACCCAGACTGATCCGCACACGACCTCTGGTCATCTAGCCTCTCTGTTTGTTTTCACCACCTTACCGAAAAAGAGTGTTAGAGAATTTTTATGAAACTTTTTTTTATTCAAGCGTTGTCGAAGGTTTGTGCTCTCTAATTGCGTTCCAGGGTGGACTGGAAGTTTCCCGGTGGGACGATGACGAAAAACAAGATCTTGATACCTGTGGGCATAAACAAAATATCGGTGTCGATGCGGTGATGGTATTAAAATCGGGCCGCTTTCACTTAGTTATCCAGGGCCTTTTTTCCATCCTAGCCCGCCCCAGTGCTGGCTATACTTTACAATAACATCCCACTCAGCTGTCATCCACGCTAACGTATCACGCTAATGGTCATTGGCCGTCATTGGAACGCTAACATTGATAGCGATAACGGTCGTGTATGATGTCACGTGGCCGAGCAGTACGCAAATTATGCTGAGTGTGTTTGTTCAATGACCGCAAATAATCCACTGAATACACTTAATTGATTTAATAAATAATGAGACACTCCATAAAGGTCATCCTTCCATTGATGGATGGTATGTAATGCAAACACTGTCATTAATAGGTCAACACTGACCATGCCTGGACACGGTAAATGGGGTCCAAAATTCATCATCTATATGGAACTAGCCGGCTGTTAGCTTTCATCCGGTCATATCAAAGCCATTCCATTATCGGCTTGCTTTCGCTCAGAGTTTGGCCTGTCTGCAAGTCCCATTATACGTAAATAAAGGGGTATAAATAGAAAATACAATGGGATCTGGTGATCAGATTACGTGAGAGGGTCGGTTATGCTTATTTAACATACCTCGGGTTTATGATATATGCCACAGTTATATGCCCAATGTTATATGTAAAATATTTATTTATATGTTACACATATTGTGAATCGTAAACGGTTGCCTAGCAACGCCATCGGGTGATGCTAAGATGTAAAAGAAAATACACTGGACCACGTGAGCTATGGACCCTATGTTACATTATGCACAGCTATATGGCAGCACGTCTTCGTGGAAAATAACATACCAGCTAACTAAGGCACTGTGTCTCTCCCAGCAGCCCGTCTACCGGGGTACCAATTATTGATCCGGCCAGCTGCTGAGGTAGAGCATCTCATCTTAATGCTCTTCTGAACATGGACATTCATTCAATGTGCGCAAGGGATATGGATTAATCTAATTGGCTCAAATACAGAAATGCTCTTTCCTTTCCTTTAAACCAGCAATTCAACCACCCTTTCTATAAGACTGACTTGTGTGATTTCTTGCTTTCTCTCTAAACATGTTAATGAACTCTTGGCTATTCCTTTTTCAGAAAATTCATTATACAGCCTTTGTGACGGATATATGTTCATGTTTATCTACCAGCTGTTAGTTGACACAGCAGTTTTGAAAAATAGGGGAAAAACAGGTAACCAAAGGGGGTGGTTGCTTGTGTGTGTAAATAAGCTGAAAGATCACTAGTTGCAAAACACATTTTGCAAAACTCAGGTTCGTCTGACTTGCCGCCAGATGTCCTTGTTGAATGTGTTTGGATAATTTGTGAAGCGGCGGGGGGGGGGGGGGGGGTTACCCCTCACATTCTGTTAAGACGTGTATATAAGATAAACGAACACCTTGTGTGCGGGATCGGCGTTTCTGGCCTATATATGTAGGAGGGTCAAGGGATTACCTTTTGTAGATAGACATCAGATACCCGAATAGGCCGCTTTAAGAGCCATCAGAGTTGCCTGAAGCCATGGTCAGGTTCCTTGTGGAACACCCCTACGTAATGATAAGCTTTAAATTTGGCCGATATTGGATATACCTGTCGAATATTTATACAGTCGATCCCACTAAATACGGTCGATCCCACTTTATTGAAATTTCCGCTTAATTGAAACCGTTCCCATAATGAGTTCCGATACGTCCCCTATCTTTTTTGTATTAAATTGAAAAAAAATGGTAACGCATTTATCTGAAAACTAGGGTCCACCTTCAGTTAAAATAAAACATATAAGAGACAACAGAACGTTGGGTACAGATACTATTCGACTTAAATTATGATTTTTAAATATTTGGTCCGAGAAACGTTGTCAATGTCATTTATGCTAACCCAATATGAAGAAAGGTCCTTTTCTTTATTCGAATAAGTATATGGCACGAAGCTCCTGCTCATGGCATTAACCTGCATGTTTGTGTGAGTTTGTGTTTGTTTTATGTCACATGACAGCGAGTGCATCACTTATGTTTTTATTAGAAAACCTTGGAATATTTACAATGGGTCATTTATCTATCGCATTGGAATATGATACACATACATACTAATATATAAGACTTTTGACTAGCTTAACATAAAACTACATGTAGTCACAACGTTTTGGAAAAGTTACAATGGGTCATTTATCTATCGCATTGAAATATGATACACATACATACTAATATATAAGACTTTTGACTAGCTTAACATAAAACTACATGTAGTCACAACGTTTTGGAAAGTTACAATGGGTCATTTATCTATCGCATTGGAATATGATACACATACATACTAATATATAAGACTTTTGACTAGCTTAACATAAAACTACATGTTGTCACAACGTTTTGGAAAAGTTACAATGGGTCATTTATCTATCGCATTGGAATGTGACACACATACTTACCAATGTGATGTATTGTCCGTTCTATTCTAACATTACGATTATCATTTTAATCATATCGTTTTTCTGGAGGGGATGTTGGCCAATGGTACTGAACATTCATTATCTGAAATTAAATTTACTCATGGTTGAAAGATTTTATATATATATATATATATATATATGTTAATATTTTATATTTTCAGGTAACAAACCGTCTCGGTGTAGAATGGTTAAGGCGACATTTAGGGCCAGACTTCCGGGTACATACACTCCAGTTTCTGGATGCCAACTGTTATCACATAGACGCCACCTTCCTCATACTCAGTAAGTCCTGTGCTGTATATAACAAACACGGCATCTTCCTCATACTCAGTAAGTCCTGTGCTGTATATAACAAACACGGCATCTTCCTCATACTCAGTAAGTCCTGCGTGTATATAACAAACACGGCATCTTCCTCATACTCAGTAAGTCCTGTGCTGTATAACATGCACGGCATCTTCCTCATACTCAGTAAGTCCTGTGCTGTATATAACAAACACGGCATCTTCCTCATACTCAGTAAGTCCTGTGCTGTATATAACAAACACGGCATCTTCCTCATACTCAGTAAGTCCTGTGCTGTATATAACAAACACGGCATCTTCCTCATACTCAATAAGTCCTGTGCTGTATAACAAACACGGCATCTTCCTCATACTCAGTAAGTCCTGTGCTGTATAACAAACACGGCATCTTCCTCATACTCAGTAAGTCCTGTGCTGTATAACAAACACGGCATCTTCCTCATACTCAGTAAGTCCTGTGCTGTATAACAAACACGGCATCTTCCTCATACTCAGTAAGTCCTGTGCTGTATATAACAAACACGGCATCTTCCTCATACTCAGTAAGTCCTGTGCTGTATATAACAAACACGGCATCTTCCTCATACTCAGTAAGTCCTGTGCTGTATAACAAACACGGCATCTTCCTCATACTCAGTAAGTCCTGTGCTGTATATAACAAACACAGCATCTTCCTCATACTCAGTAAGTCCTGTGCTGTATAACATGCACGGCATCTTCCTCATACTCAGTAAGTCCTGTGCTGTATATAACAAACACGGCATCTTCCTCATACTCAGTAAGTCCTGTGCTGTATATAACATGCACGGCATCTTCCTCATACTCAGTAAGTCCTGTGCTGTATAACAAACACGGCATCTTCCTCATACTCAGTAAGTCCTGTGCTGTATAACAAACACTGCATCTTCCTCATACTCAGTAAGTCCTGTGCTGTATATAACAAACACGGCATCTTCCTCATACTCAGTAAGTCCTGTGCTGTATAACAAACACGGCATCTTCCTCATACTCAGTAAGTCCTGTGCTGTATAACATGCACGGCATCTTCCTCATACTCAGTAAGTCCTGTGCTGTATAACATGCACAGCATCTTCCTCATACTCAGTAAGTCCTGTGCTGTATAACAAACACGGCATCTTCCTCATACTCAGTAAGTCCTGTGCTGTATAACAAACACGGCATCTTCCTCATACTCAGTAAGTCCTGTGCTGTATAACAAACACTGCATCTTCCTCATACTCAGTAAGTCCTGTGCTGTATAACATGCACGGCATCTTCCTCATACTCAGTAAGTCCTGTGCTGTATAACATGCACGGCATCTTCCTCATACTCAGTAAGTCCTGTGCTGTATAACATGCACGGCATCTTCCTCATACTCAGTAAGTCCTGTGCTGTATAACAAACACTGCATCTTCCTCATACTCAGTAAGTCCTGTGCTGTATAACATGCACGGCATCTTCCTCATACTCAGTAAGTCCTGTGCTGTATAACATGCACGGCATCTTCCTCATACTCAGTAAGTCCTGTGCTGTATAACAAATACGGCATCTTCCTCATACTCAGTAAGTCCTGTGCTGTATAACAAACACGGCATCTTCCTCATACTCAGTAAGTCCTGTGCTGTATAACAAACACTGCATCTTCCTCATACTCAGTAGGTCCTGTGCTGTATAACAAACACGGCATCTTCCTCATACTCAGTAAGTCCTGTGCTGTATATAACAAACACTGCATCTTCCTCATACTCAGTAAGTCCTGAGCTGTATAACAAACACTGCATCTTCCTCATACTCAGTAAGTCCTGTGCTGTATATAACAAACACGGCATCTTCCTCATACTCAGTAAGTCCTGTGCTGCATAACAAACACTGCATCTTCCTCATACTCAGCAAGTCCTGTGCTGTATATAACAAACACGGCATCTTCCTCATACTCAGTAAGTCCTGTGCTGTATAACAAACACGGCATCTTCCTCATACTCAGTAAGTCCTGTGTTGTATATAACAAACACGGCATCTTCCTCATACTCAGTAAGTCCTGTGCTGTATAACATGCACGGCATCTTCCTCATACTCAGTAAGTCCTGTGCTGTATATAACAAACACTGCATCTTCCTCATACTCAGTAAGTCCTGTGATGTATAACAAACACGGCATCTTCCTCATACTCAGTAAGTCCTGTGCTGTATATAACAAACACGGCATCTTCCTCATACTCAGTAAGTCCTGTGCTGTATAACAAACACGGCATCTTCCGCATACTCAGTAAGTCCTGTGCTGTATAACATGCACGGCATCTTCCTCATACTCAGTAAGTCCTGTGCTGTATAACAAACACGGCATCTTCCTCATACTCAGTAAGTCCTGTGCTGTATAACAAACACGGCATCTTCCTCATACTCAGTAAGTCCTGTGCTGTATAACAAACACTGCATCTTCCTCATACTCAGTAAGTCCTGTGCTGTATATAACAAACACGGCATCTTCCTTATACTCAGTAAGTCCTGTGCTGTATATAACAAACACTGCATCTTCCTCATACTCAGTAAGTCCTGTGCTGTATATAACAAACACGGCATCTTCCTCATACTCAGTAAGTCCTGTGCTGTATATAACAAACACGGCATCTTCCTCATACTCAGTAAGTCCTGTGCTGTATAACAAACACGGCATCTTCCGCATACTCAGTAAGTTCTGTGCTGTATAACAAACACGGCATCTTCCTCATTCTCAGTAAGTCCTGTGCTGTATAACAAACACGGCATCTTCCTCATACTCAGTAAGTCCTGTGCTGTATATAACAGACACGGCATCTTCCTCATACTCAGTAGGTCCTGTGCTGTATATAACAAACAATGCATCTTCCTCATACTCAGTAAGTCCTGTGCTGTATAACAAACACGGCATCTTCCTCATACTCAGTAAGTCCTGTGCTGTATAACAAACACGGCATCTTCCTCATACTCAGTAAGTCCTGTGCTGTATATAACATGCACGGCATTTTCCTCATACTCAGTAAGTCCTGTGCTGTATAACAAACACGGCATCTTCCTCATACTCAGTAAGTCCTGGGCTGTATATAACCAACACGGCATCTTCCTCATACTCAGTAAGTCCTGTGCTGTATAACATGCACGGCATCTTCCTCATACTCAGTAAGTCCTGTGCTGTATATAACAAACACGGCATCTTCCTCATACTCAGTAAGTCCTGTGCTGTATAACATGCACGGCATCTTCCTCATACTCAGTAAGTCCTGTGCTGTATAACAAATACGGCATCTTCCTCATACTCAGTAAGTCCTGTGCTGTATAACAAACACGGCATCTTCCTCATACTCAGTAAGTCCTGTGCTGTATAACAAACACTGCATCTTCCTCATACTCAGTAAGTCCTGTGCTGTATAACAAACACGGCATCTTCCTCATACTCAGTAAGTCCTGTGCTGTATATAACAAACACTGCATCTTCCTCATACTCAGTAAGTCCTGAGCTGTATAACAAACACTGCATCTTCCTCATACTCAGTAAGTCCTGTGCTGTATATAACAAACACGGCATCTTCCTCATACTCAGTAAGTCCTGTGCTGCATAACAAACACTGCATCTTCCTCATACTCAGCAAGTCCTGTGCTGTATATAACAAACACGGCATCTTCCTCATACTCAGTAAGTCCTGTGCTGTATAACAAACACGGCATCTTCCTCATACTCAGTAAGTCCTGTGTTGTATATAACAAACACGGCATCTTCCTCATACTCAGTAAGTCCTGTGCTGTATAACATGCACGGCATCTTCCTCATACTCAGTAAGTCCTGTGCTGTATATAACAAACACTGCATCTTCCTCATACTCAGTAAGTCCTGTGATGTATAACAAACACGGCATCTTCCTCATACTCAGTAAGTCCTGTGCTGTATATAACAAACACGGCATCTTCCTCATACTCAGTAAGTCCTGTGCTGTATAACAAACACGGCATCTTCCGCATACTCAGTAAGTCCTGTGCTGTATAACATGCACGGCATCTTCCTCATACTCAGTAAGTCCTGTGCTGTATAACAAACACGGCATCTTCCTCATACTCAGTAAGTCCTGTGCTGTATAACAAACACGGCATCTTCCTCATACTCAGTAAGTCCTGTGCTGTATAACAAACACTGCATCTTCCTCATACTCAGTAAGTCCTGTGCTGTATATAACAAACACGGCATCTTCCTTATACTCAGTAAGTCCTGTGCTGTATATAACAAACACTGCATCTTCCTCATACTCAGTAAGTCCTGTGCTGTATATAACAAACACGGCATCTTCCTCATACTCAGTAAGTCCTGTGCTGTATATAACAAACACGGCATCTTCCTCATACTCAGTAAGTCCTGTGCTGTATAACAAACACGGCATCTTCCGCATACTCAGTAAGTTCTGTGCTGTATAACAAACACGGCATCTTCCTCATTCTCAGTAAGTCCTGTGCTGTATAACAAACACGGCATCTTCCTCATACTCAGTAAGTCCTGTGCTGTATATAACAGACACGGCATCTTCCTCATACTCAGTAGGTCCTGTGCTGTATATAACAAACAATGCATCTTCCTCATACTCAGTAAGTCCTGTGCTGTATAACAAACACGGCATCTTCCTCATACTCAGTAAGTCCTGTGCTGTATAACAAACACGGCATCTTCCTCATACTCAGTAAGTCCTGTGCTGTATATAACATGCACGGCATTTTCCTCATACTCAGTAAGTCCTGTGCTGTATAACAAACACGGCATCTTCCTCATACTCAGTAAGTCCTGGGCTGTATATAACCAACACGGCATCTTCCTCATACTCAGTAAGTCCTGTGCTGTATAACATGCACGGCATCTTCCTCATACTCAGTAAGTCCTGTGCTGTATATAACAAACACGGCATCTTCCTCATACTCAGTAAGTCCTGTGCTGTATAACAAACACGGCATCTTCCTCATACTCAGTAAGTCCTGTGCTGTATAACATGCACGGCATCTTCCTCATACTCAGTAAGTCCTGTGCTGTATAACAAACACGGCATCTTCCTCATACTCAGTAAGTCCTGTGCTGTATAACAAACACGGCATCTTCCTCATACTCAATAAGTCCTGTGCTGTATAACAAACACGGCATCTTCCTCATACTCAGTAAATCAATATCATCCGTTACGGGGGATTATTATTGATGTAATACTAGAACGATGCGTGATTTCCCGGTGTGCCACGGAAATATAAAATAAAATTCGCTTACATCATATTTAATGGAGTGTTTCTAGTTTTATATATATATATATATATATATATATATATATATATATATATATATATATATGCATTTTATTATTTTAATATAAAAAAACTTAGAATGGGGAACTGGGCATTGCCCTGTGCCGTAAATGTTGACCCAAATGTAATTTACCCACTGTTGCCCCTTAGGCTCTGTTTCCCGTTAATCACCCAACGATTTAACTACTGGCTTGTCACTCTCATTAGATCTATTTACAGTTTGACCATCTAGGAATCGATACCCCGACATTATCGAAAATTGTCCTGTACAACCCGTTTCATTGGTTTCTACTGCCTGCTTAACACTGTGTTCAGTACGTCAACGTCCAGCATTCACTGTCGGCGTTACATTGAGTTGAGAAAACATCAGCGTCCAACATTCACTGTCGGCGTTACATTGAGTTGAGAAAACATCAGCGTCCAAAATTCACTGTCGGCGTTACATTGAGTTGAGAAAACATCAGCGTTCAACATTCAGTGCCGGCGTTACAATGTGTTAAGAATAAATCAACGTCCAACATTCACTGTCGGCGTTATATTGAGTCAGTCCATCAGCGTCCAGAACTCATTGTCGGCGTTACATTGAGTCAGTTCATAAACGTCCATAATTGCATTGACCCTTTTAGAAAAGTTTACACTCGGATAATTTTAAGGAAACGAATACAGCCAGTTCTAATGAAAAGCTAGAAATCGGTAAAAATAACCGTTTCGTGTTCAAATTAAACTTTTATATGCGAGTCTGGTAACTGATTTTATTTAAAAAAACAAGGATCTTTTAATTTGGAGAAATTACATTTAATTCTAACATATAAGTGTGGGTTGATATATTTTTCATTATTGGAACGATATATTTCATTTAAATATACATGACTTTTGACTAGCCTAACATAAAACTTGAAACTAGTCACAACGTTTTAACTATATTTGTAAGTACCCCTCCCCCCTCATGTATTTGACCATCGATTTTAAGGCATGTGTATATATATGCAAGATCAGCATAAAATTGACATTTCTCCCCTATTTTACCTCATGAGTTATATGTGGTCATTTTGGTTTGCCATAATTCCTTAAAGATTCCAGAGAACGTAGCGACCTAATGAAACAATGATTCTCATTAACATTTTAAAAATTGGGTCACTGTAATGTACATTTTCTCAGTTTGTATGAATTTTAAGTTGTATTGCTGGAACTCAGAAATTATGACAAGCAAATTGTTAACATTGTACAAATCTAAATTGTCAAACAAAGAGGCTTCTTGAGGAATCCGAGTAAAATATGCTGGGAGACCTGAACTTCAAACTTTAGATAACGTACCTCGGTAATGATTAAATGGATCTATTCTGAACTTGAGTAAATTTATTGACAATCGATAGCCCTTGTAGCTAGTCAAGACTGGTGGTGCAGTGTACATTTTCTTTACTTTTACGCAATTTTAATTATATATTTAAGACTTAGGGAGTATAATGGACATGTCACAAAAGGGGCCCAGCAAACATTTTTCAACTTTTAATGCACGAAAATAATGAACGTGCAACATTCACACATATCTTTCCATCACCACTGGAAAAGTTTGAAGAAAATCCATTTGATAAATTTTTCACAACTGCTGTAGACGCAGTTGCAAAAAGTAAAATTTACAGATTTTGATAGAATATCTCAGTGACTCAGGTCAGCTGAGGGTCATGATCCCCGTGTTTTTTTTTTACCGCTTTTCACTATCAGATAGTAAGATACGTGTAGTGACGTACAAGATAACATGTTCTAGTGGTCATGCTTATCGAGGCGATCAATTGTTGAAAACTAGTTTTGCACTTGTTTTTCACTTGTCCAATCAAACATTAAGTTCACAAGTGTTTTAAAAGATTGGTGTATCACGTTTCCTGTTCTCTCGGTGAACATTTTATGACTAAATTGTTTGAATAGCCTACCTTTTAGTCTCCCCATGCGTGATCCCACGTTAAATATATCAAAATGTTAGACCTCTGGCTCAGGCGCCATTTATAAACACTTTCAGATCATCTTATAGTCCTCTCAACTTAAAATCGTATCCAATACCTCTTCAGGTATTCAGAACCCAGAATCATGTATTTCCTCTTCAGTGTGAATTTGAATGTCATGCTTCCTGGCCAGGTGCTTATTGAAAAGTAAAGAAATTTATAACGTGTAGGTTAAGTGTCATACGTAATGTGTCATATTGAGGAGTGTTTCAATATTCTAATCCACCGTATGGTCACAGATAAAAAATGGTACGCTTTAGATATTCACTTGTGTACATTTATGTATCAGAGGCAATGGACTTCAACCGTGGAATATTTAAATTTCACATTTGTGGACACTGACGTTAATTTATGTATAAATATATAAGGTTGGTTCAACGGCCTGAAAAAGTTCGTGGGATTTTCCACTTACAAACCAAAGAATTATCGCAGCAAACGCGATATAATGTAAACACATAAATGACAGTGCCACGCGTTTTCTGTTGAAATTAATTGCGAACCTTTTACTTACTAGCGACCTACCTGACAGGACCCCAAACCAACTACAGGTAAAACCAAATGCCTTACACGATTATTGCATGTAAAATACTGTCTGGCTATTCACTGAAATGTCAGAGGTATAAAGTGTGTGGTCTAACAGACCATTCACAAACGGTCATCTGGACGTTACAGATAAGCCGTTTGTATATCAGTCGCATGCAACTAGAGGCCCACCTGCTAAAAATCGTGAGATTCGTGGAAAAGGCCTTCTGATCTGGCATACATTACCACAAGGCCGACGTGTTCTGTATAAACACGCTCATGTCCAAATTGTCACGAGCCAGCGTTTGGGTCCCGAAGAAACCAATGTACTATCTGCTGCCGAGCCGGGAGGGAGGCGTCTCACGCCATTTTCTATATATAGCCTGCCGCTACGTATTGACTGAATGGTAATCCTATACAATGAGATATGGGACAGGTCAAATGTCCCATTGTGTTGGTGGTCAGTTGCCGTTCTTTGCCAGCTATTCATTTTGGCAATAACTTTAATGCGACTGATTGAAGACATTATAAATTTATGCTTGAACCAAGACTGTTGATACTTTATTGGACCAACACGCCAAAACTGCCTGAGACCGGTTCAGGCCAGACTCGACTTAGGCTAGTTTTATCTAGTTCCAGTGACGTTTTCTTGTCTTTTATTATTTATGATAATAGACACATGTATTCGCAATGCACGCATGACCCAGAAGGTTATTTAACCATGTTTCTTAATTATAAACCAATGATCTGGAAATATAAATACTCCCGAAAGGAGAAATATCTGGATGAGTTTAAATACTGGTATGATACAAATAATTAAACCTGTTAACCTCTTACTATACTGAATGTCGTTGCAGCAACAAGGTGGGTATCTGTTAAGTCTTCCTGACTTTGTGTCAGAATATTTATGGCAGAAGACCAAAGTTGAAGCACGGAATCTTTTGCAAATCCTATTCATTGTATTATATTATATTATATTATATTATATTATATTATATCAGTGGAATGTAAAGAGAGTGAGCATTGTATATACATCTCATCACATATTTTTTATGATTCTGTATTCAAAACATTACTTCAATAAATCATTTATTTTTGTGTGACCGTTTCTTACCTACCAAGCGGTTCACTATATTATAACTCCATGTCTGGCGGCAGATAACATTTCCTTCCCGCCATACTTCCGTCGTCGGAAAAAGACGGGATTATATCCATCTTTGGTTTGCATATTTCCAAAAAAAATAACATTCAAATGAAAAAATGTAAAAATAATGATGTCTTTATTTCATTAACAGCTTTTGTTTTTCAGAACCAGGAGTAGCCCTATTGAACCCTGTTCGACCTCCAATTGCCCTTGACGGAGAGCTGACGACATTCTCCAAGTACTTCCGGAGCAATGGTTGGGAGGTAGTTGAATGTCCAGAACCAACAGTACCTAAAGGAAGTAAGTGGTTTATCCCGTTTTCGCACACTGACTAATGAGACAGCGATAGATAAAGTTCGGATAGGTAATTATACAATCATGGATCGAAATTAAGCCCGCCCAGTTGGCCTAGGCGAATCAAATACCTTATGAGCTAGTGAAAATTTGTTAATTTTTTTAAGGCTAGGTCCTCCACAGAAATTTATAAAACAATGAGAACGCATTATAAAACATTAATGATTGTTAATAAATAAACTTTAGTTTCTCCGAGCAGAAGGTATTAAAACAATTCCATGTCTGGGAAGTTTGAAGTTTCTTGGAAGCCTGTCTCTCAATACATCACGATATAAAATTAAATGTCCTTTGTACACTAACAAGTAACAAGACGAGAATTATTTGGCTTATTAGTTTTATGTTGGTAAATTGGCTTATTTCAATAATTGAATTGTAGCTTAATTTTCAGGTTCCTAACTTCCTTGATGTAATTTCTGCTTTCCTGCTAGTGAGGAACTGAATGAATTGTTAATTTGACATTTAAACATTGTTTTGGCGCATTTTACTTTGTTAATTTGAATAAACAAATAAAAATTTTGGGGTCTGCTTGTTATTGTTTTTTTGCCAATCTGGTCCCCCTGGCGAATGCTACGTTTCTGCCAGTGTCGATCCCTATACTCACATAAGATCATGGACTGCTCGGACTCCAAAGAGTCTTCAGATCACTGATTCAATGTAAAATCATTCTTTCCCCCACGATGCGCTGGGGCTTCTAAACACAAAAAGACTTACGTATAAATGTAGTGAAAAGGACGGTCTACTCCGTTAAGATATGTTGGATGACAGTTGTTTCAGGGTAAATTACATAATATACATTTGTTTTTAGGACTTTACGAAATATGTAATAATTTGAAAGAATGTGCATGTTAAATGTAACAAAAGATGTTTCCTCGAACGGTTATAAATTTTGATTTTTAAGTATGACAGCTGAAACAAGTATAGTCTGGGCAATCCCACACTCAATAACTTAAAGCGGTTCGTTTTAAATGAAAACTGCCTCTTGTGGAAGGGCGGAGTTCATTATCACCCTGGAGTCTTTTTCGAGTGGCCTTACGCAATTGAACAACCAGCTTTTTATAGTATATTCTAACAAAACAGCACAAACTTGTGACCGAGCGATCTCCGTCAGCATAAATGCCGCCTATAGAACTCGCCTGTAAAGAAATTGAAGGCCAGTTAAAACACCAGGGCCATCAGAGACAGAGGCCTTTTAATTTCAAGGTTGAACCATTACCAGTGCCAGTTGATCTTTAGTTTGTATATTTAGCTTATTCATATGATACAAATATGATATGAATATGACAAAATTTTTACAAATATTGCAGATTTATAACAGGATAATAGTGAAGTCATACCAATTATAAAAGACTTACCGATAAAGAAAATTAAATAGTTTATAGTCTTGATACAATTGATAGATGAAATTCAATTAATTATTCTTTGGCCAAACTCTGGTTTTCAATCTTCGACGAAAACAAAACCTTGAACTGCACAAATAAAATATTACAAGAAAATCAAGAACGCTCTGTGGTGGCAATCTGAATAAGAAACTTATATCCTGGACAGGATACACATGTATTTTAGACAGACACTGAGTGAATATTCTTTGCTAAGGAAAGCAGGTACTTCATCTAGTACGTTTATTTACGGAGTGTCAACATATAGATTCACACTTGTGTCGAGATTTAAGTCAAAGAAAAACAGTTCGTTTAATTTTACTTGCATTTCCAAAGACAGTACCTCAGACCTGTGCACTTAAACTTTGACAAAATAGGTAATTTGGGACATAGTCAACTTTGAAATGGAAAAACAAATTACTACAAAAAAGTGGCAAATCTGTTACAGGTATTATAAATGAATATGCCTTATTAACTGTCCTATTCAAGATGGGGACTTCATAACATATATTTAATGCACCTATTTAATGTGCCTATAAAAAAAGTTAAAATTCTAACTTTTATCAATTCAAATTTACGGTGACAAATATGTCCTTCCGTTGTTTGCACAATGGGCCTGGAAACAGAAGTATCAGTCGTCGCTGACAGGTGTCGCTATTGTGGTGGGAACGGTGTATCAGCACTTTGTCTTCATTAAAAGCACACGAACGACTGTTATGTCGTTTTTATGAGCCTCTATTTATTTTCAGCACTTTTCTCCTCGAAGTGGTTGGCAATGAACATGCTGAATCTGGACGAAAACCGAGTGCTTTGTGACGGTGAGCAGACATCAATACATAAAATGCTAGAAAGTTACGGAATCACCCCGATAAAGGTCAACTTCGATTCTGCGCACTGGTTCAACGGCAGCTTCCATTGCTGGACTCTGGACGTGAGAAGGCGAGGTCGACTCCAGTCGTACTTCGACTAGAAAAAACAACTTTAAATAATCCCCACATAAAGTCAAACTTTAGTGCATTTTAGCTGTATTACATTTCATGCACTCCACGCACGATACAAAGTATTAATATAACGATATTCCCTCAATATTGGTAAAGGTTTTTTTTTTTAATAACAGGTGTATTATGGGTAGGTTGTCTGCAAAGAGGACATATTTGCAGTCTTGCTCATTTCAGAACGCGGGTATGAGGAATTACGTCATCTCGATCGCTATGGATATTAATTCACAGTCAGCTGTTGATGAGAAATCATTTTTCCGAAATCATGTCACATGGGTGATTTTTATATTTGTTAAGAGCAAAGTTGAATGGGACTAAATATTATGTTACTCAGTGGTTCATCATGTTAGACACCATACATCACTTTCACGTGTTTCATATAAAAAGTAAGATCTACACTTTGTAATTATATATATATATATATATATATATATATATATATATATATATATATATATATATATATATATATATATATATATAAACTGTTAGTCAGTAGAGGTCATTAGATTAGTATAGTTTAGATTAGATTATGCTGCAGGAAAGTGGTCTTGTGTTCTTGTGACCAGGTTATACCTTTTACTGTGTCATTCTTTATAAAGCTTTTTATTCATACTATTCAGCTGTAAGAGTCAAATGTTAACCCGTCAGTCACTCCGGGCCTACTGTCTGTGTGGTTCGGAAGCATTCCACAGGTAATGTTCTGTTAAAGTGAAAATCACCCGTGACTAGGTCAGATGTATCCATTTATCATATGTATTATTTCCAGGGATTTCCATTTTTATTTATTCATTTGTTACTCCATACGCTCCCTGTTGTGAGTCCATGTTAAATATATCTCACCAGTGGTTGTGAAATGATTATAGATATTGGAGAAACCAAGGAGACTTAATTAGAAGGAGAGAGCACTCCGAAATCAAAGCTCACCGTGATGCTGTTATTGATGGTGTCATCTATTGTCAGTCCCTGTGCTAAACTTGTGAGAGGTTTCCTTTCAGATTTCGCAAGTAACTTCTAACCATGCCGTGAACGGAGGGAGTGCTCTCTCTTTGTATATCAATCCAACTTGGGGATAAAGATAAGGTCATGATTATTCGTTTATAAGTTCATTTAACACAGTGTTCTATACCAATTAGAAAACTCCGTTTTTTATATTAAACATTTGAAGACAGCATATTTAAAATTATCCGTCAGGTATATACACACTGCATGCACATGTTACTAATAAGACTCCATTAAGTCATTGGCACAGAGAAAATTAAAGGATGGTGAGGGTAACACCCGCATGTTGTTGGGTTTGACTGGAAGCGCCATCTGTCACTGTTCCTGAGCACTAAACTTAGTAATTGGAAAACGTGGTATTTTCAAAATGCACATGACGTGTCATTTATATGGTTGATTGTACGTATGTCCAATGTTGATATTCTTTTTTTTACGATGATAGGTGTATTTAGACATTGTAAACAGTTAGGGGTAAAGGGGACGCGGCTATGTACGTGGATCCTTTCGAGAAGTGTGGTTTTGCTCGTGTGCCGGTTAGCGTGTAATGTGTGGACACCATGTTTCAGACCAGACAGCTAAAATTGTTAGCTCTTTCCTCATCCATCGATGTACAGACTGAATATAGCTCCATCCCTTTTGTCATGTCTGTTAACATTGAATTTACATACTGATTGTTCCTGCTCGCTCTCTCTCTCTCTCTCTCTCTCTCTCTCTCTCTCTCTCTCTCTCTCTCATACACACACATGTCTATCTGCAACTATATAGTTTCATCATCTTAGCACCCAAAGATTGATAAAAGCGAATGTTTAAAGAAAATTCCCAGTATGCGCGAACCATCATAATAAATATATTATATATATTTATATTATAAATATTATACATATTATTTTCTTTTTAAGTCATTTTATTTGTATTGAGTTGCTGAAAAGGCTTTCCTTGTTGAATGTACTATTTCCATAAACAATGCCTGTGACAAAACTTTCATTCTATAACGAACCTGAACAGTTGATGTGAGACGCCGCCAACAGGTGTCGCCAGTAAATTGAAAAAGGTCTCTTCTCAAAGATTAGTAAAACTCTGTTATATTCGTCTGGTTGTCCATACAGGACATTTTATCATGAAGATAGCACGTTTGATATGCCAGACATGTTTGTGTGCTAGGGAAATGAGTTCCAACAAGTGTGATGTTATTGTAAGTGTTGTGATTGTATTTGCACAAACATGAGCCTCTACTTTGTGGAATCGTGTGCCTCTAATTTGCATGTTGTGCCTCTACGCTGTAGAGTCTCCATATACTGGAAACATATCTGTTATGTAATAATTAACATTTGGTTTTTAGGATTTAACATGTGACATCACGTCCGCTATTACATAATCAATTTCACTTTTACACAATTATTCGGCTATATTTACATATGTAATTTATCATCCTTTTAAAGGGGTTCCCTTTCAAGAGAGTATTGCTCAGATATCATGCCAAGCGGCGGTAAGTATTAAAGCGTGTGCCAAGTGTTGTTTGTTTATACGACGGTGCCAGGGGGCAGTTTGTTAATGTATATGGTTAATTATATATATATATATAAATATATATATATATATATATATATATATATATTATATATATGTATATTCAGAAGACGTGATTATAGTAGTTAGCAACCGGGAAGTAATTAAAACCTTCAAGAATACACAATTAAGATTTAAATAAATAGCACTCTAGTTAAACTCTTATTTCAAGGACAATGAGCGGGGATAGATGGGTAATTTAGGGATCACTGTTTATGTCGTCATCAATGTCCTGGGGTCTGCCCTTGTTATGTAGAACTTAAGACAAGGTGACCAAAAGACCGATCGAGAGTAACTGGATGTTTGTAAAGTTCGATTTTCAGTACAAAAGCTATAAGATATGAGTAATGGTATACAGAAGGTTGTATTGAGAGGATTGCAATAAAAGGTGTACGTTTCTACATGGACTCTCAGTTACACTTGTGTATGTGCTGTATGTGATGCACATGTGTGTGTGTGTGTGTGCGGTCCTGGGCGCAATGCCCAGTATTAAACTTGTTGACATATATCGGGTGTTAGGGCTAGTTGTCTGCTTGCTAAGCTTACCAATTTTCAACTGAGCTATAGGGATGCCCTTCGTCCATGGTCACGTAATCTTCATGTGCCAGCTGGACAGAAGTTTTTTAAGACTTATAAGCATGCGACTTTTTAACAGAATCGGTTAAATACTTTTTTAAAGTTATGTGCGATTTTCGCAGAATTTAAAGATAATATATTCGTTAAAAAGTATCACAGTAACGGCTTCAACTATCAGTTTATTTTTTTTCAGTAAAATTGATCATGTGACAAGTATGTAAATGTAAGCTGTAGGTGGCTCTTCCTATGTTATCCTGTCTTCTGACAGCCAAAATGTTGTGATCCCCTTTTACCAAGTAAATATGATAATATAAAGTTTTCATGTCATTAAACTGTTCATTGGAGAAAGGGTGATGAAATCATTTAAAATGAGTATAATACATTCATCTTTCCCAATTTTTTCTTTGCATTTTTAAATTTCGCTGCTTGTAAATATTGACGAATTAAAATAGTTTCATATATATATATATATATATATATATATATATATATATATATATCACCTTTGGTCTTTTACCTATGTCTCATTATCTGTAGAAGTTACAAGCACCAGATTTTGTGGGAATATTGATTTTGTGACTTGTATGTCAGTGTAAGCTGCAGGTGGCGCCACTTACCTTGACTCTGTTTGTTTTGAGTCAACACAACGTTTTCCACTTCTTCCAGAACATATAAGAAAAAAAGAGCAATTAAGATTTATGTTTACGTTTACTATTCTTCAGAGTATATAAAATCCGTTTAGTACAAGAGCGGGGTCTGCGTGAACTCAAGGAACCTGAGTAAAATGACGTCACCTCACCATCTTTTTTTAAAAGATCTATTAGATATGCTGTACCACTCTATACGTCTGCCAGTACACGCAAATATGCGCACATGGAACCACAGCTTAAGCTTATGATACCAAGAAACAATCTAAACGTCATCGTTGTTAGGGCGCAGTCAGCATTTATAGAAGGGGGAAGGGGCTGCGTGAGGACTTGCTGTACTCGTTAACAAATGTACAAAGTCTACATTATATTGTAACGAAGACAAATTATTTAGGGGAAATGTCGGGCCGATCCGGGAGTCGAACCCATAGAGATCAAAATCGGTAAATAAAACATTAGATTTCTGGGCGGTGTGTTGATGGGGGGGGGGGTCCAAATTGACGCGCAGTGTTTGAGAGAAATCAACCTTTCTTATCATAACACGATTGGTCCCTAATCAGATCCGTCCTTGAGAGTAAACGCTCCGACAAACTAACATTACATTTGAATAAAGTTATACTTATTTACTTGGTGTATCTATGCTTTTTCTGAGTATTGATTGCACGTGATACCGCGATTGGTTAGTGATTTATTCTAAATTTGATTCAGTGCAAATTAATGAACTGTCAAGTAGGAATTGGGACATGACTGCTTGGATATAAGTGACGCACGTTACTCAAAATTTATGAAGCAAGGCAGGGTATATATGCTGAGCTGAAACTATATATCATTATGTAGCAATGTCATGAGTTACAATAAACCTTGAAAAACTGACAGGCTGTATGAAGCACTAGATTTTAAATGGAACCGTTACATCTACCGTACCCATAGTCTATTTTTATATAAAATTTCAAGACAGTCCTCGTAATTATGAAGGATGTGGCACTTGAGTATGAAATTTACTCGAAATTGCTAAATATAGAAATTTAAAATACTAACGATACTCACAGTTACGTGTACCTTTATGTTTGCCTGTGTACTTAACACTGAATCCTGTGTACTTGTTTGTGTATTATGACGTGTACCGTTGTACTAATCCGTGCATAGTCACGTGTACCTTTATATTTGCCTGTGTACATTACCCTGAATCCTGTGTACTTGTCTGTGTATTGTGACGTATACCCATGTACTAATCCGTGCAAAGTCACATGTAGCTTTACGTTTGCTTGTGTATTTTACCCTGAATCCTGCGTACTTGTCTGTGTATTGTCACGAATACTCTTGTACTAATCCGTGCATAGTCACGTGTACTTTTATGTTTGCCTGTGCACATTACCCTGAATCCTGTTTTCTTGTTTGTGTATTTTGACGTGTACCCTTGTACTAATCCATGCACAGTCAGGTGTACCTTTATTTTTGCCTGTGTACTTTACCCTGAATCCTGTCTATTATGGCGTGTACCAGTGTATTTATCCATGCACAGTAACATGTACATTTTGTTTGCCTGTGTACTTCACCCTGTATCCTGTGTACTTGTCGTAGTGATGTAATCGAGTCCGCACTATTTGAGTCCGAGTCCAAGTCCGAGTCCTTGAGGTTCGAGTCCAAGTCCACTCCTTTCAGTCCGAGTCCGATGCAAATGCTCTTAAAAAGAAATACATAAAAAGGAATATGAGATTTCTGTGTGTGTATCTGCATATTGTCCAGGTCCGGACTCATGTCCTACAACATTGACTTGTCTATATTACGGCGTTCCGTTTTCTGTTACCCCCCCCCCCCCCCCCCCCACTCCCCGCTGTATGTTCTCCGTTCCGGTGTATATCTCTGTATATTTTAAATGGGCTATTTGAGTAATTTTCGATTTACTTGTATGTTTGTGAGAGCCATGTTCGTTCTCCGTGAATAATCTCCTCGTAATGTTTGGGTAAGCGTTCAAGTGTTATAGTATAGACGGGCTTGCTTCATTCTTTACCTGTACCAGGAAGTTTTATATAATGAACCCTCGGTAGGGGGTATGTGGATTACGCTTGATTTTGTCCGTTGGGCCGTGTACCAAAGAGAAACTAACTACTTGACAAATCACAGCGGGTTTGACGTTGAAGGTCAACATTATCCCTGGATAAATACGATCAAAATCAGGAAAATTTTGATTTATGATTAATAAATTAATGTCTGTCTGTCTGTCTGTCTGTCTGTCTGTCTGCCTCTCTCTCTCTCCCTCTCTACGGTCAATAAACTTTTAAAGACTGCTGCTTTCAAGTGTAAATGACGTTATAAAATGATTATATATCCATCTTTTTTTCTGTGTGCCAGTCATTGTCAGACATGGGGTAATAGTAATAAGTAATAGTAATAGTAATAGACTATTACAGCTTTTTCCATGTAATAGTAATAGTAATAGTAATAGTAATAGACTAAACAATTTGAGCTGTAATAGTAGTAGTTATAGAAACAGAAGGCAAAGTAATAGAGTAATACATACTTTCTATTACTTCCTCTGACCTATTTCGTCATGAAGCATATCAGCAATTAATACTGAACAGACTCAGTCCAGTCCAGTGACTGCCCAGAACGTGCCTATTGTTAAGGCAAGCAGGTGCTAGCTATTATACAGGTACATGCATGTTCACCACTTGTGCTAATTACATAAGACTACTGGACAGAGCAGGTCTCAGCCAAATAAGCCCCCTAGCACCATCTCACTTGTGATTATTTAAACATGGATAAACAGGCATGTTTGCTGTTAAGAGACAGATAAGTTGTTGATATTATTGTGATATGTACATCTTATCTCACAACAATGAATCCATATGCATATTCTGAAATGCACCTAAACTTGTTTTCAATAGCTAGTTAGCATTTAATGATGCAGATTGCAATAACACACACATACACACACGCAAAATTATAATACTGAATTGGATACAGAGCAGACCAAATGCAATAATGTTTATAAGCTAATGGTGTTTTCACTACCTGTAAAGTATATATAAAGTTATTAAATTTATATTAAATAAACAAGATAAAAATTTCAATCTTTCCATTTTATAAAGGAAGTTTCTGGGCAGCCGACTTCGTAGACTCAAATAATCTGCATCTGACATTGTCAGCTGCCTTGACTTTTGACTTTCTAGAACTTGTGCAGCCTACAATACTATAAATTCATAAAAGAACTACAATCACTTGAATAAGCTCATATAACTAGCACATGTATTATCTGGTTTACTTGTATACATATTCTTTTAAAATTATTCTTTTATTCTTAATACTTTTCTGTTATTTTACAGTACTAATTTTGCAGACCTCCATTTATCATCTTTAATAAAATTAATTTATATTTGAAAATTTTATGAACTTTTTTCACAATATTATTATGCTGGTTTTGACACAGAAAATTTGGATATTGACATACTAAGAACATTTCTCACATCTGAAGAATGGGAAATGATAAAAGAGATTGCTGCAGTGAAAGTTTAAAGGACACGCCTGAGGAAAACAGGCTATGCATGCTGCCATGCAATATTGTAAAGTTTACCACCTCTTTGTCCACACACAAGATGTCCATAAGAATGGAATAAAATATAGCATTATATCCAAATGAAGATATACACCCCAAAGACAGGTATTCTTGTTCATTCACCGGCCAGCTATCTTTAAGGGACCCGTTCCGTATCCGATGTCTATTAACTTGAGATAATACCTTGAACTTTTTTTTTATAAAAATAGATCAGAAAACGCCAGTCCCAACGTACACATGCTGTTAGTTTTATTTTTACTAATGCGTTTACAACTGGGGAAAGGGCGTCATCAAAATAATAAAGACACATTCAACAAGGAAATCTGGCGGCAAGTCAGACGCACCAGAGTTTTGCAAAGGGAGTTTCGCAACTAATGAAGTTCACACTTCACCACACAGCAACCAACATATATTTTGTCAACATGTTTACATGTACCTTGTTTACTAACAGCCTCTAGATAAACAATCTCGTATATCCAGCACAGAGGCCTAATAAGAACTTTTTATAACAAAAATTAAATACACCTCATTTATATGTAAGCAGAGTAAGCAAGAAATCACATAAACTCGACAAGAAAGGTATAGGTAACTAGCTGGCGTCAACGGATGTCTTTACCCCCAGTTTGATCTTACCCATTCAGCCTTTCAACAAGTAATGAGGATCAAATGGTGTTTTCATGCAAATATAAAAATTGAAATTTTAATTCGACAGTTTATTAATTTAAATAAGCGGTTTACCGTAACTGGTTTACATTATAATCCAAACATCACAGGAAACAAACAAAACATTCATCCAATAAGACACATTTATTCCTCAATATATAGTCCGTATGATGTTCATTGTACCGAAAGTCTATATGATATTAAAATAAAAAAAAATCACTCGCATTTAATTATAGGGGAACTCCTTGTTAATGTAAATGTAACTCCGGTAGCTGGAGCCAAATTTACATTACCATAATTGTATTCCCAATGCAAAACAGAGCACCTTCTCAATTTAAAACTTTCATCCAGTCTTATTTACAACATGTAAAAAATACTCTTTGTGTAAAAACTGCAGTTGTGCACATTGCTGAAAGTTCCAGATATAAGCATTTAATATCGCTCATATCCCCTCTGGTCTTGTTTCCGCGGTCTTTCGTTGTGTGGATAGTGATATTCAAGGCTATCATGAGAGTCCGTGTAGCTACCAGAGTCATAACTTGATGTGTCCGAGTCTGCATAATATCCTCGATTAGTATCTTTGTCATCCGTCGGGTGGCGCCAGTGGTCTGGCAGTGTGGGGCGCCGACTATGGTCAGTTGTCGATCTCTCTGGTTCGGGAGGTTCCGTTGTCAGTTGGTCTCGCGTTTGTTCTCGTGGCGCGTCTCGTTTTGGACGAGATTCTTTAATTTCAGCTGAATACTCTGTATGTCTGTCTGACCGACGATCGTATGGTGCTAGATACTGAGGAGGATGGTAATTTGGGAAATCGGACATCCACGCGGGTACCCCGATCTCCTCGTCTGAGTGTCCGTCGGCTACTTCCGGCGTGGACTTACTGTTTTGTCGTTTCCGCTTTTTCTTTGATTTTTTATATTTCTCCCTTAAGGTTCGATGTTCTAGATAATAGAATATCAACAGGCAAACTCCCATGGTTAATGCCATCACGGCTAATAGTATCAGGGAAGCCAAGAGTGGACCATGTTGAAACCAAGCATACGGCATTATTTATCTTTGCAGTTTGGTGCTCAACTTGAACTTCTGAAACAAATAACAAAAATATAAATACTCATCCATTTAATCTGTCATTCATTCATTTAAAACTTTAGGGATCTATTCTTAAACAGACTCAGCAGGCATCTAGCAAGTTTTCAGCTAGAAACATTTGCTAAATACTATTTCGCAATCAACTGTGCAACAGCAAATAAATCTCGAAATGTAGATAATATTTTCCATTTCCCTCCTATTCGCTAATGCCAATATTAATTCGACTGTAGCTAATATTTTTCGTTTAAACAATAACAAAGTGAATTGCCAAGACAAACATCCAGAGTGAACTGTCAAAACGAACATCCAGAGTGAACTGCCAAGCCAAATATCCAGAGTGAACTGTCAAGACAAACATCCAGAGTGATCTGTCAAGACAAACATCCAGAGTGATCTGTCAAGACAAACATCCAGAGTAATCTGTCAAGACAAACATCCAGAGTGGACTGTCAAGACAAACATCCAGAATGAAATGTCAGGACAAACATCCAGAGTAATCTGTCAAGACAAACATCCAGAGTGATCTGTCAAGACAAACATCCAGAGTGGACTGTCAAGACAAACATCCAGAGTGGACTGTCAAGACAAACATCCAGAGTGAACTGTCAAGACAAACATCCAGAGTGAACTGTCATGACAAACATCGAGAATGAACTGTCAAGACAAACATCCAGAGTGATCTGTCAAGACAAACATCCAGAGTGATCTGTCAAGACAAACATCCAGAGTGGACTGTCAAGACAAACATCCAGAGTGAACTGTCAAGACAAACATCCAGAGTGGACTGTCAAGACAAACATCCAGAGTGAACTGTCAAGACAAACATCCAGAGTGGACTGTCATGACAAACATCAAGAATGAACTGTCAAGACAAACATCCAGAGTGAACTGCCAAGACAAACATCCAGAGTGAACTGTCAAGACAAACATCCAGAGTGAACTGTCAAGACAAACATCCAGAGTGATCTGTCAAGACAAACATCCAGAGTGAACTGCCAATACAAACATGGCTGATATCAACTTACTGTCAGCAGTTTTGTTAACCTGAGCAAAGGAATTTCTGTCAAACTGTTTTGATAACTATTGTTATTATTATTATCAATATATATTTATTCCACAAAACTTCATTTCTGTTGTATATATTATATAATTAACATAAGTGTCCGAGACTAAACCAATTTGAAAGGTAGAGTGGTCATGTGACAGTCACAAGCTCACTGCCTGATCGCATACATAAAAATTTTGTTAAGATGCGGGATACTCTGATGATTTTGCATTGACATTGAGAAGTCAGTTGTGAGGAGAAAACTAGTAATTCAAAAACATCATCTTAAAAATGAAATGGTCGTTAGAGTCTGAGTAGAACTTAGGTAAGCCTTATTTTCAGTGTTCCTGCCGTGAAATTCTGCACGAAAATTTTGCTTACAGAAAAATTAAAATAAGTCATCAACTGTGAACAAACTTCTTTTGAATTTCGTCCATTTGTCTTCTCACTATAAACGGAAACTTATTTTTATCTTTCTCTCTCCGTGTCTCTTACACACACATACTTACACATACATACATATATATATACAAACATAAACACGCCTGTACTCTCACGAGCAACTACATACCCGCTTTTTAACAATTCCTTGACGGAGCAGCTTTAATATTTCTTACCTCAATAAGTTCCGGTTTTTTGCTAAGTTAAAATACATCTAGGCTTCAGCCCCCGGAGCCCCGTGTTTAGTACAATCTGTGTATTGTACGTACACCGGTACATTATGAGAACAACAAAGAAAACCAGAGCATTAGTCAGCTCGTCCAGGTATAGTAAATGGGTGTTTCCGTGTGGTTTGGGAACCGTATACATTTGGGGATGGAACCTAAAAGAAATGAGGCGTGCGAGACTGATCAGCATAAACAAATAGCACGTTGACACTGCAGGGCGAGTATAACGTCTGTGGATGTATTGTATGTCTACTCCGGGCAGATCCTATACAAACTAATGCATTAACACTACCGCGAACGCTGCTAAATGATCAACGTCCTTCCCGTGACGGCACCGACAATGGTTACACGGGAGGATCTATAAACATGCAAGATAAAATAACAGTATTACACGGTATATAACCAGTGATTCATCGCTAAACCTCCAAGATGACGAAAGTCTGATTTTGCATTGTGTGTTGTGACTTCGCATGACCATAATATCTCGCTATATTACAGTATAAAGCTCTTTTAATATACGAAGTGGTTCCATCAGGTCCACATTCCTTTTACTAATCAATTTCATTTAGTGAAAGGTATTAGCAGAGAATGAAATGGATTATCAGAAGAAATGTTATGAGTCCACTCTATAAGGAGTGTATGTTTCAATATATGATATAAAGTAACCCCCGCCTCAATGAAGCTCTAAAAGTCTTCACAGCTCATTGACACATATAGACTTGATATGATATAACTACCGGTGTTTAACTGACAGTTATCTGTATAACCTCATACACAATTTAAGATATCATAATGACCCGTCATGTCAACAGTGCACAGACGGTCACGAAATATGGTTATTAACGCCCATTACGTATGAGTGCATTTTCCGCCCTCATACAGCCTTCATTAATACTCAGGCTATGCTATATTTTGAAGTGTTTCTCAATGCATGTAGGATTGTACATGTTCATATTTGTCCTTAACCGAAAACGGGAGGTGGTTAACGAGGATAAAGCCGGCGATAATGGCGGCAATGTAATTGTTTCTAACCATGACTCGAACTGTTGTTATTATTATTACCTCCGTCATTAGGTAATGATTCGTTCCGGTTCGTGTGTTTATGTCTGTTTGTGTGTGTGTTTGTCACAACATAACCATGCAATCCTGAATGGAATCTCATGAAATTTCCAGGGCCCCTCGGGAATGGGCCAATGAATCGATTAGATTTTGGTGTTGCAAATCACGATCAGGATCCAAGGAGGGCTTTCATGAATATTCACAAATGTGCCGTAACATATGCTCGTTTGAACATGGAAATATGGACCAAATTAGTGAATGCAAACACCTTTGGGGGAATTATGCATAAATGAACCTCAATAATTAAATGAAAACACGGGTTCACCACATTAATGACTGTCCACATGGCAGAGGCGTGCAGTCGATAAAACTGAAGAATAAAGACGAAAAAAAAAAACCTGGCCACTGAAGGGTCCGCAAACTCTATCTGTGACTCTAGACTAAAATACACTCTGGCGCGCAAACCTGCCGGGACTCCGATGTATCTGTTTATAGGTGACGCTGACAGGATAGAACTCTTCATATTCGGACCAAACCCTCGGTGTAGCGATTTCAGATTACCCCAACGTAAGATATCCGCCGAGGGGGGGGGGGGGGGAACTTGAAATATATTTCAGAGTACACCTACCGATTCAGATTACCCCTTCAAAATATTTCTTATTGTTTATTGCTTGCCGGAAATCTTCGATTTCGGCAAGCATATTGCTCAGTTGCGTATGTCTGTTTGTTGCTTGCCGGAAATCTTCGATTTCGGCAAGTTGGTTGGTCAGTTGCGTATGTCCATTTGTCTGTTTTTTTGTTTTTTGCTTGCCGGAAGATTTCCGGCAAGCATGTTGGTCAGTTGCGTATGTCCATTTGTCTGTTTGTTGCTTGCCGGAATCAGAGATTTCGACAAGTATGTTGATCAGTTCCGTTTGTTTGTTTGTCTGTATGTCCCCGCTCTACAGGCCACAATTTTGCACCAATCGTCCTGAAACTTATAGATAGAGTGTATAATCGGTTCTTCTCGGAGCCTATTGTTTTTGGTCATGATCGGTCAAGGGTCAAGGTCAGGGTCACCAAAAAGCTCAAAAACGGTTTTTTCTTCATACCTTCGTGAAAAATAGCCGTAGGCACCTAATCTGTAGCCCGTTTTATTTGCCACTGCATGGCCACTTCCAACACTGCAAAATTGCCTCATTTCGCTGTTACCATGGTTACGCAATTTTGGGGAGAAATCATGGAATTTCGTGATATTTTTCAAATTTGCAGCAATTTTACTGTTTCTGAGATATTTTATGTAACATAAGAATATCTCGAAACGGGTTTTTCAGATTTTGGAAATGGCCGCGAGGGGGCGTTGCAGATGAAAAAACATGAAAATTTGTTTTTGTGCTATACCTCCAGAACTATTAAACATTGGGCCATTTCCATCACAGCACCTTAAACTAGGGTCCATGGGCTTATTTTTGCGCATAGGTGCCAAAGTGCGCTATTGCCAGACTTCTCTATTTTTGGGGTAAAACCTTTGAATTTTGAAAATATGCAGTTTTCAGCTTCTAACTCTGTCAGTTTTTATGCCAGAGAGGTCGAAATTTTTGCATCTTGTAGCCCTTGGTGAGTTCTCGGTGATCCAACCAAAAAAATCTTGCAAGATCTCGCACCGTTTCTCGTCGAATGAGATTTCGCGATTTCACGGTGACATGCCCTATAGGCCACAGATATGCAGGCATCCTCTTGAAACTGATACATACCACGAAGACACGTGCAATTGCCGCAAGTGGCGACAGGGTCCTTACTGTGGGCAGCCGGCGTGTGCATCGGTGCGTGTCGGCCTTTCCGGGCCCTATCTGTTATCATAAATGTTGGAAGCACAGTCCAGACTTTATTACTTGCCGGAAATCTTCGATTTTCGAAAACATGTTGGTCATCCGTGTATGTTTGTTCCTTCATCTTATGTATTATACTAATATCTCAAAACTTATTTTTCATTTTCCCGATATGGCTGCTAGGGGGCGCTGCACTTGACCCTTCCAAAAAAATCAGTTTTTGAACATATTTCCGTAAGAGTAAACCTATATTACACAAACTATAGCTTATTTTCTTTCTCTTGGTCTTCTTCAAAACATGGTCAAGTCATCTGGTCTCCATCTTGTGTCACTTTGTCAGTATGTCTGTCTGTTTGTCATTTATACTCAAATTCGCCTGCTTGCTAGTTTTTGCACTTCAGATATAGCAATCAACAAGTCAGATATGTGGACGAATCCTTTTGAAACTATTACATCTTATGTCATACACTAATATCACGAAACGCATTTGTCGTCTTCATCCCCAGTATATCATTATTTGGCCATATCTCCAAAATTATAAGCCTCAATTACATAAAGTATAGCTTATTTTCTTCCTCTGAGTCTTCTCCATAACCTGGTTAAGTCATCTTGTCTCCATCTTGTGACCCTTTGTAAGTTTGTCTGTTTGTTTGTCAGTTGTCCTCAAATTCGCCGGCTTGTTGGTTCTTGAGTCTCACTGATAGCATTCTACAGGGCACCGTAAAGGATCATTTTTAGCTCAGCTGACTTTCAGTCATGCTGGGCTATAGTGATGAGTCTGTGTCCGTCGTCCTTCCATCTGTCCATCCTGCTGTCCGGCCGTCCGTCTGTTAGCAGGGCACAAATCGTAACTGTACGGGCTAGGGTCATGGACCCTATGTAGTCTTAGAGGTTCTAAAATGATCTCCTTGCAAACCTGAAATTAGGTCACTGACCTATATTCTCGAAGTTACAGGGTGTGTATGCACCCCGCAGAAATAATTCTTTTAGCTAAAATTTTCATCCAAAACCTTCCATCTTTCACATACAGCTCATCTACCAACAGGGGAAGAACCATAATTATTTTGAAGTCAACAAGTCAAAGGTCAAGGTCACAGGAGCTACTTTTTTAATGCCTGTGGATGCATTTTAAGCCAAATCTTTCATCCAAATTCTTTGATCTTTTACATATATTTCACCTACTAAGAGGGAGAAAAATCCTATAGATTTTTAAGTCACAAGGTCAAAGATCAGGGTCACAGGATTCAATTTTTTTAAAAGGTTGTGAAAACATTTCAAGCTAGACATTTCATTCCAAACTTTCCAGCACTGATATCGCTTCTCTGCCAACAGGGGAAAAGACCTGTTAATTTTGAGGTCAAAGGTGAAGTTCACTGCACCCATTTTTTGTGTGGAGTCATTTTCAGGAAACTTTTCAATCTATACCTTCCATGTGTCGCATATGGCTTACCTACCAATAGGGGAAGAAGCCTATCGATGTCGAGTTCAAAAGGTCAAAGGTCAAGGACACAACACTTAATTATTCTAAATGGTTGTGAACATTTTGCAAGTGAAACTGTTCAACCCAGACCTTCAATCTCTCACATATGCCACATCTATGCATCACTCAATTTGATTCAAACTTCATATTTATAAGCACCCGTTTCTCAATTATTCTTGCATGGATTTCCTTGATTTTTGCTATATATTTTGATCTTATATTTGCCCTTTGTGGTGTTCCTTTTGAGACTGACAGGTATCAAGCAAGCTATGGGAATAGTTACTGATAGCTTAACAATCGTACATTTTTCCTCAGACCATCCAGTCACTGTGTTATAACCAGACATAGGTGATATATATTTCTGTTGTCGTAGAAAATTTCAACATATTGGCAAATTGGTTCTTCAAAATGTGACTGGAAGTTGTGAATCTCAGTCCATGATGTGGCAGGTCAAGCTTGGCAGCTGAGCGTCATGACCAATGGCTCACTTGTTAAACTAATACATCTTATATCTTACAGTAATATCTCGAAACAGATTATTCATTTTCCGGATATTGTCAATAGGTGGCGCTGCACTCGCCCCTCCCCTATATATATATTTTGCCCATATCTACAGAACTATAAACCTCAATTACAAACACTTATTGATTGTCTTCCTTTGAATCTACTCCATAATCTGAGTTAGTCATCTGGTCTTATTCTTGTGTTACATTTTCAGTATGTCTCTCTGTTTGTCAGTGATCCTCAATTTCGCCTGCTTGCTAGATCTTGCGTCTTACACTCAGCAATCTTCAGGCCACAGTTTCCAGGAATCCTTTTGGAATTGAAACATCTTATTTGTTATATTAATATCTCAAAAGAGATTTTTAATATTTGGGATATGGCCGCTAGGAGATGCTGCAGTAGAGCCTCCACACCATATCATTTTTGGGCCATATCTCCGACATCATAAACTCTACCTACTAAAACTATAGCTCATTTTGCTTCTCTTTACGTTCCCCACTTTTTTCTGGTATTCTGTTATCTCAGGTGTGTCAGTATATCTGTCTGTTTTGAGCTATGTCTGCTTTCATGTTCTTTTGTGTAATATATGTCGTTCAACAGGCTAAGCTTTCCAGCAATCGCTTTAAAATTCATTCAATTGATAGAAAACCGAATGTTTGTCATGTTTGTCCAATCTGTATGTCATTTCGGTCCGGCAAGCTCTCGACCTATGGTCGTCTAGTTTTTTTGTTTTTTTGTTTTTTTGTTTTTTTGTGTGTTTGTCTGCGCTCTCCTGGCCACAATTTTGCAGCAATCGACATGACCCTTACAGGGTTGATTGACAACCGAACACCCTGGAACCCTATTGTTTTTGGTCAACATTGCTCCAAGGTCAAGGGTCAAGGTCACGACAGGTGTGGTTAACGGTTTTTGCACTATAACTTCGCCATAAATAGGCTTATCCACTTCTGCAATAGCTCATTTTTTTCGTCATCACCTGGCCTTTCTTTTGATATGTAGCTTACTTAAATCTGCCGTTACCATGGTTACATTTTTTGGGCAAAAATCATGGGAATTGGAAATAACACGACCATTTTTTTGTAACTTTGTCAGTTTTTAAGCTAGGCAGATCTAGTTTTCGGCATTTTGTTCCACATGACCAGCTTGACACAACAGAACTGAAAGTCACGCCAAATCTCGCGCCATATCTCGTCAAACGAGAAAAAACGAGACTTCGCGGAAATGCTTATAACTCGGCGACTTTTACAGCTAGACAGGTCTGGTTTTCGGCATTTCGTTCCACCAAACAAGCTTGACACGACAGAGCTGCAAGACAGGCCAAATCTCGCACCGTATCTCGTCAAACGAGAAAACACGGGATTTTACGGAAATGCTTATAACTGGCCCAGTTTTACAGCTAGACACGTCTGGTTTTCGGCATTTAGTTCGACTAGACCAGCTTGACACGATAGATGTGCAAGTCAGGCCAAATCTCGCACCCTATCTCGTCAAACGAGAAAACACGAGATTTCACGGAAATGCTTATAACTCGGCGAGTTTTACAGCTAGACAGGTCTCGTTTTCGGCATTCATTAACATTTGGACGGCTTGACATGACAAACCTGCAAGACTGGCCAAATCTCGCACCATATCTCGTCAAACGATGAAAAAGGAGATTTCACAGAAATGCTAATAACTCGGCGACTTTTACAGCTAGACAGATGTAGTTTTCGCCATTTCATAACATTTAGAGAGTTTGATATGACAAATCTTCAAGACTGGTCAAATCCTGCACCATATCTCGTCACACGAGAAAACACGAGAGTACACGGAAATGCTTATAACTCGGGGACTTTTACAGCTAGACGGATCTAGTTTTCGCCATTTCGTAACGTTTGGTCGTCTTGACATAATAAAACTGCTCGTCTTGCCAAATCTCGTACTATATCTCGTCAAGCGAGAAAAAAAACATGATTTCACGTAAATGCTGATAAGACGGTGACTTTTGCAGCTAGACAGGTCTAGTTTCCGGCATTTTGTAATATTTGACAAACCTGACAAGACAAAACTGGAAATCTCGCCAAAGCTCGCACCATTTCCCGTCAAACGAGAAAACACGAGATTTCATGCAAATGGTTATAACTCAGCGGCTTTTATAGCTAGACAGGTCTGGTTTTCGGCATTTCATATCATTTGGCCAGCTTGACATGACAAACCTGAAAACGTCTCACTGCTTCTTGTCAAACAAGATTAACGGGATTTCATGAAAAAATTTTGAACTTGGTCCCTTTTACACTAGAAAGATATGCAGCTGTTAAAGGTCAGCATGCATAAATAAACATATTATCCGTTTCTGCTGCCCCCACAATGTTGCTCATTCATATGACTGTTTCTACATGCACTCTCTGTCTATCTGTCTGTATCATTTCCATTTCCGGCAAGCGCGTGACCTCTGGTCATCTTGTTTGTTTTTTTGTTTTTTTGTGTGTTTGTCTGCGCTCTCCTGGCCTCAATTTTGCAGCAATCGACATGACCCTTACAGGGTTGATTGACAACCGAACACCCTGGAACCCTATTGTTTTTGGTCAACATTGCTCCAAGGTCAAGGGTCAAGGTCACGACAGGTATGGTTAACGGTTTTTGCACTATAACTTCGCCATAAATAGGCTTATCCATTTCTGCAATAGCTCATTTTTTTCGTCATCACCTGGCCTTTCTTTTGATATGTAGCTTACTTAAATTTGCCGTTACCATGGTTACATTTTTTGGGCAAAAATCATGGAAATTGGAAATAACACGACCATTTTTTTGTAACTTTGTCAGTTTTTAAGCTAGGCAGATCTAGTTTTCGGCATTTTGTTCCACATGACCAGCTTGACACGACAGAACTGAAAGTCACGCCAAATCTCGCGCCATATCTCGTCAAACGAGAAAAAACGAGACTTTGCGGAAATGCTTATAACTCGGCGACTTTTACAGCTAGACAGGTCTAGTTTTCGGCATTTCGTTCCACCAAACAAGCTTGACACGACAGAGCTGCAAGACAGGCCAAATCTCGCACCGTATCTCGTCAAACGAGAAAACACGATATTTCACGGAAATGCTTATAACTAGGCCAGTTTTACAGCTAGACACGTGTGGTTTTCGGCATTTAGTTCCACTAGACCAGCTTGACACGACAGATATGCAAGTCTGGCAAAATCTCGCACCGTATCTCGTCAAACAAGAAAACACGAAATTTCACGGAAATGCTTATAACTCGGCCAGTTTTACAGCTAGACAGGTCTGGTTTCCGGCATTTCCTTCCACATGACCAGCTTGACACGATAGATGTAAAAGTCAGGCCAAATCTCGCACCGTATCTCGTCAAACGAGAAAACACGAGATTTCACGGAAATGCTTATAACTCGGGAGTTTTACAGCTAGACAGGTCTAGTTTTCGGCATTCATTAACATTTGGACGGCTTGACATGACAAACCTGCAAGACTGGCCAAATCTCGCACCATATCTCGTCAAACGATGAAAAAGGAGATTTCACAGAAATGCTAATAACTCGGCGACTTTTACAGCTAGACAGATGTAGTTTTCGCCATTTCATAACATTTAGATAGTTTGATATGACAAATCTTCAAGACTGGCCAAATCCTGCACCATATCTCGTCACACGAGAAAACACGAGAGTACACGGAAATGCTTATAACTCGGGGACTTTTACAGCTAGATGGATCTAGTTTTCGCCATTTCGTAACGTTTGGCCGTCTTGACATAATAAAACTGCTCGTCTTGCCAAATCTCGTACTATATCTCGTCAAGCGAGAAAAAAACATGATTTCACGTAAATGCTGATAAGACGGCGACTTTTGCAGCTATACAGGTCTAGTTTCCGGCATTTTGTAATATTTGACAAACCTGACATGACAAAACTGGAAATCTTGCCAAAGCTCGCACCATTTCCCGTCAAACGAGAAAACACGACATTTCACGGAACTGCAGCTAGACAGGTCTAGTTTTAGGCATTTAGTTCCACATGACCCGCTTGACATGACAGAACTCCAAGTCAGGCACAATCTCGCATGGTATCCCGTCAAACGAGAAAACACGAGATTTAACCAAAATGCTTTTAACTCGGCGATTTTTACAGGTACGAAGGTCTAGTTTTCGGCATTGTGTCACATATGAACTGCTTGATTAGATAAAGCCATAAGTCTGCCCAAATCTTGCACCATATCTTGTGCAACGTGAACAAACGAGATGTCACTGAAATGCTTATAACTCGGCGCCTTTTACAACAAAGTAGTTCTAGTTTTCGGCATTTTGTCACATATGAACAGCTTGACATGACAAACCTGAAAACGTCTCACTGCTTCTTTTCAAACGGGATTAACGGGATTTCAATGAAAAAATATTGAACTTGGTCCCTTTTACACTAGAAAGATATGCAGCTGTTAAAGGTCAGCATGCATAAATAAACATATTATCCGTTTCTGCTGCCCCCACTGTTGCTCATTCATATGACTGTTTCTACATGCACTCTCTGTCTATCTGTCTGTATCATTTCCATTTCCGGCAAGCGCGTGACCTCTGGTCATCTTGTTGCTTGCCGGAAATCTTCGATTTTCGCAAGCATGTTGATCACCCGCGTATGTTTGTTGCTTGCCGGAAATCTTCGATTTTCGCAAGCATGTTGATCACCCGCGTATGTTTGTTTGTTTGTTTGTTTGTTTGTCTGTCTGTTTGTCTGTATGTACACGCGCTACAGGCCACAGTTTTTAAGCAATCGCTCTGAAACTTATACATAAACTGTAAGATCTGTTCTTCTCGGAGCCTATTGTTTTTGGTCATGATCGGTCAAAGGTCAAGGTCAGGGTCACCAAAAAACCTAAAATCTTTATTTTCTTCATATCTTCGTCAATAATAACCGTAGCCGCATAATCCGTAGCTCATTTTATTCCTCACTATGTTAGCTTTCCAAGTGCTGGCAAATTTTTCCTGTCAACGGTTACCATGGTAACGTATTTTGGGGGGAAAATCAGAAAATTTTAAAATTTCCCTGCAAATTTCTCATTTTTTAAGTTAGAGCGGTCTAGTTTTTTGCAGTGCGTAGCATTTAATATGCTCTATGCGAAATTAATGTAAGTCTCGCAAAATCTCGTGCCATTTGTCGTCAAATGAGGCTTTTCGAGATTTCATTAAATACGATTTACAGGTGGCAGTTTTACAGCTAAGGTTCTGAAAGTGACATATTTTCTGTTGTTCTGTATTATCTCAAACTTGTTTTTTCATTTTTCGGAAATAGCCACCAGGGGGCGTGGTACTGGAAACACTACAACTTACCATTTTTCCGCAATATCTAAAAAAACATTAAGCATATAACAATTTTTTTTGTCGCATCTAAAACTAGGATCATTGCCTTATATCTTCGTACATTTAGCCTTGTGCTGCCGTTACCATGGTTACCAAATTTTGGGGTAAAACTTGACAATCTGAAATACGGAGTTTTCCTGCTTCTCTCTCTGTCAATATTTGCGATAGAACGCTCTGGTTTTTGGCGTTAGATAGCATTAGTTTACTTCTTAGTCATTCAATAGAAAGTCTCGTCATATCTCGCACCGTTTCTCGTGAAACGAGAACACGGGACCATTCAAAGAAATGCCTATAATTCTGTCATTTTTTACGCTACAGACACATGGTTTTCAGGGTTGGGTAGCGCCTGACACTCGCAGTCACATTCAGGGGTCATATTGTAAGTCTCGTCAAATCTCGCGCCGTTTTTCGCCAAACCACGAAGAACCGTGCCGTCGCCGCAAGTGGCGGCAGGGTCCTTACGGTGGGCGGCCGGCGTGTGCAGCGGTGCGTGACGGCCTCTCCGGGCCCTGTCTATGATCATACATGTTGGAGGCACAGTCAATCCAAACTTTATTGCTTGCCGGAAATCTTCGATTTTCGCAAGCATGTTGATCACCCGCGTATGTTTGTTGCTTGCCGGAAATCTTCGATTTTCGCAAGCATGTTGATCACCCGCGTATGTTTGTTGCTTGCCGGAATCAGAGATTTCGACAAGTATGTTGATCAGTTCCGTTTGTTTGTTTGTCTGTATGTCCCCGCTCTACAGGCCACAATTTTGCACCAATCGTCCTGAAACTTATAGGTAGAGTGTATAATCGGTTCTTCTCGGAGCCTATTGTTTTTGCTCATGATCGGTCAAGGGTCAAGGTCAGGGTCACCAAAAAGCTCAAAAACGGTTTTTTCTTCATACCTTCGTCAAAAATAGCCGTAGGCACCTAATCTGTAGCCCGTTTTATTTGCCACTGCATGGCCACTTCCAACACTGCAAAATTGCCTCATTTCGATGTTACCATGGTTACGCAATTTTGGGGAGAAATCATGGAATTTCGTGATATTTTTCAAATTTGCAGCAATTTTACTGATTCTGAGATATTTTATGTAACATAAGAATATCTCGAAACGGGTTTTTCAGATTTTGGAAATGGCCGCCAGGGGGCGTTGCAGATGAAAAAACATGAAAATTTGTTTTGGTGCTATACCTCCAGAACTATTAAACATTGGGCCATTTCCATCACAGCACCTTGAACTAGGGTCCATGGGCTTATTTTTGCGCATAGGCGCCAAAGTGCGCTATTGCCAGATTTCTCTATTTTTGGGGTAAAACCTTTGAATTTTGAAAATATGCAGTTTTCAGCTTCTAACTCTGTCAGTTTTTATGCTAGAGAGGTCAAAATTTTCGCATCTTGTAGCCCTTGGTGAGTTCTCGGCGATCCAACCAAAAATCTTGCAAAATCTCGCACCGTTTCTCGTCGAATGAGATTTCGCGATTTCACGGTGACATGCCCTATAGGCCACAGATATGCAGGCATCCTTTTGAAACTGATACATGTTACGTCATACACTAATATCTCGAAAGCAATTGTTCAGTTTTTGGAAAATTACCGCTAGGGGGCGCTGCACTGCAACCCCGTACCTACTATCATTGTTTAACCATATCTCCAAAACTACACATTTTAGGTACATAAACTGTACACCATATGAATTGGCCTTTCATGGCCTTTCTGCCCATGGCCCCTTTTGTTTAATCATACACCGTCCCCACAAGTTTTAGCAACTTTGTAAAAAATTAAAACCCACATGCACATATACATATGCCATCACGCATGCATGCACGCGTTTTAGTATGAAAGACAGACACGCTTTCCCGTGACTGCAAAAATTATAGCGTTCGCCGTATAAAATAAGTAACCACAGGCACTCTTTGCGGGCCGGTTTGCCATTTCTGTCGCGTTATAGTTTATTGCTTGCCGGAATCAGAGATTTCGACAAGTATGTTGATCAGTTCCGTTTGTTTGTTTGTCTGTATGTCCCCGCTCTACAGGCCACAATTTTGCACCAATCGTCCTGAAACTTATAGGTAGAGTGTATAATCGGTTCTTCTCGGAGCCTATTGTTTTTGCTCATGATCGGTCAAGGGTCAAGGTCAGGGTCACCAAAAAGCTCAAAAACGGTTTTTTCTTCATACCTTCGTCAAAAATAGCCGTAGGCACCTAATCTGTAGCCCGTTTTATTTGCCACTGCATGGCCACTTCCAACACTGCAAAATTGCCTCATTTCGATGTTACCATGGTTACGCAATTTTGGGGAGAAATCATGGAATTTCGTGATATTTTTCAAATTTGCAGCAATTTTACTGATTCTGAGATATTTTATGTAACATAAGAATATCTCGAAACGGGTTTTTCAGATTTTGGAAATGGCCGCCAGGGGGCGTTGCAGATGAAAAAACATGAAAATTTGTTTTGGTGCTATACCTCCAGAACTATTAAACATTGGGCCATTTCCATCACAGCACCTTGAACTAGGGTCCATGGGCTTATTTTTGCGCATAGGCGCCAAAGTGCGCTATTGCCAGATTTCTCTATTTTTGGGGTAAAACCTTTGAATTTTGAAAATATGCAGTTTTCAGCTTCTAACTCTGTCAGTTTTTATGCTAGAGAGGTCAAAATTTTCGCATCTTGTAGCCCTTGGTGAGTTCTCGGCGATCCAACCAAAAATCTTGCAAAATCTCGCACCGTTTCTCGTCGAATGAGATTTCGCGATTTCACGGTGACATGCCCTATAGGCCACAGATATGCAGGCATCCTTTTGAAACTGATACATGTTACGTCATACACTAATATCTCGAAAGCAATTGTTCAGTTTTTGGAAAATTACCGCTAGGGGGCGCTGCACTGCAACCCCGTACCTACTATCATTGTTTAACCATATCTCCAAAACTACACATTTTAGGTACATAAACTGTACACCATATGAATTGGCGTTTCATGGCCTTTCTGCCCATGGCCTCTTTTGTTTAATCATACACGGTCCCCACAAATTTTAGCAACTTTGTAAAAATTAAAACCCGCATGCACCAATACATATGCCATCACGCATGCATGCACGCGTTTTAGTATGAAAGACAGACACGCTTTCCCGTGACTGCAAAAATTATAGCGTTCGCCGTATAAAATAAGTGACCACAGGCACTCTTTGCGGGCCGGTTTGCCATTTCTGTCGCGTTATAGTTTATTGCTTGCCGGAATCAGAGATTTCGACAAGTATGTTGATCAGTTCCGTTTGTTTGTTTGTCTGTATGTCCCCGCTCTACAGGCCACAATTTTGCACCAATCGTCCTGAAACTTATAGGTAGAGTGTATAATCGGTTCTTCTCGGAGCCTATTGTTTTTGCTCATGATCGGTCAAGGGTCAAGGTCAGGGTCACCAAAAAGCTCAAAAACGGTTTTTTCTTCATACCTTCGTCAAAAATAGCCGTAGGCACCTAATCTGTAGCCCGTTTTATTTGCCACTGCATGGCCACTTCCAACACTGCAAAATTGCCTCATTTCGATGTTACCATGGTTACGCAATTTTGGGGAGAAATCATGGAATTTCGTGATATTTTTCAAATTTGCAGCAATTTTACTGATTCTGAGATATTTTATGTAACATAAGAATATCTCGAAACGGGTTTTTCAGATTTTGGAAATGGCCGCCAGGGGGCGTTGCAGATGAAAAAACATGAAAATTTGTTTTGGTGCTATACCTCCAGAACTATTAAACATTGGGCCATTTCCATCACAGCACCTTGAACTAGGGTCCATGGGCTTATTTTTGCGCATAGGCGCCAAAGTGCGCTATTGCCAGATTTCTCTATTTTTGGGGTAAAACCTTTGAATTTTGAAAATATGCAGTTTTCAGCTTCTAACTCTGTCAGTTTTTATGCTAGAGAGGTCAAAATTTTCGCATCTTGTAGCCCTTGGTGAGTTCTCGGCGATCCAACCAAAAATCTTGCAAAATCTCGCACCGTTTCTCGTCGAATGAGATTTCGCGATTTCACGGTGACATGCCCTATAGGCCACAGATATGCAGGCATCCTTTTGAAACTGATACATGTTACGTCATACACTAATATCTCGAAAGCAATTGTTCAGTTTTTGGAAAATTACCGCTAGGGGGCGCTGCACTGCAACCCCGTACCTACTATCATTGTTTAACCATATCTCCAAAACTACACATTTTAGGTACATAAACTGTACACCATATGAATTGGCCTTTCATGGCCTTTCTGCCCATGGCCCCTTTTGTTTAATCATACACCGTCCCCACAAGTTTTAGCAACTTTGTAAAAAATTAAAACCCACATGCACATATACATATGCCATCACGCATGCATGCACGCGTTTTAGTATGAAAGACAGACACGCTTTCCCGTGACTGCAAAAATTATAGCGTTCGCCGTATAAAATAAGTAACCACAGGCACTCTTTGCGGGCCGGTTTGCCATTTCTGTCGCGTTATAGTTTATTGCTTGCCGGAATCAGAGATTTCGACAAGTATGTTGATCAGTTCCGTTTGTTTGTTTGTCTGTATGTCCCCGCTCTACAGGCCACAATTTTGCACCAATCGTCCTGAAACTTATAGGTAGAGTGTATAATCGGTTCTTCTCGGAGCCTATTGTTTTTGCTCATGATCGGTCAAGGGTCAAGGTCAGGGTCACCAAAAAGCTCAAAAACGGTTTTTTCTTCATACCTTCGTCAAAAATAGCCGTAGGCACCTAATCTGTAGCCCGTTTTATTTGCCACTGCATGGCCACTTCCAACACTGCAAAATTGCCTCATTTCGATGTTACCATGGTTACGCAATTTTGGGGAGAAATCATGGAATTTCGTGATATTTTTCAAATTTGCAGCAATTTTACTGATTCTGAGATATTTTATGTAACATAAGAATATCTCGAAACGGGTTTTTCAGATTTTGGAAATGGCCGCCAGGGGGCGTTGCAGATGAAAAAACATGAAAATTTGTTTTGGTGCTATACCTCCAGAACTATTAAACATTGGGCCATTTCCATCACAGCACCTTGAACTAGGGTCCATGGGCTTATTTTTGCGCATAGGCGCCAAAGTGCGCTATTGCCAGATTTCTCTATTTTTGGGGTAAAACCTTTGAATTTTGAAAATATGCAGTTTTCAGCTTCTAACTCTGTCAGTTTTTATGCTAGAGAGGTCAAAATTTTCGCATCTTGTAGCCCTTGGTGAGTTCTCGGCGATCCAACCAAAAATCTTGCAAAATCTCGCACCGTTTCTCGTCGAATGAGATTTCGCGATTTCACGGTGACATGCCCTATAGGCCACAGATATGCAGGCATCCTTTTGAAACTGATACATGTTACGTCATACACTAATATCTCGAAAGCAATTGTTCAGTTTTTGGAAAATTACCGCTAGGGGGCGCTGCACTGCAACCCCGTACCTACTATCATTGTTTAACCATATCTCCAAAACTACACATTTTAGGTACATAAACTGTACACCATATGAATTGGCGTTTCATGGCCTTTCTGCCCATGGCCTCTTTTGTTTAATCATACACGGTCCCCACAAATTTTAGCAACTTTGTAAAAATTAAAACCCGCATGCACCAATACATATGCCATCACGCATGCATGCACGCGTTTTAGTATGAAAGACAGACACGCTTTCCCGTGACTGCAAAAATTATAGCGTTCGCCGTATAAAATAAGTGACCACAGGCACTCTTTGCGGGCCGGTTTGCCATTTCTGTCGCGTTATAGTTTATTGCTTGCCGGAATCAGAGATTTCGACAAGTATGTTGATCAGTTCCGTTTGTTACTTGCCGGAATCAAAGATTTCGGCAAGTATGTTGGTCAGTTCCGTATGTTTGTTTGTTTGTTTGTTTGTTGCTTGCCGGAAATCTTCGATTTTCGCAAGCATGTTGATCACCCGCGTATGTTTGTTTGTTTGATTTTTTGTTTGTCTGTCTGTTTGTCTGCCGTGACCATAAGTGGCGGCAGTATGTGATAGTAAATGTCGACAGGGGCATTACACTTGACAGTTGGAGCCGTGTTCTATGCGTGTGCGATGGCCCATGAAGAAGACTTCTATTGTGTTGTTATCGTCTTCCTTTGATTGCTGCTTCGTAAGCTTCACAGACCAGCGCCAACCACCTGGTTGCCATGTGTCCTCAATGTAAACAACCTTTGCTGTTTACTTTCCCTAAGATATGTATGGTAGCCTGTTAACTTGTCCTTAGATTGTTTATTGTTGGTGTATTGAAGTAAAATAAAATGCCAGGTTTTCCTGCATATTGATTGTAAATTGAATAAAATCATACAAGAACCAACCAATGTTCTATGACCACTATTTCAGATTTGAGATCAGAACAATTGATTTCTGCATAAACCAGTATGACCAGATTTGATAAACTTTAAAGTGGTCTATATTTTTTTCTGAAGAAGTTGAGCTATATGCTTGGAGATGCCAGCCAGTGGGAGTGAATGGATTGCAATGAAACCCAAGCCAGGTGTTTGTGAAGTCTGGTGGAGATGAAGGGGGCCAAAACCCCTTTGACTGTGTATAAGCATAAACTGGCCTGAAATCAGGTTTCTGGGGGCATGAAATTTTTGTTTGTGGGAACAGGGTAATATTTTCTTGTTTCCCTGTGTATACACCCTAAACTGGGCCTAATGACACCAAAACCAGGTTTGTGGGACCATCAGTACAGATTTGAGGGGAAAAAATGGATTTTATCTGTATATCACTATGTTCACTGTGTCCAGATTTGGAAATTCAAACTGGTCCTAATTTTTTTTCTGATGGAGTTGAGCCAAATGCTTTGAGATACCAGCCCGTGGGTGTAAATGGATTGCAATGATACCAAACCAGGTGTGTGTCTTGAGTTTTGTGGAGATGAGGGGGGCCAGAACCTATCTGACTGTGTATAAGCATAAACTGGCCTGAAATCAGGTTTCTGGGGGCTTGAAATTCTTGTTTGTGTCAGCAGGGTAATATTATCTTGTTTCCCTGTATATACACCCTAAACTGTGCCTAATGACACCAAAACCAGGTTTGTGGGACCATCAGTACAGATTTGAGGGGAAAAAATGGATTTTATCTGTGTATCACTATGTTCACTGTGTCCAGATTTGGAAATTCAAACTGGTCCTAATTTTTTTTTCTGAGGGAGTTGAGCCAAATGCTTGGTGATGCCAGCCAGTGGGTGTAAATGGATTGCAATGATACCCAAACCAGGAGTGTGTGTTGAGTTTTGTGGATATGAAGGGGGCCAGAACCTTTTTGACTGTGTATTAGCATAAACTGGCCTGAAATCAGGTTTCTGGGGGCATGGAATTTTTGTTTGTGGGAACAGGGTAATATTATCTTGTTTCCCTGTATATACACCCTAAACTGGGCCTAATGACACCTAAACCATGTTTTAGGGACCATCATTACAGATTTGAGGTAAAAAAATGGATTTTCCCTGTATATCACTATGTTCACTGTGTCCAGATTTGGAAATTCAAACTGGTCCTAATTTTTTTTCTGAGGGAGTTGAGCCAAATGCTTGATGATACCAGCCAGTGGGTGTAAATGGATTGCAATGATACCAAACCAGGTGTGTGTCTTGAGTTTTGTGGAGATGAGGGGGGCCAGAACCTATCTGACTGTGTATAAGCATAAACTGGCCTGAAATCAGGTTTCTGGGGGCTTGAAATTCTTGTTTGTGTCAGCAGGGTAATATTATCTTGTTTCCCTGTATATACACCCTAAACTGTGCCTAATGACACCAAAACCAGGTTTGTGGGACCATCAGTACAGATTTGAGGGGAAAAAATGGATTTTATCTGTGTATCACTATGTTCACTGTGTCCAGATTTGGAAATTCAAACTGGTCCTAATTTTTTTTTCTGAGGGAGTTGAGCCAAATGCTTGGTGATGCCAGCCAGTGGGTGTAAATGGATTGCAATGATACCCAAACCAGGAGTGTGTGTTGAGTTTTGTGGATATGAAGGTGGCCAGAACCTTTTTGACTGTGTATTAGCATAAACTGGCCTGAAATCAGGTTTCTGGGGGCATGGAATTTTTGTTTGTGGGAACAGGGTAATATTATCTTGTTTCCCTGTATATACACCCTAAACTGGGCCTAATGACACCAAAACCAGGTTTGTGGGACCATCAGTACAGATTTGAGGGGGAAAAATGGATTTTCTCTGTATATCACTATGTTCACTGTGTCCAGATTTGGAAATTCAAACTGGTCCTAATTTTTTTTCTGAGGGAGTTGAGCCAAATGCTTGGTGATGCCAGCCAGTGGGTGTAAATGGATTGCAATGATACCCAAACCAGGAGTGTGTGTTGAGTTTTGTGGAGATGAGGGGGGCCAGAACCTATTTGACTGTGTATAAGCATAAACTGGCCTGAAATCAGGTTTCTGGGGGCATGAAATTTTTGTTTGTGGGAACAGGGTAATATTATCTTGTTTCCCTGTATATACACCCTAAACTGGGCCTAATGACACCAAAACCAGGTTTGTGGGACCATCAGTACAGATTTGAGGGGGAAAAATGGATTTTCTCTGTATATCACTATGTCCACTGTGTCCAGATTTGGAAATTCAAACTGGCCCTAATTTTTTTCTGAGGGATTTGAACCCAATGCTTTGAGATTCCAGCCAGTGGGTGTAAATGGATTGCAATGATAGCCAAACCAGGTGTGTGTGATGAGTCTGGTGGAGATGAGGGGGGCCAAAACACTATTTGCCTGTGTATAATAAGCCATAAGTCCTCAGCTGAAATCAGCTTTCTGGGGGCTTGAAATGTTTGCTGGTGGGAACAAGGTAATATTATCTTGTTATCATGGATATACACCCTAAAATGGGCCTGAGAACACCAAATACATGCATGTTGGACCATGAGTACAGATTTGAGGTAACAAATTGTCTGTCTATAAATTAAAAAAAAAAATCAAATATCAAACTGTTATAAACATGTATCAATATATTTAATAAAATCTCTTTTCATCCAATGAATTGCATCTTATTTTTTTAATAAATAAACCATTATATTTAACTACATCCAGTAATAAAAAATAAAAATAAAATGAATAAAAGTTTTTTTTTTTTTTTTTTTTTTGGGGGGGGGGGGGGGGTGGTTGTGTTTTTTTGCAGTGAAATCCAGGCTTCTCTTTGGATCCCGGCTGTGGGCGAGGGTACAATGGACACCACACAACATTTGAAAGAACATTTTTTTCTGCTGTTATTGGATGACCAAGTCTCTGTGAATTTAAAAAAAAATATTTATTCCGTTATTTAAGATGACAGTGAAAATGACCCTATTTTTTCAATCATTCACCACTCTTTTCGAGCGTTCATCGAATAAGAAAGAGCCCGTCCCACCGCATTTCCTGCGAGGGTTCGTTTCTTCAGAGTCCAAACAATCCTCCCGGGGCGGGGTTTAGTCCATCTCGTCTTAAATTTGTGTCCGGGGCACGGCAAACATTATGAAAGCGGACAAAAACTTTCATACGGCTGGTAAATGCGTTTATATGTAAACGCGGGGAATTCCTGGAGAATTCACGGAGAGATTTTATATGCAATGATACTTTTAATTACACATTAAAATCATTTAAAATCTACCACTATATTACTCTAAAGACATTTATTCACTGTTAAATTACCGAAATAATAACCAGCGCAAACAATGTGGGACTGCCACTAACACCAATCTGGATCACCAGCTAACATTGACTACCGATCTTACATCAGACGAAAACGCTAAACACTATATATTTTTTCAACAGTTTACTGTGCAAACCGTAACAAAACCATGCAGGATATCAAATTTACAGGTTCTTAAGGAAATATTATACAAAACATAAATTGTACCTTTGCTCACATTTAATGATATCATCATGATGAATTCTCCGCGAATTCTCCAGCTGTCCGCGTTATAGATGTATATGTATTTATTAATGACAAAAATTGACATACAATTTTATGGATACCCGTATAATTGCGGTTTTCTGGACCGTCCCAGCCCACAGGTAGGATAATATGGATTCCCGACAATATTCTAATGACCGTTCCCTGAGCTGGAACGGGCTAAGAAGGTCCCTGTCATTTTTTTTAATTGTCAATTCCCAGGTTTTTCGGATAAAAAAATGGCCCAATCCTTCATTCAATCTCCAGCCTCTGCTGGCGTTCCGGGTTTAAAAAAGAGCCCGTCCCATGCCTATTTCAGCTAGGACTGCAAACTCTGGGGTCAAAACAACTCAACTACGGCTTGGGGTTACCACCTTTCCTGTTAAATTTCCATCGCGCCCGTGTCAAGTGTACCGATATTATTCACAAACGTGCGGCAGGCGCCAAAAAATTTGACAGCACCCCTTTCTCATGCCAGTATATATTTTTATATATAAAGTCCAAACCCACCACGGAACTAGGGCCTCACAATTTTTTATCTTATTACTCACCACTTCAGACTCCTTAAAAATCACCGCTTTCCTTTTTTAACCAAAAATTCCAATTTTTTTAACATATATTAAATTTCACATAACAGATAACTTACACCAAGGGGACATTACAGTTAATCCGTGATGGGCAGGACTTCTTGGAATTTTATAATTCCCGGACGCAGGCTGACCGGCTAACCTTTTTTCTTCAAGGACAGCCCTTATTTAAGCCGAGACCTTAAAGGATGGTCTAGATAGGCACCTAGCTTGTCCAGGAATGAAAGGTCACGTCTCCCTTACCCAGAGGTCGGGTCTCTGTCTAACACGAACGCGGCTTCGCTTGCATTTCGGCATTCTGGACGTTCAACTCTTCAAGTTTCTTTTTCAGTGCTTTTCTTATTTCCAGCACTCAAGAATAGAACTGCCAAGGATTCAGTTGGACTTCAATTATTTTTATTTCTGTCCAAAAATGGATTATCCTGTATATGATGGCTACTAATAATAACACTATTAATGTCTCTCTATCCGTCTGTCTGTCTGTCTCTCTGTCTGTCTCTCTGTCTACTCCTCTTTGACTTTTGAAAATCAGCAAGACCTTATTCATATGTGCTACTGTTTTCCCCATGATAGAAGTTTTTCATCTGATCAGATCCAAATGTTTCCTGTCTGTCTGCCTAGTAACTGTCCATCTATTTCGCTGTCTTATTTCCGGTAACTTCCGGCAAGCGTTCGACCTCAGGTCGTCTAGTTTGTTTGTTTGTCTGTCTGTTTGTCTGTATGTACACGCGCTAGAGGCCACAGTTTTTAAGCAATCGCTCTGAAACTTATACATAAACTGTAAGATCTGTTCTCCTCGGAGCCTATTGTTTTTGGTGATGATCGGTCAAAGGTCAAGGTCAGGGTCACCAAAAAACCTAAAATCTTTATTTTCTTCATATCTTCGTCAATAATAATCGTAGCCGCATAATCTGTAGCTCATGTCATTCCTCACTATGTTAGCTTTCCAAGTGCTGGCAAATTTTTCCGGTCAATGGTTACCATGGTAACGTATTTTGGGGGGAAAATCAGAAAATTCGAAAATTTCCCTCCAAATTTCTCATTTTTTAAGTTAGAGAGGCCTAGCTTTTTGCAATGCGTAGCATTTAATATGCTCTATGCGAAATTAATGTAAGTCTCGCAAAATCTCGTGCCATGTGTCGTCAAATGGGACTTTTCGAGATTTCATTAAATACGATTTACAGGTCGCAGTTTTACAGCTAAGGTTCTGAAAGTGACATATTTTCTGTTGTTTTGTATTATCTCGAACTTGTTTTTTCATTTTTCGGAAATAGCCACCAGGGGGCGTGGTACCTGAAACACTGTAACATATCATTTTTCTAGAATATCTCAAAAAATATTAAACGTGACACAATGTTTATTGTCTTATCTGAAACTAGGATCATTGGCTTATTCCTGCGTACATGTAGCTTTGTGCTGCTGTTACCATGGTAACCAAATTTTGGGGTAAATCTTGGCAATCTGAAAATAATGAGTTCTTGCTTCTATCTCCGTTGATATTTATACTACAAGGGTTTAGTTTTCTGCATGAGGTAGCATTCCCTTGGCTCTAATTCAGTCAATTACAAGTCTCGTAGAATCTCGATCTGTTTTTCCGTCAAACGAGAAATTACGAGATTTCGCAGAAATGCTGATAACTCGATCACGTTTTAGGTTAAAGAGTATAGGGTTTCATCCTCTGGTAGCCTTTCGGAAGCTTAACATGATAAAACTGCAAATCTCGCCAAATCTCGCATCATCTCCCGCCAACCGAGAATATTCGACATTTTGAACAAAACATTCAACAAATGTCTATATCTCTTTCATTTTTATGCTAGAGATTTTATTTTTCTATTGTTCAACAATCATTTGACTAGTGTTAAGTGATATAAGTGAATATCTCGTTATATCTCGCACCATTTGTCGTCAAACGAGAACAGTGGACCATTTAAACAAATGCCTATAATGCTGTCATTTTATACACTACAGACATATAGTTTTCGGCATTTGACAGCGTCTGACACTCTCAATCACATCATGTGATTATATTGCAATTCTCGTCAAATCTTGCCTCGTTTTTCATCAAATGATGAAAATATATCCAATTGCCGTGAGCACAAGTGGCTTCAGGGTTGACCGGTAAGTGCCGGCAAGGCTATTACAGTTGCAAGTTGGCGTGCGCGGTCGTCCATGAACTTCACAAAGCAGCATTGAATAGAGGACAAAAGCCGCTAAATGTGGAGGGACCACACCTGTGATTTTTATTGTGTCCGCTTGTCGGCCACTTGTGTTGCCAGGAACCACTGGCAAATCTTTCAAACCAGGGACGGATCCCCGATTTTGTAAGTGGGTGTGTCAAAATATGGGCGGATCCCTGGTTTAGCAGTTGGGGGCAGGGGTAAAATTTTAATTATACATCAAATATATATATTAAAATAAAATATCTGGAAACTTATTTTTTCCTTATAGAAAATAGCCCCCAGATGGCGCTGCAGCAATCATTATTGTGCCATATATCCAAAACTATAGACAGTGTCACAACATTGATTGCAGCTTCTGAAACTAGATTTAAAGCGTTTAACCTCGTTGGGACTGTCGTATTCCGCGGGGGTTAAAGTTTAATTATACATAAAATATATATAATTAAAAATAAAATATCTCGAAACTATTTTTTTTCCTTTCAGATGGCGCTGCAGTAATCATTATTGTGCCATATCTCCAAAACTATAGACGGTGTCACAACATTGATTGCAGCTTCTGAACCTAGATTTAATGCCTCGTGGGGACATTGTCATATTCAGCAGAAGGTTAAATTTAATTATACATCAAATATTTATTATAAAAAAATAAAATATCTCGAAACTTACTTTTTGTCCTTTTAATAATAGCCGCCAGATGGCACTGCAGCAATCATTTTTTTGCCATATCTATAAAACTAGAGATAGTGTCACAACATTGATTGCAGCATCTGAAACTAGATTTAATGGGTTTATCCTCGTGAAGACTCTGTCATATTCTTCCGTTACCATGGGGGCCTAATATAGGTTACAATTAAATTCTTCTTTTTCCTGAAATTCAAAATATGAAGATTTATTCTAATTGACTGACGCTTATTTTATTCATGCTTTCCATTCTCCATGACAGGAGTACATTGCCTACACATGGAGTTATTTTCCGTCTGTCTGTCTACTCATTTGTGGCTATTGAAAATCAGCGAAATCACTTAAAAATGTACTTCCATTTTAACCATGATAGCGGTTGTTCATTTGATCAAATCCAAACGTTCCCTGTCTGCCTGACTAGTAACTGTCCGTCTGTTTTGCTGTCTTATTTCCGGCCATTTCCGGAACTAGATTTAATGCCTTTAACCTCGTGGGGACTCTGTCGTATTCTGCGGGGGTTAAATTTTAATTATACATCAAATATATATAATAAAAAAATAAAATGTCTCGAAACATTTTTTGCCCTTTGAGAAATAGCCGCCAGATGGCGCTGCAGCAATCATCATCGTGCCATATCTCCAAAACTATAGACAGTGTTATACGTTCCCTGTCTGTCTGCCTAGTAACTGTCTGTCTGTTTCGCTGTCTTATTACCGGCCATTTCCGGCAAGTGTTCGACCTCTGGTCGTCTAGTTTGTTTGTTTGTTTGTTTGTCTGTCTGTTTGTCTGTATGTACACGCGCTAGAGGCCACAGTTTTTAAGCAATCGCTCTGAAACTTATACATAAACTGTAAGATCTGTTCTCCTCGGAGCCTATTGTTTTTGGTGATGATCGGTCAAAGGTCAAGGTCAGGGTCACCAAAAAACCTAAAATCTTTATTTTCTTCATATCTTCGTCAATAATAATCGTAGCCGCATAATCTGTAGCTCATTTTATTCCTCACTATGTTAGCTTTCCAAGTGCTGGCAAATTTTTCCGGTCAATGGTTACCATGGTAACGTATTTTGGGGGGGGAAATCAGAAAATTCGAAAATTTCCCTCCAAATTTCTCATTTTTTAAGTTAGAGAGGCCTAGTTTTTTGCAATGCGTAGCATTTAATATGCTCTATGCGAAATTAATGTAAGTCTCGCAAAATCTCGTGCCATTTGTCGTCAAATGGGACTTTTCGAGATTTCATTAAATACGATTTACAGGTGGCAGTTTTACAGCTAAGGTTCTGAAAGTGACATATTTTCTGTTGTTCTGTATTATCTCGAACTTGTTTTTTTTCATTTTTCGGAAATAACCACCAGGGGGCGTGGTACTGGAAACACTACAACTTATCATTTTTCCGCAATATCTAAAAAAATATTAAGCATAGAACAATTTTTTTTGTCGCATCTAAAACTAGGATCATTGCCTTATTCCTTCGTACATTTAGCCTTGTGCTGCCGTTACCATGGTTACCAAATTTTGGGGTAAAACTTGACAATCTGAAATACGGAGTGTTCCTGCTTCTGTCTCTGTCAATATTTGCGATAGAACGCTCTGGTTTTTGGCGTTAGATAGCATTAGTTTACTTCTTAGTCATTCAATAGAAAGGCTCGTCATAACTCGCACCGTTTCTCGTGAAACGAGAACACGAGACCATTCAAAGAAATGCCTATAATTCTGTCATTTTTTACGCTACAGACACATGGTTTTCAGCGTTGGGTAGCGCCTGACACTCGCAGTCACATTCAGGGGTCATATTGTAAGTCTCGTCAAATCTCGCGCCGTTTTTCGCCAAACCACGAAGACCCGCGCAATTGCCGCAAGTGGCGACAGGGTCCTTACGGTGGGCGGCCGGCGTGTGCAGCGGTGCGTGATGGCCTCTCCGGGCCCTGTCTATGATCATACATGTTGAGGCACAGTCCGAAGAACTTTATTGCTTGCCGGAAATCTTCGATTTTCGCAAGCATGTTGATCACCCGCGTATGTTTGTTTGTTGCTTGCCGGAATCAAAGATTTCGGCAAGCATATTGGTCAGTTGCGTATGTCTGTTTGTCTGTCTGTTTGTTTGTTGCTTGCCGGAATCAAAGATTTCGGCAAGCATATTGCTCAGTTGCGTATGTCTGTTTGTTTTTTTGTTTTTTTTGTTGCTTGCCGGAACATTTCCGGCAAGCATGTTGGTCAGTTGCGTATGTCCATTTGTCTGTTTGTTGCTTGCCGGAAGATTTCCGGCAAGCATGTTGGTCAGTTGCGTATGTCCATTTGTCTGTTTTTTTGTTTGTTTTTTGCTTGCCGGAAATCTTCGATTTCGGCAAGTTGGTTGGTCAGTTGCGTATGTCCATTTGTCTGTTTGTTTTTTTGTTTTTTTGTTTTTTTGTTTTTTTGTTTTTTTGTTTTTTTGTTTGTTTTTTTGTGTGTTTGTCTGCGCTCTCCTGGCCACAATTTTGCAGCAATCGACATGACCCTTACAGGGTTGATTGACAACCAAACACCCTGGAACCCTATTGTTTTTGGTCAACATTGCTCCAAGGTCAAGGGTCAAGGTCACGACAGGTGTGGTTAACGGTTTTTGCACTATAACTTCGCAATAAATAGGCTTATCCATTTCTGCAATAGCTCATTTTTTTCGTCATCACCTGGCCTTTCTTTTGATATGTAGCTTACTTAAATTTGCCGTTACCATGGTTACATTTTTTGGGCAAAAATCATGGAAATTGGAAATAACACGACCATTTTTTTTGTAACTTTGTCAGTTTTTAAGCTAGGCAGATCTAGTTTTCGGCATTTTGTTCCACATGACCAGCTTGACACGACAGAACTGAAAGTCACGCCAAATCTCGCGCCATATCTCGTCAAACGAGAAAAAACGAGACTTCGCGGAAATGCTTATAACTCGGCGACTTTTACAGCTAGACAGGTCTGGTTTTCGGCATTTCGTTCCACCAAACAAGCTTGACACGACAGAGCTGCAAGACAGGCCAAATCTCGCACCGTATCTCGTCAAACGAGAAAACACGGGATTTCACGGAAATGCTTATAACTAGGCCAGTTTTACAGCTAGACACGTCTGGTTTTCGGCATTTAGTTCCACTAGACCAGCTTGACACGACAGATATGCAAGTCTGGCAAAATCTCGCACCGTATCTCGTCAAACGAGAAAACACGAAATTTCACGGAAATGCTTATAACTCGGCCAGTTTTACAGCTAGACACGTCTGGTTTCCGGCATTTCCTTCCACATGACCAGCTTGACACGATAGATGTGCAAGTCAGGCCAAATCTCGCACCCTATCTCGTCAAACGAGAAAACACGAGATTTCACGGAAATGCTTATAACTCGGCGAGTTTTACAGCTAGACAGGTCTAGTTTTCGGCATTTTCTTTCACATGACCTGCTGGACATAACAGAACTGAAAGTCAGGCCGAATGTCGCACCGTATCTCGTCAAACGAGAAAACATGAGATTTCACGGCATTGGTTATAATTCGGCGAGTTTTACAGATAGACACGTCTGGTTTTCGGCATTTTGTTCCACTAGACCAGCTTGACACGACAGACATGCATGTCAGGCAAAATCTCGCACCGTATCCCGTCAAACGAGAAAACACGAGATTTCACGGAACTGCAGCTAGACAGGTCTAGTTTTCGGCATTTAGTTCCACCTGACCCGCTTGACATGACAGAACTCCAAGTCAGGCACAATCTCGCACCGTATCTCGTCAAACGAGAAAACACGAGATTTCACCAAAATGCTTTTAACTCGGCGATTTTTACAGGTACGAAGGTCTAGTTTTTTTGTTTTTTTTTTGCTTGCCGGAAATCTTCGATTTCGGCAAGCATGTTGGTCAGTTCCGTATGTCCATTTGTCTGTTTGTCTGTTTGTTGCTTGCCGGAAATCTTCGATTTCGGCAAGTTGGTTGGTCAGTTGCGTATGTCCATTTGTTTGTTTGTTTATTTGTTTTTTTGTGTGTTTGTCTGCGCTCTCCTGGCCACAATTTGGCAGCAATCGACATGACCCTTACAGGGTTGATTTACAACCGAACACCCTGGAACCCTATTGTTTTTGGTCAACATTGCTCCAAGGTCAAGGGTCAAGGTCACGACAGGTGTGGTTAACGGTTTTTGCACTATAACTTCGCCATAAATAGGCTTATCCACTTCTGCAATAGCTCATTTTTTTCGTCATCACCTGGCCTTTCTTTTGATATGTAGCTTACTTAAATTTGCCGTTACCATGGTTACATTTTTTGGGCAAAAATCATGGAAATTGGAAAAAACACGAGCATTTTTTTGTAACTTTGTCAGTTTTTAAGCTAAGCAGATCTAGTTTTCGGCATTTTGTTCCACATGACCAGCTTGACACGACAGAACTGAAAGTCACGCCAAATCTCGCGCCATATCTCGTCAAACGAGAAAATACGAGACTTCGCAGAAATGCTTATAACTCGGCGACTTTTACAGCTAGACAGATCTGGTTTTCAGCATTTCGTTCCACCAAACAAGCTTGACACGACAGAGCTGCAAGACAGGCCAAATCTCGCACCGTATCTCGTCAAACGAGAAAACACGGGATTTCACGGAGATGCTTATAACTAGGCCAGTTTTACAGCTAGACACGTGTGGTTTTCGGCATTTAGTTCCACTAGACCAGCTTGACACGACAGATATGCAAGTCTGGCAAAATCTCGCACCGTATCTCGTCAAACGAGAAAACACGAAATTTCACGGAAATGCTTATAACTCGGCCAGTTTTACAGCTAGACACGTCTGGTTTCCGGCATTTTTCTTCCACATGACCAGCTTGACACGATAGATGTGCAAGTCAGGCCAAATCTCGCACCCTATCTCGTCAAACGAGAAAACACGAGATTTCACGGAAATGCTTATAACTCGGCGAGTTTTACAGCTAGACAGGTCTAGTTTTCGGCATTCATTAACATTTGGACGGCTTGACATGACAAACCTGCAAGACTGGCCAAATCTCGCACCATATCTCGTCAAACGATGAAAAAGGAGATTTCACAGAAATGCTAATAACTCGGCGACTTTTACAGCTAGACAGATGTAGTTTTCGCCATTTCATAACATTTAGAGAGTTTGGTATGACAAATCTTCAAGACTGGCCAAATCCTGCACCATATCTCGTCACACGAGAAAACACGGGAGTACACGGAAATGCTTATAACTCGGGGACTTTTACAGCTAGACGGATCTAGTTTTCGCCATTTCGTAACGTTTGGCCGTCTTGACATAAAAAAACTGCTCGTCTTGCCAAATCTCGTACTATATCTCGTCAAGCGAGAAAAAACATGATTTCACGTAAATGCTGATAAGACGGCGACTTTTGCAGCTAGACAGGTCTAGTTTCCGGCATTTTGTAATATTTGACAAACCTGACATGACAAAACTGGAAATCTCGCCAAAGCTCGCACCATTTCCCGTCAAACGAGAAAACACGAGATTTCATGCAAATGGTTATAACTCAGCGGCTTTTATAGCTAGACATGTCTGGTTTTCGGCATTTCATATCATTTGGCCAGCTTGACATGACAAACCTGAAAACGTCTCACTGTTTCTTGTCAAACAAGATTAACGGGATTTCATGAAAAAATTTTAAACTTGGTCCCTTTTACACTAGAAAGATATGCAGCTGTTAAAGGTCAGCATGCATAAATAAACATATTATCCGTTTCTGCTGCCCCGACAATGTTGCTCATTCATATGACTGTTTCTACATGCACTCTCTGTCTATCTGTCTGTATCATTTCCATTTCCGGCAAGCGCGTGACCTCTGGTCATCTTGTTTTGTGTGTTTGTCTGCGCTCTCCTGGCCACAATTTTGCAGCAATCGACATGACCCTTACAGGGTTGATTGACAACCGAACACCCTGGAACCCTATTGTTTTTGGTCAACATTGCTCCAAGGTCAAGGGTCAAGGTCACGACAGGTGTGGTTAACGGTTTTTGCACTATAACTTCGCCATAAATAGGCTTATCCACTTCTGCAATAGCTCATTTTTTTCGTCATCACCTGGCCTTTCTTTTGATATGTAGCTAACTTAAATTTGCCGTTACCATGGTTACATTTTTTGGGCAAAAATCATGGAAATTGGAAATAAAACGACCATTTTTTTGTAACTTTGTCAGTTTTTAAGCTAGGCAGATCTAGTTTTCGGCATTTTGTTCCACATGACCAGCTTGACACGACAGAACTGAAAGTCACGCCAAATCGCGCGCCATATCTCGTCAAACGAGAAAAAACGAGACTTCGCGGAAATGCTTATAACTCGGCGACTTTTACAGCTAGACAAGTCTGGTTTTCGGCATTTCGTTCCACCAAACAAGCTTGACACGACAGAGCTGCAAGACAGGCCAAATCTCGCACCGTATCTCGTCAAACGAGAAAACACGAGATTTCACGGAAATGCTTATAACTAGGCCAGTTTTACAGCTAGACACGTGTGGTTTTCGGCATTTAGTTCCATTAGACCAGCTTGACACGACAGATATGCAAGTCTGGCAAAATCTCGCACCGTATCTCGTCAAACGAGAAAACACGAAATTTCACGGAAATGCTTATAACTCGGCCAGTTTTACAGCTAGACAGGTCTGGTTTCCGGCATTTCCTTCCACATGACCAGCTTGACACGATAGATGTGCAAGTCAGGCCAAATCTCGCACCCTATCTCGTCAAACGAGAAAACACGAGATTTCACGGAAATGCTTATAACTCGGCGAGTTTTACAGCTAGACAGGTCTAGTTTTCGGCATTCATTAACATTTGGACGGCTTGACATGACAAACCTGCAAGACTGGCCAAATCTCGCACCATATCTCGTCAAACGATGAAAAAGGAGATTTCACAGAAATGCTAATAACTCGGCGACTTTTACAGCTAGACAGATGTAGTTTTCGCCATTTCATAACATTTAGAGAGTTTGATATGACAAATCTTCAAGACTGGCCAAATCCTGCACCATATCTCGTCACACGAGAAAACACGAGAGTACACGGAAATGCTTATAACTCGGCGACTTTTACAGCTAGACGGATCTAGTTTTCGCCATTTCGTAACGTTTGGCCGTCTTGACATAATAAAACTGCTCGTCTTGCCAAATCTCGTACTATATCTCCTCAAGCGAGAAAAAAACATGATTTCACGTAAATGCTGATAAGACGGCGACTTTTGCAGCTAGACAGGTCTAGTTTCCGGCATTTTGTAATATTTGACAAACCTGACATGACAAAACTGGAAATCTCGCCAAAGCTCGCACCATTTCCCGTCAAACGAGAAAACACGAGATTTCATGCAAATGCTTATAACTCAGCGGCTTTTATAGCTAGACAGGTCTGGTTTTCGGCATTTCATATCATTTGGCCAGCTTGACATGACAAACCTGAAAACGTCTCACTGCTTCTTGTCAAACAAGATAAACGGGATTTCAGGAAAAAATTTTGAACTTGGTCCCTTTTACACTAGAAAGATATGCAGCTGTTAAAGGTCAGCATGCATAAATAAACATATTATCCGTTTCTGCTGCCCCGACAATGTTGCTCATTCATATGACTGTTTCTACATGCACTCTCTGTCTATCTGTCTGTATCATTTCCATTTCCGGCAAGCGCGTGACCTCTGGTCATCTTGTTTTTTTGTTTTTTTGTTTTTTTGTGTGTTTGTCTGCGCTCTCCTGGCCACAATTTTGCGGCAATCGACATGACCCTTACAGGGTTGATTGACAACCGAACACCCTGGAACCCTATTGTTTTTGGTCAACATTGCTCCAAGGTCAAGGGTCAAGGTCACGACAGGTGTGGTTAACGGTTTTTGCACTATAACTTCGCCATAAATAGGCTTATCCACTTCTGCAATTGCTCATTTTTTTCGTCATCACCTGGCCTTTCTTTTGATATGTAGCTTACTTAAATTTGCCGTTACCATGGTTACATTTTTTGGGCAAAATTCATGGGAATTGGAAATAACACGACCATTTTTTTGTAACTTTGTCAGTTTTTTAGCTAGGCAGATCTAGTTTTCGGCATTTTGTTTCACATGACCAGCTTTACACGACAGAACTGAAAGTTACGCCAAATCTCGCGCCATATCTCGTCAAACGAGAAAAAACGAGACTTCGCGGAAATGCTTATAACTCGGCGACTTTTACAGCTAGACAGGTCTGGTTTTCGGCATTTCGTTCCACCAAACAAGCTTGACACGACAGAGCTGCAATACAGGCCAAATCTCGCACCGTATCTCGTCAAACGAGAAAACACGAAATTTCACGGAAATGCTTATAACTAGGCCAGTTTTACAGCTAGACACGTGTGGTTTTCGGCATTTAGTTCCACTAGACCAGCTTGACACGACAGATATGCAAGTCTGGCAAAATCTCGCACCGTATCTCGTCAAACGAGAAAACACGAAATTTCACGGAAATGCTTATAACTCGGCCAGTTTTACAGCTAGACAGGTCTGGTTTCCGGCATTTCCTTCCACATGACCAGCTTGACACGATAGATGTGCAAGTCAGGCCAAATCTCGCACCCTATCTCGTCAAACGAGAAAACACGAGATTTCACGGAAATGCTTATAACTCGGCGAGTTTTACGGCTAGACAGGTCTAGTTTTCGGCATTCATTAACATTTGGCCAACTTGACATAGTAAAACTGCGATACTTGGCGAAATCTCGCACTATATCTGGTCAAATGTGGAAAAACGAGATTTCACAGAAATGCATATAAGTCGGCGACTTTCACGGCTAGACAGGTCTAGTTTTTGGCATTCATTAACATTTGGACGGCTTGACATGACAAACCTGCAAGACTGGCCAAATCTCGCACCATATCTCGTCAAACGATAAAAAAGGAGATTTCACAGACATGCTAATAACTCGGCGACTTTTACAGCTAGACAGATGTAGTTTTCGCCATTTCATAACATTTAGAGAGTTTGATATGACAAATCTAGAAGACTGGCCAAATCCTGCACCATATCTCGTCAAACGAGAAAACACGAGAGTACACGGAAATGCTTATAACTCGGCGACTTTTACAGCTAGACGGATCTAGTTTTCGCCATTTCGTAACGTTTGGCCGTCTTGACATAATAAAACTGCTCGTCTTGCCAAATCTCGTACTATATCTCGTCAAGCGAGAAAAAAAACATGATTTCACGTAAATGCTGATAACACGGCGACTTTTGCAGCTAGACAGGTCTAGTTTCCGGCATTTTGTAATATTTGACAAACCTGACATGACAAAACTGGAAATCTCGCCAAAGCTCGCACCATTTCCCGTCAAACGAGAAAACACGAGATTTCATGCAAATGCTAATAACTCAGCGGCTTTTATCGCTAGACAGGTCTAGTTTTCGGCATTTCATATCATTTGGCCAGCCTGACATGACAAACCTGAAAACGTCTCACTGCTTCTTGTCAAACGAGATTAACGGGATTTCATGAAAAAAATTTGAACTTGGTCCCTTTTACACTAGAAAGATATGCAGCTGTTAAAGGTCAGCATGCATAAATAAACATATTATCCGTTTCTGCTGCCCCGACAATGTTGCTCATTCATATGACTGTTTCTACATGCACTCTCTGTCTATCTGTCTGTATCATTTCCATTTCCGGCAAGTGCGTGACCTCTGGTCATCTTGTCTGTTTGTTTGTTTGTCTGCACTCTCCTGGCCACAATTTTGCCACAATCACCTTGAAACTTACAGGGATGATGAAAAACATAATTTCTAGGTGCCCTATTGTTTTTGGTTAAAATAGGTCAAAGGTCAAGGTCAAGGTCACGACAGGTATGGTTAACGGTTTTTGCACTATAACTTCGCCATGTATAGGCTTATCCACTTCTGCAATAGCTCATTTATTTCGTCATCACCTGGCCTTTCTTTTGACATGTAGCTTACTTAAATTTGCTGTTACCATGGTTACGCAATTTCGGGGAGAAATCATGGAATTTCCTGATATTTTTCAAATTTGCAGCAATCGTACTGATTCTGAGATATTTTATGTTACACAAGAATATCTCGAAATTGTTTTTTCAGATTTTGGAAATGGCCGCCAGGGGGCGTTGCAGATGAAAAAACATGAAAATTTGTTTTGGTGCTATACCTCCAGAACTATTAAACATTGGGCCATTTCCATCACAGCACCTTCAACTGGGTACCATGGGCTTATTTTTGCACATAGGTGCCAAAGTGCGCTATTGCCAGATTTCTCTATTTTTGGGGTAAAACTTTTGAATTTTGAAAATATGCAGTTTTCAGCTTCTAACTCTGTCAGTTTTTATGCTGGAGAGGTCAATTTTTTTGCATCTTGTAGCCCTTGGTGAGCTCTCGGTGATCCAATCAAAAATCTTGCAAAATCTCGCACCGTTTCTCGTCAAACGAGAGTCTTCGAGATTTCATTAAATATGACCTACAGGTTGCATTTTTTTTAACAATGGCTTTGAATTTGATATATTTTGTGTTATTTATAAATATCTCGAAATCAGTTTTCCATTTTTTGGAAATAGCCACCAGGGGGCGTGGTACCTGAAACACTAACACATATCATTTTTCTGCAATATCTACAATAATTTTAAACATGGCACAATTTTTATCGTTGTATCTTAAACTAGGAACATTGGCTTATTCCTCCGCACATGTAGCTTTGTGCTGCCGTTACCATGGTTACCAAATTTGTGGGTTAAACTCGACGATCTGAAAATATGCAGTTTTTGGCTTCTATCTCGGTTAATATTTATGTTTCAAGGGTCTAGTTTTTTGCATAAGGCTGCTTCCCCTTTTTTATAAGTCATTCAATTGCAAGTCTCGTCAAATTTCGCTCGGTTTATCGTCATACGAGAAAAACCGAGATTTCACGGAAATGCTTATAACTCGGCGACTTTTACAGCTACACAGGTCTAGTTTTCGGCATTTCATAACATATGACCAGCTTGACACGCCAGAAAAGAAATCAGGCCAAATCTCGCACCATATCTCGTCAAGCGAGAAAAAAACGAGATATCATGGAAATGCTTATAACAAGGCGACTTTTACAGCTACTCAGGTCTAGTTTTTGGCATTTGGTAACATTTGGCCAACTTGACATAGTAAAACTGCGATACTTGGCGAAATCTCGCACTACATCTGGTCAAATGTGGAAAAACGATATTTCACAGAAATGCATATAAGTCGGCGACTTTCACGGCTAGACAGGTCTAGTTTTTGGCATTCATTAACATTTGGACGGCTTGACATGACAAACCTGCAAGACTGGCCAAATCTCGCACCATATCTCGTCAAACGATAAAAAAGGAGATTTCACAGAAATGCTAATAACTCGGCAACTTTTACAGCTAGACAGATGTAGTTTTCGCCATTTCATAACATTTAGAGAGTTTGATATGACAAATCAACAAGACTGGCCAAATCCTGCACCATATCTCGTCAAACGAGAAAACACGAGAGTACACGGAAATGCTTATAACTCGGCGACTTTTACAGCTAGACGGATCTAGTTTTCGCCATTTCGTAACGTTTGGCCGTCTTGACATAATAAAACTGCTCGTCTTGCCAAATCTCGTACTATATCTCGTCAAGCGAGAAAAAAACATGATTTCACGTAACTGCTGATAACACCGCGACTTTTGCAGCTAGTTGATTGCCGGAATCAAAGATTTCGGCAAGCATATTGCTCAGTTGCGTATGTCTGTTTGTCTGTCTGTCTGTCTGTCCGTCTGTCTGTCTGTCTGTCTGTCTGTCCGTCTGTCTGTCTGCACTCTCCTGGCCACAATTTTGCCACAATCACCTTGAAACTTTCAGAGATGATGGAGAATTAAATTTCTAGGTGCCCTATTGTTTTTGGTTAATGAAGGTAAACGGTTAAGGTCAAGGTCATCAAAAAACCTCAAAATTTTATTTTCCTCATAACTTGGTTAAAAATTGTCGTATCAACCTCATTCTTACCTCATTTTGTTCGTCTTTCCATTGCCCATGTCCTGGTATGATGATCCTTTGTTGGCCTTGTGTCACCTTGTCAGTATGTCTGTCTGTTTCAGGGTTGTTGTCAATTTTGTCAACGGCCTTGTTGTTCTTTCGGACATTTACGACACTACAGGCCATAGTTTTGCAGCAATAACCTTGAAACTTTTAGAGATGATGGACAAGCAAAATTCTAGGCAGTCTTTTGTTTTTTATTAAATAGGTCAAAGGTCAAGGTCAAGACCCTCAAAAAACCTCGAAACCGTATTTTCCTCAAAACTTTGTCACAAATTGTCGTATCAACCTCATTCTTACCTCATTTTGTTCGTCTTTCCATTCCCCATATCAAAGGGTGCTCAACCGTTGCTGGCCATGTGTCACCTTGTCAGTATGTCTGTCTGTTCCTCTGTTGTTGTCAATTTTGTCAACGGCCTTGTTGTTCTGTCTCACATTACGACACTACAAGCCACAGTTTTGCCGCAATCACCTTGAAACTTACAGAGATGACGAAAAAATAAAATGCAAGGTGCTCTATCGTTTTTCGTCAATATAGGTCAAGGACAAGGTCATCGAAAAACCTCGAAATTTTCTTTTCTTCATCACTTGGTCAAATATGGTCGTATCAACCTCATTTGTTTGTTTGTCATCACTCTCCTGGCCACAATTTTGCCACAATCACCTTGAAACTTTCAGGGATGATAAACAACCAAAATTCTAGGTGCCTTTTTGTTTTTGGTCAAAATAAGTGAAAGGTCAAGGTCAAGGTCATCAAAACTTCTCAAAAAGGTTTTTTCTTCATATCTTTGTGACTATTAGTTGTATCTAATTCAACAATAGCTCATTTTAATTGTCATTCCAAGGCCTGTCATCTGGTGTGTAGCTGACTCAAATTTGCCGTAACCATGGTTATAAATTTTGGGGGAAAAGTCATGATATTCGAAATTAAGGGGTCTTATTTTTCTAACTTTGTCAGTGTTAAAGCTAGAGAGACCTAGTTTTTTGCATCAGGTAGCATTCAACTAGTACTACAAGATTTTATTACAAGTCTTGCAGTATCTCGTAAAATATCTCGTGAATAGAGATATTTCGAGATTTCATTCATCTTGCGCCAAAGGCCACATTATTGCAGGAATCATTTTGAAACTGACATATCATAAGTCCTACACTAGTATCTCGAAATGGTTTTTTCATTTTTTTAATATTGCTGCTAGGGGGCGCTGCATACGACCCTCACACACATATCATTACATTGGCCATATCTCTAAAACCCAAAGCTCAATTACATAAACTATAGCTTATTTTTTCCCTCTGAGTCTTCTCCATAAACTGATAATGTCATCTGGTCTCAATCTTGTGTCACTTTGTCAGTGTGTCCGTCTGTTTGTCAGTTGTCCTCAAATTTGGCTGCTTGCTGATTCTTGCGTCTCGCATATAGCATTCTACAGGCCACAGTTTTTAAAGAAGCATTTGAAAACTGATGCATGTTCTATTTTCTCACAATTTTTTTTTCATTTTCCGGATATGGAGGCTAGGTGGCGCTGCACCTGACCCTCACACAAATATCTTTATATTGACCATATCTCTAAAACCCAAAGCCTCAATTACAGAAACTATGGCTTATTTTCTTTCCCTGAGTCTTCTCCATGACCTAGTAATTTCATCTGGTCTCATTCTTGTATGACTTTGTCAGTGTGTCTGTCTGTTTGTCAGTTGTCCTCAAATCCGCCTACTTGCTGGTTCTTGCGTCTCATATATAGCATTCTACAGGCCACAGTTTTTTTTTCAGGAATCCTTTTAAAACTGGTACATCTTATGTGTTTCACTAATATCTCAAAACAGATTTTTCATTTAGCCACTAGGGGGCGCTGCACCTTCACCTCCCCAACATATCATGTTTTGGCCATATCTCCAAAATTATAAACCTTATCTACATAAACCATCGCTAATTTTGCTCTTCTTTACCTTCGGCACTTTTGTCTGGTAATCTGTTATCACAGATGTGTCAGTATGTTTGTCTGTTAGTCTTTTGTGGTCAGCTTTGACTGCTTCCTCGTTGTTTTGTCTGATATGTCATTTTACAGGCCACAACTTCTCAGCAAACGCTGAGGGTCATTCAAATAATAGAAAACCCACAATATGTTCTGTCTGTCCATCTGTCTGTCATTTCAACTTCCGGCAAGCGTTCGACCTCTGGTCGTCTAGTCTGTTTGTTGCTTGCCGGAAATCTTCGATTTCGGCAAGCATATTGCTCAGTTGCGTATGTCTGTTTGTCTGTTTGTTTGTTTGTTTGTCTGCACTCTCCTGGCCACAATTTTGCCACAATCACCTTGAAACTTACAGGGATGATGAAAAACATAATTTCTAGGTGCCCTATTGTTTTTGGTTAAAATAGGTCAAAGGTCAAAGGTCAAGGTCACGACAGGTATGGTTAACGGTTTTTGCACTATAACTTCGCCATAAATAGGCTTATCCACTTCTGCAATAGCTCATTTTTTTCGTCATCACCTGGCCTTTCTTTTGACATGTAGCTTACTTAAATTTGCTGTTACCATGGTTACGCAATTTTAGGGAGAAATCATGGAATTTCGTGATATTTTTCAAATTTGCAGCAATCGTACTGATTCTGAGATATTTTATATAACACAAGAATATCTCGAAATTGTTTTTTCAGATTTTGGAAATGGCCGCCAGGGGGCGTTGCAGATGAAAAAACATGAACATTTGTTTTGGTGCTATACCTCCAGAACTATTAAACATTGGGCCATTTCCATCACAGCACCTTCAACCGGGGTCCATGGGCTTATTTTTGCGCATAGGTGCCAAAGTGCGCTATTGCCAGATTTCTCTACTTTTGGGGTAAAACTTTTGAATTTTGAAAATATGCAGTTTTCAGCTTCTAACTCTGTCAGTTTTTATGCTGGAGAGGTCAATTTTTTTGCATCTTGTAGCCCTTGGTGAGTTCTTGGTGATCCAATCAAAAATCTTGCAAAATCTCGCACCGTTTCTCGTCAAACGAGAGTCTTCGAGATTTCATTAAATATGACCTACAGGTTGCATTTTTTTAACAATGGCTTTGAAATTGATATATTTTGTGTTATTTTATAAATATCTCGAAATCAGTTTTTCATTTTTTGGAAATAGCCACCAGGGGGCGTGGTACCTGAAACACTGTAACATATCATTTTTCTGCAATATCTCAAATAATATTAAACGTGACACCATTTTTTTTGGTGGTATCTGAAACTAGGAACATTGGCTTATTCCTCCGCACATGTAGCTTTGTACTGCCGTTACCATGGTTACCAAATTTTGGGGTAAAACGTGACAACTTGAAAATACGAAGTTTACCTGCTTCTATCTCTGTTGATATTTGTCATAGAAAGGTCTGGTTTTCGGCGTTAGACAGCATCCGTCTAGTTCTTAGTCATTCAATCGCAAGTCTCGTCATATCTCGCACCGTTTCTCGTGAAACGAGAACACGTGACCATTCAAAGAAATGCCTATAATTCTGTCATTTTTTACGCCACAGACACATAGTCTGCAGCGCCGGATAGCGTCGGACACTCGCAGTCACATTCAGGGGTCGCATTGTAAGTCTCGTCAAATCTCGCGCCGTGTTTCACCAAACCACGAAGTCACGTGCCGTCGCCGCAAGTGCCGGCAGGGTCCCTACGGTGGGCGGCCGGCGTGTGCAGCGGTGCGTGACGGCCTTTCCGGGCCCTGTCTATTATCGTACATGTTGGAGGCACAGTCACAACTTTATTGCTTGCCGGAAATCTTCGATTTCGGCAAGCATATTGCTCAGTTGCGTATGTCTGTTTGTCTGTTTGTTGCTTGTCGGAATCAAAGATTTCGGCAAGCATATTGCTCAGTTGCGTATGTCTGTTTGTCTGTTTGTCTGTTTGTTTGTCTGCACTCTCCTGGCCACAATTTTGCCACAATCACCTTGAAACTTACAGGGATGATGAAAAACATAATTTCTAGGTGCCCTATTGTTTTTGGTTAAAATAGGTCCAAGGTCAAGGTCAAGGTCACGACAGGTATGGTTAACGGTTTTTGCACTATAACTTCGCCATAAATAGGCTTATCCACTTCTGCAATAGCTCATTTTTTTCGTCATCACCTGGCCTTTCTTTTGACATGTAGCTTACTTAAATTTGCTGTTACCATGGTTACGCAATTTTAGGGAGAAATCATGGAATTTCCTGATATTTTTCAAATTTGCAGCAATCGTACTGATTCTGAGATATTTTATGTAACACAAGAATATCTCGAAATCGTTTTTTCAGATTTTGGAAATGGCCGCCAGGGGGCGTTGCAGATGAAAAAACATGAAAATTTGTTTTGGTGCTATACCTCCAGAACTATTAAACATTGGGCCATTTCCATCACAGCACCTTCAACTGGGGTCCATAGGTGCCAAAGTGCGCTATTGCCAGATTTCTCTATTTTTGGGGTAAAACTTTTGAATTTTGAAAATATGCAGTTTTCAGCTTCTAACTCTGTCAGTTTTTATGCTGGAGAGGTCAATTTTTTTGCATCTTGTAGCCCTTGGTGAGCTCTCGGTGATCCAATCAAAAATTTTGCAAAATCTCGCACCGTTTCTCGTCAAACGAGAGTCTTCGAGATTTCATTAAATATGACCTACAGGTTGCATTTTTTTAACAATGGCTTTGAAATTGATATATTTTGTGTTATTTATAAATATCTCGAAATCAGTTTTTCATTTTTTGGAAATAGCAACCAGGGGGCGTGGTACCTGAAACACTGTAACATATCATTTTTCTGCAATATCTAAAATAATTTTAAACATGGCACAATTTTTATCGTTGTATCTTAAACTAGGAACATTGGCTTATTCCTCCGCACATGTAGCTTTGTGCTGCCGTTACCATGGTTACCAAATTTGTGGGTTAAACTTGACGATCTGAAAATATGCAGTTTTTGTCTTCTATCTCGGTTAATATTTATGTTTCAAGGGTCTAGTTTTTTGCATAAGGCTGCTTCCCCTTGGTTCTAAGTCATTCAATTGCAAGTCTCGTCAAATTTCGCTCGGTTTATCGTCAAACGAGAAAAAAACGAGATTTCACGGAAATGCTTATAACTCGGCGACTTTTACAGCTACACAGGTCTAGTTTTCGGCATTTCATAACATATGACCAGCTTGACACACCAGAAAAGAAATCAGGCCAAATCTCGCACCATATCTCGTCAAGCGAGAAAAAAACGAGATATCATGGAAATGCTTATAACTAGGCGACTTTTACAGCTACTCAGGTCTAGTTTTTGGCATTTGATAACATTTGGCCAACTTGACATAGTAAAACTGCGATACTTGGCGAAATCTCGCACTACATCTGGTCAAATGTGGAAAAACGATATTTCACAGAAATGCATATAAGTCGGCGACTTTCACGGCTAGACAGGTCTAGTTTTTGGCATTCATTAACATTTGGACGGCTTGACATGACGAACCTGCAAGACTGGCCAAATCTCGCACCATATCTCGTCAAACGATAAAAAAGGAGATTTCACAGAAATGCTAATAACTCGGCAACTTTTACAGCTAGACAGATGTAGTTTTCGCCATTTCGTAACGTTTGGCCGTCTTGACATAATAAAACTGCTCGTCTTGCCAAATCTCGTACTATATCTCGTCAAGCGAGAAAAAAACATGATTTCACGTAAATGCTGATAACACGGCGACTTTTGCAGCTAGTTTGTTGCTTGCCGGAATCAAAGATTTCGGCAGGCATATTGCTCAGTTGCGTATGTCTGTTTGTCTGTCTGTTTGTCTGTCTGTCTGTTTGTTTGTTTGTCTGCACTCTCCTGGCCACAATTTTGCCAAAATCACCTTAAAACTTTCAGAGATGATGGAGAATTAAATTTCTAGGTGCCCTATTGTTTTTGGTTAAAATAGGCCAAAGGTCAAGGTCAAGGTCGTCAAAAAATTCTCAAAACGGTTTTTTCTTCATATCTATGTGACTATTAGTCGTATCTACTTCAACAATAGCTTATTTTAATCGTCATTCCAAGGCCTGTCATCTGGTGTGTAGCTGACTCAAATTTGAAGTAACCATGGTTACAAATTATTGGGGAAAAGTCATGATATTCGAAAATAAGGGGTCTTATTTTTGTAACTTTGTCAGTTTTAAAGCTAGAGTGATCTAGTTTTTTGCATCAGAAAGCATTCAACTAGTACTACAAGATTTTATTACAAGTCTTGCAGTATCTCGTAAAATATCTCGTGAATAGAGATATTTCGAGATTTAATTCATCTTGCGCCAAAGGCCACATTATTGCAGGAATCTTTTTGAAACTGACATGTTATAAGTCCTACACTAGTATCTCGAAATAGTTTTTTCATTTTTTGAATAGGGCCGCTAGGGGGCGCTGGATGCGAACCTCCCGAACATATCATATTTTGGCCATATCTCAAAAATTATAAGCCTCAATTACATAAACTAAAGCTTAATTTCTTCCTCTGAGTCTTCTCCATAACCTAGTGTAGTCATCTGGTCACATTTTGTGACACTTTGTCAGTGTGTCTGTCTGTTTGTCAGTTGTCCTCAAATTCGCCTTCTTGCTCTTGCGTCTCACATATAGCATTCTACAGGCCACAGTTTTGAAAGAATCCTTTTGAAACTATAACATCTTAATTCTTACACTAATATCTCGAAAACAATTTTTCATTTTCCGGATATGGCCACTAGGGGGCGCTGAACTCAAACCTCTCCTAACATATCATGCTTTGGCAATATCTCCAAAACTATAAACCTCAGTTTCATAAACTGTAGCTTTTTTCTTCCTTTGAGTCTTCTCCATAACCTGGATTAGTCATCTGGACTCAATCTTGAGTCACTTTGTGTAGTGTTTTCGTCTTTTTGTCAGTTGTCCTCAAATTCGCCTGCTTAATTGTTGGCTCTTGCGTCTCACATGTAGCATTCTATAGGCCATAGTTTTGACGGATTCCTTTTGAAACTATTACGTCTTATGTCTTACACTAATATCTAGAAATAAATTGTTCATTTTCCGGATATGGCCACTAGTTGGCGCTGCACACGACCCTCACACACATAACATTATATTGGCCATATCTCTACACCAAAAGCCTCTGTTATATAAACTATAGCTTATTTTCTTCCTTTGAATCTTCTCCATAACCTGATTAAGTCATCTGGTTTCAATCTTCTGTAACTTTGTCAGTGTGTCCATCTGTTTGACCGTTATCCTCAAAGTCGCCTGCTTGCTGGTTCTTACGCCTTACATATAGCATTCTACAGGCCACAGCTTTGACGGAATCCTTTTAAAACTGGGACATCTCATGTCATACCCTAATAATACGAAACGCATTTGTCGTCTTCGGAATATGTCTGCTAGAGGGCGCTACAGTCGAGCCTCCCAAGTATATCATTAATTCGCCATACCTCCAAAACTATAAATCTAAATTACATAAATTATAACTCATTTTCTTCCTTTGAATCTTGTCAATCACTAGGTTATGTCATCTGGTGTCAATCTTGTCTCACAAAGTCACTATGTCTGTCTGTTCATCTTTTGTTGTCAGTTTTGTCTGCTTGCCTGTTCTTTTGTCTCATATGTCATTCTACGGGCCACATATTCTCAGCAATGTCCCTGAGAGTCATTCCATTAATAGAAAACCGACAATATGTTCTTTCTGTCCGTCTGTGTTTCACTTCCGATTTCCGGCAAGCGTTCGACCTATGGTCGTCTAGTTTGTTTGTTTGTCTGCACTGTCCTGGCCACAATTTTGCCACAATCACCTTGAAACTTGCAGGGATGAGGAAAAACATAATTTCTAGGTGCCCTATTGTTTTTGGTTAAAATAGGTCAAAGGTCAAAGGTCAAGGTCACGACAGGTATGGTTAACGGTTTTTGCACTATAACTTCGCCATAAATAGGCTTATCCACTTCTGCAATAGCTCATTTTTTTCGTCATCACCTGGCCTTTCTTTTGATATGTAGCTAACTTAAATTTGCTGTTACCATGGTTACGCAATTTTGGGGAGAAATCATGGAATTTCGTGATATTTTTCAAATTTGCAGCAATCATACTGTTTCTGAGATATTTTATGTAACACAAGAATATCTCGAAATTGTTTTTTCAGATTTTGGAAATGGCCGCCAGGGGGCGTTGCAGATGAAAAAACATGAACATTTGTTTTGGTGCTATACCTCCAGAACTATTAAACATTGGGCCATTTCCATCACAGCACCTTCAACTGGGGTCCATGGGCTTATTTTTGCGCATAGGTGCCAAAGTGCGCTATTGCCAGATTTCTCTACTTTTGGGGTAAAACTTTTGAATAATGAATATATGCAGTTTTCAGCTTCTAACTCTGTCAGTTTTTATGCTGGAGAGGTCAATTTTTTTTGCATCTTGTAGCCCTTGGTGAGTTCTCGGTGGTCCAATCAAAAATCTTGCAAAATCTCGCACCGTTTCTCGTCAAACGAGAGTCTTCGAGATTTCATTAAATATGACCTACAGGTTGCATTTTTTTAACAATGGCTTTGAAATTGATATATTTTGTGTTATTTATAAATATCTCGAAATCAGTTTTTCATTTTTTGGAAATAGCCACCAGGGGGAGTGGTACCTGAAACACTGTAACATATCATTTTTCTGCAATATCTCAAAAAATATTAAACGTGACACCATTTTTTTTGTGGTATCTGAAAGTAGGAACATTGGCTTATTCCTCCGCACATGTAGCTTTGTACTGCCGTTACCATGGTTACCAAATTTTGGGGTAAAACGTGACAACTTGAAAATACGAAGTTTACCTGCTTCTATCTCTGTTGATATTTGCCATAGAAAGGTCTGGTTTTCGGCGTTAGACAGCATCCGTCTAGTTCTTAGTCATTCAATCGCAAGTCTCGTCATATCTCGCACCGTTTCTCGTGAAACGAGAACACGTGACCATTCAAAGAAATGCCTATAATTCTGTCATTTTTACGCCACAGACACATGGTCTGCAGCGCCGGATAGCGTCGGACACTCGCAGTCACATTCAGGGGTCGCATTGTAAGTCTCGTCAAATCTCGCGCCGTGTTTCACCAAACCACGAAGTCACGTGCCGTCGCCGCAAGTGCCGGCAGGGTCCCTACGGTGGGCGGCCGGCGTGTGCAGCGGTGCGTGACGGCCTTTCCAGGCCCTGTCTATTATCATACATGTTGGAGGCACAGTCACAACTTTATTGCTTGCCGGAAATCTTCGATTTCGGCAAGCATATTGCTCAGTTGCGTATGTCTGTTTGTCTGTTTGTTGCTTGCCGGAATCAAAGATTTCGGCAAGCATATTGCTCAGTTGCGTATGTCTGTTTGTTGCTTGCCGGAAATCTTCGATTTCGGCAAGTTGGTTGGTCAGTTGCGTATGTCCATTTGTTTGTTGCTTGCCGGAAATCTTCGATTTCGGCAAGTTGGTTGGTCAGTTGCGTATGTCCATTTGTCTGTTTGTTTTTTGCTTGCCGGAAGATTTCCGGCAAGCATGTTGGTCAGTTGCGTATGTCCATTTGTCTGTTTGTTTGTTTTTTTGTTTGTTTTTTGCTTGCCGGAAGATTTCCGGCAAGCATGTTGGTCAGTTGCGTATGTCCATTTGTCTGTTTGTTTTTTTGTTTTTTTGTTTTTTTGTTTTTTTGTGTGTTTGTCTGCGCTCTCCTGGCCACAATTTTGCAGCAATCGACATGACCCTTACAGGGACGATTGACAACCGAACACCCTGGAACCCTATTGTTTTTGGTCAACATTGCTCCAAGGTCAAGGGTCAAGGTCACGACAGGTGTGGTTAACGGTTTTTGCTCTATAACTTCGCCATAAATAGGCTTATCCACTTCTGCAATAGCTCATTTTTTTCGTCATCACCTGGCCTTTCTTTTGATATGTAGCTAACTTAAATTTGCCGTTACCATGGTTACATTTTTTGGGCAAAAATCATGGAAATTGGAAATAAAACGACCATTTTTTTGTAACTTTGTCAGTTTTTAAGCTAGGCAGATCTAGTTTTCGGCATTTTGTTCCACATGACCAGCTTGACACGACAGAACTGAAAGTCACGCCAAATCTCGCGCCATATCTCGTCAAACGAGAAAAAACGAGACTTCGCGGAAATGCTTATAACTCGGCGACTTTTACAGCTAGACAAGTCTGGTTTTCGGCATTTCGTTCCACCAAACAAGCTTGACACGACAGAGCTGCAAGACAGGCCAAATCTCGCACCGTATCTCGTCAAACGAGAAAACACGAGATTTCACGGAAATGCTTATAACTAGGCCAGTTTTACAGCTAGACACGTGTGGTTTTCGGCATTTAGTTCCACTAGACCAGCTTGACACGACAGATATGCAAGTCTGGCAAAATCTCGCACCGTATCTCGTCAAACGAGAAAACACGAAATTTCACGGAAATGCTTATAACTCGACCAGTTTTACAGCTAGACAGGTCTGGTTTCCGGCATTTCCTTCCACATGACCAGCTTGACACGATAGATGTGCAAGTCAGGCCAAATCTCGCACCCTATCTCGTCAAACGAGAAAACACGAGATTTCACGGAAATGCTTATAACTCGGCGAGTTTTACAGCTAGACAGGTCTAGTTTTCGGCATTCATTAACATTTGGACGGCTTGACATGACAAACCTGCAAGACTGGCCAAATCTCGCACCATATCTCGTCAAACGATGAAAAAGGAGATTTCACAGAAATGCTAATAACTCGGCGACTTTTACAGCTAGACAGATGTAGTTTTCGCCATTTCATAACATTTAGAGAGTTTGATATGACAAATCTTCAAGACTGGCCAAATCCTGCACCATATCTCGTCACACGAGAAAACACGAGAGTACACGGAAATGCTTATAACTCGGCGACTTTTACAGCTAGACGGATCTAGTTTTCGCCATTTCGTAACGTTTGGCCGTCTTGACATAATAAAACTGCTCGTCTTGCCAAATCTCGTACTATATCTCGTCAAGCGAGAAAAAAACATGATTTCACGTAAATGCTGATAAGACGGCGACTTTTGCAGCTAGACAGGTCTAGTTTCCGGCATTTTGTAATATTTGACAAACCTGACATGACAAAACTGGAAATCTCGCCAAAGCTCGCACCATTTCCCGTCAAACGAGAAAACACGAGATTTCATGCAAATGCTTATAACTCAGCGGCTTTTATAGCTAGACAGGTCTGGTTTTCGGCATTTCATATCATTTGGCCAGCTTGACATGACAAACCTGAAAACGTCTCACTGCTTCTTGTCAAACAAGATAAACGGGATTTCAGGAAAAAATTTTGAACTTGGTCCCTTTTACACTAGAGAGATATGCAGCTGTTAAAGGTCAGCATGCATAAATAAACATATTATCCGTTTCTGCTGCCCCGACAATGTTGCTCATTCATATGACTGTTTCTACATGCACTCTCTGTCTATCTGTCTGTATCATTTCCATTTCCGGCAAGCGCGTGACCTCTGGTCATCTTGTTTGTGTGTTTGTCTGCGCTCTCCTGGCCACAATTTTGCAGCAATCGACATGACCCTTACAGGGTTGATTGACAACCGAACACCCTGGAACCCTATTGTTTTTGGTCAACATTGCTCCAAGGTCAAGGGTCAAGGTCACGACAGGTGTGGTTAACGGTTTTTGCACTATAACTTCGCCATAAATAGGCTTATCCACTTCTGCAATAGCTCATTTTTGTCGTCATCACCTGGCCTTTCTTTTGATATGTAGCTTACATAAATTTGCCGTTACCATGGTTACATTTTTTGGGCAAAAATCATGGAAATTGGAAATAACACGACCATTTTTTTGTAACTTTGTCAGTTTTTAAGCTAGGCAGATCTAGTTTTCGGCATTTTGTTCCACATGACCAGCTTGACACGACAGAACTGAAAGTCACGCCAAATCTCGCGCCATATCTCGTCAAACGAGAAAAAACGAGACTTCGCGGAAATGCTTATAACTCGGCGACTTTTACAGCTAGACAGGTCTTGTTTTCGGCATTTCGTTCCACCAAACAAGCTTGACACGACAGAGCTGCAAGTCTGGGAAAATCTCGCACCGTATCTCGTCAAACGAGAAAACACGAAATTTCACGGAAATGCTTATAACTCGGCCAGTTTTACAGCTAGACACGTCTGGTTTCCGGCATTTCCTTCCACATGACCAGCTTGACACGATAGATGTGCAGTCAGGCCAAATCTCGCACCCTATCTCGTCAAACGAGAAAACACGAGATTTCACGGAAATGCTTATAACTCGGCGAGTTTTACAGCTAGACAGGTCTAGTTTTCGGCATTTTCTTTCACATGACCTGCTGGACATGACAGAACTGAAAGTCAGGCCGAATGTCGCACCGTATCTCGTCAAACGAGAAAACATGAGATTTCACGGCATTGGTTATAACTCGGCGAGTTTTACAGATAGACACGTCTGGTTTTCGGCATTTTGTTCCACTAGACCAGCTTGACACGACAGACATGCATGTCAGGCAAAATCTCGCACCGTATCCCGTCAAACGAGAAAACACGACATTTCACGGAACTGCAGCTAGACAGGTCTAGTTTTCGGCATTTAATTCCACATGACCCGCTTGACATGACAGAACTCCAAGTCAGGCACAATCTCGCACCGTATCTCGTCAAACGAGAAAACACGAGATTTCACCAAAATGCTTTTAACTCGGCGATTTTTACAGGTACGAAGGTTTAGTTTTCGGCATTGTGTCACATATGAACTGCTTGATTAGATAAAGGCATAAGTCTGCCCAAATCTCGCACCATATCTTGTGCAACGTGAACAAACGAGATGTCACTGAAATGCTTATAACTCGGCGCCTTTTACAACAAAGTAGTTCTAGTTTTCGGCATTTTGTCACATATGACCAGCTTGACATGACAAACCTGAAAACGTCTCACTGCTTCTTGTCAAACGAGATTGACGGGATTTCATGAAAAAATTTTGAACTTGGTCCCTTTTACAGTAGAAAGATATGCAGCTGTTAAAGGTCAGCATGCATAAATAAACATATTATCCGTTTCTGCTGCCCCCACAATGTTGCTCATTCATATGACTGTTTCTACATGCACTCTCTATCTGTCTGTATCATTTCCATTTCCGGCAAGCGCGTGACCTCTGGTCATCTTGTTGCTTGCCGGAATCAAAGATTTCGGCAAGCATATTGCTCAGTTGCGTATGTCTGTTTGTCTGTCTGTCTGTTTGTTTGTCTGCACTCTCCTGGCCACAATTTTGCCACAATCACCTTGAAACTTACAGGGATGATGAAAAACATAATTTCTAGGTGCCCTATTGTTTTTGGTTAAAATAGGTCAAAGGTCATGGTCAAGGTCACGACAGGTATGGTTAACGGTTTTTGCACTATAACTTCACCATAAATAGGCTTATCCACTTCTGCAATAGCTCATTTTTTTCGACATCACCTGGCCTTTCTTTTGACATGTAACTTACTTAAATTTGCTGTTACCATGGTTACGCAATTTTGGGGAGAATTCATGGAATTTCCTGATATTTTTCAAATTTGCAGCAATCATACTGATTCTGAGATATTTTATGTAACACAAGAATATCTCGAAATTGTTTTTTCAGATTTTGGAAATGGCCGCCAGGGGGCGTTGCAGATGAAAAAACATGAACATTTGTTTTGGTGCTATACCTCCAGAACTATTAAACATTGGGCCATTTCCATCACAGCACCTTCAACTGGGGTCCATTGGCTTATTTTTGCGCATAGGTGCCAAAGTGCGCTATTGCCAGATTTCTCTATTTTTGGGGTAAAACTTTTGAAATATGAAAATATGCAGTTTTCAGCTTCTAACTCTGTCAGTTTTCATGCTGGAGAGGTCAATTTTTTTGCATCTTGTAGCCCTTGGTGAGCTCTCGGTGATCCAATCAAAAATCTTGCAAAATCTCGCACCGTTCCTCGTCAAACGAGAGTCTTCGAGATTTCATTCAATATGACCTACAGGTTGCATTTTTTTAACAATGGCTTTGAAATTGATATATTTTGTGTTATTTATAAATATCTCGAAATCAGTTTTTCATTTTTTGGAAATAGCCACCAGGGGGCGTGGTACCTGAAACACTGTAACATATCATTTTTCTGCAATATCTAAAATAATTTTAAACATGGCACAATTTTTATCGTTGTATCTTAAACTAGGAACATTGGCTTATTCCTCCGCACATGTAGCTTTGTGCTGCCGTTACCATGGTTACCAAATTTGTGGGTTAAACTTGACGATCTGAAAATATGCAGTTTTTGGCTTTTATCTCGGTTAATATTTATGTTTCAAGGGTCTAGTTTTTTGCATAAGGCTGCTTCCCCTTGGTTCTAAGTCATTCAATTGCAAGTCTCGTCAAATTTAGCTCGGTTTATCGTCAAACGAGAAAAAACGAGATTTCACAGAAATGCTTATAACTCGGCGACTTTTACAGCTACACAGGTCTAGTTTTCGGCATTTCATAACATATGAAAAGCTTGACACGCCAGAAAAGAAATCAGGCCAAATCTCGCACCATATCTCGTCAAGCGAGAAAAAAACGAGATATCATGGAAATGCTTATAACTAGGCGACTTTTACAGCTACTCAGGTCTAGTTTTTGGCATTTGGTAACATTTGGCCAATTTGACATAGTAAAACTGCATTACTTGGCGAAATCTCGCACTACATCTGGTCAAATGTGGAAAAACGAGATTTCACAGAAATGCATATAAGTCGGCGACTTTCACGGCTAGACAGGTCTAGTTTTTGGCATTCATTAACATTTGGATGGTTTGACATGACAAACCTGCAAGACTGGCCAAATCTCGCACCATATCTCGTCAAACGATAAAAAAGGAAATTTCACAGAAATGCTAATAACTCGGCAACTTTTACAGCTAGACAGATGTAGTTTTCGCCATTTCATAACATTTAGAGAGTTTGATATGACAAATCTACAAGACTGGCCAAATCCTGCACCATATCTCGTCAAACGAGAAAACACGAGAGTACACGGAAATGCTTATAACTCGGCGACTTTTACAGCTAGACGGATCTAGTTTTCGCCATTTCGTAACGTTTGGCCGTCTTGACATAATAAAACTGCTCGTCTTGCCAAATCTCGTACTATATCTCGTCAAGCGAGAAAAAAACATGATTTCACGTAAATGCTGATAACACGGCGACTTTTGCAGCTAGTTTGTTTGTTTGTCTGCACTCTCTGGCCACAATTTTGCCACAATCACCTTGAAACTTTCAGAGATGATGGACAACCAAAATTCTAGGTGCCCTATTTTTTTTGCTCCAAATAGGTCAAAGGTCAAGGTCGAGGTCATTAAAGTCTACAAAACGGGTTTTTCTTCATATCTTTGTAACTATTAGTCGTATCTACTTGAACTATAGCTCATTTTAATCGTCATCCAATGGCCTTTCTTCTGGTGGGTAGCTGACTCAAATTTTCCGTTTCCATGGTAACACATTTTCGGGGAAAAATATCATATTTGAAAATCAATGGACTAATTTGTCAGTTTTAATGCTAGAGAGGTCTAGATTTTTGCATGAGGTAGCATTCGTTTTGTACTACATGATTTTATTAAAAGTCTGGCAATATCTCGTAAGATATCTCATCAAACGAAATATTTCGAGATTTCATTAATCTTGCCCTGGAGGCCACAGTTTTGCAGGAATTTTTTTAAAACTGATATATTTCAAGTCTTACCCTAGTATCTCGAATTTGTTTTTTCATTTTTTGGATAGGACCGCTCGGGGGCGCTGGATGCAAACCTCCCCAACATATCATATTTTGGCCATATCTCCAAAATTATCAGCCTCAATTACATAAACTATAGCTTATTTTCTTTCTCTGAGTTTTCTCCATAACCTGGTGTAGTCATCTGGTCACAATTTTGTGTCACTTTGTCAGTGTGTCTGTCTGTTTGTCAGTTGTCCTCCTATTCGCCTGCTTGCTCTTGCGTCTCACATTTAGCATTCTACAGGCCACAGTTTTAAAAGAATCCTTTTGAAACTATTACATCTGAAGTCTTACACTAATATCTCGAAATCAATTTTTCATTTCCGGATATGGCCGCTAGGCGGCGCTGAACTCGAACCTCTCCCAACATATCATGCTTTGGCAATATCTCCAAAACTATAAACCTCAGTTACATAAACTGTAGCTTTTTCTTCCGTTGAGTCTTCTCCATAATCTGAAGTAGTCATCTGGACTCAATCTTGAGTCACTTTGTCAGTGTGTCCGTCTGTTTGTCAGTTGTCCTCAAATTCGCCTGCTTGTTGGCTCTTGCGTCTCACATATAGCATTCTATAGGCCACAGTTTTGACGGAATCCTTTTGAAAGTATTACATCTTATGTCTTACACTAATATCTAGAAATAAATTTTTCATTTTCCGGATATGGCCACCAGTGGGCGCTGTACATGACCCTCACACACATACCATTGTATTGGCCATATCTCTACACCCAAAGCCTCAGTTACATAAACCATACCTTATTTTCTTCCTTTGAGTTTTTTCCATAACCTTATTAAGGCATCTGGTTTCAATCTTCTGTCACTTTGTCAGTGTGTCCATCTGTTTGTCCGTTATCCTAAAAGTCACCTGCTTGCTGGTTCTTACGCCTTACATATAGCATTCTACAGGCCACAGCTTTGACGGAATCCTTTTGAAACTGGGACATCTCATGTCAGACACTTATAATACGAAACGCATTTGTCGTCTTCGGAATATGTCTGCTAGAGGGCGCTACAGTCGAGCCTCCCAAGTATATCATTAATTCGCCATACCTCCAAAACTATAAATCTAAATTACATAAATTATAACTCATTTTCTTCCTTTGAATCTTCTCAATCACTAGGTTATGTCATCTGGTGTCAATCTTGTCTCACAAAGTCACTATGTCTGTCTGTTCGTCTTTTGTTGTCAGCTTTGCTTGCCTGTTCTTTTGTCTTATATGTCATTCTAAGGGCCACATATTCTCAGCATTGTCCCTGAGAGTCATTCCATTAATAGAAAACCGACAATATGTTCTGTCTGTCCGTCTGTGTTTCACTTTCGATTTCCGGCAAGCGTTCGACCTATGGTCGTCTAGTTTGTTTATTTGTGTGTTTGTCTGTGCTCTCCTGGCCACAATTTTGCAGCAATCGACATGACCCTTACAGGGTTGATTGACAACCGAACACCCTGGAACCCTATTGTTTTTGGTCAACATTGCTCCAAGGTCAAGGGTCAAGGTCACGACAGGTGTGGTTAACGGTTTTTGCACTATAACTTCGCCATAAATAGGCTTATCCACTTCTGCAATAGCTCATTTTTTTTCGTCATCACCTGGCCTTTCTTTTGATATGTAGCTTACTTAAATTTGCCGTTACCATGGTTACATTTTTTGGGCAAAAATCATGGGAATTGGAAATAACACGACCATTTTTTTGTAACTTTGTCAGTTTTTAAGCTAGGCAGATCTAGTTTTCGGCATTTTGTTCCACATGACCAGCTTGACACGACAAAACTGAAAGTCACGCCAAATCTCGCGCCATATCTCGTCAAACGAGAAAAAACGAGACTTCGCGGAAATGCTTATAACTCGGCGACTTTTACAGCTAGACAAGTCTGGTTTTCGGCATTTCGTTCCACCAAACAAGCTTGACACGACAGAGCTGCAAGACAGGCCAAATCTCGCACCTTATCTTGTCAAACGAGAAAACACGGGATTTCACGGAAATGCTTATAACTGGGCCAGTTTGACAGCTAGACACGTCTGGTTTTCGGCATTTAGTTCCACTAGACCAGCTTGACACGACAAATATGCAAGTGCCGTTACCATGGTTACATTTTTTGGGCAAAAATCATGGAAATTTGAAATAACACGACCATTTTTTGTAACTTTGTCAATTTTTAAGCTACAGACGTCTGGTTTTGGTCATTATGTACCTTATAGGCAGCTTGACATGATAAAACTAAAAGTCTCGCCAAATCTCGCACCATTTCTCGTCAAACGAGAGTCTTCGAGATTTCATTAAATATGACCTACAGGTTGCATTTTTTTAACAATGGCTTTGAAATTGATATATTTTGTGTTATTTATAAATATCTCGAAATCAGTTTTTCATTTTTTGGAAATAGCCACCAGGGGGCGTGGTACCTGGAACACTGTAACATATCATTTTTCTGCAATATCTAAAATAATTTTAAACATGGCACAATTTTTATCGTTGTATCTTAAACTAGGAACATTGGCTTATTCCTCCGCACATGTAGCTTTGTGCTGCCGTTACCATGGTTACCAAATTTGTGGGTTAAACTTGACGATCTGAAAATATGCAGTTTTTGGCTTCTATCTCGGTTAATATTTATGTTTCAAGGGTCTAGCTTTTTGCATGAGGCTGCTTCCCCTTGGTTCTAAGTCATTCAATTGCAAGTCTCGTCAAATTTCGCTCGGTTTATCGTCAAACGAGAAAAAACGAGATTTCACAGAAATGCTTATAACTCGGCGACTTTTACAGCTACACAGGTCTAGTTTCCTGCATTTCATAACATATGACCAGCTTGACACGCCAGAAAAGAAACAGGCCAAATCTCGCACCATATCTCGTCAAGCGAGAAAAAAACGAGATATCATGGAAATGCTTATAACTAGGCGACTTTTACAGCTACTCAGGTCTAGTTTTTGGCATTTGGTAACATTTGGCCAACTTGACATAGTAAAACTGTGATACTTGGCGAAATCTCGCACTATATCTGGTCAAATGTGGAAAAACGAGATTTCACAGAAATGCATATAAGTCGGCGACTTTCACGGCTAGACAGGTCTAGTTTTTGGCATTCATTAACATTTGGACGGCTTTACATGACAAACCTGCAAGACTGGCCAAATCTCGCACCATATCTCGTCAAACGATAAAAAAGGAGATTTCACAGACATGCTAATAACTCGGCGACTTTTACAGCTAGACAGATGTAGTTTTCGCCATTTCATAACATTTAGAGAGTTTGATATGACAAATCTACAAGACTGGCCAAATCCTGCACCATATCTCGTCAAACGAGAAAACACGAGAGTACACGGAAATGCTTATAACTTGGCGACTTTTACAGCTAGACGGATCTAGTTTTTGCCATTTCGTAACGTTTGGCCGTCTTGACATAATAAAACTGCTCGTCTTGCCAAATCTCGTACTATATCTCGTCAAGTGAGAAAAAAACATGATTTCACGTAAATGCTGATAACACGGCGACTTTTGCAGCTAGACAGGTCTAGTTTCCGGCATTTTGTAATATTTGACAAACCTGACATGACAAAACTGGAAATCTTGCCAAAGCTTGCACCATTTCCCGTCAAACGAGAAAACACGAGATTTCATGCAAATGCTTATAACTCAGCGGCTTTTATAGCTAGACAGGTCTAGTTTTCGGCATTTCATATCATTTGGCCAGCTTGACATGACAAACCTGAAAACGTCTCACTGCTTCTTGTCAAACGAGATTAACGGGATTTCATGAAAAAATTTTGAACTTGGTCCCTTTTACACTAGAAAGATATGCAGCTGTTAAAGGTCAGCATGCATAAATAAACATATTATCCGTTTCTGCTGCCCCCACAATGTTGCTCATTCATATGACTGTTTCCTACATGCACTCTCTGTCTATCTGTCTGTATCATTTCCATTTCCGGCAAGCGCGTGACCTCTGGTCATCTTGTTTGTTTATTTGTTTTTTTGTGTGTTTGTCTGCGCTCTCCTGGCCACAATTTTGCAGCAATCGACATGACCCTTACAGGGTTGATTGACAACCGAACACCCTGGAACCCTATTGTTTTTGGTCAACATTGCTCCAAGGTCAAGGGTCAAGGTCACGACAGGTGTGGTTAACGGTTTTTGCACTATAACTTCGCCATAAATAGACTTATCCACTTCTGCAATAGCTCATTTTTTTCGTCATCACCTGGCCTTTCTTTTGATGTGTAGCTTACTTAAATTTGCCGTTACCATGGTTACATTTTTTGGGCAAAAATCATGGAAATTGGAAATAACACGAGCATTTTTTTGTTACTTTGTCAGTTTTTAAGCTAGGCAGATCTAGTTTTCGGCATTTTGTTCCACATGACCAGCTTGACACGACAGAACTGAAAGTCACGCCAAATCTCGCGCCATATCTCGTCAAACGAGAAAAAACGAGACTTCGCGGAAATGCTTATAACTCGGCGACTTTTACAGCTAGACAGGTCTGGTTTTCGGCATTTCGTTCCACCAAACAAGCTTGACACGACAGAGCTGCAAGACAGGCCAAATCTCGCACCGTATCTCGTCAAACGAGAAAACACGGGATTTCACGGAAATGCTTATAACTAGGCCAGTTTTACAGCTAGACACGTCTGGTTTTCGGCATTTAGTTCCACTAGACCAGCTTGACACGACAGATATGCAAGTCTGGCAAAATCTCGCACCGTATCTCGTCAAACGAGAAAACACGAAATTTCACGGAAATGCTTATAACTCGGCCAGTTTTACAGCTAGACACGTCTGGTTTCCGGCATTTCCTTCCACGTGACCAGCTTGACACGATAGATGTGCAAGTCAGGCCAAATCTCGCACCCTATCTCGTCAATCGAGAAAACACGAGATTTCACGGAAATGCTTATAACTCGGCGAGTTTTACAGCTAGACAGGTCTAGTTTTCGGCATTTTCTTTCACATGACCTGCTGGACATGACAGAACTGAAAGTTAGGCCGAATGTCGCACCGTATCTCGTCAAACGAGAAAACTTGAGATTTCACGGCATTGATTATAACTCAGCGAGTTTTACAGATAGACACGTCTGGTTTTCGGCATTTTGTTCCACTAGACCAGCTTGACACGACAGACATGCATGTCAGGCAAAATCTCGCACCGTATCCCGTCAAACGAGAAAACACGACATTTCACGCAACTGCAGCTAGACAGGTCTAGTTTTCGGCATTTAGTTCCACATGACCCGCTTGACATGACAGAACTCCAAGTCAGGCACAATCTCGCACCGTATCTAGTCAAACGAGAAAACACGAGATTTCACCAAAATGCTTTTAACTCGGCGATTTTTACAGGTACGAAGGTCTAGTTTTCGGCATTGTGTCACATATGAACTGCTTGATTAGATAAAGCCATAAGTCTGCCCAAATCTCGCACCATATCTTGTGCAACGTGAACAAACGAGATGTCACTGAAATGCTTATAACTCGGCGCCTTTTACAACAAAGTAGTTCTAGTTTTCGGCATTTTGTCACATATGACCAGCTTGACATGACAAACCTGAAAACGTCTCACTGCTTCTTGTCAAACGAGATTAACGGGATTTCATGAAAAAATTTTGAACTTGGTCCCTTTTACACTAGAAAGATATGCAGCTGTTAAAGGTCAGCATGCATAAATAAACATATTATCCGTTTCTGCTGCCCCCACAATGTTGCTCATTCATATGACTGTTTCTACATGCACTCTCTGTCTATCTGTCTGTATCATTTCCATTTCCGGCAAGCGCGTGACCTCTGGTCATCTTGTCTGTTTGTTTGTTTGTCTGCACTCTCCTGGCCACAATTTTGCCACAATCACCTTGAAACTTACAGGGATGATGAAAAACATAATTTCTAGGTGCCCTATTGTTTTTGGTTAAAATAGGTCAAAGGTCAAGGTCAAGGTCACGACAGGTATGGTTAACGGTTTTTGCACTATAACTTCGCCATATCCACTTCTGCAATAGCTCATTTATTTCGTCATCACCTGGCCTTTCTTTTGACATGTAGCTTACTTAAATTTGCTGTTACCATGGTTACGCAATTTCGGGGAGAAATCATGGAATTTCCTGATATTTTTCAAATTTGCAGCAATCGTACTGATTCTGAGATATTTTATGTAACACAAGAATATCTCGAAATTGTTTTTTCAGATTTTGGAAATGGCCGCCAGGGGGCGTTGCAGATGAAAAAACATGAACATTTGTTTTGGTGCTATACCTCCAGAACTATTAAACATTGGGCCATTTCCATCACAGCACCTTCAACTGGGGTCCATGGGCTTATTTTTGCGCATAGGTGCCAAAGTGCGCTATTGCCAGATTTCTCTATTTTTGGGGTAAAACTTTTGAATTTTGAAAATATGCAGTTTTCAGCTTCTAACTCTGTCAGTTTTTATGCTGGAGAGGTCAATTTTTTTTGCATCTTGTAGCCCTTGGTGAGTTCTCGGTGGTCCAATCAAAAATCTTGCAAAATCTCGCACCGTTTCTCGTCAAACGAGAGTCTTCGAGATTTCATTAAATATGACCTACAGGTTGCATTTTTTTAACAATGGCTTTGAAATTGATATATTTTGTGTTATTTATAAATATCTCGAAATCAGTTTTTCATTTTTTGGAAATAGCCACCAGGGGGCGTGGTACCTGAAACACTGTAACATATCATTTTTCTGCAATATCTCAAAAAATATTAAACGTGACACCATTTTTTTTGTGGTATCTGAAAGTAGGAACATTGGCTTATTCCTCCGCACATGTAGCTTTGTACTGCCGTTACCATGGTTACCAAATTTTGGGGTAAAACGTGACAACTTGAAAATACGAAGTTTACCTGCTTCTATCTCTGTTGATATTTGCCATAGAAAGGTCTGGTTTTCGGCGTTAGACAGCATCCGTCTAGTTCTTAGTCATTCAATCGCAAGTCTCGTCATATCTCGCACCGTTTCTCGTGAAACGAGAACACGTGACCATTCAAAGAAATGCCTATAATTCTGTCATTTTTACGCCACAGACACATGGTCTGCAGCGCCGGATAGCGTCGGACACTCGCAGTCACATTCAGGGGTCGCATTGTAAGTCTCGTCAAATCTCGCGCCGTGTTTCACCAAACCACGAAGTCACGTGCCGTCGCCGCAAGTGCCGGCAGGGTCCCTACGGTGGGCGGCCGGCGTGTGCAGCGGTGCGTGACGGCCTTTCCGGGCCCTGTCTATTATCGTACATGTTGGAGGCACAGTCACAACTTTATTGCTTGCCGGAAATCTTCGATTTCGGCAAGCATATTGCTCAGTTGCGTATGTCTGTTTGTCTGTTTGTTGCTTGTCGGAATCAAAGATTTCGGCAAGCATATTGCTCAGTTGCGTATGTCTGTTTGTTGCTTGCCGGAAATCTTCGATTTTCGCAAGCATGTTGATCACCCGCGTATGTTTGTTTGTTTGTTTGTTTGTTTGTCTGTCTGTTTGTCTGTATGTACACGCGCTAGAGGCCACAGTTTTTAAGCAATCGCTCTGAAACTTATGCATCAAGTGTAAGATTGGTTCTCCTCGGAGCCTATTGTTTTTGGTCATGATCGGTCAAAGGTCAAGGTCAGGGTCACCAAAAAACCTAAAATCTTTATTTTCTTCATATGTTCGTCAATAATAATCGTAGCCGCATAATCTGTAGCTCATTTTATTCCTCACTATGTTAGCTTTCCAAGTGCTGGCAAATTTTTCCGGTCAATGGTTACCATGGTAACGTATTTTTGGGGGAAATTCAGAAAATTCGAAAATTTCCCTCCAAATTTCTCATTATTCAAGTTAGAGAGGTCTAGTTTTTTGTATTGCGTAGCATTTAATATGCTCTATGCGAAATTAATGTAAGTCTCGCAAAATCTCGTGCCATTTGTCGTCAAATGAGACTTTTCGAGATTTCATTAAATACGATTTACAGGTGGCAGTTTTACAGCTAAGGTTCTGAAAGTGACATATTTTCTGTTGTTCTGTATTATCTCGAACTTGTTTTTTCATTTTTTGAAATTAGCCACCAGGGGGCGTGGTACTGGAAACACTGCAACTTACCATTTTTCTGCAATACCAAAAAAAATATTAAACGTGGCACAATGTTTACTGTCTTATCTGAAACTAGGATCGTCGGCTTATTCCTGCCTACATGTAGCTTTGCGCTGCTGTTACCATGGTAAGCAAGTTTTGGGGTAAAACTTGGCAATCTGAAAATAATAAGTTTTTTGCTTCTATCTCTGTTAATATTTATACTACAAGTGTCTAGTTTTCTGCATGAGGTAGCATTCCCTTCCCACTAATGCAGTTAATTGCAAGTCTCGTAGAATCTCGCTCTGTTTTCCGTCAAACGAGAAATTACGAGATTTCACAGAAATGCATATAACTTGGTCACCTTTTCGGCTAAAGAGGAGCAGTTTTCAGCATTTTGTTGCGTTTTGGGAGCTTAACAAGATAATAACTTATATCTCGCCACATCTCGTACCATCTCCCGCCAAATGAGAATATTCGAGAATTCGAACAAATGTCTATATCTCTGTCATTTGAATGCCAGAGATTTTATTTTTCTATTGTTCAAGATTCACTTGACTAGTTTGAAGTGACAAAATTGAATATCTCGTCATATCTCGCATCATTTCTTGTCAAACGAGAACATGGGACCATTCAAAGATACGCCTATAATTCTGTTATTTTAATGCTGAAGACCTTTAGTTTTCAGCATTCGATAGCGTCTAACACTCTCGGTCACATTATGTGTTTATATTGTAAGTTTCGTCAAATCTGGGATCGTTTTTTCTTCAAATAAAAAAGTACATCCTATTGCCGTGACCATAAGTGGCGGCAGTATGTGATAGTAAATGTCGGCAGGGGCATTACACTTGACAGTTGGAGCCGTGTTCTATGGGTGTGCGATGGCCCATGAAGAAGACTTCTATTGTGTTGTTATCGTCTTCCTTTGATTGCTGCTTCGTAAGCTTCACAGACCAGCGCCAACCACCTGGTTGCCATGTGTCCTCAATGTAAACAACCTTTGCTGTTTTCCTTTCCCTAAGATATGTATGGTAGCCTGTTCACTTGTCCTTAGATTGTTTATTGTTGGTGTATTGAAGTAAAATAAAATGCCAGGTTTTCCTGCAAATTGATTGTAAATTGAATAAAATCATACAAGAACCAACCAATGTTCTATGACCACTATTTCAGATTTGAGATCAGAACAATTGATTTCTGCATAAACCACTATGTCCAGATTTGATAAACTTTAAAGTGGTCTATATTTTTTTCTGAAGAAGTTGAGCTATATGCTTGGAGATGCCAGCCAGTGGGTGTGAATGGATTGCAATGAAACCCAAGCCAGGTGTTTGTGAAGAGTCTGGTGGAGATGAAGGAGGCCAGAACCTATTTGACTGTGTATAAGCATAAACTGGCCTGAAATCAGGTTTCTGGGGGAATGAAATTTTTGTTTGTGGGAACAGGGTAATATTTTCTTGTTTCCCTGTATATACACCCTAAACTGGGCCTAATGACACCAAAACCAGGTTTGTGGGACCATCAGTACAGATTTGAGGGGGAAAAATGGATTTTATCTGTATATCACTATGTTCACTGTGTCCAGATTTGGAAATTCAAACTGGTCCTAATTTTTTTTCTGATGGAGTTGAGCCAAATGCTTTGAGATACCAGCCAGTGGGTGTAAATGGATTGCAATGATACCAAACCAGGTGTGTGTGTTGAGTTTTGTGGAGATGAGGGGGGCCAGAACCTATCTGACTGTGTATAAGCATAAACTGGCCTGAAATCAGGTTTCTGGGGGCTTGAAATTCTTGTTTGTGTCAACAGGGTAATATTATCTTGTTTCCCTGTATATACACCTTAAATTGGGCCTAATGACACCTAAACCATGTTTTAGGGACCATCATTACAGATTTGAGGTAAAAAAAATGGATTTTCCCTGTATATCACTATGTTCACTGTGTCCAGATTTGGGAATTCAAACTGGCCCTAATTTTTTTTCTGAGGGAGTTGAGCCAAATGCTTGGTGATGCCAGCCAGTGGGTGTAAATGGATTGCAATGATACCCAAACCAGGAGTGTGTGTTGAGTTTTGTGGATATGAAGGGGGCCAGAACCTATTTGACTGTGTATAAGCATAAACTGGCCTGAAATCAGGTTTCTGGGGGCATGAAATTTTTGTTTGTGGGAACAGGGTAATATAATCTTGTTTACCTGTATATACACCCTAAACTGGGCCTAATGACACCAAAACTAGGTTTGTGGGACCATCAGTACAGATTTGAGGGGGGGAAATGGATTTTCTCTGTATATCACTATGTTCACTGTGTCCAGATTTGGAAATTCAAACTGGCCCTAATTTTTTTTCTGAGGGAGTTGAGCCAAATGCTTGGTGATGCCAGCCAGTGGGTGTAAATGGATTGCAATGATACCCAAACCAGGAGTGTGTGTTGAGTTTTGTGGGGATGAGGGGGGGCCAGAACCTATTTGACTGTGTATAAGCATAAACTGGCCTGAAATCAGGTTTCTGGGGGCATGGAATTTTTGTTTGTGGGAACAGGGTAATATTATCTTGTTTCCCTGTATATACACACTAAACTGGGCCTAATGACACCAAAACCAGGTTTGTGGGACCATCAGTACAGATTTGAGGGGAAAAATGGATTTTTTCTGTATATCACTATGTCCACTGTGTCCAGATTTGGAAATTCAAACTGGCCCTAATTTTTTTTCTGAGGGATTTGAACCAAATGCTTTGAGATTCCAGCCAGTGGGTGTAAATGGATTGCAATGATAGCCAAACCAGGTGTGTGTGATGAGTCTGGTAGAGATGAGGTGGTCCAAAACACTATTTGCCTGTGTATAATAAGCCATATACTGTCCTCAGCTGAAATCAGCTTTCTGGGGGCTTGAAATGTTTGCTGGTGGGAACAAGGTAATATTATCTTGTTATCATGGATATACACCCTAAAATGGGTCTAAGAACACCAAATACATGCATGTTGGACCATGAGTACAGATTTGAGGTAACAAATTGTCTGTCTATAAATTAAAAAAAATCAAATATCAAACTGTTATAAACTGTATCAATATATTTAATAAAATCTCTTTTCATCCAATGAATTGCATCTTATTTTTTTATAAATAAACCATGATATTCAATTACATCCAGTAATAAAAAATAAAAATAAAATGAATAAAAGTTTTTTTGTTTTTGTTTTTTTTTGGGGGGGGGGGGGGGGTGTTTGTGTTTTTTTTGCAGTAAAATCCAGGCTTCTCTTTGGATCCCGGCGGTGGGCGAGGGTACCATGGACACCACACAACATTTGAAAGAACATTTTTTTCTGCTGTTATTGGATGACCAAGTCTCTATGAATTTTTAAAAAAATATTTATTCCGTTATTCAAGATGACAGTGAAAATGACCCTATTTTTTCAATCATTCACCACTCTTTTCGAGCGTTCATCGAATAAGAAAGAGCCCGTCCCACCGCATTTCCTGCGAGGGTTCGTTTCTTCAGAGTCCAAACAATCCTACAGGGGCGGGGTTTAGTCCATCTCGTCTTAAATTTGTGTCCGGGGCACGGCAAACATTATGAAAGCGGACAAAAACTTTCATACGGCTGGTAAATGCGTTTATATGTAAACGCGGGGAATTCCCGGACAATTCACGGAGAGATTTTATATGCAATGATACTTTTAATTACACGTTAAAATCATTTAAAATCTACCACTATATTACTCTAAAGACATTTATTCACTGTTAAATTACCGAAATAATAACCAGCGCAAACAATGTGGGACTGCCACTAACACCAATCTGAATCACCAGCTAACATTGACTACCGATCTTACATCAGACGAAAACGCTAAACACTATATATTTTTTCAACAGTTTACTGTGCAAACCGTAACAAAACCATGCAGGATATCAAATTTACAGGTTCTTAAGGAAATATGATACAAAACATAAATTGTACCTTTGCTCACATTTAATAATATCATCATGATGAATTCTCCGCGAATTCTCCAGCTGTCCGCGTTATAGATGTATATATATTTATTAATGACAAAAATTGACATACAATTTTATGGATACCCGTATAATTGCGGTTTTCTGGACCGTCCCAGCCCACAGGTAGGATAATATGGATTCCCGACAATATTCTAATGACCGTTCCCTGAGCTGGAACGGGCTAAGAAGGTCCCTGTCATTTTTTTAAATTGCCAATTCCCAGGTTTTTCGGATGAAAACTGGCCCAATCCTTCATTCAATCTCCAGCCTCTTCTGGCGTTCCGGGTATAAAAAAGAGCCCGTCCCATGCCTATTTAAGCCAGGACTGCATACTCTGGGGTCAAAACAATTCAACTACGGCTTGGGATTACTACCTTTCCTCTTAAATTTCCATCGCGCCCGTGTCAAACGTACCGTTTTATTCACAAACGTGCGGCAGGCGCCAAAAAATTTGACAGCACCCCTCTCTCATGCCAGAATATATTTTTATATATCAAGTCCTAACCCACCACGGAACTAGGGCCTCAAATTTTTTTATCTTATTACTTACCACTTCAGACTCCTTAAAAGTCTCTCCTTTTTTAACCAAAGATTCCAATTTTTAAAATATATTAAATTTCACATTACAGATAACCTACACCAAGGGGACATTACAGTTAATCCGTGATGGGCAGGACTTCTTGGAATTTTATAATTCCCGGACGCAGGCTGACCGACTGCCTTTTTTCTTCAAGGACAGCCCTAATTTAAGCCATCATCAGACTTGAAGATGTCCTCAGGCCGACCTATATGTCCAGGAATGAAAGGTCACGTCTCTGTTACCTAGAGGTCGGGTCTCTGTCTAACACGAACGCGGCTGCGCTTGCGTTTCGGCATTCTGGACGTTCAACTCTTCAAGTTTCATTTTCATCGCTTTTTCTTATTTCCAGCACTCAAGAATAGAAGAAGTATTCAGTTGGATTTGTATTATTTTTTATTTCTGTCAAAAATGGATTGTCCTGTACAGGATAGCTACTAATAATAACACTAATAATGTGTCTCTGTCTGTCTGTCTGTCTGTCTGTCTGTCTGTCTGTCTGTCTGTCTACTCCTCTTTGACTTTTGAAAATCAGCAAGACCTTATTCATATGTGCTACTGTTTCCCCCATGATAGAGGTTTTTCATTTGATCAGATCCGAATGTTCCCTGTCTGTCTGTCTGCCTAGTAACTGTCCATCTATTTCGCTGTCTTATTTCCGGTCACTTCCGGCAAGCGCGTGACCTCAGGTCATCTAGTCTGTTTGTCTGTTTGTTTGTCTGCACTCTCCTGGCCACAATTTTGCCACAATCACCTTGAAACTTTCAGAGATGATGGACAACCAAAATTCTAGGTGCCCTATTTTTTTTGCTCCAAATAGGTCAAAGGTCAAGGTCGAGGTCATTAAAGTCTACAAAACGGGTTTTTCTTCATATCTTTGTAACTATTAGTCGTATCTACTTGAACTATAGCTCATTTTAATCGTCATCCAATGGCCTTTCTTCTGGTGGGTAGCTGACTCAAATTTTCCGTTTCCATGGTAACACATTTTCGGGGAAAAATATCATATTTGAAAATCAATGGACTAATTTGTCAGTTTTAATGCTAGAGAGGTCTAGATTTTTGCATGAGGTAGCATTCGTTTTGTACTACATGATTTTATTAAAAGTCTGGCAATATCTCGTAAGATATCTCATCAAACGAAATATTTCGAGATTTCATTAATCTTGCCCTGGAGGCCACAGTTTTGCAGGAATTTTTTTAAAACTGATATATTTCAAGTCTTACCCTAGTATCTCGAATTTGTTTTTTCATTTTTTGGATAGGACCGCTCGGGGGCGCTGGATGCAAACCTCCCCAACATATCATATTTTGGCCATATCTCCAAAATTATCAGCCTCAATTACATAAACTATAGCTTATTTTCTTTCTCTGAGTTTTCTCCATAACCTGGTGTAGTCATCTGGTCACAATTTTGTGTCACTTTGTCAGTGTGTCTGTCTGTTTGTCAGTTGTCCTCCTATTCGCCTGCTTGCTCTTGCGTCTCACATTTAGCATTCTACAGGCCACAGTTTTAAAAGAATCCTTTTGAAACTATTACATCTGAAGTCTTACACTAATATCTCGAAATCAATTTTTCATTTCCGGATATGGCCGCTAGGCGGCGCTGAACTCGAACCTCTCCCAACATATCATGCTTTGGCAATATCTCCAAAACTATAAACCTCAGTTACATAAACTGTAGCTTTTTCTTCCGTTGAGTCTTCTCCATAATCTGAAGTAGTCATCTGGACTCAATCTTGAGTCACTTTGTCAGTGTGTCCGTCTGTTTGTCAGTTGTCCTCAAATTCGCCTGCTTGTTGGCTCTTGCGTCTCACATATAGCATTCTATAGGCCACAGTTTTGACGGAATCCTTTTGAAAGTATTACATCTTATGTCTTACACTAATATCTAGAAATAAATTTTTCATTTTCCGGATATGGCCACCAGTGGGCGCTGTACATGACCCTCACACACATACCATTGTATTGGCCATATCTCTACACCCAAAGCCTCAGTTACATAAACCATACCTTATTTTCTTCCTTTGAGTTTTTTCCATAACCTTATTAAGGCATCTGGTTTCAATCTTCTGTCACTTTGTCAGTGTGTCCATCTGTTTGTCCGTTATCCTAAAAGTCACCTGCTTGCTGGTTCTTACGCCTTACATATAGCATTCTACAGGCCACAGCTTTGACGGAATCCTTTTGAAACTGGGACATCTCATGTCAGACACTTATAATACGAAACGCATTTGTCGTCTTCGGAATATGTCTGCTAGAGGGCGCTACAGTCGAGCCTCCCAAGTATATCATTAATTCGCCATACCTCCAAAACTATAAATCTAAATTACATAAATTATAACTCATTTTCTTCCTTTGAATCTTCTCAATCACTAGGTTATGTCATCTGGTGTCAATCTTGTCTCACAAAGTCACTATGTCTGTCTGTTCGTCTTTTGTTGTCAGCTTTGCTTGCCTGTTCTTTTGTCTTATATGTCATTCTAAGGGCCACATATTCTCAGCATTGTCCCTGAGAGTCATTCCATTAATAGAAAACCGACAATATGTTCTGTCTGTCCGTCTGTGTTTCACTTTCGATTTCCGGCAAGCGTTCGACCTATGGTCGTCTAGTTTGTTTATTTGTGTGTTTGTCTGTGCTCTCCTGGCCACAATTTTGCAGCAATCGACATGACCCTTACAGGGTTGATTGACAACCGAACACCCTGGAACCCTATTGTTTTTGGTCAACATTGCTCCAAGGTCAAGGGTCAAGGTCACGACAGGTGTGGTTAACGGTTTTTGCACTATAACTTCGCCATAAATAGGCTTATCCACTTCTGCAATAGCTCATTTTTTTTCGTCATCACCTGGCCTTTCTTTTGATATGTAGCTTACTTAAATTTGCCGTTACCATGGTTACATTTTTTGGGCAAAAATCATGGGAATTGGAAATAACACGACCATTTTTTTGTAACTTTGTCAGTTTTTAAGCTAGGCAGATCTAGTTTTCGGCATTTTGTTCCACATGACCAGCTTGACACGACAAAACTGAAAGTCACGCCAAATCTCGCGCCATATCTCGTCAAACGAGAAAAAACGAGACTTCGCGGAAATGCTTATAACTCGGCGACTTTTACAGCTAGACAAGTCTGGTTTTCGGCATTTCGTTCCACCAAACAAGCTTGACACGACAGAGCTGCAAGACAGGCCAAATCTCGCACCTTATCTTGTCAAACGAGAAAACACGGGATTTCACGGAAATGCTTATAACTGGGCCAGTTTGACAGCTAGACACGTCTGGTTTTCGGCATTTAGTTCCACTAGACCAGCTTGACACGACAAATATGCAAGTGCCGTTACCATGGTTACATTTTTTGGGCAAAAATCATGGAAATTTGAAATAACACGACCATTTTTTGTAACTTTGTCAATTTTTAAGCTACAGACGTCTGGTTTTGGTCATTATGTACCTTATAGGCAGCTTGACATGATAAAACTAAAAGTCTCGCCAAATCTCGCACCATTTCTCGTCAAACGAGAGTCTTCGAGATTTCATTAAATATGACCTACAGGTTGCATTTTTTTAACAATGGCTTTGAAATTGATATATTTTGTGTTATTTATAAATATCTCGAAATCAGTTTTTCATTTTTTGGAAATAGCCACCAGGGGGCGTGGTACCTGGAACACTGTAACATATCATTTTTCTGCAATATCTAAAATAATTTTAAACATGGCACAATTTTTATCGTTGTATCTTAAACTAGGAACATTGGCTTATTCCTCCGCACATGTAGCTTTGTGCTGCCGTTACCATGGTTACCAAATTTGTGGGTTAAACTTGACGATCTGAAAATATGCAGTTTTTGGCTTCTATCTCGGTTAATATTTATGTTTCAAGGGTCTAGCTTTTTGCATGAGGCTGCTTCCCCTTGGTTCTAAGTCATTCAATTGCAAGTCTCGTCAAATTTCGCTCGGTTTATCGTCAAACGAGAAAAAACGAGATTTCACAGAAATGCTTATAACTCGGCGACTTTTACAGCTACACAGGTCTAGTTTCCTGCATTTCATAACATATGACCAGCTTGACACGCCAGAAAAGAAACAGGCCAAATCTCGCACCATATCTCGTCAAGCGAGAAAAAAACGAGATATCATGGAAATGCTTATAACTAGGCGACTTTTACAGCTACTCAGGTCTAGTTTTTGGCATTTGGTAACATTTGGCCAACTTGACATAGTAAAACTGTGATACTTGGCGAAATCTCGCACTATATCTGGTCAAATGTGGAAAAACGAGATTTCACAGAAATGCATATAAGTCGGCGACTTTCACGGCTAGACAGGTCTAGTTTTTGGCATTCATTAACATTTGGACGGCTTTACATGACAAACCTGCAAGACTGGCCAAATCTCGCACCATATCTCGTCAAACGATAAAAAAGGAGATTTCACAGACATGCTAATAACTCGGCGACTTTTACAGCTAGACAGATGTAGTTTTCGCCATTTCATAACATTTAGAGAGTTTGATATGACAAATCTACAAGACTGGCCAAATCCTGCACCATATCTCGTCAAACGAGAAAACACGAGAGTACACGGAAATGCTTATAACTTGGCGACTTTTACAGCTAGACGGATCTAGTTTTTGCCATTTCGTAACGTTTGGCCGTCTTGACATAATAAAACTGCTCGTCTTGCCAAATCTCGTACTATATCTCGTCAAGTGAGAAAAAAACATGATTTCACGTAAATGCTGATAACACGGCGACTTTTGCAGCTAGACAGGTCTAGTTTCCGGCATTTTGTAATATTTGACAAACCTGACATGACAAAACTGGAAATCTTGCCAAAGCTTGCACCATTTCCCGTCAAACGAGAAAACACGAGATTTCATGCAAATGCTTATAACTCAGCGGCTTTTATAGCTAGACAGGTCTAGTTTTCGGCATTTCATATCATTTGGCCAGCTTGACATGACAAACCTGAAAACGTCTCACTGCTTCTTGTCAAACGAGATTAACGGGATTTCATGAAAAAATTTTGAACTTGGTCCCTTTTACACTAGAAAGATATGCAGCTGTTAAAGGTCAGCATGCATAAATAAACATATTATCCGTTTCTGCTGCCCCCACAATGTTGCTCATTCATATGACTGTTTCCTACATGCACTCTCTGTCTATCTGTCTGTATCATTTCCATTTCCGGCAAGCGCGTGACCTCTGGTCATCTTGTTTGTTTATTTGTTTTTTTGTGTGTTTGTCTGCGCTCTCCTGGCCACAATTTTGCAGCAATCGACATGACCCTTACAGGGTTGATTGACAACCGAACACCCTGGAACCCTATTGTTTTTGGTCAACATTGCTCCAAGGTCAAGGGTCAAGGTCACGACAGGTGTGGTTAACGGTTTTTGCACTATAACTTCGCCATAAATAGACTTATCCACTTCTGCAATAGCTCATTTTTTTCGTCATCACCTGGCCTTTCTTTTGATGTGTAGCTTACTTAAATTTGCCGTTACCATGGTTACATTTTTTGGGCAAAAATCATGGAAATTGGAAATAACACGAGCATTTTTTTGTTACTTTGTCAGTTTTTAAGCTAGGCAGATCTAGTTTTCGGCATTTTGTTCCACATGACCAGCTTGACACGACAGAACTGAAAGTCACGCCAAATCTCGCGCCATATCTCGTCAAACGAGAAAAAACGAGACTTCGCGGAAATGCTTATAACTCGGCGACTTTTACAGCTAGACAGGTCTGGTTTTCGGCATTTCGTTCCACCAAACAAGCTTGACACGACAGAGCTGCAAGACAGGCCAAATCTCGCACCGTATCTCGTCAAACGAGAAAACACGGGATTTCACGGAAATGCTTATAACTAGGCCAGTTTTACAGCTAGACACGTCTGGTTTTCGGCATTTAGTTCCACTAGACCAGCTTGACACGACAGATATGCAAGTCTGGCAAAATCTCGCACCGTATCTCGTCAAACGAGAAAACACGAAATTTCACGGAAATGCTTATAACTCGGCCAGTTTTACAGCTAGACACGTCTGGTTTCCGGCATTTCCTTCCACGTGACCAGCTTGACACGATAGATGTGCAAGTCAGGCCAAATCTCGCACCCTATCTCGTCAATCGAGAAAACACGAGATTTCACGGAAATGCTTATAACTCGGCGAGTTTTACAGCTAGACAGGTCTAGTTTTCGGCATTTTCTTTCACATGACCTGCTGGACATGACAGAACTGAAAGTTAGGCCGAATGTCGCACCGTATCTCGTCAAACGAGAAAACTTGAGATTTCACGGCATTGATTATAACTCAGCGAGTTTTACAGATAGACACGTCTGGTTTTCGGCATTTTGTTCCACTAGACCAGCTTGACACGACAGACATGCATGTCAGGCAAAATCTCGCACCGTATCCCGTCAAACGAGAAAACACGACATTTCACGCAACTGCAGCTAGACAGGTCTAGTTTTCGGCATTTAGTTCCACATGACCCGCTTGACATGACAGAACTCCAAGTCAGGCACAATCTCGCACCGTATCTAGTCAAACGAGAAAACACGAGATTTCACCAAAATGCTTTTAACTCGGCGATTTTTACAGGTACGAAGGTCTAGTTTTCGGCATTGTGTCACATATGAACTGCTTGATTAGATAAAGCCATAAGTCTGCCCAAATCTCGCACCATATCTTGTGCAACGTGAACAAACGAGATGTCACTGAAATGCTTATAACTCGGCGCCTTTTACAACAAAGTAGTTCTAGTTTTCGGCATTTTGTCACATATGACCAGCTTGACATGACAAACCTGAAAACGTCTCACTGCTTCTTGTCAAACGAGATTAACGGGATTTCATGAAAAAATTTTGAACTTGGTCCCTTTTACACTAGAAAGATATGCAGCTGTTAAAGGTCAGCATGCATAAATAAACATATTATCCGTTTCTGCTGCCCCCACAATGTTGCTCATTCATATGACTGTTTCTACATGCACTCTCTGTCTATCTGTCTGTATCATTTCCATTTCCGGCAAGCGCGTGACCTCTGGTCATCTTGTCTGTTTGTTTGTTTGTCTGCACTCTCCTGGCCACAATTTTGCCACAATCACCTTGAAACTTACAGGGATGATGAAAAACATAATTTCTAGGTGCCCTATTGTTTTTGGTTAAAATAGGTCAAAGGTCAAGGTCAAGGTCACGACAGGTATGGTTAACGGTTTTTGCACTATAACTTCGCCATATCCACTTCTGCAATAGCTCATTTATTTCGTCATCACCTGGCCTTTCTTTTGACATGTAGCTTACTTAAATTTGCTGTTACCATGGTTACGCAATTTCGGGGAGAAATCATGGAATTTCCTGATATTTTTCAAATTTGCAGCAATCGTACTGATTCTGAGATATTTTATGTAACACAAGAATATCTCGAAATTGTTTTTTCAGATTTTGGAAATGGCCGCCAGGGGGCGTTGCAGATGAAAAAACATGAACATTTGTTTTGGTGCTATACCTCCAGAACTATTAAACATTGGGCCATTTCCATCACAGCACCTTCAACTGGGGTCCATGGGCTTATTTTTGCGCATAGGTGCCAAAGTGCGCTATTGCCAGATTTCTCTATTTTTGGGGTAAAACTTTTGAATTTTGAAAATATGCAGTTTTCAGCTTCTAACTCTGTCAGTTTTTATGCTGGAGAGGTCAATTTTTTTTGCATCTTGTAGCCCTTGGTGAGTTCTCGGTGGTCCAATCAAAAATCTTGCAAAATCTCGCACCGTTTCTCGTCAAACGAGAGTCTTCGAGATTTCATTAAATATGACCTACAGGTTGCATTTTTTTAACAATGGCTTTGAAATTGATATATTTTGTGTTATTTATAAATATCTCGAAATCAGTTTTTCATTTTTTGGAAATAGCCACCAGGGGGCGTGGTACCTGAAACACTGTAACATATCATTTTTCTGCAATATCTCAAAAAATATTAAACGTGACACCATTTTTTTTGTGGTATCTGAAAGTAGGAACATTGGCTTATTCCTCCGCACATGTAGCTTTGTACTGCCGTTACCATGGTTACCAAATTTTGGGGTAAAACGTGACAACTTGAAAATACGAAGTTTACCTGCTTCTATCTCTGTTGATATTTGCCATAGAAAGGTCTGGTTTTCGGCGTTAGACAGCATCCGTCTAGTTCTTAGTCATTCAATCGCAAGTCTCGTCATATCTCGCACCGTTTCTCGTGAAACGAGAACACGTGACCATTCAAAGAAATGCCTATAATTCTGTCATTTTTACGCCACAGACACATGGTCTGCAGCGCCGGATAGCGTCGGACACTCGCAGTCACATTCAGGGGTCGCATTGTAAGTCTCGTCAAATCTCGCGCCGTGTTTCACCAAACCACGAAGTCACGTGCCGTCGCCGCAAGTGCCGGCAGGGTCCCTACGGTGGGCGGCCGGCGTGTGCAGCGGTGCGTGACGGCCTTTCCGGGCCCTGTCTATTATCGTACATGTTGGAGGCACAGTCACAACTTTATTGCTTGCCGGAAATCTTCGATTTCGGCAAGCATATTGCTCAGTTGCGTATGTCTGTTTGTCTGTTTGTTGCTTGTCGGAATCAAAGATTTCGGCAAGCATATTGCTCAGTTGCGTATGTCTGTTTGTTGCTTGCCGGAAATCTTCGATTTTCGCAAGCATGTTGATCACCCGCGTATGTTTGTTTGTTTGTTTGTTTGTTTGTCTGTCTGTTTGTCTGTATGTACACGCGCTAGAGGCCACAGTTTTTAAGCAATCGCTCTGAAACTTATGCATCAAGTGTAAGATTGGTTCTCCTCGGAGCCTATTGTTTTTGGTCATGATCGGTCAAAGGTCAAGGTCAGGGTCACCAAAAAACCTAAAATCTTTATTTTCTTCATATGTTCGTCAATAATAATCGTAGCCGCATAATCTGTAGCTCATTTTATTCCTCACTATGTTAGCTTTCCAAGTGCTGGCAAATTTTTCCGGTCAATGGTTACCATGGTAACGTATTTTTGGGGGAAATTCAGAAAATTCGAAAATTTCCCTCCAAATTTCTCATTATTCAAGTTAGAGAGGTCTAGTTTTTTGTATTGCGTAGCATTTAATATGCTCTATGCGAAATTAATGTAAGTCTCGCAAAATCTCGTGCCATTTGTCGTCAAATGAGACTTTTCGAGATTTCATTAAATACGATTTACAGGTGGCAGTTTTACAGCTAAGGTTCTGAAAGTGACATATTTTCTGTTGTTCTGTATTATCTCGAACTTGTTTTTTCATTTTTTGAAATTAGCCACCAGGGGGCGTGGTACTGGAAACACTGCAACTTACCATTTTTCTGCAATACCAAAAAAAATATTAAACGTGGCACAATGTTTACTGTCTTATCTGAAACTAGGATCGTCGGCTTATTCCTGCCTACATGTAGCTTTGCGCTGCTGTTACCATGGTAAGCAAGTTTTGGGGTAAAACTTGGCAATCTGAAAATAATAAGTTTTTTGCTTCTATCTCTGTTAATATTTATACTACAAGTGTCTAGTTTTCTGCATGAGGTAGCATTCCCTTCCCACTAATGCAGTTAATTGCAAGTCTCGTAGAATCTCGCTCTGTTTTCCGTCAAACGAGAAATTACGAGATTTCACAGAAATGCATATAACTTGGTCACCTTTTCGGCTAAAGAGGAGCAGTTTTCAGCATTTTGTTGCGTTTTGGGAGCTTAACAAGATAATAACTTATATCTCGCCACATCTCGTACCATCTCCCGCCAAATGAGAATATTCGAGAATTCGAACAAATGTCTATATCTCTGTCATTTGAATGCCAGAGATTTTATTTTTCTATTGTTCAAGATTCACTTGACTAGTTTGAAGTGACAAAATTGAATATCTCGTCATATCTCGCATCATTTCTTGTCAAACGAGAACATGGGACCATTCAAAGATACGCCTATAATTCTGTTATTTTAATGCTGAAGACCTTTAGTTTTCAGCATTCGATAGCGTCTAACACTCTCGGTCACATTATGTGTTTATATTGTAAGTTTCGTCAAATCTGGGATCGTTTTTTCTTCAAATAAAAAAGTACATCCTATTGCCGTGACCATAAGTGGCGGCAGTATGTGATAGTAAATGTCGGCAGGGGCATTACACTTGACAGTTGGAGCCGTGTTCTATGGGTGTGCGATGGCCCATGAAGAAGACTTCTATTGTGTTGTTATCGTCTTCCTTTGATTGCTGCTTCGTAAGCTTCACAGACCAGCGCCAACCACCTGGTTGCCATGTGTCCTCAATGTAAACAACCTTTGCTGTTTTCCTTTCCCTAAGATATGTATGGTAGCCTGTTCACTTGTCCTTAGATTGTTTATTGTTGGTGTATTGAAGTAAAATAAAATGCCAGGTTTTCCTGCAAATTGATTGTAAATTGAATAAAATCATACAAGAACCAACCAATGTTCTATGACCACTATTTCAGATTTGAGATCAGAACAATTGATTTCTGCATAAACCACTATGTCCAGATTTGATAAACTTTAAAGTGGTCTATATTTTTTTCTGAAGAAGTTGAGCTATATGCTTGGAGATGCCAGCCAGTGGGTGTGAATGGATTGCAATGAAACCCAAGCCAGGTGTTTGTGAAGAGTCTGGTGGAGATGAAGGAGGCCAGAACCTATTTGACTGTGTATAAGCATAAACTGGCCTGAAATCAGGTTTCTGGGGGAATGAAATTTTTGTTTGTGGGAACAGGGTAATATTTTCTTGTTTCCCTGTATATACACCCTAAACTGGGCCTAATGACACCAAAACCAGGTTTGTGGGACCATCAGTACAGATTTGAGGGGGAAAAATGGATTTTATCTGTATATCACTATGTTCACTGTGTCCAGATTTGGAAATTCAAACTGGTCCTAATTTTTTTTCTGATGGAGTTGAGCCAAATGCTTTGAGATACCAGCCAGTGGGTGTAAATGGATTGCAATGATACCAAACCAGGTGTGTGTGTTGAGTTTTGTGGAGATGAGGGGGGCCAGAACCTATCTGACTGTGTATAAGCATAAACTGGCCTGAAATCAGGTTTCTGGGGGCTTGAAATTCTTGTTTGTGTCAACAGGGTAATATTATCTTGTTTCCCTGTATATACACCTTAAATTGGGCCTAATGACACCTAAACCATGTTTTAGGGACCATCATTACAGATTTGAGGTAAAAAAAATGGATTTTCCCTGTATATCACTATGTTCACTGTGTCCAGATTTGGGAATTCAAACTGGCCCTAATTTTTTTTCTGAGGGAGTTGAGCCAAATGCTTGGTGATGCCAGCCAGTGGGTGTAAATGGATTGCAATGATACCCAAACCAGGAGTGTGTGTTGAGTTTTGTGGATATGAAGGGGGCCAGAACCTATTTGACTGTGTATAAGCATAAACTGGCCTGAAATCAGGTTTCTGGGGGCATGAAATTTTTGTTTGTGGGAACAGGGTAATATAATCTTGTTTACCTGTATATACACCCTAAACTGGGCCTAATGACACCAAAACTAGGTTTGTGGGACCATCAGTACAGATTTGAGGGGGGGAAATGGATTTTCTCTGTATATCACTATGTTCACTGTGTCCAGATTTGGAAATTCAAACTGGCCCTAATTTTTTTTCTGAGGGAGTTGAGCCAAATGCTTGGTGATGCCAGCCAGTGGGTGTAAATGGATTGCAATGATACCCAAACCAGGAGTGTGTGTTGAGTTTTGTGGGGATGAGGGGGGGCCAGAACCTATTTGACTGTGTATAAGCATAAACTGGCCTGAAATCAGGTTTCTGGGGGCATGGAATTTTTGTTTGTGGGAACAGGGTAATATTATCTTGTTTCCCTGTATATACACACTAAACTGGGCCTAATGACACCAAAACCAGGTTTGTGGGACCATCAGTACAGATTTGAGGGGAAAAATGGATTTTTTCTGTATATCACTATGTCCACTGTGTCCAGATTTGGAAATTCAAACTGGCCCTAATTTTTTTTCTGAGGGATTTGAACCAAATGCTTTGAGATTCCAGCCAGTGGGTGTAAATGGATTGCAATGATAGCCAAACCAGGTGTGTGTGATGAGTCTGGTAGAGATGAGGTGGTCCAAAACACTATTTGCCTGTGTATAATAAGCCATATACTGTCCTCAGCTGAAATCAGCTTTCTGGGGGCTTGAAATGTTTGCTGGTGGGAACAAGGTAATATTATCTTGTTATCATGGATATACACCCTAAAATGGGTCTAAGAACACCAAATACATGCATGTTGGACCATGAGTACAGATTTGAGGTAACAAATTGTCTGTCTATAAATTAAAAAAAATCAAATATCAAACTGTTATAAACTGTATCAATATATTTAATAAAATCTCTTTTCATCCAATGAATTGCATCTTATTTTTTTATAAATAAACCATGATATTCAATTACATCCAGTAATAAAAAATAAAAATAAAATGAATAAAAGTTTTTTTGTTTTTGTTTTTTTTTGGGGGGGGGGGGGGGGGTGTTTGTGTTTTTTTTGCAGTAAAATCCAGGCTTCTCTTTGGATCCCGGCGGTGGGCGAGGGTACCATGGACACCACACAACATTTGAAAGAACATTTTTTTCTGCTGTTATTGGATGACCAAGTCTCTATGAATTTTTAAAAAAATATTTATTCCGTTATTCAAGATGACAGTGAAAATGACCCTATTTTTTCAATCATTCACCACTCTTTTCGAGCGTTCATCGAATAAGAAAGAGCCCGTCCCACCGCATTTCCTGCGAGGGTTCGTTTCTTCAGAGTCCAAACAATCCTACAGGGGCGGGGTTTAGTCCATCTCGTCTTAAATTTGTGTCCGGGGCACGGCAAACATTATGAAAGCGGACAAAAACTTTCATACGGCTGGTAAATGCGTTTATATGTAAACGCGGGGAATTCCCGGACAATTCACGGAGAGATTTTATATGCAATGATACTTTTAATTACACGTTAAAATCATTTAAAATCTACCACTATATTACTCTAAAGACATTTATTCACTGTTAAATTACCGAAATAATAACCAGCGCAAACAATGTGGGACTGCCACTAACACCAATCTGAATCACCAGCTAACATTGACTACCGATCTTACATCAGACGAAAACGCTAAACACTATATATTTTTTCAACAGTTTACTGTGCAAACCGTAACAAAACCATGCAGGATATCAAATTTACAGGTTCTTAAGGAAATATGATACAAAACATAAATTGTACCTTTGCTCACATTTAATAATATCATCATGATGAATTCTCCGCGAATTCTCCAGCTGTCCGCGTTATAGATGTATATATATTTATTAATGACAAAAATTGACATACAATTTTATGGATACCCGTATAATTGCGGTTTTCTGGACCGTCCCAGCCCACAGGTAGGATAATATGGATTCCCGACAATATTCTAATGACCGTTCCCTGAGCTGGAACGGGCTAAGAAGGTCCCTGTCATTTTTTTAAATTGCCAATTCCCAGGTTTTTCGGATGAAAACTGGCCCAATCCTTCATTCAATCTCCAGCCTCTTCTGGCGTTCCGGGTATAAAAAAGAGCCCGTCCCATGCCTATTTAAGCCAGGACTGCATACTCTGGGGTCAAAACAATTCAACTACGGCTTGGGATTACTACCTTTCCTCTTAAATTTCCATCGCGCCCGTGTCAAACGTACCGTTTTATTCACAAACGTGCGGCAGGCGCCAAAAAATTTGACAGCACCCCTCTCTCATGCCAGAATATATTTTTATATATCAAGTCCTAACCCACCACGGAACTAGGGCCTCAAATTTTTTTATCTTATTACTTACCACTTCAGACTCCTTAAAAGTCTCTCCTTTTTTAACCAAAGATTCCAATTTTTAAAATATATTAAATTTCACATTACAGATAACCTACACCAAGGGGACATTACAGTTAATCCGTGATGGGCAGGACTTCTTGGAATTTTATAATTCCCGGACGCAGGCTGACCGACTGCCTTTTTTCTTCAAGGACAGCCCTAATTTAAGCCATCATCAGACTTGAAGATGTCCTCAGGCCGACCTATATGTCCAGGAATGAAAGGTCACGTCTCTGTTACCTAGAGGTCGGGTCTCTGTCTAACACGAACGCGGCTGCGCTTGCGTTTCGGCATTCTGGACGTTCAACTCTTCAAGTTTCATTTTCATCGCTTTTTCTTATTTCCAGCACTCAAGAATAGAAGAAGTATTCAGTTGGATTTGTATTATTTTTTATTTCTGTCAAAAATGGATTGTCCTGTACAGGATAGCTACTAATAATAACACTAATAATGTGTCTCTGTCTGTCTGTCTGTCTGTCTGTCTGTCTGTCTGTCTGTCTGTCTACTCCTCTTTGACTTTTGAAAATCAGCAAGACCTTATTCATATGTGCTACTGTTTCCCCCATGATAGAGGTTTTTCATTTGATCAGATCCGAATGTTCCCTGTCTGTCTGTCTGCCTAGTAACTGTCCATCTATTTCGCTGTCTTATTTCCGGTCACTTCCGGCAAGCGCGTGACCTCAGGTCATCTAGTCTGTTTGTCTGTTTGTTTGTCTGCACTCTCCTGGCCACAATTTTGCCACAATCACCTTGAAACTTTCAGAGATGATGGACAACCAAAATTCTAGGTGCCCTATTTTTTTTGCTCCAAATAGGTCAAAGGTCAAGGTCGAGGTCATTAAAGTCTACAAAACGGGTTTTTCTTCATATCTTTGTAACTATTAGTCGTATCTACTTGAACTATAGCTCATTTTAATCGTCATCCAATGGCCTTTCTTCTGGTGGGTAGCTGACTCAAATTTTCCGTTTCCATGGTAACACATTTTCGGGGAAAAATATCATATTTGAAAATCAATGGACTAATTTGTCAGTTTTAATGCTAGAGAGGTCTAGATTTTTGCATGAGGTAGCATTCGTTTTGTACTACATGATTTTATTAAAAGTCTGGCAATATCTCGTAAGATATCTCATCAAACGAAATATTTCGAGATTTCATTAATCTTGCCCTGGAGGCCACAGTTTTGCAGGAATTTTTTTAAAACTGATATATTTCAAGTCTTACCCTAGTATCTCGAATTTGTTTTTTCATTTTTTGGATAGGACCGCTCGGGGGCGCTGGATGCAAACCTCCCCAACATATCATATTTTGGCCATATCTCCAAAATTATCAGCCTCAATTACATAAACTATAGCTTATTTTCTTTCTCTGAGTTTTCTCCATAACCTGGTGTAGTCATCTGGTCACAATTTTGTGTCACTTTGTCAGTGTGTCTGTCTGTTTGTCAGTTGTCCTCCTATTCGCCTGCTTGCTCTTGCGTCTCACATTTAGCATTCTACAGGCCACAGTTTTAAAAGAATCCTTTTGAAACTATTACATCTGAAGTCTTACACTAATATCTCGAAATCAATTTTTCATTTCCGGATATGGCCGCTAGGCGGCGCTGAACTCGAACCTCTCCCAACATATCATGCTTTGGCAATATCTCCAAAACTATAAACCTCAGTTACATAAACTGTAGCTTTTTCTTCCGTTGAGTCTTCTCCATAATCTGAAGTAGTCATCTGGACTCAATCTTGAGTCACTTTGTCAGTGTGTCCGTCTGTTTGTCAGTTGTCCTCAAATTCGCCTGCTTGTTGGCTCTTGCGTCTCACATATAGCATTCTATAGGCCACAGTTTTGACGGAATCCTTTTGAAAGTATTACATCTTATGTCTTACACTAATATCTAGAAATAAATTTTTCATTTTCCGGATATGGCCACCAGTGGGCGCTGTACATGACCCTCACACACATACCATTGTATTGGCCATATCTCTACACCCAAAGCCTCAGTTACATAAACCATACCTTATTTTCTTCCTTTGAGTTTTTTCCATAACCTTATTAAGGCATCTGGTTTCAATCTTCTGTCACTTTGTCAGTGTGTCCATCTGTTTGTCCGTTATCCTAAAAGTCACCTGCTTGCTGGTTCTTACGCCTTACATATAGCATTCTACAGGCCACAGCTTTGACGGAATCCTTTTGAAACTGGGACATCTCATGTCAGACACTTATAATACGAAACGCATTTGTCGTCTTCGGAATATGTCTGCTAGAGGGCGCTACAGTCGAGCCTCCCAAGTATATCATTAATTCGCCATACCTCCAAAACTATAAATCTAAATTACATAAATTATAACTCATTTTCTTCCTTTGAATCTTCTCAATCACTAGGTTATGTCATCTGGTGTCAATCTTGTCTCACAAAGTCACTATGTCTGTCTGTTCGTCTTTTGTTGTCAGCTTTGCTTGCCTGTTCTTTTGTCTTATATGTCATTCTAAGGGCCACATATTCTCAGCATTGTCCCTGAGAGTCATTCCATTAATAGAAAACCGACAATATGTTCTGTCTGTCCGTCTGTGTTTCACTTTCGATTTCCGGCAAGCGTTCGACCTATGGTCGTCTAGTTTGTTTATTTGTGTGTTTGTCTGTGCTCTCCTGGCCACAATTTTGCAGCAATCGACATGACCCTTACAGGGTTGATTGACAACCGAACACCCTGGAACCCTATTGTTTTTGGTCAACATTGCTCCAAGGTCAAGGGTCAAGGTCACGACAGGTGTGGTTAACGGTTTTTGCACTATAACTTCGCCATAAATAGGCTTATCCACTTCTGCAATAGCTCATTTTTTTTCGTCATCACCTGGCCTTTCTTTTGATATGTAGCTTACTTAAATTTGCCGTTACCATGGTTACATTTTTTGGGCAAAAATCATGGGAATTGGAAATAACACGACCATTTTTTTGTAACTTTGTCAGTTTTTAAGCTAGGCAGATCTAGTTTTCGGCATTTTGTTCCACATGACCAGCTTGACACGACAAAACTGAAAGTCACGCCAAATCTCGCGCCATATCTCGTCAAACGAGAAAAAACGAGACTTCGCGGAAATGCTTATAACTCGGCGACTTTTACAGCTAGACAAGTCTGGTTTTCGGCATTTCGTTCCACCAAACAAGCTTGACACGACAGAGCTGCAAGACAGGCCAAATCTCGCACCTTATCTTGTCAAACGAGAAAACACGGGATTTCACGGAAATGCTTATAACTGGGCCAGTTTGACAGCTAGACACGTCTGGTTTTCGGCATTTAGTTCCACTAGACCAGCTTGACACGACAAATATGCAAGTGCCGTTACCATGGTTACATTTTTTGGGCAAAAATCATGGAAATTTGAAATAACACGACCATTTTTTGTAACTTTGTCAATTTTTAAGCTACAGACGTCTGGTTTTGGTCATTATGTACCTTATAGGCAGCTTGACATGATAAAACTAAAAGTCTCGCCAAATCTCGCACCATTTCTCGTCAAACGAGAGTCTTCGAGATTTCATTAAATATGACCTACAGGTTGCATTTTTTTAACAATGGCTTTGAAATTGATATATTTTGTGTTATTTATAAATATCTCGAAATCAGTTTTTCATTTTTTGGAAATAGCCACCAGGGGGCGTGGTACCTGGAACACTGTAACATATCATTTTTCTGCAATATCTAAAATAATTTTAAACATGGCACAATTTTTATCGTTGTATCTTAAACTAGGAACATTGGCTTATTCCTCCGCACATGTAGCTTTGTGCTGCCGTTACCATGGTTACCAAATTTGTGGGTTAAACTTGACGATCTGAAAATATGCAGTTTTTGGCTTCTATCTCGGTTAATATTTATGTTTCAAGGGTCTAGCTTTTTGCATGAGGCTGCTTCCCCTTGGTTCTAAGTCATTCAATTGCAAGTCTCGTCAAATTTCGCTCGGTTTATCGTCAAACGAGAAAAAACGAGATTTCACAGAAATGCTTATAACTCGGCGACTTTTACAGCTACACAGGTCTAGTTTCCTGCATTTCATAACATATGACCAGCTTGACACGCCAGAAAAGAAACAGGCCAAATCTCGCACCATATCTCGTCAAGCGAGAAAAAAACGAGATATCATGGAAATGCTTATAACTAGGCGACTTTTACAGCTACTCAGGTCTAGTTTTTGGCATTTGGTAACATTTGGCCAACTTGACATAGTAAAACTGTGATACTTGGCGAAATCTCGCACTATATCTGGTCAAATGTGGAAAAACGAGATTTCACAGAAATGCATATAAGTCGGCGACTTTCACGGCTAGACAGGTCTAGTTTTTGGCATTCATTAACATTTGGACGGCTTTACATGACAAACCTGCAAGACTGGCCAAATCTCGCACCATATCTCGTCAAACGATAAAAAAGGAGATTTCACAGACATGCTAATAACTCGGCGACTTTTACAGCTAGACAGATGTAGTTTTCGCCATTTCATAACATTTAGAGAGTTTGATATGACAAATCTACAAGACTGGCCAAATCCTGCACCATATCTCGTCAAACGAGAAAACACGAGAGTACACGGAAATGCTTATAACTTGGCGACTTTTACAGCTAGACGGATCTAGTTTTTGCCATTTCGTAACGTTTGGCCGTCTTGACATAATAAAACTGCTCGTCTTGCCAAATCTCGTACTATATCTCGTCAAGTGAGAAAAAAACATGATTTCACGTAAATGCTGATAACACGGCGACTTTTGCAGCTAGACAGGTCTAGTTTCCGGCATTTTGTAATATTTGACAAACCTGACATGACAAAACTGGAAATCTTGCCAAAGCTTGCACCATTTCCCGTCAAACGAGAAAACACGAGATTTCATGCAAATGCTTATAACTCAGCGGCTTTTATAGCTAGACAGGTCTAGTTTTCGGCATTTCATATCATTTGGCCAGCTTGACATGACAAACCTGAAAACGTCTCACTGCTTCTTGTCAAACGAGATTAACGGGATTTCATGAAAAAATTTTGAACTTGGTCCCTTTTACACTAGAAAGATATGCAGCTGTTAAAGGTCAGCATGCATAAATAAACATATTATCCGTTTCTGCTGCCCCCACAATGTTGCTCATTCATATGACTGTTTCCTACATGCACTCTCTGTCTATCTGTCTGTATCATTTCCATTTCCGGCAAGCGCGTGACCTCTGGTCATCTTGTTTGTTTATTTGTTTTTTTGTGTGTTTGTCTGCGCTCTCCTGGCCACAATTTTGCAGCAATCGACATGACCCTTACAGGGTTGATTGACAACCGAACACCCTGGAACCCTATTGTTTTTGGTCAACATTGCTCCAAGGTCAAGGGTCAAGGTCACGACAGGTGTGGTTAACGGTTTTTGCACTATAACTTCGCCATAAATAGACTTATCCACTTCTGCAATAGCTCATTTTTTTCGTCATCACCTGGCCTTTCTTTTGATGTGTAGCTTACTTAAATTTGCCGTTACCATGGTTACATTTTTTGGGCAAAAATCATGGAAATTGGAAATAACACGAGCATTTTTTTGTTACTTTGTCAGTTTTTAAGCTAGGCAGATCTAGTTTTCGGCATTTTGTTCCACATGACCAGCTTGACACGACAGAACTGAAAGTCACGCCAAATCTCGCGCCATATCTCGTCAAACGAGAAAAAACGAGACTTCGCGGAAATGCTTATAACTCGGCGACTTTTACAGCTAGACAGGTCTGGTTTTCGGCATTTCGTTCCACCAAACAAGCTTGACACGACAGAGCTGCAAGACAGGCCAAATCTCGCACCGTATCTCGTCAAACGAGAAAACACGGGATTTCACGGAAATGCTTATAACTAGGCCAGTTTTACAGCTAGACACGTCTGGTTTTCGGCATTTAGTTCCACTAGACCAGCTTGACACGACAGATATGCAAGTCTGGCAAAATCTCGCACCGTATCTCGTCAAACGAGAAAACACGAAATTTCACGGAAATGCTTATAACTCGGCCAGTTTTACAGCTAGACACGTCTGGTTTCCGGCATTTCCTTCCACGTGACCAGCTTGACACGATAGATGTGCAAGTCAGGCCAAATCTCGCACCCTATCTCGTCAATCGAGAAAACACGAGATTTCACGGAAATGCTTATAACTCGGCGAGTTTTACAGCTAGACAGGTCTAGTTTTCGGCATTTTCTTTCACATGACCTGCTGGACATGACAGAACTGAAAGTTAGGCCGAATGTCGCACCGTATCTCGTCAAACGAGAAAACTTGAGATTTCACGGCATTGATTATAACTCAGCGAGTTTTACAGATAGACACGTCTGGTTTTCGGCATTTTGTTCCACTAGACCAGCTTGACACGACAGACATGCATGTCAGGCAAAATCTCGCACCGTATCCCGTCAAACGAGAAAACACGACATTTCACGCAACTGCAGCTAGACAGGTCTAGTTTTCGGCATTTAGTTCCACATGACCCGCTTGACATGACAGAACTCCAAGTCAGGCACAATCTCGCACCGTATCTAGTCAAACGAGAAAACACGAGATTTCACCAAAATGCTTTTAACTCGGCGATTTTTACAGGTACGAAGGTCTAGTTTTCGGCATTGTGTCACATATGAACTGCTTGATTAGATAAAGCCATAAGTCTGCCCAAATCTCGCACCATATCTTGTGCAACGTGAACAAACGAGATGTCACTGAAATGCTTATAACTCGGCGCCTTTTACAACAAAGTAGTTCTAGTTTTCGGCATTTTGTCACATATGACCAGCTTGACATGACAAACCTGAAAACGTCTCACTGCTTCTTGTCAAACGAGATTAACGGGATTTCATGAAAAAATTTTGAACTTGGTCCCTTTTACACTAGAAAGATATGCAGCTGTTAAAGGTCAGCATGCATAAATAAACATATTATCCGTTTCTGCTGCCCCCACAATGTTGCTCATTCATATGACTGTTTCTACATGCACTCTCTGTCTATCTGTCTGTATCATTTCCATTTCCGGCAAGCGCGTGACCTCTGGTCATCTTGTCTGTTTGTTTGTTTGTCTGCACTCTCCTGGCCACAATTTTGCCACAATCACCTTGAAACTTACAGGGATGATGAAAAACATAATTTCTAGGTGCCCTATTGTTTTTGGTTAAAATAGGTCAAAGGTCAAGGTCAAGGTCACGACAGGTATGGTTAACGGTTTTTGCACTATAACTTCGCCATATCCACTTCTGCAATAGCTCATTTATTTCGTCATCACCTGGCCTTTCTTTTGACATGTAGCTTACTTAAATTTGCTGTTACCATGGTTACGCAATTTCGGGGAGAAATCATGGAATTTCCTGATATTTTTCAAATTTGCAGCAATCGTACTGATTCTGAGATATTTTATGTAACACAAGAATATCTCGAAATTGTTTTTTCAGATTTTGGAAATGGCCGCCAGGGGGCGTTGCAGATGAAAAAACATGAACATTTGTTTTGGTGCTATACCTCCAGAACTATTAAACATTGGGCCATTTCCATCACAGCACCTTCAACTGGGGTCCATGGGCTTATTTTTGCGCATAGGTGCCAAAGTGCGCTATTGCCAGATTTCTCTATTTTTGGGGTAAAACTTTTGAATTTTGAAAATATGCAGTTTTCAGCTTCTAACTCTGTCAGTTTTTATGCTGGAGAGGTCAATTTTTTTTGCATCTTGTAGCCCTTGGTGAGTTCTCGGTGGTCCAATCAAAAATCTTGCAAAATCTCGCACCGTTTCTCGTCAAACGAGAGTCTTCGAGATTTCATTAAATATGACCTACAGGTTGCATTTTTTTAACAATGGCTTTGAAATTGATATATTTTGTGTTATTTATAAATATCTCGAAATCAGTTTTTCATTTTTTGGAAATAGCCACCAGGGGGCGTGGTACCTGAAACACTGTAACATATCATTTTTCTGCAATATCTCAAAAAATATTAAACGTGACACCATTTTTTTTGTGGTATCTGAAAGTAGGAACATTGGCTTATTCCTCCGCACATGTAGCTTTGTACTGCCGTTACCATGGTTACCAAATTTTGGGGTAAAACGTGACAACTTGAAAATACGAAGTTTACCTGCTTCTATCTCTGTTGATATTTGCCATAGAAAGGTCTGGTTTTCGGCGTTAGACAGCATCCGTCTAGTTCTTAGTCATTCAATCGCAAGTCTCGTCATATCTCGCACCGTTTCTCGTGAAACGAGAACACGTGACCATTCAAAGAAATGCCTATAATTCTGTCATTTTTACGCCACAGACACATGGTCTGCAGCGCCGGATAGCGTCGGACACTCGCAGTCACATTCAGGGGTCGCATTGTAAGTCTCGTCAAATCTCGCGCCGTGTTTCACCAAACCACGAAGTCACGTGCCGTCGCCGCAAGTGCCGGCAGGGTCCCTACGGTGGGCGGCCGGCGTGTGCAGCGGTGCGTGACGGCCTTTCCGGGCCCTGTCTATTATCGTACATGTTGGAGGCACAGTCACAACTTTATTGCTTGCCGGAAATCTTCGATTTCGGCAAGCATATTGCTCAGTTGCGTATGTCTGTTTGTCTGTTTGTTGCTTGTCGGAATCAAAGATTTCGGCAAGCATATTGCTCAGTTGCGTATGTCTGTTTGTTGCTTGCCGGAAATCTTCGATTTTCGCAAGCATGTTGATCACCCGCGTATGTTTGTTTGTTTGTTTGTTTGTTTGTCTGTCTGTTTGTCTGTATGTACACGCGCTAGAGGCCACAGTTTTTAAGCAATCGCTCTGAAACTTATGCATCAAGTGTAAGATTGGTTCTCCTCGGAGCCTATTGTTTTTGGTCATGATCGGTCAAAGGTCAAGGTCAGGGTCACCAAAAAACCTAAAATCTTTATTTTCTTCATATGTTCGTCAATAATAATCGTAGCCGCATAATCTGTAGCTCATTTTATTCCTCACTATGTTAGCTTTCCAAGTGCTGGCAAATTTTTCCGGTCAATGGTTACCATGGTAACGTATTTTTGGGGGAAATTCAGAAAATTCGAAAATTTCCCTCCAAATTTCTCATTATTCAAGTTAGAGAGGTCTAGTTTTTTGTATTGCGTAGCATTTAATATGCTCTATGCGAAATTAATGTAAGTCTCGCAAAATCTCGTGCCATTTGTCGTCAAATGAGACTTTTCGAGATTTCATTAAATACGATTTACAGGTGGCAGTTTTACAGCTAAGGTTCTGAAAGTGACATATTTTCTGTTGTTCTGTATTATCTCGAACTTGTTTTTTCATTTTTTGAAATTAGCCACCAGGGGGCGTGGTACTGGAAACACTGCAACTTACCATTTTTCTGCAATACCAAAAAAAATATTAAACGTGGCACAATGTTTACTGTCTTATCTGAAACTAGGATCGTCGGCTTATTCCTGCCTACATGTAGCTTTGCGCTGCTGTTACCATGGTAAGCAAGTTTTGGGGTAAAACTTGGCAATCTGAAAATAATAAGTTTTTTGCTTCTATCTCTGTTAATATTTATACTACAAGTGTCTAGTTTTCTGCATGAGGTAGCATTCCCTTCCCACTAATGCAGTTAATTGCAAGTCTCGTAGAATCTCGCTCTGTTTTCCGTCAAACGAGAAATTACGAGATTTCACAGAAATGCATATAACTTGGTCACCTTTTCGGCTAAAGAGGAGCAGTTTTCAGCATTTTGTTGCGTTTTGGGAGCTTAACAAGATAATAACTTATATCTCGCCACATCTCGTACCATCTCCCGCCAAATGAGAATATTCGAGAATTCGAACAAATGTCTATATCTCTGTCATTTGAATGCCAGAGATTTTATTTTTCTATTGTTCAAGATTCACTTGACTAGTTTGAAGTGACAAAATTGAATATCTCGTCATATCTCGCATCATTTCTTGTCAAACGAGAACATGGGACCATTCAAAGATACGCCTATAATTCTGTTATTTTAATGCTGAAGACCTTTAGTTTTCAGCATTCGATAGCGTCTAACACTCTCGGTCACATTATGTGTTTATATTGTAAGTTTCGTCAAATCTGGGATCGTTTTTTCTTCAAATAAAAAAGTACATCCTATTGCCGTGACCATAAGTGGCGGCAGTATGTGATAGTAAATGTCGGCAGGGGCATTACACTTGACAGTTGGAGCCGTGTTCTATGGGTGTGCGATGGCCCATGAAGAAGACTTCTATTGTGTTGTTATCGTCTTCCTTTGATTGCTGCTTCGTAAGCTTCACAGACCAGCGCCAACCACCTGGTTGCCATGTGTCCTCAATGTAAACAACCTTTGCTGTTTTCCTTTCCCTAAGATATGTATGGTAGCCTGTTCACTTGTCCTTAGATTGTTTATTGTTGGTGTATTGAAGTAAAATAAAATGCCAGGTTTTCCTGCAAATTGATTGTAAATTGAATAAAATCATACAAGAACCAACCAATGTTCTATGACCACTATTTCAGATTTGAGATCAGAACAATTGATTTCTGCATAAACCACTATGTCCAGATTTGATAAACTTTAAAGTGGTCTATATTTTTTTCTGAAGAAGTTGAGCTATATGCTTGGAGATGCCAGCCAGTGGGTGTGAATGGATTGCAATGAAACCCAAGCCAGGTGTTTGTGAAGAGTCTGGTGGAGATGAAGGAGGCCAGAACCTATTTGACTGTGTATAAGCATAAACTGGCCTGAAATCAGGTTTCTGGGGGAATGAAATTTTTGTTTGTGGGAACAGGGTAATATTTTCTTGTTTCCCTGTATATACACCCTAAACTGGGCCTAATGACACCAAAACCAGGTTTGTGGGACCATCAGTACAGATTTGAGGGGGAAAAATGGATTTTATCTGTATATCACTATGTTCACTGTGTCCAGATTTGGAAATTCAAACTGGTCCTAATTTTTTTTCTGATGGAGTTGAGCCAAATGCTTTGAGATACCAGCCAGTGGGTGTAAATGGATTGCAATGATACCAAACCAGGTGTGTGTGTTGAGTTTTGTGGAGATGAGGGGGGCCAGAACCTATCTGACTGTGTATAAGCATAAACTGGCCTGAAATCAGGTTTCTGGGGGCTTGAAATTCTTGTTTGTGTCAACAGGGTAATATTATCTTGTTTCCCTGTATATACACCTTAAATTGGGCCTAATGACACCTAAACCATGTTTTAGGGACCATCATTACAGATTTGAGGTAAAAAAAATGGATTTTCCCTGTATATCACTATGTTCACTGTGTCCAGATTTGGGAATTCAAACTGGCCCTAATTTTTTTTCTGAGGGAGTTGAGCCAAATGCTTGGTGATGCCAGCCAGTGGGTGTAAATGGATTGCAATGATACCCAAACCAGGAGTGTGTGTTGAGTTTTGTGGATATGAAGGGGGCCAGAACCTATTTGACTGTGTATAAGCATAAACTGGCCTGAAATCAGGTTTCTGGGGGCATGAAATTTTTGTTTGTGGGAACAGGGTAATATAATCTTGTTTACCTGTATATACACCCTAAACTGGGCCTAATGACACCAAAACTAGGTTTGTGGGACCATCAGTACAGATTTGAGGGGGGGAAATGGATTTTCTCTGTATATCACTATGTTCACTGTGTCCAGATTTGGAAATTCAAACTGGCCCTAATTTTTTTTCTGAGGGAGTTGAGCCAAATGCTTGGTGATGCCAGCCAGTGGGTGTAAATGGATTGCAATGATACCCAAACCAGGAGTGTGTGTTGAGTTTTGTGGGGATGAGGGGGGGCCAGAACCTATTTGACTGTGTATAAGCATAAACTGGCCTGAAATCAGGTTTCTGGGGGCATGGAATTTTTGTTTGTGGGAACAGGGTAATATTATCTTGTTTCCCTGTATATACACACTAAACTGGGCCTAATGACACCAAAACCAGGTTTGTGGGACCATCAGTACAGATTTGAGGGGAAAAATGGATTTTTTCTGTATATCACTATGTCCACTGTGTCCAGATTTGGAAATTCAAACTGGCCCTAATTTTTTTTCTGAGGGATTTGAACCAAATGCTTTGAGATTCCAGCCAGTGGGTGTAAATGGATTGCAATGATAGCCAAACCAGGTGTGTGTGATGAGTCTGGTAGAGATGAGGTGGTCCAAAACACTATTTGCCTGTGTATAATAAGCCATATACTGTCCTCAGCTGAAATCAGCTTTCTGGGGGCTTGAAATGTTTGCTGGTGGGAACAAGGTAATATTATCTTGTTATCATGGATATACACCCTAAAATGGGTCTAAGAACACCAAATACATGCATGTTGGACCATGAGTACAGATTTGAGGTAACAAATTGTCTGTCTATAAATTAAAAAAAATCAAATATCAAACTGTTATAAACTGTATCAATATATTTAATAAAATCTCTTTTCATCCAATGAATTGCATCTTATTTTTTTATAAATAAACCATGATATTCAATTACATCCAGTAATAAAAAATAAAAATAAAATGAATAAAAGTTTTTTTGTTTTTGTTTTTTTTTGGGGGGGGGGGGGGGGGTGTTTGTGTTTTTTTTGCAGTAAAATCCAGGCTTCTCTTTGGATCCCGGCGGTGGGCGAGGGTACCATGGACACCACACAACATTTGAAAGAACATTTTTTTCTGCTGTTATTGGATGACCAAGTCTCTATGAATTTTTAAAAAAATATTTATTCCGTTATTCAAGATGACAGTGAAAATGACCCTATTTTTTCAATCATTCACCACTCTTTTCGAGCGTTCATCGAATAAGAAAGAGCCCGTCCCACCGCATTTCCTGCGAGGGTTCGTTTCTTCAGAGTCCAAACAATCCTACAGGGGCGGGGTTTAGTCCATCTCGTCTTAAATTTGTGTCCGGGGCACGGCAAACATTATGAAAGCGGACAAAAACTTTCATACGGCTGGTAAATGCGTTTATATGTAAACGCGGGGAATTCCCGGACAATTCACGGAGAGATTTTATATGCAATGATACTTTTAATTACACGTTAAAATCATTTAAAATCTACCACTATATTACTCTAAAGACATTTATTCACTGTTAAATTACCGAAATAATAACCAGCGCAAACAATGTGGGACTGCCACTAACACCAATCTGAATCACCAGCTAACATTGACTACCGATCTTACATCAGACGAAAACGCTAAACACTATATATTTTTTCAACAGTTTACTGTGCAAACCGTAACAAAACCATGCAGGATATCAAATTTACAGGTTCTTAAGGAAATATGATACAAAACATAAATTGTACCTTTGCTCACATTTAATAATATCATCATGATGAATTCTCCGCGAATTCTCCAGCTGTCCGCGTTATAGATGTATATATATTTATTAATGACAAAAATTGACATACAATTTTATGGATACCCGTATAATTGCGGTTTTCTGGACCGTCCCAGCCCACAGGTAGGATAATATGGATTCCCGACAATATTCTAATGACCGTTCCCTGAGCTGGAACGGGCTAAGAAGGTCCCTGTCATTTTTTTAAATTGCCAATTCCCAGGTTTTTCGGATGAAAACTGGCCCAATCCTTCATTCAATCTCCAGCCTCTTCTGGCGTTCCGGGTATAAAAAAGAGCCCGTCCCATGCCTATTTAAGCCAGGACTGCATACTCTGGGGTCAAAACAATTCAACTACGGCTTGGGATTACTACCTTTCCTCTTAAATTTCCATCGCGCCCGTGTCAAACGTACCGTTTTATTCACAAACGTGCGGCAGGCGCCAAAAAATTTGACAGCACCCCTCTCTCATGCCAGAATATATTTTTATATATCAAGTCCTAACCCACCACGGAACTAGGGCCTCAAATTTTTTTATCTTATTACTTACCACTTCAGACTCCTTAAAAGTCTCTCCTTTTTTAACCAAAGATTCCAATTTTTAAAATATATTAAATTTCACATTACAGATAACCTACACCAAGGGGACATTACAGTTAATCCGTGATGGGCAGGACTTCTTGGAATTTTATAATTCCCGGACGCAGGCTGACCGACTGCCTTTTTTCTTCAAGGACAGCCCTAATTTAAGCCATCATCAGACTTGAAGATGTCCTCAGGCCGACCTATATGTCCAGGAATGAAAGGTCACGTCTCTGTTACCTAGAGGTCGGGTCTCTGTCTAACACGAACGCGGCTGCGCTTGCGTTTCGGCATTCTGGACGTTCAACTCTTCAAGTTTCATTTTCATCGCTTTTTCTTATTTCCAGCACTCAAGAATAGAAGAAGTATTCAGTTGGATTTGTATTATTTTTTATTTCTGTCAAAAATGGATTGTCCTGTACAGGATAGCTACTAATAATAACACTAATAATGTGTCTCTGTCTGTCTGTCTGTCTGTCTGTCTGTCTGTCTGTCTGTCTGTCTACTCCTCTTTGACTTTTGAAAATCAGCAAGACCTTATTCATATGTGCTACTGTTTCCCCCATGATAGAGGTTTTTCATTTGATCAGATCCGAATGTTCCCTGTCTGTCTGTCTGCCTAGTAACTGTCCATCTATTTCGCTGTCTTATTTCCGGTCACTTCCGGCAAGCGCGTGACCTCAGGTCATCTAGTCTGTTTGTCTGTTTGTTTGTCTGCACTCTCCTGGCCACAATTTTGCCACAATCACCTTGAAACTTTCAGAGATGATGGACAACCAAAATTCTAGGTGCCCTATTTTTTTTGCTCCAAATAGGTCAAAGGTCAAGGTCGAGGTCATTAAAGTCTACAAAACGGGTTTTTCTTCATATCTTTGTAACTATTAGTCGTATCTACTTGAACTATAGCTCATTTTAATCGTCATCCAATGGCCTTTCTTCTGGTGGGTAGCTGACTCAAATTTTCCGTTTCCATGGTAACACATTTTCGGGGAAAAATATCATATTTGAAAATCAATGGACTAATTTGTCAGTTTTAATGCTAGAGAGGTCTAGATTTTTGCATGAGGTAGCATTCGTTTTGTACTACATGATTTTATTAAAAGTCTGGCAATATCTCGTAAGATATCTCATCAAACGAAATATTTCGAGATTTCATTAATCTTGCCCTGGAGGCCACAGTTTTGCAGGAATTTTTTTAAAACTGATATATTTCAAGTCTTACCCTAGTATCTCGAATTTGTTTTTTCATTTTTTGGATAGGACCGCTCGGGGGCGCTGGATGCAAACCTCCCCAACATATCATATTTTGGCCATATCTCCAAAATTATCAGCCTCAATTACATAAACTATAGCTTATTTTCTTTCTCTGAGTTTTCTCCATAACCTGGTGTAGTCATCTGGTCACAATTTTGTGTCACTTTGTCAGTGTGTCTGTCTGTTTGTCAGTTGTCCTCCTATTCGCCTGCTTGCTCTTGCGTCTCACATTTAGCATTCTACAGGCCACAGTTTTAAAAGAATCCTTTTGAAACTATTACATCTGAAGTCTTACACTAATATCTCGAAATCAATTTTTCATTTCCGGATATGGCCGCTAGGCGGCGCTGAACTCGAACCTCTCCCAACATATCATGCTTTGGCAATATCTCCAAAACTATAAACCTCAGTTACATAAACTGTAGCTTTTTCTTCCGTTGAGTCTTCTCCATAATCTGAAGTAGTCATCTGGACTCAATCTTGAGTCACTTTGTCAGTGTGTCCGTCTGTTTGTCAGTTGTCCTCAAATTCGCCTGCTTGTTGGCTCTTGCGTCTCACATATAGCATTCTATAGGCCACAGTTTTGACGGAATCCTTTTGAAAGTATTACATCTTATGTCTTACACTAATATCTAGAAATAAATTTTTCATTTTCCGGATATGGCCACCAGTGGGCGCTGTACATGACCCTCACACACATACCATTGTATTGGCCATATCTCTACACCCAAAGCCTCAGTTACATAAACCATACCTTATTTTCTTCCTTTGAGTTTTTTCCATAACCTTATTAAGGCATCTGGTTTCAATCTTCTGTCACTTTGTCAGTGTGTCCATCTGTTTGTCCGTTATCCTAAAAGTCACCTGCTTGCTGGTTCTTACGCCTTACATATAGCATTCTACAGGCCACAGCTTTGACGGAATCCTTTTGAAACTGGGACATCTCATGTCAGACACTTATAATACGAAACGCATTTGTCGTCTTCGGAATATGTCTGCTAGAGGGCGCTACAGTCGAGCCTCCCAAGTATATCATTAATTCGCCATACCTCCAAAACTATAAATCTAAATTACATAAATTATAACTCATTTTCTTCCTTTGAATCTTCTCAATCACTAGGTTATGTCATCTGGTGTCAATCTTGTCTCACAAAGTCACTATGTCTGTCTGTTCGTCTTTTGTTGTCAGCTTTGCTTGCCTGTTCTTTTGTCTTATATGTCATTCTAAGGGCCACATATTCTCAGCATTGTCCCTGAGAGTCATTCCATTAATAGAAAACCGACAATATGTTCTGTCTGTCCGTCTGTGTTTCACTTTCGATTTCCGGCAAGCGTTCGACCTATGGTCGTCTAGTTTGTTTATTTGTGTGTTTGTCTGTGCTCTCCTGGCCACAATTTTGCAGCAATCGACATGACCCTTACAGGGTTGATTGACAACCGAACACCCTGGAACCCTATTGTTTTTGGTCAACATTGCTCCAAGGTCAAGGGTCAAGGTCACGACAGGTGTGGTTAACGGTTTTTGCACTATAACTTCGCCATAAATAGGCTTATCCACTTCTGCAATAGCTCATTTTTTTTCGTCATCACCTGGCCTTTCTTTTGATATGTAGCTTACTTAAATTTGCCGTTACCATGGTTACATTTTTTGGGCAAAAATCATGGGAATTGGAAATAACACGACCATTTTTTTGTAACTTTGTCAGTTTTTAAGCTAGGCAGATCTAGTTTTCGGCATTTTGTTCCACATGACCAGCTTGACACGACAAAACTGAAAGTCACGCCAAATCTCGCGCCATATCTCGTCAAACGAGAAAAAACGAGACTTCGCGGAAATGCTTATAACTCGGCGACTTTTACAGCTAGACAAGTCTGGTTTTCGGCATTTCGTTCCACCAAACAAGCTTGACACGACAGAGCTGCAAGACAGGCCAAATCTCGCACCTTATCTTGTCAAACGAGAAAACACGGGATTTCACGGAAATGCTTATAACTGGGCCAGTTTGACAGCTAGACACGTCTGGTTTTCGGCATTTAGTTCCACTAGACCAGCTTGACACGACAAATATGCAAGTGCCGTTACCATGGTTACATTTTTTGGGCAAAAATCATGGAAATTTGAAATAACACGACCATTTTTTGTAACTTTGTCAATTTTTAAGCTACAGACGTCTGGTTTTGGTCATTATGTACCTTATAGGCAGCTTGACATGATAAAACTAAAAGTCTCGCCAAATCTCGCACCATTTCTCGTCAAACGAGAGTCTTCGAGATTTCATTAAATATGACCTACAGGTTGCATTTTTTTAACAATGGCTTTGAAATTGATATATTTTGTGTTATTTATAAATATCTCGAAATCAGTTTTTCATTTTTTGGAAATAGCCACCAGGGGGCGTGGTACCTGGAACACTGTAACATATCATTTTTCTGCAATATCTAAAATAATTTTAAACATGGCACAATTTTTATCGTTGTATCTTAAACTAGGAACATTGGCTTATTCCTCCGCACATGTAGCTTTGTGCTGCCGTTACCATGGTTACCAAATTTGTGGGTTAAACTTGACGATCTGAAAATATGCAGTTTTTGGCTTCTATCTCGGTTAATATTTATGTTTCAAGGGTCTAGCTTTTTGCATGAGGCTGCTTCCCCTTGGTTCTAAGTCATTCAATTGCAAGTCTCGTCAAATTTCGCTCGGTTTATCGTCAAACGAGAAAAAACGAGATTTCACAGAAATGCTTATAACTCGGCGACTTTTACAGCTACACAGGTCTAGTTTCCTGCATTTCATAACATATGACCAGCTTGACACGCCAGAAAAGAAACAGGCCAAATCTCGCACCATATCTCGTCAAGCGAGAAAAAAACGAGATATCATGGAAATGCTTATAACTAGGCGACTTTTACAGCTACTCAGGTCTAGTTTTTGGCATTTGGTAACATTTGGCCAACTTGACATAGTAAAACTGTGATACTTGGCGAAATCTCGCACTATATCTGGTCAAATGTGGAAAAACGAGATTTCACAGAAATGCATATAAGTCGGCGACTTTCACGGCTAGACAGGTCTAGTTTTTGGCATTCATTAACATTTGGACGGCTTTACATGACAAACCTGCAAGACTGGCCAAATCTCGCACCATATCTCGTCAAACGATAAAAAAGGAGATTTCACAGACATGCTAATAACTCGGCGACTTTTACAGCTAGACAGATGTAGTTTTCGCCATTTCATAACATTTAGAGAGTTTGATATGACAAATCTACAAGACTGGCCAAATCCTGCACCATATCTCGTCAAACGAGAAAACACGAGAGTACACGGAAATGCTTATAACTTGGCGACTTTTACAGCTAGACGGATCTAGTTTTTGCCATTTCGTAACGTTTGGCCGTCTTGACATAATAAAACTGCTCGTCTTGCCAAATCTCGTACTATATCTCGTCAAGTGAGAAAAAAACATGATTTCACGTAAATGCTGATAACACGGCGACTTTTGCAGCTAGACAGGTCTAGTTTCCGGCATTTTGTAATATTTGACAAACCTGACATGACAAAACTGGAAATCTTGCCAAAGCTTGCACCATTTCCCGTCAAACGAGAAAACACGAGATTTCATGCAAATGCTTATAACTCAGCGGCTTTTATAGCTAGACAGGTCTAGTTTTCGGCATTTCATATCATTTGGCCAGCTTGACATGACAAACCTGAAAACGTCTCACTGCTTCTTGTCAAACGAGATTAACGGGATTTCATGAAAAAATTTTGAACTTGGTCCCTTTTACACTAGAAAGATATGCAGCTGTTAAAGGTCAGCATGCATAAATAAACATATTATCCGTTTCTGCTGCCCCCACAATGTTGCTCATTCATATGACTGTTTCCTACATGCACTCTCTGTCTATCTGTCTGTATCATTTCCATTTCCGGCAAGCGCGTGACCTCTGGTCATCTTGTTTGTTTATTTGTTTTTTTGTGTGTTTGTCTGCGCTCTCCTGGCCACAATTTTGCAGCAATCGACATGACCCTTACAGGGTTGATTGACAACCGAACACCCTGGAACCCTATTGTTTTTGGTCAACATTGCTCCAAGGTCAAGGGTCAAGGTCACGACAGGTGTGGTTAACGGTTTTTGCACTATAACTTCGCCATAAATAGACTTATCCACTTCTGCAATAGCTCATTTTTTTCGTCATCACCTGGCCTTTCTTTTGATGTGTAGCTTACTTAAATTTGCCGTTACCATGGTTACATTTTTTGGGCAAAAATCATGGAAATTGGAAATAACACGAGCATTTTTTTGTTACTTTGTCAGTTTTTAAGCTAGGCAGATCTAGTTTTCGGCATTTTGTTCCACATGACCAGCTTGACACGACAGAACTGAAAGTCACGCCAAATCTCGCGCCATATCTCGTCAAACGAGAAAAAACGAGACTTCGCGGAAATGCTTATAACTCGGCGACTTTTACAGCTAGACAGGTCTGGTTTTCGGCATTTCGTTCCACCAAACAAGCTTGACACGACAGAGCTGCAAGACAGGCCAAATCTCGCACCGTATCTCGTCAAACGAGAAAACACGGGATTTCACGGAAATGCTTATAACTAGGCCAGTTTTACAGCTAGACACGTCTGGTTTTCGGCATTTAGTTCCACTAGACCAGCTTGACACGACAGATATGCAAGTCTGGCAAAATCTCGCACCGTATCTCGTCAAACGAGAAAACACGAAATTTCACGGAAATGCTTATAACTCGGCCAGTTTTACAGCTAGACACGTCTGGTTTCCGGCATTTCCTTCCACGTGACCAGCTTGACACGATAGATGTGCAAGTCAGGCCAAATCTCGCACCCTATCTCGTCAATCGAGAAAACACGAGATTTCACGGAAATGCTTATAACTCGGCGAGTTTTACAGCTAGACAGGTCTAGTTTTCGGCATTTTCTTTCACATGACCTGCTGGACATGACAGAACTGAAAGTTAGGCCGAATGTCGCACCGTATCTCGTCAAACGAGAAAACTTGAGATTTCACGGCATTGATTATAACTCAGCGAGTTTTACAGATAGACACGTCTGGTTTTCGGCATTTTGTTCCACTAGACCAGCTTGACACGACAGACATGCATGTCAGGCAAAATCTCGCACCGTATCCCGTCAAACGAGAAAACACGACATTTCACGCAACTGCAGCTAGACAGGTCTAGTTTTCGGCATTTAGTTCCACATGACCCGCTTGACATGACAGAACTCCAAGTCAGGCACAATCTCGCACCGTATCTAGTCAAACGAGAAAACACGAGATTTCACCAAAATGCTTTTAACTCGGCGATTTTTACAGGTACGAAGGTCTAGTTTTCGGCATTGTGTCACATATGAACTGCTTGATTAGATAAAGCCATAAGTCTGCCCAAATCTCGCACCATATCTTGTGCAACGTGAACAAACGAGATGTCACTGAAATGCTTATAACTCGGCGCCTTTTACAACAAAGTAGTTCTAGTTTTCGGCATTTTGTCACATATGACCAGCTTGACATGACAAACCTGAAAACGTCTCACTGCTTCTTGTCAAACGAGATTAACGGGATTTCATGAAAAAATTTTGAACTTGGTCCCTTTTACACTAGAAAGATATGCAGCTGTTAAAGGTCAGCATGCATAAATAAACATATTATCCGTTTCTGCTGCCCCCACAATGTTGCTCATTCATATGACTGTTTCTACATGCACTCTCTGTCTATCTGTCTGTATCATTTCCATTTCCGGCAAGCGCGTGACCTCTGGTCATCTTGTCTGTTTGTTTGTTTGTCTGCACTCTCCTGGCCACAATTTTGCCACAATCACCTTGAAACTTACAGGGATGATGAAAAACATAATTTCTAGGTGCCCTATTGTTTTTGGTTAAAATAGGTCAAAGGTCAAGGTCAAGGTCACGACAGGTATGGTTAACGGTTTTTGCACTATAACTTCGCCATATCCACTTCTGCAATAGCTCATTTATTTCGTCATCACCTGGCCTTTCTTTTGACATGTAGCTTACTTAAATTTGCTGTTACCATGGTTACGCAATTTCGGGGAGAAATCATGGAATTTCCTGATATTTTTCAAATTTGCAGCAATCGTACTGATTCTGAGATATTTTATGTAACACAAGAATATCTCGAAATTGTTTTTTCAGATTTTGGAAATGGCCGCCAGGGGGCGTTGCAGATGAAAAAACATGAACATTTGTTTTGGTGCTATACCTCCAGAACTATTAAACATTGGGCCATTTCCATCACAGCACCTTCAACTGGGGTCCATGGGCTTATTTTTGCGCATAGGTGCCAAAGTGCGCTATTGCCAGATTTCTCTATTTTTGGGGTAAAACTTTTGAATTTTGAAAATATGCAGTTTTCAGCTTCTAACTCTGTCAGTTTTTATGCTGGAGAGGTCAATTTTTTTTGCATCTTGTAGCCCTTGGTGAGTTCTCGGTGGTCCAATCAAAAATCTTGCAAAATCTCGCACCGTTTCTCGTCAAACGAGAGTCTTCGAGATTTCATTAAATATGACCTACAGGTTGCATTTTTTTAACAATGGCTTTGAAATTGATATATTTTGTGTTATTTATAAATATCTCGAAATCAGTTTTTCATTTTTTGGAAATAGCCACCAGGGGGCGTGGTACCTGAAACACTGTAACATATCATTTTTCTGCAATATCTCAAAAAATATTAAACGTGACACCATTTTTTTTGTGGTATCTGAAAGTAGGAACATTGGCTTATTCCTCCGCACATGTAGCTTTGTACTGCCGTTACCATGGTTACCAAATTTTGGGGTAAAACGTGACAACTTGAAAATACGAAGTTTACCTGCTTCTATCTCTGTTGATATTTGCCATAGAAAGGTCTGGTTTTCGGCGTTAGACAGCATCCGTCTAGTTCTTAGTCATTCAATCGCAAGTCTCGTCATATCTCGCACCGTTTCTCGTGAAACGAGAACACGTGACCATTCAAAGAAATGCCTATAATTCTGTCATTTTTACGCCACAGACACATGGTCTGCAGCGCCGGATAGCGTCGGACACTCGCAGTCACATTCAGGGGTCGCATTGTAAGTCTCGTCAAATCTCGCGCCGTGTTTCACCAAACCACGAAGTCACGTGCCGTCGCCGCAAGTGCCGGCAGGGTCCCTACGGTGGGCGGCCGGCGTGTGCAGCGGTGCGTGACGGCCTTTCCGGGCCCTGTCTATTATCGTACATGTTGGAGGCACAGTCACAACTTTATTGCTTGCCGGAAATCTTCGATTTCGGCAAGCATATTGCTCAGTTGCGTATGTCTGTTTGTCTGTTTGTTGCTTGTCGGAATCAAAGATTTCGGCAAGCATATTGCTCAGTTGCGTATGTCTGTTTGTCTGTTTGTCTGTTTGTTTGTCTGCACTCTCCTGGCCACAATTTTGCCACAATCACCTTGAAACTTACAGGGATGATGAAAAACATAATTTCTAGGTGCCCTATTGTTTTTGGTTAAAATAGGTCCAAGGTCAAGGTCAAGGTCACGACAGGTATGGTTAACGGTTTTTGCACTATAACTTCGCCATAAATAGGCTTATCCACTTCTGCAATAGCTCATTTTTTTCGTCATCACCTGGCCTTTCTTTTGACATGTAGCTTACTTAAATTTGCTGTTTTTATGGTTACGCAATTTTAGGGAGAAATCATGGAATTTCCTGATATTTTTCAAATTTGCAGCAATCGTACTGATTCTGAGATATTTTATGTAACACAAGAATATCTCGAAATCGTTTTTTCAGATTTTGGAAATGGCCGCCAGGGGGCGTTGCAGATGAAAAAACATGAAAATTTGTTTTGGTGCTATACCTCCAGAACTATTAAACATTGGGCCATTTCCATCACAGCACCTTCAACTGGGGTCCATGGGCTTATTTTTGCGCATAGGTGCCAAAGTGCGCTATTGCCAGATTTCTCTATTTTTGGGGTAAAACTTTTGAATTTTGAAAATATGCAGTTTTCAGCTTCTAACTCTGTCAGTTTTTATGCTGGAGAGGTCAATTTTTTTGCATCTTGTAGCCCTTGGTGAGCTCTCGGTGATCCAATCAAAAATTTTGCAAAATCTCGCACCGTTTCTCGTCAAACGAGAGTCTTCGAGATTTCATTAAATATGACCTACAGGTTGCATTTTTTTAACAATGGCTTTGAAATTGATATATTTTGTGTTATTTATAAATATCTCGAAATCAGTTTTTCATTTTTTGGAAATAGCAACCAGGGGGCGTGGTACCTGAAACACTGTAACATATCATTTTTCTGCAATATCTAAAATAATTTTAAACATGGCACAATTTTTATCGTTGTATCTTAAACTAGGAACATTGGCTTATTCCTCCGCACATGTAGCTTTGTGCTGCCGTTACCATGGTTACCAAATTTGTGGGTTAAACTTGACGATCTGAAAATATGCAGTTTTTGTCTTCTATCTCGGTTAATATTTATGTTTCAAGGGTCTAGTTTTTTGCATAAGGCTGCTTCCCCTTGGTTCTAAGTCATTCAATTGCAAGTCTCGTCAAATTTCGCTCGGTTTATCGTCAAACGAGAAAAAAACGAGATTTCACGGAAATGCTTATAACTCGGCGACTTTTACAGCTACACAGGTCTAGTTTTCGGCATTTCATAACATATGACCAGCTTGACACGCCAGAAAAGAAATCAGGCCAAATCTCGCACCATATCTCGTCAAGCGAGAAAAAAACGAGATATCATGGAAATGCTTATAACTAGGCGACTTTTACAGCTACTCAGGTCTAGTTTTTGGCATTTGATAACATTTGGCCAACTTGACATAGTAAAACTGCGATACTTGGCGAAATCTCGCACTACATCTGGTCAAATGTGGAAAAACGATATTTCACAGAAATGCATATAAGTCGGCGACTTTCACGGCTAGACAGGTCTAGTTTTTGGCATTCATTAACATTTGGACGGCTTGACATGACAAACCTGCAAGACTGGCCAAATCTCGCACCATATCTCGTCAAACGATAAAAAAGGAGATTTCACAGAAATGCTAATAACTCGGCAACTTTTACAGCTAGACAGATGTAGTTTTCGCCATTTCATAACATTTAGAGAGTTTGATATGACAAATCAACAAGACTGGCCAAATCCTGCACCATATCTCGTCAAACGAGAAAACACGAGAGTACACGGAAATGCTTATAACTCGGCGACTTTTACAGCTAGACGGATCTAGTTTTCGCCATTTCGTAACGTTTGGCCGTCTTGACATAATAAAACTGCTCGTCTTGCCAAATCTCGTACTATATCTCGTCAAGCGAGAAAAAAACATGATTTCACGTAACTGCTGATAACACCGCGACTTTTGCAGCTAGTTGATTGCCGGAATCAAAGATTTCGGCAAGCATATTGCTCAGTTGCGTATGTCTGTTTGTCTGTCTGTCTGTCTGTCCGTCTGTCTGTCTGTCTGTCTGTCCGTCTGTCTGTCTGCACTCTCCTGGCCACAATTTTGCCACAATCACCTTGAAACTTTCAGAGATGATGGAGAATTAAATTTCTAGGTGCCCTATTGTTTTTGGTTAATGAAGGTAAACGGTTAAGGTCAAGGTCATCAAAAAACCTCAAAATTTTATTTTCCTCATAACTTGGTTAAAAATTGTCGTATCAACCTCATTCTTACCTCATTTTGTTCGTCTTTCCATTGCCCATGTCCTGGTATGATGATCCTTTGTTGGCCTTGTGTCACCTTGTCAGTATGTCTGTCTGTTTCAGGGTTGTTGTCAATTTTGTCAACGGCCTTGTTGTTCTTTCGGACATTTACGACACTACAGGCCATAGTTTTGCAGCAATAACCTTGAAACTTTTAGAGATGATGGACAAGCAAAATTCTAGGCAGTCTTTTGTTTTTTATTAAATAGGTCAAAGGTCAAGGTCAAGACCCTCAAAAAACCTCGAAACCGTATTTTCCTCAAAACTTTGTCACAAATTGTCGTATCAACCTCATTCTTACCTCATTTTGTTCGTCTTTCCATTCCCCATATCAAAGGGTGCTCAACCGTTGCTGGCCATGTGTCACCTTGTCAGTATGTCTGTCTGTTCCTCTGTTGTTGTCAATTTTGTCAACGGCCTTGTTGTTCTGTCTCACATTACGACACTACAAGCCACAGTTTTGCCGCAATCACCTTGAAACTTACAGAGATGACGAAAAAATAAAATGCAAGGTGCTCTATCGTTTTTCGTCAATATAGGTCAAGGACAAGGTCATCGAAAAACCTCGAAATTTTCTTTTCTTCATCACTTGGTCAAATATGGTCGTATCAACCTCATTTGTTTGTTTGTCATCACTCTCCTGGCCACAATTTTGCCACAATCACCTTGAAACTTTCAGGGATGATAAACAACCAAAATTCTAGGTGCCTTTTTGTTTTTGGTCAAAATAAGTGAAAGGTCAAGGTCAAGGTCATCAAAACTTCTCAAAAAGGTTTTTTCTTCATATCTTTGTGACTATTAGTTGTATCTAATTCAACAATAGCTCATTTTAATTGTCATTCCAAGGCCTGTCATCTGGTGTGTAGCTGACTCAAATTTGCCGTAACCATGGTTATAAATTTTGGGGGAAAAGTCATGATATTCGAAATTAAGGGGTCTTATTTTTCTAACTTTGTCAGTGTTAAAGCTAGAGAGACCTAGTTTTTTGCATCAGGTAGCATTCAACTAGTACTACAAGATTTTATTACAAGTCTTGCAGTATCTCGTAAAATATCTCGTGAATAGAGATATTTCGAGATTTCATTCATCTTGCGCCAAAGGCCACATTATTGCAGGAATCATTTTGAAACTGACATATCATAAGTCCTACACTAGTATCTCGAAATGGTTTTTTCATTTTTTTAATATTGCTGCTAGGGGGCGCTGCATACGACCCTCACACACATATCATTACATTGGCCATATCTCTAAAACCCAAAGCTCAATTACATAAACTATAGCTTATTTTTTCCCTCTGAGTCTTCTCCATAAACTGATAATGTCATCTGGTCTCAATCTTGTGTCACTTTGTCAGTGTGTCCGTCTGTTTGTCAGTTGTCCTCAAATTTGGCTGCTTGCTGATTCTTGCGTCTCGCATATAGCATTCTACAGGCCACAGTTTTTAAAGAAGCATTTGAAAACTGATGCATGTTCTATTTTCTCACAATTTTTTTTTCATTTTCCGGATATGGAGGCTAGGTGGCGCTGCACCTGACCCTCACACAAATATCTTTATATTGACCATATCTCTAAAACCCAAAGCCTCAATTACAGAAACTATGGCTTATTTTCTTTCCCTGAGTCTTCTCCATGACCTAGTAATTTCATCTGGTCTCATTCTTGTATGACTTTGTCAGTGTGTCTGTCTGTTTGTCAGTTGTCCTCAAATCCGCCTACTTGCTGGTTCTTGCGTCTCATATATAGCATTCTACAGGCCACAGTTTTTTTTTCAGGAATCCTTTTAAAACTGGTACATCTTATGTGTTTCACTAATATCTCAAAACAGATTTTTCATTTAGCCACTAGGGGGCGCTGCACCTTCACCTCCCCAACATATCATGTTTTGGCCATATCTCCAAAATTATAAACCTTATCTACATAAACCATCGCTAATTTTGCTCTTCTTTACCTTCGGCACTTTTGTCTGGTAATCTGTTATCACAGATGTGTCAGTATGTTTGTCTGTTAGTCTTTTGTGGTCAGCTTTGACTGCTTCCTCGTTGTTTTGTCTGATATGTCATTTTACAGGCCACAACTTCTCAGCAAACGCTGAGGGTCATTCAAATAATAGAAAACCCACAATATGTTCTGTCTGTCCATCTGTCTGTCATTTCAACTTCCGGCAAGCGTTCGACCTCTGGTCGTCTAGTCTGTTTGTTGCTTGTCGGAATCAAAGATTTCGGCAAGCATATTGCTCAGTTGCGTATGTCTGTTTGTCTGTTTGTCTGTTTGTTTGTCTGCACTCTCCTGGCCACAATTTTGCCACAATCACCTTAAAACTTACAGGGATGATGAAAAACATAATTTCTAGGTGCCCTATTGTTTTTGGTTAAAATAGGTCCAAGGTCAAGGTCAAGGTCACGACAGGTATGGTTAACGGTTTTTGCACTATAACTTCGCCATAAATAGGCTTATCCACTTCTGCAATAGCTCATTTTTTTCGTCATCACCTGGCCTTTCTTTTGACATGTAGCTTACTTAAATTTGCTGTTACCATGGTTACGCAATTTTAGGGAGAAATCATGGAATTTCCTGATATTTTTCAAATTTGCAGCAATCGTACTGATTCTGAGATATTTTATGTAACACAAGAATATCTCGAAATCGTTTTTTCAGATTTTGGAAATGGCCGCCAGGGGGCGTTGCAGATGAAAAAACATGAAAATTTGTTTTGGTGCTATACCTCCAGAACTATTAAACATTGGGCCATTTCCATCACAGCACCTTCAACCGGGGTCCATGGGCTTATTTTTGCGCATAGGTGCCAAAGTGCGCTATTGCCAGATTTCTCTATTTTTGGGGTAAAACTTTTGAATTTTGAAAATATGCAGTTTTCAGCTTCTAACTCTGTCAGTTTTTATGCTGGAGAGGTCAATTTTTTTGCATCTTGTAGCCCTTGGTGAGCTCTCGGTGATCCAATCAAAAATTTTGCAAAATCTCGCACCGTTTCTCGTCAAACGAGAGTCTTCGAGATTTCATTAAATATGACCTACAGGTTGCATTTTTTTAACAATGGCTTTGAAATTGATATATTTTGTGTTATTTATAAATATCTCGAAATCAGTTTTTCATTTTTTGGAAATAGCAACCAGGGGGCGTGGTACCTGAAACACTGTAACATATCATTTTTCTGCAATATCTAAAATAATTTTAAACATGGCACAATTTTTATCGTTGTATCTTAAACTAGGAACATTGGCTTATTCCTCCGCACATGTAGCTTTGTGCTGCCGTTACCATGGTTACCAAATTTGTGGGTTAAACTTGACGATCTGAAAATATGCAGTTTTTGTCTTCTATCTCGGTTAATATTTATGTTTCAAGGGTCTAGTTTTTTGCATAAGGCTGCTTCCCCTTGGTTCTAAGTCATTCAATTGCAAGTCTCGTCAAATTTCGCTCGGTTTATCGTCAAACGAGAAAAAAACGAGATTTCACGGAAATGCTTATAACTCGGCGACTTTTACAGCTACACAGGTCTAGTTTTCGGCATTTCATAACATATGACCAGCTTGACACACCAGAAAAGAAATCAGGCCAAATCTCGCACCATATCTCGTCAAGCGAGAAAAAAACGAGATATCATGGAAATGCTTATAACTAGGCGACTTTTACAGCTACTCAGGTCTAGTTTTTGGCATTTGATAACATTTGGCCAACTTGACATAGTAAAACTGCGATACTTGGCGAAATCTCGCACTACATCTGGTCAAATGTGGAAAAACGATATTTCACAGAAATGCATATAAGTCGGCGACTTTCACGGCTAGACAGGTCTAGTTTTTGGCATTCATTAACATTTGGACGGCTTGACATGACGAACCTGCAAGACTGGCCAAATCTCGCACCATATCTCGTCAAACGATAAAAAAGGAGATTTCACAGAAATGCTAATAACTCGGCAACTTTTACAGCTAGACAGATGTAGTTTTCGCCATTTCGTAACGTTTGGCCGTCTTGACATAATAAAACTGCTCGTCTTGCCAAATCTCGTACTATATCTCGTCAAGCGAGAAAAAAACATGATTTCACGTAAATGCTGATAACACGGCGACTTTTGCAGCTAGTTTGTTGCTTGCCGGAATCAAAGATTTCGGCAGGCATATTGCTCAGTTGCGTATGTCTGTTTGTCTGTCTGTTTGTCTGTCTGTCTGTTTGTTTGTTTGTCTGCACTCTCCTGGCCACAATTTTGCCAAAATCACCTTAAAACTTTCAGAGATGATGGAGAATTAAATTTCTAGGTGCCCTATTGTTTTTGGTTAAAATAGGCCAAAGGTCAAGGTCAAGGTCGTCAAAAAATTCTCAAAACGGTTTTTTCTTCATATCTATGTGACTATTAGTCGTATCTACTTCAACAATAGCTTATTTTAATCGTCATTCCAAGGCCTGTCATCTGGTGTGTAGCTGACTCAAATTTGAAGTAACCATGGTTACAAATTATTGGGGAAAAGTCATGATATTCGAAAATAAGGGGTCTTATTTTTGTAACTTTGTCAGTTTTAAAGCTAGAGTGATCTAGTTTTTTGCATCAGAAAGCATTCAACTAGTACTACAAGATTTTATTACAAGTCTTGCAGTATCTCGTAAAATATCTCGTGAATAGAGATATTTCGAGATTTAATTCATCTTGCGCCAAAGGCCACATTATTGCAGGAATCTTTTTGAAACTGACATATTATAAGTCCTACACTAGTATCTCGAAATAGTTTTTTCATTTTTTGAATAGGGCCGCTAGGGGGCGCTGGATGCGAACCTCCCGAACATATCATATTTTGGCCATATCTCAAAAATTATAAGCCTCAATTACATAAACTATAGCTTAATTTCTTCCTCTGAGTCTTCTCCATAACCTAGTGTAGTCATCTGGTCACATTTTGTGACACTTTGTCAGTGTGTCTGTCTGTTTGTCAGTTGTCCTCAAATTCGCCTTCTTGCTCTTGCGTCTCACATATAGCATTCTACAGGCCACAGTTTTGAAAGAATCCTTTTGAAACTATAACATCTTAATTCTTACACTAATATCTCGAAAACAATTTTTCATTTTCCGGATATGGCCACTAGGGGGCGCTGAACTCAAACCTCTCCTAACATATCATGCTTTGGCAATATCTCCAAAACTATAAACCTCAGTTTCATAAACTGTAGCTTTTTTCTTCCTTTGAGTCTTCTCCATAACCTGGATTAGTCATCTGGACTCAATCTTGAGTCACTTTGTGTAGTGTTTTCGTCTTTTTGTCAGTTGTCCTCAAATTCGCCTGCTTAATTGTTGGCTCTTGCGTCTCACATGTAGCATTCTATAGGCCATAGTTTTGACGGATTCCTTTTGAAACTATTACGTCTTATGTCTTACACTTATATCTAGAAATAAATTGTTCATTTTCCGGATATGGCCACTAGTTGGCGCTGCACACGACCCTCACACACATAACATTATATTGGCCATATCTCTACACCAAAAGCCTCTGTTATATAAACTATAGCTTATTTTCTTCCTTTGAATCTTCTCCATAACCTGATTAAGTCATCTGGTTTCAATCTTCTGTAACTTTGTCAGTGTGTCCATCTGTTTGACCGTTATCCTCAAAGTCGCCTGCTTGCTGGTTCTTACGCCTTACATATAGCATTCTACAGGCCACAGCTTTGACGGAATCCTTTTAAAACTGGGACATCTCATGTCATACCCTAATAATACGAAACGCATTTGTCGTCTTCGGAATATGTCTGCTAGAGGGCGCTACAGTCGAGCCTCCCAAGTATATCATTAATTCGCCATACCTCCAAAACTATAAATCTAAATTACATAAATTATAACTCATTTTCTTCCTTTGAATCTTGTCAATCACTAGGTTATGTCATCTGGTGTCAATCTTGTCTCACAAAGTCACTATGTCTGTCTGTTCATCTTTTGTTGTCAGTTTTGTCTGCTTGCCTGTTCTTTTGTCTCATATGTCATTCTACGGGCCACATATTCTCAGCAATGTCCCTGAGAGTCATTCCATTAATAGAAAACCGACAATATGTTCTTTCTGTCCGTCTGTGTTTCACTTCCGATTTCCGGCAAGCGTTCGACCTATGGTCGTCTAGTTTGTTTGTTTGTCTGCACTGTCCTGGCCACAATTTTGCCACAATCACCTTGAAACTTGCAGGGATGAGGAAAAACATAATTTCTAGGTGCCCTATTGTTTTTGGTTAAAATAGGTCAAAGGTCAAAGGTCAAGGTCACGACAGGTATGGTTAACGGTTTTTGCACTATAACTTCGCCATAAATAGGCTTATCCACTTCTGCAATAGCTCATTTTTTTCGTCATCACCTGGCCTTTCTTTTGATATGTAGCTAACTTAAATTTGCTGTTACCATGGTTACGCAATTTTGGGGAGAAATCATGGAATTTCGTGATATTTTTCAAATTTGCAGCAATCATAGTGTTTCTGAGATATTTTATGTAACACAAGAATATCTCGAAATTGTTTTTTCAGATTTTGGAAATGGCCGCCAGGGGGCGTTGCAGATGAAAAAACATGAACATTTGTTTTGGTGCTATACCTCCAGAACTATTAAACATTGGGCCATTTCCATCACAGCACCTTCAACTGGGGTCCATGGGCTTATTTTTGCGCATAGGTGCCAAAGTGCGCTATTGCCAGATTTCTCTATTTTTGGGGTAAAACTTTTGAATTTTGAAAATATGCAGTTTTCAGCTTCTAACTCTGTCAGTTTTTATGCTGGAGAGGTCAATTTTTTTTGCATCTTGTAGCCCTTGGTGAGTTCTCGGTGGTCCAATCAAAAATCTTGCAAAATCTCGCACCGTTTCTCGTCAAACGAGAGTCTTCGAGATTTCATTAAATATGACCTACAGGTTGCATTTTTTTAAAAATGGCTTTGAAATTGATATATTTTGTGTTATTTATAAATATCTCGAAATCAGTTTTTCATTTTTTGGAAATAGCCACCAGGGGGCGTGGTACCTGAAACACTGTAACATATCATTTTTCTGCAATATCTCAAAAAATATTAAACGTGACACCATTTTTTTTGTGGTATCTGAAAGTAGGAACATTGGCTTATTCCTCCGCACATGTAGCTTTGTACTGCCGTTACCATGGTTACCAAATTTTGGGGTAAAACGTGACAACTTGAAAATACGAAGTTTACCTGCTTCTATCTCTGTTGATATTTGCCATAGAAAGGTCTGGTTTTCGGCGTTAGACAGCATCCGTCTAGTTCTTAGTCATTCAATCGCAAGTCTCGTCATATCTCGCACCGTTTCTCGTGAAACGAGAACACGTGACCATTCAAAGAAATGCCTATAATTCTGTCATTTTTACGCCACAGACACATGGTCTGCAGCGCCGGATAGCGTCGGACACTCGCAGTCACATTCAGGGGTCGCATTGTAAGTCTCGTCAAATCTCGCGCCGTGTTTCACCAAACCACGAAGTCACGTGCCGTCGCCGCAAGTGCCGGCAGGGTCCCTACGGTGGGCGGCCGGCGTGTGCAGCGGTGCGTGACGGCCTTTCCAGGCCCTGTCTATTATCATACATGTTGGAGGCACAGTCACAACTTTATTGCTTGCCGGAAATCTTCGATTTCGGCAAGCATATTGCTCAGTTGCGTATGTCTGTTTGTCTGTTTGTTGCTTGCCGGAATCAAAGATTTCGGCAAGCATATTGCTCAGTTGCGTATGTCTGTTTGTTGCTTGCCGGAATCAAAGATTTCGGCAAGCATATTACTCAGTTGCGTATGTCTGTTTGTTGCTTGCCGGAAGATTTCCGGCAAGCATGTTGGTCAGTTGCGTATGTCCGGTTGTCTGTTTGTTTTTTTGTTTTTTTGTGTGTTTGTCTGCGCTCTCCTGGCCACAATTTTGCAGCAATCGACATGACCCTTACAGGGTTGATTGACAACCGAACACCCTGGAACCCTATTGTTTTTGGTCAACATTGCCCCAAGGTCAAGGGTCAAGGTCACGACAGGCGTGGTTAATGGTTTTTGCACTATAACTTCGCCATAAATAGGCTTATCCACTTCTGCAAAAGCTCATTTTTTTCGTCATCACCTGGCCTTTCTTTTGATATGTAGCTTACTTAAATTTGCCGTTACCATGGTTACATTTTTTTCGGCAAAATTCATGGGAATTGGAAATAACACGACCATTTTTTTGTAACTTTATCAGTTTTTAAGCTAGGCAGATCTAGTTTTCGGCATTTTGTTCCACATGACCAGCTTTACACGACAGAACTGAAAGTTACGCCAAATCTCGCGCCATATCTCGTCAAATGAGAAAAAACGAGACTTCGCGGAAATGCTTATAACTCGGCGACTTTTACAGCTAGACAGGTCTGGTTTTCGGCATTTCGTTCCACCAAACAAGCTTGACACGACAGAGCTGCAAGACAGGCCAAATCTCGCACGGTATCTCATCAAACGAGAAAACACGGGATTTCACGGAAATGCTTATAACTGGGCCAGTTTTACAGCTAGACACGTCTGGTTTTCGGCATTTAGTTCCACTAGACCAGCTTGACACGACAGATATGCAAGTGCCGTTACCATGGTTACATTTTTTGGGCAAAAATCATGGAAATTGGAAATAACACGACCATTTTTTGTAACTTTGTCAGTTTTTAAGCTAGGCAGATCTAGTTTTCGAAATTTTGTTCCACATGACCAGCTTGACACGACAGAACTGAAAGTCACGCCACATCTCGCGCCATATCTCGTCAAACGAGAAAAAAGAGACTTCACGGAAATGCTTATAACTTGGCGACTTTTACAGCTAGACAGGTCTGGTTTTCGGCATTTCGTTCCACCAAACAAGCTTGACACGACAGAGCTGCAAGACAGGCCAAATCTCGCACCGTATCTCGTCAAACGAGAAAACATGAGATTTCACGGCATTGGTTATAACTCGGCGAGTTTTACAGATAGACACGTCTGGTTTTCGGCATTTTGTTCCACTAGACCAGCTTGACACGACAGACATGCATGTCAGGCAAAATCTCGCACCGTATCCCGTCAAACGAGAAAACACGAGATTTCACGGAACTGCAGCTAGACAGGTCTAGTTTTCGGCATTTAGTTCCACATGACCCACTTGACATGACAGAACTCCAAGTCAGGCACAATCACGCACCGTATCTCGTCAAACGAGAAAACACGAGATTTCACCAAAATGCTTTTAACTCGGCGATTTTTACAGGTACGAAGGTCTAGTTTTCAGCATTGTGTCACATATGAACTGCTTGATTAGATAAAGCCATAAGTCTGCCCAAATCTCGCACCATATCTTGTGCAACGTGAACAAACGAGATGTCACTGAAATGCTTATAACTCGGCGCCTTTTACAACAAAGTAGTTCTAGTTTTCGGCATTTTGTCACATATGACCAGCTTGACATGACAAACCTGAAAACGTCTCACTGCTTCTTGTCAAACGAGATTAACGGGATTTCATGAAAAAATTTTGAACTTGGTCCCTTTTACACTAGAAAGATATGCAGCTGTTAAAGGTCAGCATGCATAAATAAACATATTATCCGTTTCTGCTGCCCCCACAATGTTGCTCATTCATATGACTGTTTCTACATGCACTCTCTGTCTATCTGTCTGTATCATTTCCATTTCCGGCAAGCGCGTGACCTCTGGTCATCTTGTCTGTTTGTTTGTTTGTTTGTTTGTTTGTCTGCACTCTCCTGGCCACAATTTTGCCACAATCACCTTGAAACTTACAGGGATGATGAAAAACATAATGTCTAGGTTCCCTATTGTTTTTGGTTAAAATAGGTCAAAGGTCAAAGGTCAAGGTCACGACAGGTATGGTTAACGGTTTTTGCACTATAACTTCGCCATAAATAGGCTTATCTACTTCTGCAATAGCTCATTTTTTTCGTCTTCTCCTGGCCTGTCATCTGATGTGTAGCTGACTCAAATTTGAAGTAACCATAGTAACAAATTTTTGGGGAAAAGTCATGATATTCGAAAATAAGGGGTCTTATTTTTGTAACTTTGTCAGTTTTAAAGCTAGAGTGATCTAGTTTTTTGCATCAGGAAGCAATCAACTAGTACTACAAGATTTTATTACAAGTCTTGCAGTATCTCGTAAAATATCTCGTGAATAGAGATATTTCGAGATTTAATTCATCTTGCACCAAAGGCCACATTATTGCAGGAATCTTTTTGAAACTGACATATTATAAGTCCTACACTAGTATCTCGAAATAGTTTTTTCATTTTTTGAATAGGGCCGCTAGGGGGCGCTGGATGCGAACCTCCCGAACATATCATATTTTGGCCATATCTCCAAAATTATAAGCCTCAATTACATAAACTATAGCTTATTTTCTTCCTCTGAGTCTTCTCCATAACCTAGTGTAGTCATCTGGTCACAATTTTGTGACACTTTGTCAGTGTGTCTGTCTGTTTGTCAGTTGTCCTCAAATTCGCCTTCTTGCTCTTGCGTCTCACATATAGCATTCTACAGGCCATAGTTTTGAAAGAATCCTTTTGAAACTATTACATCTTAAGTCTTACACTAATATCTCGAAACCAATTTTTCATTTTCCGGATATGGCCGCTAGGGGGCGCTGAACTCGAACCTCTCCCAACATATCATGCTTTGGCAATATCTCCAAAACTATAAACCTCAGTTACATAAACTGTAGCTTTTTTCTTCCTTTGAGTCTTCTCCATAACCTGGATTAGTCATCTGGACTCAATCTTGAGTCACTTTGTCAGTGTTTTCGTCTGTTTGTCAGTTGTCCTCAAATTCGCCTGCTTAATTGTTGGCTCTTGCGTCTCACATGTAGCATTCTATAGGCCATAGTTTTGACGGAATCTTTTTGAAACTATTACATCTTATGTCTTACACTAATATCTAGAAATAAATTTTTCATTTTCCGGATATGGCCACTAGTGGGCGCTGCACACGACCCTCACACATACCATTATATTGGCCATATCTCTACACCAAAAGCCTCTGTTATATAAACTATAGCTTATTTTCTTCCTTTGAATCTTCTCCATAACCTGATTAAGGCATCTGGTTTCAATCTTCTGTCACTTTGTCAGTGTGTCCATCTGTTTGACCGTTATCCTCAAAGTCGCCTGCTTGCTGGTTCTTACGCCTTACATATAGCATTCTACAGGCCACGGCTTTGACGGAATCCTTTTAAAACTGGGACATCTCATGTCATACACTAATAATACAAAACGCATTTGTCGTCTTCGGAATATGTCTGCTAGAGGGCGCTACAGTCGAGCCTCCCAAGTATATCATTAATTCGCCATACCTCCAAAACTATAAATCTAAATTACATAAATTATAACTCATTTTCTTCCTTTGAATCTTCTCAATAACTAGCTTATGTCATCTGGTGTCAATCTTGTCTCACAAAGTCACTATGTCCCTCTGTTCGTCTTTTGTTGTCAGCTTTGTCTGCTTGCCTGTTCTTTTGTCTCATATGTCATTCTACGGGCCACATATTCTCAGCAATGTCCCTGAGAGTCATTCCATTCATAGAAAACCGACAATATGTTCTGTCTGTCCGTCTGTGTTTCACTTCCGAATTCCGGCAAGCGTTCGACCTATGGTCGTCTAGTCTGTTTGTTTGTTTGTCTGCACTCTCCTGGCCACAATTTTGCCACAATCACCTTGAAACTTACAGGGATGATGAAAAACATAATTTCTAGGTGCCCTATTGTTTTTGGTTAAAATAGGTCAAAGGTCAAGGTCAAGGTCACGACAGGTATGGTTAACGGTTTTTGCACTATAACTTCGCCATAAATAGGCTTATCCACTTCTGCAATAGCTCATTTATTTCGTCATCACCTGGCCTTTCTTTTGACATGTAGCTTACTTAAATTTGCTGTTACCATGGTTACGCAATTTCGGGGAGAAATCAGGGAATTTCCTGATATTTTTCAAATTTGCAGCAATCGTACTGATTCTGAGATATTTTATGTAACACAAGAATATCTCGAAATTGTTTTTTCAGATTTTGGAAATGGCCGCCAGGGGGCGTTGCAGATGAAAAAACATGAACATTTGTTTTGGTGCTATACCTCCAGAACTATTAAACATTGGGCCATTTCCATCACAGCACCTTCAACTGGGGTCCATGGGCTTATTTTTGCGCATAGGTGCCTAAGTGCGCTATTGCCAGATTTCTCTATTTTTGGGGTAAAACTTTTGAATTTTGAAAATATGCAGTTTTCAGCTTCTAACTCTGTCAGTTTTTATGCTGGAGAGGTCAATTTTTTTTGCATCTTGTAGCCCTTGGTGAGTTCTCGGTGGTCCAATCAAAAATCTTGCAAAATCTCGCACCGTTTCTCGTCAAACGAGAGTCTTCGAGATTTCATTAAATATGACCTACAGGTTGCATTTTTTTAACAATGGCTTTGAAATTGATATATTTTGTGTTATTTATAAATATCTCGAAATCAGTTTTTCATTTTTTGGAAATAGCCACCAGGGGGCGTGGTACCTGAAACACTGTAACATATCATTTTTCTGCAATATCTCAAAAAATATTAAACGTGACACCATTTTTTTTGTGGTATCTGAAAGTAGGAACATTGGCTTATTCCTCCGCACATGTAGCTTTGTACTGCCGTTACCATGGTTACCAAATTTTGGGGTAAAACGTGACAACTTGAAAATACGAAGTTTACCTGCTTCTATCTCTGTTGATATTTGCCATAGAAAGGTCTGGTTTTCGGCGTTAGACAGCATCCGTCTAGTTCTTAGTCATTCAATCGCAAGTCTCGTCATATCTCGCACCGTTTCTCGTGAAACGAGAACACGTGACCATTCAAAGAAATGCCTATAATTCTGTCATTTTTACGCCACAGACACATGGTCTGCAGCGCCGGATAGCGTCGGACACTCGCAGTCACATTCAGGGGTCGCATTGTAAGTCTCGTCAAATCTCGCGCCGTGTTTCACCAAACCACGAAGTCACGTGCCGTCGCCGCAAGTGCCGGCAGGGTCCCTACGGTGGGCGGCCGGCGTGTGCAGCGGTGCGTGACGGCCTTTCCAGGCCCTGCCTATTATCATACATGTTGGAGGCACAGTCACAACTTTATTGCTTGCCGGAAATCTTCGATTTCGGCAAGCATATTGCTCAGTTGCGTATGTCTGTTTGTCTGTTTGTTGCTTGCCGGAATCAAAGATTTCGGCAAGCATATTGCTCAGTTGCGTATGTCTGTTTGTTGCTTGCCGGAAATCTTCGATTTCGGCAAGTTGGTTGGTCAGTTGCGTATGTCCATTTGTCTGTTTATTTGTTTTTTTGTTTTTTTGTTTTTTTGTGTGTTTGTCTGCGCTCTCCTGGCCACAATTTTGCAGCAATCGACATGACCCTTACAGGGTTGATTGACAACCGAACACCCTGGAACCCTATTGTTTTTGGTCTACATTGCTCCAAGGTCAAGGGTCAAGGTCACGACAGGTGTGGTTAACGGTTTTTGCACTATAACTTCGCCATAAATAGGCTTATCCACTTCTGCTATAGCTCATTTTTTTCGTCATCACCTGTCCTTTCTTTTGATATGTAGCTTACTTAAATTTGCCGTTACCATGGTTACATTTTTTGGGCAAAAATCATGGAAATTGGAAATAACACGACCATTTTTTTTGTAACTTTGTCAGTTTTTAAGCTAGGCAAATCTAGTTTTCGGCATTTTGTTCCACATGATCAGCTTGACACGACAGAACTGAAAGTCACGCCAAATCTCGCGCCATATCTCGTCAATCGAGAAAAAACGAGACTTCGCGGAAATGCTTATAACTCGGCGACTTTTACAGCTAGACAGGTCTGGTTTTCGGCATTTCGTTCCACCAAACAAGCTTGATACGACAGAGCTGCAAGACAGGCCAAATCTCGCACCGTATCTCGTCAAACGAGAAAACACGGGATTTCACGGAAATGCTTATAACTGGGCCAGTTTTACAGCTAGACACGTCTGGTTTTTGGCATTTAGTTCCACTAGACCAGCTTGACACGACAGATATGCAAGTGCCGTTACCATGGTTACATTTTTTGGGCAAAAATCATGGAAATTGGAAATAACACGACCATTTTTTGTAACTTTGTCAATTTATAAGCTACAGACGTCTGGTTTTGGTCATTATGTACGTTATAGGCAGCTTGACATGATAAAACTGAAAGTCTCGCCAAATCTCGCACCATTTCTCGTCAAACGAGAGTCTTCGAGATTTCATTAAATATGACCTACAGGTTGCACTTTTTTAACAATGGCTTTGAAATTGATATATTTTGTGTTATTTATAAATATCTCGAAATCAGTTTTTCATTTTTTGGAAATAGCCACCAGGGGGCGTGGTACCTGAAACACCGTAACATATCATTTTTCTGCAATATCTAAAATAATTTTAAACATGGCACAATTTTTATCGTTGTATCTTAAACTAGGAACATTGGCTTATTCCTCCGCACATGTAGCTGTGTGCTGCCGTTACCATGGTTACCAAATTTGTCGGTTAAACTTGACGATCTGAAAATATGCAGTTTTTGGCTTCTATCTCGGTTAATATTTATGTTTCAAGGGTCTAGTTTTTTGTATAAGGCTGCTTCCCCTTGGTTCTAAATCATTCAATTGCAAGTCTCGTCAAATTTCGCTCGGTTTATCGTCAAACGAGAAAAAACGAGATTTCACAGAAATGCTTATAACTCGGCGACTTTTACAGCTACACAGGTCTAGTTTCCGGCATTTCATAACATATGACCAGCTTGACACGCCAGAAAAGAAATCAGGCCAAATCTCGCACCATATCTCGTCAAGCGAGAAAAAAACGAGATATCATGGAAATGCTTATAACTAGGCGACTTTTACAGCTACTCAGGTCTAGTTTTTGGCATTTGGTAACATTTGGCCAACTTGACAGAGTAAAACTGCGATACTTGGCAAAATCTCGCACTATATCTGGTCAAATGTGGAAAAACGAGATTTCACAGAAATGCATATAAGTCGGCGACTTTCACGGCTAGACAGGTCTAGTTTATGGCATTCATTTACATTTGGACGGCTTGACAAGACAAACCTGCAAGACTGGCCAAATCTCGCACCATATCTCGTCAAACGATAAAAAAGGAGATTTCACAGACATGCTAATAACTCGGCGACTTTTACAGCTAGACAGATGTAGTTTTCGCCATTTCATAACATTTAGAGAGTTTTATATGACAAATCTACAAGACTGGCCAAATCCTGCACCATATCTCGTCAAACGAGAAAACACGAGAGTACACGGAAATGCTTATAACTCGGCGACTTTTACAGCTAGACGGATCTAGTTTTCGCCATTTCGTAACGTTTGGCCGTCTTGACATAATAAAACTGCTCGTCTTGCCAAATCTCGTACTATATCTCGTCAAGCGAGAAAAAAACATGATTTCACGTAAATGCTGATGACACGGCTACTTTTGAGGCTAGACAGGTCTAGTTTCCGGCATTTTGTAATATTTGACAAACCTGACATGACAAAACTGGAAATCTCGCCAAAGCTCGCACCATTTCCCGTCAAACGAGAAAACACGACATTACATGCAAATACTTATAACTCAGCGGCTTTTATAGCTAGGCAGGTCTAGTTTTCGGCATTTCATATCATTTGGCCAGCTTGACATGACAAACCTGAAAACGTCTCACTGCTTCTTGTCAAACGAGATTAACGGGATTTCATGAAGAAATTTTGAACTTTGTCCCTTTTACACTAGAAAGATATGCAGCTGTTAAAGGTCAGCATGCATAAATAAACATATTATCCGTTTCTGCTGCCCCCCATTGTTGCTCATTCATATGACTGTTTCTACATGCACTCTCTGTCTATCTGTCTGTATCATTTCCATTTCCGGCAAGCGCGTGACCTCTGGTCATCTTGTCTGTTTGTTTGTTTGTCTGCACTCTCCTGGCCACAATTTTGCCACAATCACCTTGAAACTTACAGGGATGATGAAAAACATAATTTCTAGGTGCCCTATTGTTTTTGGTTAAAATAGGTCAAAGGTCAAGGTCAAGGTCACGACAGGTATGGTTAACGGTTTTTGCACTATAACTTCGCCATAAATAGGCTTATCCACTTCTGCAATAGCTCATTTATTTCGTCATCACCTGGCCTTTCTTTTGACATGTAGCTTACTTAAATTTGCTGTTACCATGGTTACGCAATTTCGGGGAGAAATCATGGAATTTCCTGATATTTTTCAAATTTGCAGCAATCGTACTGATTCTGAGATATTTTATGTAACACAAGAATATCTCGAAATTGTTTTTTCAGATTTTGGAAATGGCCGCCAGGGGGCGTTGCAGATGAAAAAACATGAACATTTGTTTTGGTGCTATACCTCCAGAACTATTAAACATTGGGCCATTTCCATCACAGCTCCTTCAACTGGGTACCATGGGCTTATTTTTGCGCATAGGTGCCAAAGTGCGCTATTGCCAGATTTCTCTATTTTTGGGGTAAAACTTTTGAATTTTGAAAATATGCAGTTTTCAGCTTCTAACTCTGTCAGTTTTTATGCTGGAGAGGTCAATTTTTTCTGCATCTTGTAGCCCTTGGTGAGCTCTCGGTGATCCAATCAAAAATCTTGCAAAATATCGCACCGTTTCTCGTCAAACGAGAGTCTTCGAGATTTCATTAAATATGACCTACAGGTTGCATTTTTTTAACAATGGCTTTTAAATTGATATATTTTGTGTTATTTATAAATGTCTCGAAATCAGTTTTTCATTTTTTGGAAATAGCCACCAGGGGGCGTGGTACCTGAAACACTAACACATATCATTTTTCTGCAATATCTACAATAATTTTAAACATGGCACAATTTTTATCGTTGTATCTTAAACTAGGAACATTGGCTTATTCCTCCGCACATGTAGCTGTGTGCTGCCGTTACCATGGTTACCAAATTTGTGGGTTAAACTTGACGATCTGAAAATATGCAGTTTTTGGCTTCTATCTCGGTTAATATTTATGTTTCAAGGGTCTAGTTTTTTGCATAAGGCTGCTTCCCCTTGGTTATAAGTCATTCAATTGCAAGTCTCGTCAAATTTCGCTCGGTTTATCGTCAAACGAGAAAAACCGAGATTTCACGGAAATGCTTATAACTCGGCGACTTTTACAGCTACACAGGTCTAGTTTTCGGCATTTCATAACATATGACCAGCTTGACACGCCAGAAAAGAAATCAGGCCAAATCTCGCACCATATCTCGTCAAGCGAGAAAAAAACGAGATATCATGGAAATGCTTATAACTATGCGACTTTTACAGCTACTCAGGTCTAGTTTTTGGCATTTGGTAACATTTGGCCAACTTGACATAGTAAAACTGCGATACTTGGCGAAATCTCGCACTACATCTGGTCAAATGTGGAAAAACGAGATTTCACAGAAATGCATATAAGTCGGCGACTTTCACGGCTAGACAGGTCTAGTTTTTGGCATTCATTAACATTTGGACGGCTTGACATGACAAACCTGCAAGACTGGCCAAATCTCGCACCATATCTCGTCAAACGATAAAAAAGGAGATTTCACAGAAATGCTAATAACTCGGCAACTTTAACAGCTAGACAGATGTAGTTTTCGCCATTTCATAACATTTAGAGAGTTTGAAATCTCAAATCTACAAGACTGGCCAAATCCTGCACCATATCTCGTCAAACGAGAAAACACGAGAGTACACGGAAATGCTTATCACTCGGCGACTTTTACAGCTAGACGGATCTAGTTTTCGCCATTTCGTAACGTTTGGCCGTCTTGACATAATAAAACTGCTCGTCTTGCCAAATCTCGTACTATATCTCGTCAAGCGAGAAAAAAACATGATTTCACGTAACTGCTGATAACACCGCGACTTTTGCAGCTAGTTGCTTGCCGGAATCGAAGATTTCGGCAAGCATATTGCTCAGTTGCGTATGTCTGTTTGTCTGTCTGTCTGTCTGTCCGTCTGTCTGTCTGTCTGTCTGTCTGTCTGTCCGTCTGTCTGTCTGCACTCTCCTGGCCACAATTTTGCCACAATCACCTTGAAACTTTCAGAGATGATGAAGAATTAAATTTCTAGGTGCCCTATTGTTTTTGGTTAATGAAGGTAAACGGTTAAGGTCAAGGTCATCAAAAAACCTCAAAATTTTATTTTCCTCATAACTTGGTTAAAAATTGTCGTATCAACCTCATTCTTACCTCATTTTGTTCGTCTTTCCATTGCCCATATCCTGGTATGATGATCCTTTGTTGGCCTTGTGTCATCTTGTCAGTATGTCTGTCTGTTTCAGGGTTGTTGTCAATTTTGTCAACGGCCTTGTTGTTCTTTCGGACATTTACGACACTACAGGCCATAGTTTTGCAGCAATAACCTTGAAACTTTTAGAGATGATGGACAAGCAAAATTCTAGGCAGTCTTTTGTTTTTTATTAAAATAGGTCAAAGGTCAAGGTCAAGACCCTCAAAAAACCTCGAAACCGTATTTTCCTCAAAACTTTGTCACAAATTGTCGTATCAACCTCATTCTTACCTCATTTTGTTCGTCTTTCCATTCCCCATATCAAAGGGTGCTCAACCTTTGCTGGCCATGTGTCACCTTGTCAGTATGTCTGTCTGTTCCTCTGTTGTTGTCAATTTTGTCAACGGCCTTGTTGTTCTGTCTCACATTTACGACACTACAAGCCACAGTTTTGCCGCAATCACCTTGAAACTTACAGAGATGACGAAAAAATAAAATGCAAGGTGCTCTATCGTTTTTCGTCAATATAGGTCAAGGACAAGGTCATCGAAAAACCTCGAAATTTTCTTTTCTTCATCACTTGGTCAAATATGGTCGTATCAACCTCATTTGTTTGTTTGTCATCACTCTCCTGGCCACAATTTTGCCACAATCACCTTGAAACTTTCAGGGATGATAAACAACCAAAATTCTAGGTGCCTTATTGTTTTTGGTCAAAATAAGTGAAAGGTCAAGGTCAAGGTCATCAAAACTTCTCAAAACGGTTTTTTCTTCATATCTTTGTGACTATTAGTTGTATCTACTTCAACAATAGCTCATTTTAATTGTCATTCCAAGGCCTGTCATCTGGTGTGTAGCTGACTCAAATTTGCCGTAACCATGGTTATAAATTTTGGGGGAAAAGTCATGATATTCGAAATTAAGGGGTCTTATTTTTCTAACTTTGTCAGTGTTAAAGCTAGAGAGACCTAGTTTTTTGCATCAGGTAGCATTCAACTAGTACTACAAGATTTTATTACAAGTCTCGCAGTATCTCGTTAAATATCTCGTGAATAGAGATATTTCGAGATTTCATTCATCTTGCGCCAAAGGCCACATTATTGCAGGAATCATTTTGAAACTGACATATCATAAGTCCTACACTAGTATCTCGAAATGGTTTTTTCATTTTTTTAATATTGCTGCTAGGGGGCGCTGCATACGACCCTCACACACATATCATTACATTGGCCATATCTCTAAAACCCAAAGCTCAATTACATAAACTATAGCTTATTTTTTCCCTCTGAGTCTTCTCCATAAACTGATAATGTCATCTGGTCTCAATCTTGTGTCACTTTGTCAGTGTGTCCGTCTGTTTGTCAGTTGTCCTCAAATTTGGCTGCTTGCTGATTCTTGCGTCTCGCATATAGCATTCTATAGGCCACAGTTTTTAAAGAAGCATTTGAAAACTGATGCATGTTATATTTTCTCACAATTTTTTTTTCATTTTCCGGATATGGCCGCTAGGTGGCGCTGCACCTGACCCTCACACACATATCATTATATTGACCATATCTCTAAAACCCAAAGCCTCAATTACAGAAACTATGGCTTATTTTCTTTCCCTGAGTCTTCTCCATGACCTAGTAATGTCATCTGGTCTCATTCTTGTATGACTTTGTCAGTGTGTCTGTCTGTTTGTCAGTTGTCCTCAAATCCGCCTACTTGCTGGTTCTTGCGTCTCATATATAGCATTCTACAGGCCACAGTTTTTTTTCAGGAATCCTTTTAAAACTGGTACATCTTTTGTGTTTCACTAATATCTCAAAACAGATTTTTCATTTAGCCACTAGGGGGCGCTGCACCTTCACCTCCCCAACATATCATGTTTTGGCCATATCTCCAAAATTATAAACCTTATCTACATAAACCATCGCTAATTTTGCTCTTCTTTACCTTCGGCACTTTTGTCTGGTAATCTGTTATCACAGATGTGTCAGTATGTTTGTCTGTTAGTCTTTTGTGGTCAGCTTTGTCTGCTTCCTCGTTGTTTTGTCTGATATGTCATTTTACAGGCCACAACTTCTCAGCAAACGCTGAGGGTCATTCAAATAATAGAAAACTCACAATATGTTCTGTCTGTCCATCTGTCTGTCATTTCAACTTCCGGCAAGCGTTCGACCTCTGGTCGTCTAGTTTATTTTCAATTCATATGTAATTTCTTTCTTCTTGATTTTATAAATTAGTCTCATGTCTGTAATGTCTCATGCACTTTTTAGTCAAGTGTTTGAGTCAATCTAAATATAATTAACAATATAATTAACATTACTCGACAATTTTATTTTTCATAAATTGATTCAACCTATTTAATCTTAAATCTCAATATTAATCTTAATGAAATAATATATCATGAGATTAAAACATAATAATGTATCATTTATTTAAACCAGCGAGAGGGTAATCTGAACAACGTGACTGGGGGTAACCTGAAATTAGGTGTGTGCGTGTGTGTGCGTGTTGGGCGTATATGAGTGCGTGGATGTAATAGTGTGCGCACGCTCGCTCGATCGAGAGAGAAGATAGACATACAGACAGACCGGAGACAAAGAGGTTTTAACGAAAACCTACCTCTAATCTCCCTGACTCTTTGTTCTAGACTTGTTTCTCCGTCGTAATATATGTCCACCCTGCTATCTGAGCGTATATGAACAGGGTATACACCCGGCCAGGGTACTCAGCAACAATAAGGAAGTACGAGGAAAGCAGACCGTACATATATTTCACTATAGAAAGACAACCCTCATTTTTTATAATCATATTTACTTTGTGATCCAGGTACATTGCGTGTCCCTCTCACAAAAGACGTCTCTCTCAGTCAGGACCCGGTGTGGCCCGTGTGAGGGGCAACAAGCGGTGGTTTTATAATGGTGTTTATTGTAACGTTCTGTATGAACTAAATGTAATGCTTTGTGACCTGGTTTTGTACGCATGGCAGTTAAAACCTCTCTTACGTAAAACTCTGTAAACTAGACATAACTAGCTGGAGGGCATTATTGAAACCCCATTTTGAGTACCATTGTTGGGTAATAAGTTGCATACATACGAATATGTATGTACATTTGCAAACAGCCTTTCATAAAGCTTGTATGAAGGGATAGACTTGCGTGAAAAACAAGCCCTGGAATTTTTAATTTATGCTATGAAAGCTACATCAATTATAACATTGATTCTACCTAAACATATATATATATATATATATATATATATATATATATATATATATATATGTATATATATATATATATATAAGATTAAATTGCATCCTTTACAATTCACATTCAAATAAGTTGACTGTATTTTCGCGGGGTTAAATTTTCGAGATTAATACTTTTTCAGTGCTTCACGAGGACTCCTATTTTTCACGTATATCCATTTTAATGTGATTTATTTATATCGAGCATCGAATGTGTGGATTTGTTTGTTTAGTGCTGTCTGATAATTTAACTATTGGTAGATAATATAAAGATCTATTGACAACATTGATGATACAAACAGTAACAGGCAGGAACAGGTACACGAGGTTACAATCAGGTACGTCTTATTCACGAAGGTTTAATTTTCACGTGTTTGTAACATGTGGCGCCAAATAATCAAAACAGCTTAGTATACAAGTGCTTGCGGCAAGTCATAGAGACCAGAGTTTTGAAAATAACAAAATTTAATAAGATTCCCACTTTTGGCTCAATGGGTCCAAACACAGCAGACGACCGGTACGCGCAGTGCGCGTGCTCGTGGAAAGATGCAAGGGACGATAGTCTGAAAATTATCAATTGCGTCATGGGTTATGTCATCTGTTACTGAGAGTCATCACAATTCGTTACACTATACACTTGTATATGGGTACATAGATAAGCTGATACACACACATGAAGACTTTCAATGTGTGGTCTATCTCGTAACTGATTGTCGTAATATTCAATAATCACGTCAAGCCGTCCAATAAACACTTTTAAGACTAAACCATCAACCAACGGATATTACGTCAGTACACACAACTGATTGGAATGCAATTATGTGAGGGGGGATTCTCACCTAGGGAGAAACCCTAAAAAGTTCCACTGGTTCGGAAAAGAGGAACCTAAAATTTGTCTAAAATTCTTAATTAAGAAAGGTTGGGGTGGCTCAAAAAGGGTGGGTCCAGACCTCTTGGACCTCCTGATCTGTCCGCCGATTATGCTGTCTGTCTGGCCGTCTAATTTGCTGTGTATCAGTCTGTCCGTCTGTCCGTCTGCCAATCCATACATTTACTCCTTAAGTCCTGAATTGATTTAAATGAACTTTTGTGGAAGGAAGCATTGGCTTTGAAATTTAAATATTGAGTCATTAAATTCAGTTGATGAGACTTTTTATTTTGGGGTGAAAAAGGCCCACCCTTGTTTGTCAGTTAAATCACACAATATCTCCATAAGTTCTAAAAATGCCAGTAAAATTTTATGGAAGGGTATGCAATAGGCCATAAACGTGATGTGTTAAATAATTAAATAAGCTTAAGATTAATGAGTCGCTTAATTTCCGGGTGTATCTCAATTCATACTTGTTTGTTCAAAAATAAATCCAGAAATTGTCCATAAATGTCAGTGATTTTTTTCAGAATTTGGACCATGGGTAAAGGACCGGTTGATCTTTTAGGCCTATAATTTAAAGTCTTAGAGCTGTCTCATGAGTACGTGTAAGCATTATATCCAATTTTCCTTACCATTTTAAAATTCTGGTCTAGGACTTAATGACAGATATATCTTCTAAAAGCAGAGACTGTGCTCAACAGTGTAGTATATAGAAAGTGTAAGAATTCTGGTACTGGTTGGTTTCACCTATATTTTAATGAATTTCCGATATTTCACTAAACATAATTTATTCCAGCATATCTGTAACAAGTAAACCCTCTCTGGATCCGATGCTAAAATACAAGAAACCCCCCCCCCCCTACAAAGATATTTTTTTCAAAGTTTTCCTATTAAAAATAAACAAGAAGTGTATATATATATGTATTTTAGAACACATGTTGATAACGCCATACAGTGAAAATTGAAGGGTTTGAACTTTAAATAGCTGAAAATATCCATTTAAATTTGAAATATAAAAAACTGATAAAATTGTTTTTAAAACTTTAAGAACTCAGCCAAGTTTGAAAAATTCCGAAGTTTTCATATACCACATTGAAAAGAATAGTTTTTGCTTTCAGAATATGTATATGTCAAGTAGTCCCAGGGTAAAAGTTCAAGTCATATAAAGGCTAAAGTGGGACAGTGTTTATTTAAACAGACATGCAATAATATACTTAATAATATTTTTTGCTGCAGATTATAGTATATCCTACCATTATATTTTTTTTTTCATCTCAATGCAAATGGTTGTTTTAGCTTTCTTAACTTTTCTTAAATTTTATCATTATATGTTTTATCTTCACCTGTAATAGCGCCACTGAGCAGCACTGAGTGTTGGATATTACCACGGTATTAAATGAATAAATATTATTATTATTATATTATAATGATTATATATACATACCTGTAAATAAATTAAACGTACACCCTTGTAAGACCCGTTAATAGGCTACCCCTGTTTTAAAGTAGGCTGTCCTTGGGATCAGGGCAGGAAGGACCCTTCATTTGTTCTCTAACAGCTTAATGATACAGGCATATATGGGCCCAGCGGCCCACGTCTAAGACAGTATATAGGTCAATTCAGCATGACGTGCTAAGGGGCTAAGGGGAATTCTTTTGATAGTACCCGCCGGGATTGTTTTGCTCTTTAATCATCACGTTCAACTCTCAGACTGGCAGTATATGTTTTGGCTTAGTAATAACAATCATTCCAAATTCGGGCCGACCTTTCGGCTATTGGGTAATTTAACAATTAAATTGATGTGTTGTTTTATTTTATCCGTGGGAGAAACCCTACACCCATTGCCAACGTATATACAGTCACTTTTTATAAATAATTTTAGAAAAAAAAATTTCCAGTTGCTTGTAATTATCTTATTTCAATGAAGCTCGTCTGTGTTTTCTTTCTTCGGTTTCTTAAAGGGAACAGCTGGTCCCATATTATTTCTATTTTTTTTTTTTTTTTTTCTTTTCTTTTCTTTTCTTTATCTTTTCACAACCGAGCAATATGTTTCCAAAAGCAGTTTAAAACATTTTATCCTAAAGGGTTACTATTTGCGCCTGTTCAATGCTCACAGAAGTACACTTTAATGCTTGTATATAGGTATTTAATAGATATCTCTGGATCAACCACTCTTTTACAACATGCAAGTGCGACATCTGCTGATAACATCTCACACCAACATTTGCAGGGAACTCCCTCGGGACCATCCGGTGCTGCCACCTGACAGAGTTCTCATACAACACTTTGCAGGGGGAACAGCCCACCTGAGTCATAACAAATCCAACATGGCGCTCAAGACGGCAGTTCATGACAGTAAGTGTTTACATTTCTGATGTGCCCTTGTTCTCTCGCCTATGCACAAGATATATTATTAATTATGATCACAAAAAATGCACAGTTACCCACACAAATACAGTGAGTTTCCGTTTGGTGGCCTATTTTGCGATACAAGTGCACGTTAGAGATGGATTGTGGAGCTTGTGTATGAATGGCCGCCAGTTTTGGTTTTTGATTGATTAATAAATTGATGTTGTCCCAGCAATGTCAGTGCCAGTTCCTGCTGCAGTACTGCCAAAAATAGCAGTCAACTGCTCCATTATACAGATTTCTAAACACGCAGAATGTTCATTGTTTTAACAGAAATTTAAGTAAAGCTTGTATTTTGTAATACATTATCTGTGTCTCAAAATACAACAATACTCTGGAAGGAGAGAGATTTGTGTATATTTAGGACATATATATATTTTTTATAGCATCTTACTTTGTTTTCATAGTCTTTTCCACCACCCCTGTCCATCTATTTTTAACATTTATTGTTAATTAGAACGAGCCTGCCAAACAAAACTCGCACCAGTGGCAGAAAGAGGAGAAAGCATTTTTTTTTCGTGGTGTATATGTTAGTGATATATGGATATTTAGCCCATAAGAATGAACTCCTCAATAGCTTATTTCAGTGACTGACGCAATGTGGAGTCCATAGATTGCACCTGCAGTTAACTGTGATTATAACACTCCATACACAACTGTGAGATTTAACATATATCAATTGTTTAATGTTCAGAACATCTATGTGTATTGTATATTTGACCACTAGAAAACATTACTGTTCTGTTCTTGTCCCTATTTTGCACCAAGGAAGTTTAAATATGAACATAATAGTACACAGGCCTAAAGCCTTGTACAGGACTGCCACCAAATGCAAGATGACTACCGGGGCTGTTAATGCTTCAAGTTCAATTTTCTCTGGACAGATAATATCAGTTGTTGATGTTACAGGTGCTTCATGCTTTCCAGAATGGTTATTTTTTATTACAGGCTTTCGACTTACAACATTATGTGAACATTGGTTGGTTAAAACCATAGGAAATATTTTTATTCAATTTCCTGTCTAAAAGTAACGGATCGTATCGTGCTATAACCCCAGTTAGCTCTTCGGTGAGCCGGCGACGCAGCAGAAACCTGAAACCTGTCGCTGTCGGAGGCTAATGGATATCATGCCCTTTAAAGCATGTTTGATTTTTATGTTGCAGTTCATACCATCCCTTACTAGTGATCATTGTTTATCCTTCAGGGATATGTTTATGATGTTATATGTGACATTACAGTGAATCACATGCATAAGGAGAATACAAGTCTCACTGTAAATGGGTCAGCAGCTCGTGATCATTGGTCCTGTAGTTTTCATATGGGTGCCTCATATGTAGGTGTAAAGTCTTTCATGATGTCATCAGTGTTCTCTGTTATGTCCATTTCATATGGTTGGTGTAAGATGTTGTTATGGAATAGGTTAGTTTCACAGAATATGGTTTTAAATTGTTTATAGGAAAATGGATTGAGGTAGGTTTACTAGGTTATTATTTCCAAACTTGTTAGTTAAGCATTTTCCTCTCTCTGGTCTTGGTGCTCTTTTACTTGCCAAGTAATAAAAAGAAAAACAGGTGGACAGGGATGTTAGAACGAACTATCAGACTGTTTTACCTTCCAGGTGTTCTTACAACAGAAAGTGAAAATCAGGTCAGAGTATCCCAATCTGATTATGTCAACATGAAAGCATCAATAAGTCAGACATTTCTGCTGTAATGTACTTGGCCTGAAGCAAATGGATAAATTTGTCTGGTTAATTGGGGCTGTGTCTATTCAATATATTGTCAATATTTTGTCTTGTAGTGTTTAGATTAAATGTTCACAGAGGGAATGGAGGGGAAATGACCCCCTATGCTAGAGGATTTCAGATATATTTACTCTGTGAAATAATTGCACAGTTACTTTTAATAATAAAGTCATGATACTTTTAAAATATTTGTATTTTTTATGTCAAATTATTTAGAGGTCATAAGCATCAAATATACAAATATTGCTCATGTATGATGCTATAAGTTTTCTTTCTCCTCCAGTTAATTAACAACCTCAGCTCACACCATGAGAGGGGGGGGGGCACAACTTCCCACTATCCCACTTCTCCCCATCCCACAATTCCCTCCTGACCCCCCCCCCCCCCCCCCCTTTATGTTTCTTTCAGCATATGGCTGTGAAATATCTGGTAAAGACTGACAAACTGTATTCTGTTCCACCAAAGTATTTCCACCTGTTTATTAGGCATAGTTTTCTTTTAAAGTTTTTATTTCAATTATTTTCTAGAAAGCTGCTAATTGAAGTGATGGCATATTATAGGAAATTAAGAATTTTACAAAAAATCCCCAGTTTGTTTCACAATTTATTTACTCCTTACAATAATCTTACAGACCAGATGTGTCCCTGTATGAGTAGCAATCTTTATTTTAGCTGGTTATATTTTTAGAGTGTTTACATGACATCATCCAATCAGCAGCTGATTGTTAACTGTAAGTGTTTTTGCGTCTGACCGTTGACCCTGAATATCATAAGAGGGTGTGATGTGTTATAAAATGCAGACAGATTTCTCATAATTTTAAATAATTCTGTTTCTTTAACAAGGTGTATGTATGTATTTACCCTGTTAAGAATTTCCCCCTTAAGATGTAACTAATAACAATACTCATTGCAAAAAACCAGTCTGTTTGCCAATCGCATATTTACAATAAAATATGTTTAAACTAAAAACCAGGGTTGTTAAGTTTTTCCCAGTGCGGTATTTACCAGCTGGTAAATACAGATATTTACCGCCTTTGGAAAAACCTCTCAAAGTGGGAAAATGGGAAAAACTGGGAAAAACCTCTTATAATCTTATAAAAGGAGAGACCCTGAGGCAGCGCCACCAAGTTGCAGCTGACTTGGATGAAACATCATGTTGGACAGGGTTTCCCCAAGTGATGCCACAATGGGTGGTTGGTTTCTTCTAACCCTAGCTAACTAGTTGTATGAGCCCTACATGACTAGCATGGCTTCTTCACACTTCTGTACCCCCAAGATTAACTCAGCCTTGATTAGGTTAACATACTTGATAACTTTTGTCAGCTCACCTACTAAAATTTATGTTGCAGTTAATTGGTAATTAAGTAATAGTAATGCACTATTATGAGTTGTGGAAATATTGCACACACACACACACACACACACACACACACTATATATATATATATATATATATATATATATATATATATATATAAATTCATCACATGTGGATATATATATATACATATATGTATATATGTATGTGTATAGATATATATATATATATATACACACACACACACACATATAATATAATTTCAACATGCAACATTAAACAGAATTAATTAACTATACATCATTATACTCTCTCAAATTTTGATCAGACATTTTTCCCCAGTAATTCCCGGTACTAACCAGTTTTCCCACGTTATTCCCAATTAATCCCGGGTTTTTCCCACTGTCTGGGAAAAACTAGTTTTTCCAGGAAAAATAACAACCCTGCAAAAAACAGGTAGACATGAGGGAATAGAACAGATTATAGTGAAGTCAGCCTTATATATATGTCAGAGACGAGATTGAAATCCAGGCGGATTTTAAATTCGCCTAGACGAGATTGCGATTGTGATCTCGCCTAGGCGAGATTGCAATTGTGATCTCGGCTAGACGGATTTTAAACTCGCCTAGACGAGATCACAATCGCAATCTCGCCTAGGCGAGATTAAAATCCATCATGGAGCAGGCCAGGATTTTAATCTCGCCTAGGCGAGTTTAAAATCTGTCTGGTGTCATCCAGGCGAGTTTAAAATCTGCCTGATATCACTTGGGCGAGTTTAAAATCTGCCTAGGCGAGATTAAAATAGTGATCTGATCTAATTTCCCAATAAATTATGCATTGTAATTGACTTATGAAGATGTTTTCTGTCAGATTTTCAATATTTTAACACTGAATGGTTACGTATAGTTCACAAGTAATATATTTATTAATATTTACAGAATATTATATTATTAATTAAATAATTAACATTAATTTTGGAAATGGAATATTTTATATTATATATTTTTTATTAATATGGTTATGTATAGTTCACAAGTATTATATATTTAATATTATTTACAGAATATTATAATATTTATGTAATAATTCACATTAATTTTTTTATTTTATATTTTTATTTATAAACTATGTAATAAGAAACTTACATTGGTATTGTATATGGCATATTCAAATGATATATGATGTGGGCTGCTGCTGATTATTTACATCATAATTTTGTTGTCAATATTAATTTGAAGGGAAACTGGTATTAGTAATATTAGTAATGTAGTATTTTAAAAAGACAAAAGGAACATAGCTCATTTATTTTTTATCAATATAATTCAATGCATGTTCACATGCATAAATGATCTATTACTCTATGAATCTAGAAATCATATTTTTTCTGATATGATATAATACTGTCCAAAAAAAGGCAGTTATCTTGAAACACAGTCTACATAAATATTGAAGCTTCACAAAATGCCTCACAAAATAAGACAAAGAAATATTCACATGCATACATCTGTGTATCAACTTTTACCTTTTCTCATATGATGTTTAATTACCTAAAAAAAGGATGGTGTATCAAAGTCCATCATAAATACTGATACCCTGCATATTTTGTACCACAAGTGTACATGTTTTGACTGTTGAGTGTTGAATACCTGGGAGAAAAGAAACATTTGAACTAGATCAACCAACTTATTTTTTCTGTTTGTCCTGTAAGAATTATCAAATAGGATGATTGTTTATGTTAATGTGTAAAATACTCATTAAATAGTGAAGTAATAGCTATCTAAACTAATCTATCTATCTGTCTATCTATCTATCTATGATTGATTCAATATGACTTTTTCCCCCAGATTTGCTCTTCATAATATCTCATGAGTGTGCTTCAATATACCTCTTGTTACTCTCTAATTGCCTTATTTTTAAATACAATTACAAATTATTTTTTTGTAAGAATTATTAGTGATATTTACAATCCCAAGGTTGTTAAGAAAACTGGAGAAAAAAATAAAGATTAATTAATGTTTAGCAAAAAATTGGTATGATAAGGATGCTGTAGACCACATGAAACACATCAAAGGTTCAAATAATAATCAAATATCTATTTCATAATTCTGTTTCCAAAATTAATGTTAATTATCACATGAATAATTATTACATCACTGTAAAAAAAGTTAATTATTACATTAATACTATAATATTCTGTAAATATTAATAAATATATTACCTTTGAACTATATATAACCATTCAGTGTTAAAATATTGACAATCCGACTGAAAACATTTTTCATATGTCAATTACAGTGCTTAATATATCAGGAAATTAGATCAGATCACTATTTTAATCTCGCCTAGGCAGATTTTAAACTCGCCTAAGTAATATCAGACAGATTTTAAACTCGCCTGGATGACACCAGACAGATTTTAAACTCGCCTAGGCGAGATTAAAATCCTGGCCTGCTCCATGATGGATTTTAATCTCGCCTAGGCGAGATTGCGATTGTGATCTCGTCTAGGCGAGTTTAAAATCTGTCTAGCCGAGATCACAATTGCAATCTCGCCTAGGCGAGATCACAATCGCAATCTCGTCTAGGCGAATTTAAAATCCGCCTGGATTTCAATCTCGTCTCTGACATATACATATATTATAAACAGGAAGAATTGATCAGACTTGGAAGTCAATTGATATGTTGTTATTTACAGTCCATTAAGGAAGTTTGTACTGAACTGTGCTGTGGTTAATGGAATGTGTAAAACTGATGAATAAAGATATCACTTTTCTCACTGAAACTCATGACATCATTTTCATGAACCATCTTCAGTTATTATTTTGTATATCACATGAATACTAGTGGAAGGAATATGTTCTAAAATCATGTTTGGTGATTGGAAGAAATGGAATATTAATCAATTATTTTATGTATCTTTGATGTTACCATGAAAATCTGCTGTATAGAATTATACCAAAAATTTAGATTGAGTAGATTCAGTCTGACATCAAAATGACAGGTCAAGGTAGCAGCCAGGTTGCTGAGTGACACCTGAACGCTGCACATGGTTAGTTTTAATGCTGTCCCGGTTATTTTGTGTCCCATCTTTCTTAACAGACATTGATCAAATATAATTGGCACACCACCAAATTAATGTATTTATAATTATTTATCCGTTGCTCTTCCAGAGATTATGCAGGATGTCGTTCGTACCGTCAAGAAGACGGCAGACTGGAAGGTATTGGTTCTGGATCAGCTCGGCACCCGCATGATCTCAGCATGCTGCAAGATGAAAGAGATTATGTCTGAAGGGATCACTCGTGAGTAACAGTGTTAAATCAAGGGCTTATCATTCCTCACCTCCAGACTCACAAATGTGGATAACTATTGTAATCTGAACAATGAGAGCGTGGTATCAGATTGTGCATCCAACTCCAAGTTTTAAATCTATGACACCCCTGTCTTGTTTGTTTTGTTTTTGGCAATTTGCCAGTCCTGATGTTGATACCTGAAGATTTTGGTAAACAAAGCAGCTGTTAAAATGAATGAGATCTATTTGCTACTTTGTGTCCTGTTTCAGACTGGATCAGAATATTTTTTTTTGGATTATTATGATTTCTTCACAAGTGCATACAAAATTGTTTGTGATCAGTTATGTGAAAATGCAACCAGTTTAATTGATTATGACAGTTCTAAAACAATTACTGATATAATCAGTTAATTGGCAAATCACTAATTAATATGTGCACATTCATTTTTTAAAAGGTCAACTTTTTTGCCCTGAAAGAGTATTTTTAATTTCTTGTTTTGTTTTTTGTAGTGGTTGAGGACTTGACAAAGAAAAGGGAACCATTGCCCTCGCTGGAAGCCATTTATCTCATTTCACCAACAGAGAAGGTAATCTTTAAAGGTGTCTAGGATAACATGAAAGGCTTAAAGGGGCATATGCTGATATTTGCCTTCTATTAACTAAAGATATAATCCATTGAACCAATCATAAAATAGGTAAGAAAATGCCAATCCAACCACACACCAGCTGTTTGTTTTGTTTTTATTCACAGGTTTATAATATTGGGTACCGGCCTTGGGTTAGATGGTTTTTCTGTTTTTCAGCATTGGCGCATGTACCATGTTAACTAACAGTTTATTGGTAGACAAGGCCATACATCCATCACAGAGGCATTATAAGAATCATCCTTGGCTTCGAAACATACAGCAGGGGTTGTAATACTTTGAAATTTTCACCTTTTCAGTGGGAAGGCATTTATACAGGTTTGCCTTTCTGCAGAAAAATTTGCCTTTCCGCTAAAGATGCATCATCCCATCATAACAATCTTTCAGTCACACTTGGCTCAGTGTAAACCTGATTCTGCCCTCTTACAAGCCATCCTACATGCATACTTGTATACAAAAAGAACTGAAATGATTATATAGTAACGGTGTTATATAGTGACACTGATATTTTAGAAACACTATTGTGCAGTGAAAAAAAACCCAGGAAAATATAGGAGATGATGGCCTAAATACCAGATGGTGTAAAAAAAAACAGACCATTTTGATTTTTATAGGAAAATATAGGAAAAATAGGGGCCCAGTGGAACACCACCTGTAAAATATTTCGTTTTTGTGTCATGTTTGCTACTACTTATCAACTACTAATGTGGATAACATTTAGATAATCACCTTTCAAAATGACATTACAAAATGAAAAATGCCCTTCCATGCACATGTTTGCCTGTCTGAGACAGAGGGAAAGGCGTTATTTTGACCCCTGTACGGGTCTTAATTATTATTATTTTTATATACATTTGTAAAGCACAACATATCTAAGCATGAATGCTTAATCAAGGCACTATACATATATACTGAAACATTAAAAGGAATAAAATAGATAAACACATTAAATTTAAAACATATAAATTGATTGCCATGAATCTTGCCTTGAATATTGACCAGTTTTGTCAGTTCCTGAAAACTGGTGCCTAGATGCTTACAATGCACAGAAAGTAATCAAACATTTTGTATGTGATACACTGATGTATTGGTAACCAGGGTAAATCAATACAAAACGAGGTGTTATGTAATGAAACCTCTTTGTACCATATATAACACGATCTGAGCTATTTTGAACAGAAACTACTTTTTAAAAAATCTATGACTCCCGCGTCATACAGTTTCCCTCCGAATGATACTTGGGCCATTTTTACCGACGAATTACTTAAAAACATAATTCCTCTAAAATTTCTGACCAATTAGACCTGTACTTTATTTATGATTGTCTTGTATTTCCATCTCATTGGATTATTTTCTTTAACAGGCACCAGTATTCATAAATAATGATGTGTTGATTCGCCAAGTTTCTGTTACAGGGTTAGTTTTCTTCAGGAAGAAATGTATTTCTTCCAAGACATTGGAAGAAAGTCGAGGAAATGGGGTTTCCTCCACTTTCTTCCGGAAGTAATGGATGAAAGTGGAATTTAGTGGACAGTAAGAGTAATAGTGTGATCTACAAAAGTCAAACAGATATTGAACTATTTTTATTTCTTTTGAATAAAATAAAACAATATGACTTTTGATCAGTGTACAGGAACAATGCTATGATTAATCTTAATATTATTTTGTCAGTTTTATTAGCTCAGCTGACTTTCAGTCATGCTGGGCTATAGCGATGGGTCTTTGTCCTGCGTCCTTCCGTCTGTCCGTCCGGCCGTCCAGCCGTTAGCAGGGCACAAATCATAACCATAGGGGCTAGGGCCATGAACCCTATGCAGTCTTAGAGGTTTTAAAAAGATCTCCTTGCAAACCTGAAATTAGGTCACTGCGACCTATATTCTCGAAGTTATGGGGTGTGTTTGCACCCCCCAGAAATAATTCTTTTAGCCAAAATTTTCATCCCAAACCTTCCATCTTTCACATACAGCTCACCTACCAACAGGGGAAGAACCATAATTATTTTTAGGTCACAAGGTCAAAGTTCAAGGTCACAGAACCAACTTCTTTGAAAAGCCTCAGGATGCATTTTTAGTCAAACCTTTTATCCCAATTCTTTGATCTTTCACATATAGCTCACCTACTAAGTGGGAGAAGAATCCTATAGATGTTGAGGTCACAAAGTCAAAGGTCAGGGTCACAGAATCCACTTCTTTGAAAAGGTTGTGGACACATTTCAAGCTAGACCTTTCATTCCAAACCTTTCAGCACTGATATCGCTTCTCTACCAACAGGGGAAAAGACCTGTTGATTTTGAGGTCAAAGGTCAAGTTCACAGCACCCTCTTCTTGCGTGGAGTCATTTTAAGCAAACGTTTCAATCTATACTTTCCATCTGTCATATATGGCTTACCTACCAATAGGAGAAGAAGCCTATTGATGTTGAGTTCAAAAGGTCAAAGGTCAAGGTCACAATATTGTTCTAAATGCTTGTGAACATATTTCAAGTGAAACTGTTCAACTGAAACCTTCAGTCTTTCATATGCCACATCTATGCATCACTGAATTTGATTCAAACTTCATATTGACGGGTCTTTTTGCATGAAGAAATAACTAATTGATTTTGAGGTCAGCTGGTCAGGAGGTTAAAGGTTGCAGGTCTAAGTTATTCACTCATTGGTTGCCAAGTAATTACACCCGGCCAGATGTAAGTGGTTAGTAGTTACCCATCATTTAGATAGAATCCAGTTGATATGTGGGCAAAAGGCCAAGGTCATAGGTCAGGGATGTTCACAATAACTTATTTTGTAGACCATCTCTATTTTTCTTGTTTTCTTGTATATATAACCATATGGCACTCACAACTGGTACATCTCACTATGTGCCCATAATTGTCAGTGACACTTGTGATATATGACTCCCTTTTGCTCATGGAGTGATAAGGATATATCATTAGTGCATAACAAAAACACTGTTGCCGGAATGCTTTGGCCAGGCATTAAGACTATGAGAGTTAAGAGTTAAGTTAAGCTACTGATTTATAAAATGATGGGAACATTTTGCAGTTTATATCATGGAATTATAGCAATAAACTTAGTTTTCTAGATATCTGAATATTATTATACAAATCATCAGATATACCAGCAAGTGTTTGTTCTGATAATATGTGGGTCTGTACCTGGATTTAGGATGGCTTTATTTAATTACAAGACTCTTAGTGATGCTTTCTGCATTTCTTTTCTTTTAGGTTTTGCAGTTTACCTACCCTGCTGACCCCATTGAATAGCAAGCTGATAATTAAAACAAATTGGACTTGCACTTTTTACATTTGCATGTTCATAAATCTGATATGAGAGCTCTCCAACCTGATCATGCCTTTTGAATTGTTTTGGACATTCATAACTGTTACATTCTTTGAAGCAATTGCTACAAGTTTAGTGTCTTATTGGAGGATGTGTGACTTGTCAGAAAACCATTATGTCTGCCAGGTAGCCATTTTAGAAATCCTTTTGCCAGGACAGTTTCTGTGATTTTTTTATGATGTTTGGTCCCTTTTAGAGGATTTTTGTTGTTTAATTTCCGACCTGTGAGAAATCCAATATGGCCACCCGGACGCCATCTTTAAATTCCTTTAGAACATATTATCTCAAGAACTATTAATGTGATTGCAGTGGGATGTATATTAATATAATCTTGCATTGGGTCAAAGATTTCTTAATAAATATGACCATCATTTGTGAAAGCTCAGTACAGTTGGCTTTTATGAATAAAAATTAATATGGAAGCACCCGTTTCACAATAATTCTTGCATGGATTTCCTTGATCTTTTGCTATATTTTGATCTTATATGTGGCCTGTGTGGTATTCCTTTTGAGACTGACAGATATCGAGCAAGCTGTGGGATTAGTTCCTGATAGCTCAACAACCATACATTTTGCCTCAGACCATCATTCACTATGTTTTAACCAGACATATATGATAAGAATTTATGGCAATGTAGAAAGTTTAAACAAAATTGGCATATAGGTTCTGCAACAGTTTTACTAGAAGTTGTGAATTGCAGCCCATGATGTCGCAGGTCATGCTTGGCAGCTGAGCGTCATGACCCATGGGTCACTTGTTCTAATAGTATTGCCAAAATTGCAGCTGATAGATGTGTATAAGTATGTAGTGTTGCATAGTATGTGTTTACATGTTATATAACAAAAGATTCTTGTTTAAATGTCTACCTGTTTTCACATGAGGATTAGAGGAAGTTTTCTCTATTACTAACTAGTTCTTACATAATTTGTGTCACTCGGCTTTATTACTTTTGCATGATAGAGAATTACATATTGATATACATGAACTACAATTTTCTCATCTTGTATCTTAACAGGCAAGTGCATAGCTGCCAAGGTTAATGCAGTGCTGCATACCAACACACTAACTAATGTAGAATCTAAATAGTATGCAAACTGCACTTCCTACAAATATAACACAATAGTAATATCCTATGTCATATTACACTATGATTGATCAGTGATCACCAGTTGAACTTATAATTATCACTCATTTAAATTTAGACATCTCTCTCTATAAGTTCTTTTGTTAAACATAGTGGACTACAATCAGTACCTATCAGTAATCTACATCCAAGTTACCATGAAGCATGCAATAGCAAAACACCAATTTTGTAGCTCTGCAAACACCTAATCTATTCCTGAGCTTGTTGTGAATTTTGCCAAAACTAGAAAATACCTAGAAAATATGAGAAACCCTTTCTCTGTAAATGTGTATTTGCTTGGTAATAATCTATTATAACAAGGAGCAGTTTGACTGTTTGTATCGTGGATGAAACCCTGATAATTATGACATGGCTTCCCCATACCCTGCCTCTCGGTGCAGTCAGGGGTAAATGGAGTGAACCTGCACTTATTTAATGTAATCACCTGGTTATCATTGCATGGTCCACTGGACTAAAACCTGTGTCCATTGATTTTGAATTATGTCACCTGAACTGACAAACTCAAAACTACAGGTGGCATATTGTCTAACAAAATTAAACTAATAGTCATATATTCTAAGATAACATTTTTTATTAATATAAACTTTATATTTGCAAATCTGATGGAACAGATTATGTTTAAGCAGAAATAAAGCTGAAAATTTATTAGATTTATATATTCTCACATGAAATTTGAGAGTTTCTTCCAGAAGAAATGGAGGAAACTATTTCTTCCGAGCTGGAAGTTTCCATGGAAGGAACCGCCTATCGGAAGAAATTGCCAACCCTGTTTCTGTAAAAACATATACTAATCTTTAAATAAACACTTGGAATTGGTCTAATTTTTGTGTGATAATTCAAATGTAAAATTTTGTCCCAAAAAGAGAAATTATATGCGCATTTTCCCTATTTTCATGTTTTATGACCATTTGGGAAGATTAAACATGGCTGCCATCTAGGCCCATCAGCAGAAATCGGTTTTAAACCAACTACCATTATACTTCTATTGCAATTAAAATTTAAATAAGAAATATTAACAAAGGTTATACAAGAATTAGCAAAATTTCTATCGTATTTCTTTATTTAAGAATCAAGGATCTTGTTTTAGCAATGCATGACCATTATGCATTTCAATGAAAATCCCACATCTCATTGCCATTAATGGGGCCGCCTGTTCGCGGTTCACTGTTAGATTTCGACACGTAGTATTATAAAATTTGCATTATATGTTAATGTTACATGTAAAAGAAATAAAAATGCCACATATTTTGAAGATCCTTTTAAACTTTTGTCAAATTTGACCTATACATTGTTTATTATTTCATATTTTGATCATTTCTTGTCATTTCTATGTCAGTGCCTGAGAAAAAAATTAATGATATTTTACACTATTTTCACAGTAAAAACAAAATAAAAAGCCCCCCGCCCGCATCATTTTCCAAAATAAGAGCCTAAGAAACACATTATTATTTTTTTTTTACCTTAAATAAAACATTTTAAATTAAATTTAGGATATATTTAAATTGTTTTAAGCAGTTTTTGTGACAACACTTTAATGCCATAGTAACTTATTATATAGATTTACATCAGTGGAATCTGGTATCTATATAACCTGTTTATGATTTATCAGATTATATCACTAGCCATATCTGGCCTATATGGGCAGCCAAGTAAGATTGGCTTCCAGATAATGAGTGATATCTATAGCTGGTATATCAGCGCTACTACTCTGTATTTGCCTGGCACCATAGTGATCCAATATTGAGACCACTTTCATATCAAGCATTATGAGGAAGTATTCATGGGACCTGATAGGTCACCTGAGTCAGCTGTACTGTTCACCGGAATAAAATTACATACAACAGACCTATAATTCCTCCCACACCCTTGTGTCCACCTCTTTCTTTGCTATCAAAATTTTGATTACCGGTAGTTACATTTCAAGGGGAAAAAATCTTAATGAATGGTAGAAGATTAAAGGACCCAATTTTCAACACAGTAAATAAATTCCTATCTATTTAAGAAACATAATTTTTTTAAATATATGAGAAATCAGTCTACATTTTACAACATAGCAGCCCCACTTATTTTTTTTAAGGGCCATGGTCACTTGCAAAAATAGCCTCAGTTGACAACTGCTGATTGGATGACATCATGTAAACACTCTTAGAAATATAACCAGCCAAAAAAAAACTCATGAAAGGACACATCAGATCTGTCACATTATTGTAAAAAGTAAAAACATTGTGAAAAACAAAGTCAAGATAATATATCTAGATTTTGAGCCAAGATATATTATCTTATAATCAGAAAAGTCTCCTTCATCATTTAATCCCAAGGTATTATTTCTTGCCATAATATGAGAAAAATGTTTTTGAATGAAACAAAAAAAAAATTTCTTGCTCCACTCCCTGTAATATTTTCTCATCATGTGATATTTTTTCTGATACAGTGAAACCTGTGTGAAAGTCCACCTGTCTTGAAAGACCACCTGTCTATTAGACCACATTTGGATAACCCTGAAGTTTCACATTGGTTATAACTAACCTGTGTACTAAGACCACTTTTGGCCAGTCCTGTTGGGTGGTTTCATAACACAGGTTTCACTCTAGATAGTGAGTGGGACAGGAAAATTAATCTTTTCAAGGAAATAATTGTTGGCAGTGTCATTGATTTATTGTCATTAGTTGAGTGGTGTGATACATTATAAAAATGTGATTGTTTTTCAGTCTTTCCGGGCCCTTGCGGATGATTTCAGCAACCCTACTGCCACCAAGTATCGCTGCTGTCACGTCTTCTTCACAGAAGGTATTTGATTTATCCCATTAAATGTAAAACCAAGGTCTTGGACTGACTCTCAGTAACCATAAAATTTGTATATTTAATATTTGTTTATATTCTTCAAAGGTAGTCAGTTTTATCAGTAAAAAACTCATTTTTTTTTAAGACAATGGCATACTGTAGTTACCTTTTCATTTACAGCAGTTTCTAAATTGCAGTACAGTAAAACCTGAGAGTTAAGACCACATGATGTGCCACACCAAAAGCAGTCTTAAGTCACAGGTGGTCTTAAGTCTCAGGTGGTCTTTAAGTCTCAGCATGAAGCGAACAAAGAATATCAAGGCATATAAACATTTATTTATTTATTATACAAATACATACTGTATATATATATATATATATATATATATATATATATATATATATATATATATATATATATATATATATATATATATTATCAAGATATTCACAACAATATTTACAAGTTAACAACATTAACTTAAAACAATGGGTCAATCTTGCTCTGATTTACAAATAGCAAAGGGAATCACTTTTATAATTATCAAAGAAAGCTGGTCCTTATATAACTTTATTAAACAAGCCTTTGAAGGGCCTGTTTGTCATATTGCACAAACACAAACCGCTAATTAACGATGAACCACAAGTAACATGAGTCACTTTTTTGAACACTGACTTGTGCTCACCGTAATTAGAGGCAGACCCCGTTAAAATCTCAATAAACTTCTAAGCTAGTATGAAGGGATTGATAATTAGATTACAGGTGACTGCTCACGTTATCAAATAGTCTCTCTATATTGGTAGTTAGAATTGAGTCCTAATGTCTTATTGATGAATATTCTATTACAGTATTGATGTTATCAAAGAAGGTCGTTAGTTTGTCGTCGTCACGAACTGACATGTTGTCAAGTCAAAATGTGTGTGATAAGACAATGGATAATTACTTGACAGTTGATCGCTTACGTAAAAAAAAAAAACTTACTTTCATGGCTCACTTTTTTTAATCCGTGCAGATGTTATTTACACATCGCTAAGATTAGTTATGAATTCCGGTCAACAACTGCGGTGTCAGAAATACAACGGGAATTCTATTCGATAATTATTAATGAGGGATTTCCCCTAGAGCACGTGATCCTAAGTAAAGATGTTTTAGACAATCGTTACACAAATAAGCTGTGTTAAAAAAAGGAATGGTACACGGGCATCAGAAATAAAGATTAGCGCCGTTTTACATGTTCCTGCGCAATATTAGCGGAACTTCCATTTTTGGAGAAAGATTAAAACCACGTGGGCCCTGGGCAATTGACACCTGGAGGGGTATTGTGAATTGATGCGGGGAAAGTAGGTCACCATTTCCACTTGTACATTCAAGTGACAGTCAATGGCATGGTCGTTATAGTCTCAACTTAGGACGCCAGGTGCCACTACGGCTACACCAGGCGGTCGCTTAATTGAGATAAAGACCAGCGACCTGCCACATTTGAGCGGTCAGTGGTCGCATACCACAAAGGGTCGCTCAACACAGAGGCATTAAAGAGTGATTAAGCTCGGTGCATTCAGTTTTCGGTCGTAAGTCACAGACGGTCGCTGGCGGCAGTGGTCGCTTTGTTCAGGTTTCACACTATTCACTAAAGGAAAATTATCACGCTAATAAAACCTCCATGAACAGGAAGCCCCATCATTGAAGTCCAGTCAAATGGTAAAAGGTCAATGTAATAAATAATAATTGTATCCGCCAAAACAAAGTTTTGCGGCTACTATGTTTTTGAACGGTTCCGCTGCCGCTGCCGCATTTGTTTCTGGAGAACTCCTCTGAGACTACTAGACGGATTTTTCTTAAACTTGCACCAATTATCGGGTCACATGTGAAATGGTGCCTAACCAATTTGCCTTAACCTCTGACCTTTCCTCTCTGCCCAGCATCCATTTTTGCGTGTTTCAACACATAAACCCACATATCTCGGGAATTGTTTGACCCATCAGGAAAAAAATTTGTACAAATGTAGCCCTTGGACAGCCTTATAACATACACAAAAAATGGTGGTGCCACCTGCAACCATATTTGCACAGTGTCAATCTGTTCATCTGCCTTGGGTTAAAATCACTCAAAATTCTGCAGTGGTTTGACTAATTCACTTGAAATTCGGCATGGGTATACATCCTGGATAGCTTTCTTGATTTTATAACAGGTGGCGCCACCTACATTCACGTTCACTCTGTAGACATCCATGCTTATATCTCCGGACTTGTTCTACCAGTCTGGAAAATATTACACAAATGTAGCCCTTAGATAGCTTTATAACATACACAAAAATGGTGGCACCACCTGCAGCCATTTTTGCACAGTGTCCATCTGTTTGTCTGCCTTGGGTTAAAATCACTCAAAATTCTGCAGTGGTTTGACCAAATTACCTGTAATTCGGCATGCGTGTACATCCTGGATAGCTTTCTTGATTTTATGACAGGTGGCGCCAGCTTCATTCACGTTCACTCTGCAGACATCCATGCTTATATCTCCGGACTCGTTTGATCAATCAGGAAAAAAATTTTACACAAATGTAGCCCATGGATAGCTTTATAACATATACAAAAATGGAGGCGCCACCTGCAGCCATTTTTGCACAGCGTCCATCTGTTTGTCTGCTGTGGGATAAAATCACTCATATCTCGGCTGACTTGTGGTTTGACTTTTCCACCTGAAATTTTGCATGTGTATACATCTTGGATTGTTTCTCGTTCAAATAACACGTGGCGCCACCTGCAATCATGTTTATGTGGCAGACATCCATTCTTATATGTAACACATGTAACTCTATTTCCCCTTCCCATCCAATCCATGCCTCACTTCACCTGTCCTACTCTGATTTTGGCGGATACACGTAGTCGCTTGTCGACTACCGGTATTTTAGTTTATATTGTATGTTACTTGTAAATCAAAGATTGCTTCTATAAATTGTATCATTCAAATTCTTACCTTCAAATTATCCGACAATATAGTGAACAATAAATTAATTTGTTTTATGTTCACTCAGGTCTCAGTGCAGTTGTTATGATTTTGCCCACACATTATTTGATATAATTAAATTCTAAAATAATTGATAAACTGTAATTTTATGGAACCCTTGCGAAACAATGAAAAAATGATATAAAAAAAAACTCAGATATGTAGCCAACCATAGTAATTTTGATATATGATTAGGAAAATTGATTTGCACTTGCACATTGGAGCTGAAGATCAAAGATTCAAACTGCCAGGATTTGCTCCAATAATTCACTGAGTGGGCTCAGTCTCCCAAGAGCCTTATTCCAGCTTCTTCTGTGCCCTATGTGTCCAGTTGCCACCAAAGTCTCTCTGCAGATAGCATATTGCCTTGACTTTTCTCATGCTTGTTTTGCCATGGCCCATGCCCTTATCAAACCCTGACACAATGCAAGCATTTCAGAAGTGTTCATATGGCTGCTTTTTTATGTAAAGACAAAAATCTGGATGTCACAATGTCATGTCAGAATCAAGAACATGGCAGCCCCTAGGAAATTGTCCATGAAATGTAAAGCTGTCAGGGTTCAATGAGAGCACTGGCATGTGGCACAAAATTGCTCCAAAGACGTCTAGGCAAGAATTAATGTATGTGTGGAGAGTTTGGTGGCATTGGCTGACTGTGGAGGATAATAACACTTTTTTGCGACCATGCCAAAATCAGCAAATTACAGTAGGGCACAACGAGTACTTGTAAAGGTCCCGACCTATTCATGGGTGGTTCAAGGGAAAAGATTGACTTCATACAGTTAAATATTAATTTATTTGTTTAGATATGATCTGCTTGTTTGCAACTGCTTTATTTATTTCCCATGTATATAACCAGAGTGTTTTCATTCTTTTACCTCCAGCTTGCCCAGATGAGCTTTTCAATGAGTTCTGCAAATCCAATGCAGCGAAGTACGTCAAGACCTTGAAGGAAATCAACATTGCCTTCTTGCCTCTGGAATCCCAGGTTTGTATCAATAATCCATATTTACACTCCTCAAGCAATAATTTATACACTGCAGTTGTCCAGTGTCTATTATTTGTGGACTCGCATTGTGCATCCAGCTTCAAATTTTAAACGTGCTACACAGGCTGTCATTGGTTGGATTACAAAAAATTGTGATGCACAATGTGATACCAGGCTGTCATTGGTCTGATTATAGTTCTTTGCTCTGTGCCCCCCCTGGTGGTCATGCCCAGGGAACCTTGCCATACAAAGGAGCGGTTAAAACAAAAAGGACACCTGAGATGACTACAGTGTATAACCACTGCTTGTGGAGCTTGATCTGTAGTAGATTAATGGTAAATTTTAATGTTACCTTAAAACAAAAAACATTTTGTCTCTGATTTGTTAGTATGTTATAAGAATGACAAATTTATTTATCATCTCAGGGCATGTATGGGTCTTTAATAAGGCTTTCATATAAAATTATAATATCAAAGCCTTGAAAATCCTCTTTATTTTCATGTCTTCCTTCAAGCATACCACCTGATTCCTGTGCATTCATTTAGTATAGTTTTGTGCTTCCTTTAACCACCTTCAGTGTGGTAATGATACCAGAATGGCTCTTAAAATTAAAAATTAAAAAAAATGGACATTGCAAGTCATTGTAATTTTCTGAGTGATATTTTCTGTGATTAGCAAGTTATCTTAGCTAAAGTGATGAGTTAAGCTCAGCACCAGATTGGCTCAACATTCTTTTTTGAAGGCACTTGGCCAGCAGAGCAAGTAACATCAAGCTCTTACTTGCCTTACATGGATTTTTTACTTGTCCTTCAAAAATCAGTGTTCATTACCACAAACATAAAAAACGTGTGTTCCTTGTGACAATTTTGGAACAACAACCCTCTTCAGATGATTGTTTCTTAATAAAATTTCTCTTAATTATTTACACAGATAAAAGTAGAAAGAACTTCAGATTAGTTAAGATTCAGGTCTTTATGTAATGGTTTATGTTGGTCCCACCTGCCCAGTCAAGCAAGTGTGAGCCAACTGTTGGTTGCCCTACCACCATATTCTGGAACTTTTACTGACCCCAGGTAAGCAGTTAACAATTAATCTTGAGCCCTACCCAGCAAGTTGTTTTGGGATTAATAACACTAAGTATGATAGATGTATTGAGTATCTGTGTATTGTTCCAGGTGTTCTCCTTGGACTCGATAGACACGTTCTCGTATTACTACAACCTGAGAGTGAACGGCCGTGTTGTCCACTTGGAGCGATGTGCTGAACAGATCGCCACTCTGTGTGCCACACTCGGAGAGTACCCGTCAGTCAGATACAGAGCGTGAGTCTAAGTCTCATATACCCAAGCCGTTCTTTATTCCGATATCCAACATCTGTAAACTAAGGATAATTCCTAGAAAATTACATAAAAACAGGCAAGAAAATGCTGATCCCACTCCACACAGGTTTAAAATTTTTCTTACTACATGTGGGGAGCCACATCAAAATAACCAAAATAATCAAAATGCATTCAATAAGGACATTCGGCAGCAAGTCAGATGAACAAGTTTTGTAGATGACATTTACAACCTGTGACCTGTCAGCTTCTGTAACCTGAGGTTACATGGCTGCTCTGTTTGAGCATTGGGGCATGAGCCGTGTTTACTAACTGCTTGTTGATAACAAGCTCATATTTCTGTCACAGAGCATTATAAGATCCTTTGTTAGCAGGGATTACTTACAGTTCATTAACAAACTCTGTAAGCAGAGTTAGCAGATATCGCATAAATTCTACGGGTAAGGCAGAGGAATAGCTGACTTTAATTTCTAACAAATGCCTCTCATTACATCAGGACCTGATGTCCTATTGAACAAAAATGGATGTCTTCTTGGTATTCTAGCCAGTATGCTATCACAGATATCTAAGTATTGTTAGTTCTCCATTAAACAGGGAGTACATTCAAGTGTAGCCTTCACCTTTCCCCGACTAACAAATGCAAGACAAGTCAAGACTTCTTTGTTTGTGACAAACTCAAATTATATATTTTCACAATTGTATGTAAATTTGATGTCTTAACAAGTTGTTAAACTGTAGAATCAATGCCACATGTCTAATATTTCACATATGGCTTAACTGGAATGTTAAAATTACTCTAATTCATAAAGGAAATGTTGAAGCTTTCAAAATTACTAGCATGTTACCAGTTTTCCCACATTACTGTCTGGGCTAGGTTTTCCATGGGTGGAGTCCAGACTCGGCCAGGTTTTCAGTTAGCTGAGCATAAATCTTCCTATAGTTGCCATGGCTGCTATTTTGAAAAAAAATTCACAAACAGTGATGTCCATGACAGTGTTATATAGATTGCTTGATTTACTATACTCAAAATTTTGCATAATCACAGAGATATTGTTAGGCATGATGAATACTCTCTCATCTCTGATAGTAAAAGTTGTGCCTGATTTTCACTATAGAGAATGTTTGCTGGAAATTGTTTAATTTATTTTCAGTGAATTTGACAGAAATGCTGAGTTTGCACAGCTGGTACAACAGAAGCTGGACCAGTACAAGGCTGATGACCATACAATGGGACAGGTAAACATATTATCCAAATTGTTAATGCTCTGGTTGTAATATTCGCAGATGGGAAATTTTCATGTAAGTAAAACCTTTGTGAATAAAAGGTACCAAGTCAAAAGGCAAAAAGGAGGATATTTGAAATAAGAATGGACCTTGTAAATTTCCTGTTATTAGAGGTTGCTATTATAAATTATATTGCATCACATTTGCCTGTGTGCATGACCAGTACCCATTCACTCCTTCATTGAGAGAGTGCACCCCTTTGGTAAAGACTTTTGGTAGGAGTCTTAGTGTGGAAAGAAGTCAGATCAGGATCGAACACACAACCTTGGGATCACAAGTCCAGCACCTTAATCATTGCTCTCGTTGATAAGACTGTGTATCAAAATGTGTGTGCTTTATCATTCTAGTCTTAGTATTTATTGTCCTTCACTGACTTCTCAAACCAGGGCCCTCAGAAGGACCGTTCCCAGCTGATCATCTTGGACCGCGGTTTTGACCCCGTGACCCCGCTGCTACATGACCTGTACTTCCAAGCCATGGCGTATGATCTGCTTCCCATCGAGAATGATGTGTACAAGTGAGTAACTGTCATTTTATAAAATGGCCATGTTTTGTAACATTTTAAAATATTTGAAGTAAATTGGTGATACAAATATTAAGGCATAAGAGTAGAACACAAGGCTCAGAGCTGGGAGATCATGAGTTCAAATATCAGGTGAGGAGTGATGTGGGCCCCCATTCAGGGTGATCACTCTGCAGGCTTAATTAGGGACCATACACAGTTTTGTTTCACTCACACCTGAGTGCACCAATCAGGGGTACCTCATTTAACAAACCCAGGACTCGCAGGTGAAGTACACAGAGCCTGGTTAATGCCAGGATAATCATGTTTCCATCCTGTCACAAAGTCTGAAGCCGGAGTGGAATTCTGCAGATGTACATGGTACCTAGTTATGCCAGCATTTAAAACAATTTTTTTTTGGAGGTAACTTGTGTTGATTTTGCTTTATAACTTTCAGAAACTGTATTTAAAGAATAATACATTTATTAATATTGTGCTGTTATATTTTTTTCAGTGTAAGTTACCTCATCAGGTGTTAAATTAAATGAATAGTTGGTAAATAATTCAACGTTACAGAACTAGACCCCGGCTTTAAACCTTAGCTAAAGAACCATATCGAGGCTCAACTAGAGGACAAGAACAGTAACTCAACTCTCATATAGGAAGTGATTTATTTGCTTTTCATTTTCACAGGTACGAGAACACTGACAGTAACGCGGCACCGATGAAGGAGGTTCTCCTAGACGAGAATGATGATCTGTGGATGCAACTTAGACATGAACACATTGCTGTCGTCTCACAGTAAGTTCTTTATGTAAAATTGTTGTATGTCGGATTTTTCGTGTTACCTGGTCACTGTGCAAGCTGAATCAAAGGCTGTAAAGTCACATGACAAAACTATATACCAGGGTTTTATTACCATTTATAAACTTGCAAGGCATGTTATTACCCAGGTACAGATCCCTGGCATGCATCATACCACACATTATTCAAGGTTCATATCAATGCTTGTAGGTGATATAACTTGTACACTAGTGGGGACTCATACCAGCATGGCGCTCAGTATACTCAGTGATGAAATGCCCCAGAATGATATTGACAAGCATCACAATTCAAGTGACATCACTGTGCACAGTGACTCACTGCCCTGAATGAAATCAACAAGCATCAAGCGGAATGTAATGTCATTATGCTTTGTGACGCACTGCATGGGAATGAAACTGACAACAAAAGTTAACCCTAAAATTGTGAAGGTGTTGGTGCAAGTGTGCTTCTGAAGTGTTTTGCTTGAGTACTTTGTGAACATAGTGTCACAAAGTCAGTATGGAACAGGACATTCAATTACATATAAATAATTAGGAATATTTACTTCCCCCTTCAACACATTGCTGTGTTACCCTGGAAAGTCTACCTTCATTTTCAGTTTCTTTGATTGCTGTAGAAAAAAAGCCCTGTTTAAATCCTGTGTGTATGCTTTTGTTTACCGCAAACACTTCAACAGATATTTCCTATCTGGACTTGAAAGTTAAAGGACATCCTCTGACATGTTTTTGTCCCCTTGTATTTTATTGTATCGCCAGACACAGTCTGGAGATACTATGGTTTAGGCACAGTTGCGCCGCCGCGGCCGCCGCTGCAGAGATTTCTTTTGGACACAATAACTCAAAAAATATTTCAAGGATCTTTTTCAAACTTGACACATTTATAGATATAGGTGAGAGGACGAAGCCTATTTAAAATGGGGTCATGACCTCAACTAGGAGAGTGACCTTGACCTTGAATAGATCCATTTTTGGGGAAAATCACACAAATTCTTAAATATCTCAAGAAATCTTTCATGGATTTATCCAAAAATCAAGTTGGACAAAGATCTTGGATAGTGATGTCATGTACCGGAAACTGGTGGTGCCACCTAGTATCCTTTTCTTGTTTTTGTGCCGTTTAATACCCCCATCATTGCCACTTGACAGTACTTTTAGCATCACAAGTCAAAAACTGATTGACAGATTTCTTTACTATTATGCATGTACATAGGTATGGGTTATGGGATGATGTATATTAAAATTGGGGTCATGACCTTTCCTTTGAGAGTGGCTTTGACCTTGAATATTACCATATATGGTGAAAATCACATAAAATCATGAATATCTTAAAAAGGGATGCATGGATTGGTCCAATAATCAAGTTGACGGAAGATCTTGGATAGTTTTGTCTTTTGCAGAAGATAGGTGGCGCCACCTGTTGTCCTTTTCTTGTTTTTTGCGCCTTTGAATACCCCATCATTGCCACTTGACAGTATATACTGTGAGCATTATAAGTCAAACAGTAATGGACAGATTTCTTTCATGTTATGCATGTATATAGATATGGTTTATGGAATGAGGTATATTTAATTTTAAATTTAATTTTAAAATTTAATTTTATTTAAATTATTTTTTTTAAATTTAATTTTTTTTTTTCAAATGTTGGATATTTTGGAATGCAGTTTATTGATTTGGGGTCATGACCATGACTATGAGAGTGACCTTGACCTTGAATATTCCCATGTTTGGTGAAAAACATAAAATCATGAATATCTTAAAAAGGGCCACTTGACAGCACTGTGAGCATTATAAGTCAAAAACTAATGGACAGATTTCTTTTATATTATGCATATACATAGATTTGGATTATGGGATGAGATATATTTAAATTTGGGTCCTGACCTTGTATATGAGAGTGGACTTGACTTTAAATATTGCCATATATGGTAAAAATCACCAACAATCATGAAAATCTCCAGTGAACCTGGGGGATTGCTTCAGCTAGTGGTCTGCACATGGTGTTGCATCATGTTTTGCCCAAACATCTGCAGTTCTGGGCCATGGTCAGATTCTATAAATAGATATGATGGTCAGTGATAAATGAATTAGTGCACTGGGTGTACCACAGAGTCACAACTGGATCATTTTCCTTTGAGAGTGGTCTTGACCTTTGGAAGAAGACTATTTAAAATGGCTCATGAATGTTGCCTATATGGGACTTGACAGTATTGTCAGCATTATAAAATAAAAATTAAAAAGTTGTTGGATAGTGTTGTCATGTGCTGGAAACTAATTGGCAGATATCTTTCATGTTATGCATATAGATAGATATGGGTAATGTGATGAGTCATTTGCTGGGAACTGCATGGTGGCACCCCCTACTCTATTTTCTTGTTTTTCCACAATTTGTTGGATAGTGTTGTCATGTGCTGGAAACTAATTGGCAGATATCTTTCATATTATGCATATAGATAGATATGGGTAATGTGATGAGTCATTTGCTGGGAACTGCATGGTGGCACCCCCTACTCTATTTTCTTGTTACATCATTAAATATATACTTCTATTTATACATAAGCTTTTACATAACAATTGCCTTCACTTTAAATATTCCTATAGTTTGTACAAATGTTTCTCACATTCATTGCTAAAATACAAATACATCACATTATATCAACAAAATACCACAAAACCTCATTTGTCTGGCGATACTATGGCACCAGCGGTGCCAAGAAATGTCTAGTTGAATGTTTATGTGTAAATCTCTTTTTTTGCTACAGAATGCAAACTCTAAGGTCCTGTTGTTAGCAACTTAATTATAGAGATTAAACCTTGAAATATCTTTCAGGATTAATCTATACTTTTCAGGAATATGAGAAAGCCTGTATTATTTGAAGCCAAAGAACACATCAAATAGATTTATTTTGAATCATAACTAGAACATAAATTTTAAAACCTCACCTTAGATCTTGGCATAATTAGTAGGTTAACTCCAAATAACCTTAGTTCCATTTGTTCTGTTATCACTTGATTTCACTACTGTATAGAATACAAAAGAGAAATCTGAAATGTTGACCAATTTTCATGTGTGCTTGTGTGTATGTTACACCCTGTGTAAATTCTTTAACCCTTTTATGTACAGATATTGACTGCCTATTGTCACACTCCTACTGTAACAATACTGTAAATGTATATTAAAATTTTTTTTTTACAGAAAGGTAACGAAGAATTTGAAGCAGTTTGCAGAAGAGAAACGGATGCAGAAGAGTGGCGAGAAGACGACAATGCGGGACCTCTCACAGATGCTGAAGAAGATGCCTCAGTACCAGAAGGAGCTCAGCAAGTACGCGACCCACCTGCACCTGGCCGAGGACTGCATGAAGCAGTACCAGGGACACGTGGACAAGCTGTGTAAAGTGGAACAGGTAAACCCATCTCCATACTACCAAGTCTGAGGCTCCACCTTCACAAACCTTGATTCACCAAGCTGCTCTTGTATCTATTTCCTGAAAATAACAAATCTGCAAGTGTTCGAGCAGAAATCACAACTGCCAATTAAATCCAACGAAAAAAAAGGCAAACTAAACTGTTTACACGCCATCTGAACAAGCACAAACTTTTTAAATTTTTAATTAAAGTATAACTTTTCCAGTGAAAGCAATTTAACATATCTGGTAATATAGTAAATTATATGAGCTTAAAAATAATGTATACATTAATGGATATGCCACCAACCAAAAAAGGTTTTTAACTGGATTGAGGCCTATGACTCTGCTGTTGATGCAACCTTAATGTTTTGACACTGTGTTATGAATGACCTTTTTCTTCTTACAAGTAACTTAAACTGACTGTGTATATAAAAGTATATAATTTGTTATCAGGACCTGGCCATGGGAACAGATGCTGAGGGAGAGAAGATAAAGGACCACATGCGTAACATTGTGCCAATCCTGCTTGATACCAACGTGTCTGCTGACGATAAGATCAGGATTATCCTGCTCTACATTATACATAAAGGAGGTAAATATATACAAATCACGGAGAATTTTATATACACCATAGGGTTTCATATTGGCAAGGGATTCTGTTTTCTTATATTTGCAAAAGGGTTAAAATCACTTAAAGAAGAAGCCTCCATGAATAACTTATGTTAGCACAGCTGACCAGTCATTTTTAGCTCAGCTGACTTTTGTTCATGCTGAGCTGTAGCGATGGGTCATTGTCCTTCCTCGCTACAGCCATTTACAGAGCACAATTTGTAGCTGTAGGATCTAGAAGGTTCCTGCTTAACATCTGTGAGAGTCAAGATCCAGGGGTCACTTGTTACAATGACCACATTAGTTATTTCACATATCTTTATAGGTGAATAATTATATCTAAAACATTGACCAATCAGCAAACTAATATGTGCATATATAGAACTGGGACCAGCCCAGGAGATTATGGTATTAATTACTGCCTGACCATGAGTACATTTTGACATGGATATACTCTTGTCAAAACTGCTACAATTAAAGTTTATATGGACAAGTATCAGGTTATATTTGTAATTTAAAAAAATGTATCTCTTATTTGTAGAAGTTTTCAGTGAGATCACCAAAAAGGAAACTCGCAAAACATCAAAATAGAAAATATCACATATCAACCTCAGGAATGCGAAACCAACCAGAGTAATTTGAGTGATCTGAAAAAATTCAGTAGACATGACAAAAATGTGTCACTTACATGTCTTTCAAAGATGGATTTTACCAAGCCAAGTGTAATAGAAACGGTAGATATTTGACATTATTTTGTAAATGCTTAACTTGTGAGCTTGTATTATAAGGCTCTTTACTCGGACTTCAACTGATATCTGAACTCTCTAGAGTCCAGGATCTGTGCGGTATATGATTGTTCATAGATGCATATATATTTACCTACAGGTATATCTGAGGAGAACCTGGCTAAGTTGGTACAGCACGCTCAGATCCCCATTGAGAGCAAGAACGTCATGGCAAACATGCAGAACCTGGGAGTACCGATCATACAGGATGTAAGTTAACATGTCAGTTCATGATTTACCATACCATTAATATCACCAGTATTGTTACATTAAGCAAGCTATTCACACACCTTTAACTATAGACTTTATGTGATTTCTGGATTTCTCTGAGTTCCTATTAATGAACTCAAGGTAATTCCGGTTTGAAAAAGTTCTCATAATGCCACTGTTTATGAGCTTGTTTATCAACAAGCTGTTAGTAAACACAGTAATTTTGACAAATTCAAAAATCTTGTAACCAAAGTTGTGTGGACGTTGAAAAGTCACTAGTTACAAAACGCCATTTGCATAACTTGCATTTGTCTGATTTGGCACCAGAAGGCTATTCAGAGTGAGTTAGTATTATTTTTGCGTTGTAAACACATGGATATAAAAAAATTGACAGTCATATGCAGAAATATACAAAAATATATGCACTGGGAGGGGTGGGGAAGGGTGTTTTCATGCCTATTTTTATAAAAGGTTTTAAGTTATTATCATCAGTAAATAGACGTCAGGGTATCAAAATAGGCCCCTTTATTTCTAGTAACAGCACTTTCTAACTGTTCTTCAGTATACCAGTTTGGGTTGATTCTGGTCATGTAGATGGCCTTTCCATTTGAAGCTATCAATCATGCGTAAGCTTTACTACTACTAAGAGTTATATGATGTATTTAAGTTGTGGTGACACATGTTAAAATAGATCCAGATATTGTTAATTGTTAATCAGACAATTATCGTCTCGTTTTGTTTACAGGGAAGCAGACGTAAGACCCCCCAGCCCTACCAGCCCGCTAACCGTAAAGAGAGAATCTCTGAACACACCTATCAAATGTCTCGCTGGACTCCGTTCGTCAAAGACATCATGGAGGTAGGGATCCAGCTAGTCATCATACATCTGTGGTTCATTAATCTGCTCCATTACTGTTGTTGATTATAACTTTTCGTTTTAATTAGTAAGTTTTTAGATTTTCAAAACACAGTCATGTGTAATCCTGAAGTTCTCCAGTGCAGTCGATTTAATGCTAAGGTTCTCAGAGACAGTTAGCCTAATGCATAGGTTCTTCGATGCAGGTTGTTTAAAATGCCAAGGTGCTCAATGCAGCAAGTGATTTACTAATTCTTTTAAAAGAATTTTGTTACCCACAGTAGCAGTATACTTGTTTCACACTTGTTACATTGACAGTGATACCATGATTTTCAGTGACTGTTTTAAACCCCATTAGCTACATTAAGGAGAATATAAATCACAAAGCAACATATTATAATGTGTACTTTTGTTTACTTTGCATATATACAAATATGATGGCATGTTTGCCATTGTGAATTCTTTAATAAATATATTCCTATGTCTGTTGTCATTTACAGATATTAAATACTGAGACTGATTAAAACCTTTTTTTTCAGGAAGCCATTGAGGATAAATTAGACACCAAGAGATACCCATTCCTGCATTCAGGAGGGTCAAGGTCAATGCTTAGTTCTGCTCCCATGAGGTACGTGACCAGTTATATCAAGTGATGCTTATATTACAAGAAGTAGAAATGTAAGGAGTTCTAAGGACGTGCCCTATGGCCATGTTTTACTCACATATGAGTGTGATTTTGGGGATACCTCCATGGGATGACCCAGCAGTGGAGAAGATTATACACCCAGGGTTGCCGGGTGCAGTAGTCATCAGGCCTTGTTAAAACCAGGATATAAAATGAGAGGAAGCATTTGATACTGCCCTGTCACATAGTCCAAAACCAGAATGGAATTCTACAGATGAACATATACTTAGAGTTAATCTGGTATTAAAGAAATGGAGGTGGTTTCCTCCAAAAAAAAACATAAAAACAAGTAGTTCATGCTTAGGCCTCAGACCTAAGTACAAGCAGTCTGTCCTTATTGCATTATTCTCATCCTGGTGCAGGATATCTTCCTATTACCATTGTAATATCATTATGGTTGACCAGAGTAAGTCACACTAACTGCTTAGCCCAAGTCCTAAACATGACATGTTGTTTTATTGCAACTAAGAACAGTTGCAATTCCTACAGCACATTGTGCATAAAACAGACTAACCATTCTGAGGCAATCAAAGGGGCCTATTCTGATGTCTGACATCTTTTAATAAAGGGACTCCCTTGAACTATTTATGAAAATAGACCACAAAGTACCAATCCCCCAGTACACATGCACATTTTGTTTATAACTTTGTGTTTATAATATGTGTTAGAACCAGCCAAACTTATCAAAATACATACAACAAAAGCATCTGATGGAAGGTTAGATTAGTAGAGTTTTGCATACAGTGTTTTTCAACTGGTGACCTTTCAGTTTTGGCATATGCCACCAACCACCTCCGTTGCACGGTTTGTCTGTTTGTCAACACGGGAACATGTATCATGTTTACTGACAGCTTGTCACAGAAGGATTATGTGAACCTAACTTAGCATAAATTACCTTCAGTTCATTAACATATACCCAGAGGGAGCTAGAAATCACATAAATTCTACAGATAAAGCGGGTGAATAGCTGGCTTTAAGAAGAAAATATTTGTTTGGATTAGTGAACCAGTGGATGAAACCTGCTCTTATTGACTTAATTTCTCTGTTTCACATGTATGGATTTCATCTGCTAATCAGTGTGGTGTTTTATACTAATGATAGGAAGTGGTTTTTAAATCATAATCAGTGATTGAAAAATCAAAAGAACAGATGATAGGTTATTAATTGATTATATTTATGTACTATCTATATTACCTTGAAATCTACAGTACCAGTACCTAAAATATTTGCCCCAGTAAATAGTCTAATATGTATATCTGTATTCATAATGATACCATCAATCTTTCCACATCCAAGGTCAACTTGCTGTCGGACAATTGTTGGCTTTCATTTTTAATGTGTTTGTTACTCTGTCTTCTTATATATCTGACAGGATAAGATTCCTTGCATGTGCATACATAATTGTATTTAATTGATTATTAAAAAAGCAATCAATTTAGTCGATTTTGAAAGAAAACAACTTATCATTGATTTAATCGAATAATAGGCACACTTCTAATATATATAGTTTTTGTTGTCATTACAGTGCTCGTTATGGCCAGTGGCACAAAGACCGTGGACAGTCTAGCTACAAGAGTGGGCCAAGACTGATCATATTTGTACTAGGTGGTCTCTCCTACTCGGAGATGAGATGTGCTTACGAAGTCACCAAGATGGTCAGAAACTGGGAGGTCCTCATTGGTGAGACACTTGTCACAGACCTGTTGTTGTTATTACTTTTTTCCTACGTTTTCTTCTGTATTAATTAACAGCAGTAGTCCTGGTCCATTTCCTTGAATTTATCACTTTTGTAAAAGAAAAGAATTTGAAACAGTAAAAACAGGCCTGGTAAAGGTAAATGACCAAATGAAGAAAGAGTGCTCCAGGAAAACAAAGAGTACCCTGCTCTGATAAAATAATAGTCAAAAATAAAATTAGCAAAATATCTCCCATCACACCCTTTTTTTGATCACAGACTAATTAAGGTGTTCTTCAGAAATTTCATTTGTGAATATATAGATCCAGATGTCAGGAACATTTTCCCTTTTCCAGTGAGGGAAAAGTCAAGGAATTGAAGGAAATGTATAAAATCAGGGAAAATTTAGAGAATATCATTGGCCTCAATAGTAAAAGAAGGTGTAGGGGTCTGTTTATATATTTTGCTTAATGTCCAAATATTTTATCTTGTTGGTGATTGGCCAGTTTCTTTTCAGCACGTTACTTCAGTGTTCATGGAGTGCTGGAAAACCTAGTGTTCAGCTACTTGTCCACATGTACAGACAACTTAACATTCTCACTTCTAAGTAATCTTCTTGTTTCATATTGACAGGTTCCAGCCAAATCACCACCCCGAAGAGTCTGCTGGAGAACCTACGGATGCTGGAGAGCAACTGAGACAGCACGCACCTTAACCTGGAGTACATCTAGTCAATAAGGAAATGCTGTTCACCTTATTCACCGCGGCACAGTGGTCTACTCCCTGTAGTTCATAATATTACACGTTCCTATTAGTAAACGCCTCTAGGAAGCAAACTGTGTTTATGACGTTCAGGTTTAATGCGTAGAAGCATAATTTAAATTATATTTCATCTTTAGAAAAAATTAGATTGATTAGTTTTTAACATCTTGATGTCATAAATGCTGAAAATGTATCCATCTGAGATTGTTGCATCATAGCGACAGCAATCATAGCCAGATTTAGTAATAGTTATATCATTATTAATCTACTAGAGTAGACCTGTCAAGTGGTTTATTGTCAGGCACAGGTCACTATATAAAGGCTTCTTTTCAACTCGTACAGCTGTAGTCATACTCAAAGGAGTCTTTGTAGGTATAAACATTTAACTTGTAATTTAACATGAGTGTAATTGGAAATATATTTAATAAAATTTAACATTTTCTGTGTAGTAGTGTTAACTTTATGATAAGGATATAATCACCATGAGAACGATATGTAAATTTATTATTCATCTGTATAATTATTCCAGGTGTCATTGTGGTCAGGATAACAGGATTTTATATTATGCAGTTGGGTTTGGAGAAGTTTATACAGTGCTAATACATAGGGATGGTAGCAGCGATGTCTTTGAAAAACATTTTATAATCTGATATTTGTATTTTTTGTGCCATCATAAAGAGTGACTTTGGTATCTATCGTTCACTTTAGTTCAATCTTAAGTAAACTTGTTGGCCACTTATAAGAGGTGGTTGTGTCAGTGAAGGCTTTGTCTCAACTCCATTCCAGCTAAATATTCTTCAACTGTTAAAGCTATTAGAGAATTATTAAGAGCCATTGTATCAAAGCCTTAATAGATGTGTTGGATTTGTAGATTTATGCCTACAACCATTTTGTGTACATGTAGTTTCCAAAGGCTCCACCAGATGTCATCCCTCTACATTGGTATCACAGTAATAGTTTCTGAAAAATTCATGCAAAATGGTTAAAAGTACTGCTTACTGTCCCAGGAAACTGCATCTTTATATGAAATAAACCCTCATTATTCCAAGTAAAATGAAAAATTGTTTCCTCAGGTTAAATTATTTAGAACAGTTTGTTTATTAACAGCTTTAAACAAAATTTTACCACCAGTAATAAAGGAACAATTCTTTGCTTTGCTGTGTATATCCATTGGCTTTTCGGGTAACAAAGTCACAGTTTTGTGATATTAACAATACTTTGGGAAACCCCTATGGCAGAAATCAGTGCTGCAAGTATCTTGGGTCATTAAATATTGTGTCAATACTAATTTTATTTGTTGTTCAACTGACAGGAGAAACTGTAGGACTGCTTTACAACATGAGCATGAACATACAACTTGCAGTGCAATATGTAAGATGTACTTGTGGCGTTGTACAACCCCTTGTGTGGTGAAGTGGGTCGACCCTAATGATGAGTAACTGGAGCTGCTTATTCCATTCAAGGGGTGCACAGGTTACTTTCACATGATTTAACATTCCAGGCAGCTTCTCCAGTGATCTTAGATGATTTCTGTGTGGTACTAATTTTCTTTGTAATGTTGGTTGCCTCTGTAGAATGTATCAGAACGTGACTCGCCATGTGGTGGCACTGGGTATGTGCAAACCAGTACTTTTTGTCATTAATACATATGTTATCTTAATAAAGCAATAATGTTTGGTAGACTGCTAGGAATTAATATAAAATTAGTGTGTTGATGTAAATAATGTTATTATATACACTTGTTTATAAATGCTTGTTTATTGTTGCTTGTTAAAGTATACTAATGTGTGTGTCATACTTTTTTCCACAAAGTCATGTTTCTGTTTATGTATGCATGTATATATAATATATAGATATATATATATAAACATATAGAACAGCAGATCTGGAATCAAACACTAGTTTATGGGTGAAAACGAGGTAATTGATGATTTAATTAGATGCAGAGGTGAGGTGATGAATATATTCATTGTGTTCCAGTATTTGCATACTTATGCAATTTGTGTATGCAGTATGTTTAAATCATTTAGAACATGCAAGGTATTTAGCCACCGTGACCATGGCTTGTGTCTTGAGTACAACGTGTACATTTTCCAGTCAGTTTGTGTTGTTTGTGCCACAGTTATATTTATTTATCCTGCATTTTATATATTGCCACTTTGTGTGCACTGTTACAACTGTCCTGTAATAAATTACCTCTGTGTAACTGATCTCAGAGTCTCTGGTTTTCTTATTGAAATTGTGTCCATTCCATGCAATTCTGTCCATTTCATGCAGTGTGTGTGTGTGTGTGTGTGTGTGTGTATACATCTCATGTGGTTTAGTGGAAGCCCTTTTGTGGCATACAACTCACCGAGCCAGTATGGTTTGAGGAGGCGGTTTAAATTCATCATTGGTGCATTTTACTGTTCAAAATAACATCTTGGGTCAAAAATAAAAAGGCTTCTTAGGCACCATACACATAAATTCTGACCCACCACACCCATAAAAATTTCATTTTTATTTTTAGTAGAAATTAACCAATTTTGAACTCAACATTTCTTTAAAGAAAATATAATAACATTTCAAGAAGTTCATTTTTAGCTCAGCTGATAATAAGTCATCAGAGCTATAGTCATGGTCCATCTGGCCATCCGTTTAAAGGGCCCGTTTTGAAACTGTTGGACCTACAAAATCAAAATTTTGCATAGTTAGATGTCTGCAAAATCTCCTACCATGCCAAGATTCAGGTCACTAAGACTTTTTTCCTTTGATATATTAAGGAAAACCTCAATTTTTCATTAAAAACGCATAGTTACTCTTCAAGACTGCCTAATATCAAAACCACTGAACTGACTTTGATCATATTTTATGTATATTCCTCTATATATATATATCCTATGGACATACCAGAAATTAGGTCAGTATTGTGTAATTTCTTGACATTAACGGCCCGAACATAATGCACTTTGTAAAAAAAATCAGGAAATATATTTAATCAACATTTTAATTGTATTCCAAAAATTAGATTTGAATTTTGCTAATTTTTTAAGTTATAAGCATAAATATAAAATCAGTACCTTAAATTCAGTCCTAAATTGACCATGGCACGTTTTTTCCTGTAACTACTGTACATTTTATTGTCACAGCATGCAGATATAAGCATTTCATCTTTTAAAATCTGAAATTTGAAACCAATTGGCCTATAACTGTAGATTTTATTCAAGTTTTCAAGCATCATGTCAAGTATTGTATTTCAAGTATGTTTTCATCAGGCCAGCCAAGAACAGTGGTATGCAGCTAACCCATACTCTTATGTAATCACTTCACTCCTGGCCAGCTGGCTCAGGCGGTTTGCAGTAACTACCACAGAGGGCCTTTTTAGCTCAGCTGACTATAAGTCATCTGAGCTATAGTCGTGGTCCATTGTCTGTCGTCCGTCTGTAAGACTGGCACGTTTCGACACCATTGGACCTACGAATCTGAAATTCGGCATACAGTTAGATGTCCCAAAAATCTCCTACCATGCCGAAAAATTGGGTCAATAGGACTTCGTTCCTTTGAGATATTAAGGAAAAACCTCAGTTTTTTATTAGAAATCTATTTTCATACTTCAGGACTGCCTAATATCAAAACCACTCATCTGGTTTTCTTCATATTTACCATAAATATTCCTCTATATTGTTCCTATGTACATGCCAGATATTAAGTCAGTATTATTTAATTTTAAAAAGTTATGGGCCCAAACATAATGGACTTTGTAAAAAAATCAGGAAGATATTTGGTCACTTAAGACCAAAAGTGTTAAAGGTAGGGACTTTTTTCCAGGAATACAACTTTAATTAATCAAAATTTAATTGTATACCAAAAATTAGATCAAAATCTGTTACAGTTTTTTAAATATTGGCAAAAATATAAAATTTGTACCTTAAATTTTGCCCAACTTTGGCCACGGCACGTTTTTTTCCTGTAAGTACTGTGGATTTAAATTTCACAGCATGTATACATAAGGATTTAATCTGTAAAATCTGAAATTTAAAAATAAAAGCTGCAAAATTAGGCTAGTTATTGAATTTTTTTGGAGGCTCTTGTTGTATTCCCTTGAATTGTCAAGCAGTCCACTTGGATGACTGTAGGTCATTCAGTGCACATCTCTATGCTCCCCAGGCTGTTGGCATAATTTTAGATGTCCCAAAATCTCCTACCATACCGAAAATTGGGTCATTAGGACTTTGTTCCTTCGAGATATTAAGGAAAAAAAAAACTGTTTTCCATAAAAAAAGCCATTGTTACACTTCAAGGCTGCCTAATATCAAAACCACTGATCTGTTTTTGATCGTATTTAGTATTCACATTCTTTCATACATTTTCTATGAACATACCAAAATTAGGTCAGTATTGGGTATTATTTTGAAGTTATGGGCCAAAACATAATGCAATTTTTTAATAAATCAGGAAATATATTTACTCACCTAACATGAGAATTGCTGAACCTAGAGACTTTTTTTCAGTCACCCAGGCAGCTTGCCTTGGTTCAGCCTGGCCACTACCAGCAGGCTTCCCCTCTGCCCTGTACTCCCCCCCCCCCCCCCAGATGGTGCATAAACAAGATGAATGTTATTATTTTCTGTATTTGATTCATTATTATTCTAGGCTATGCTACATTTTAGATTTTGTATTGTACCACCAGGGTTACAATGATTAAAGTGTACATTTAATTGTGTCCACAAAGTGGTGTATTGTTATGAAAGTGTGGATGTTCATCAGATAAGTAATTCCTTACTTCAGAAGAGTAAAAACTTCACCAGGTGTGAAATTGACTATTAATTCCAGTAATTAATTATAGCTGAGATTGTAATTAGCATAATTATATTGTTTGTCCCTCATTCAACCAACAGTGTGTATACTTTATTTGAAAAGATGTTTTTATTTTATCAAAGCTGGGCCAAGGCAAGCTGCCTGGGTTGGGTTACATAATGCAAGTGAAGGCTGTACCATTAGGTGGGCCAGTTGTAAACAACACTTGACATGGTGTATGAAAACTTGAATAAAAGCTACTCTTTTCAAACAATTTCTTTGAAATTTCAGATTTTAAAAGATTAAATCCTTATGTATATATGCTGTGAAAATAAAATCAACAGTACTTACAGGGAAAAAACGTGCCACTGCCAAATTTGGACAAAATTTAAGGTATTGATTTTTTATTTATGCTAATAACTTGAACAATTTGCAAAATTCAGATCTAATTTTGGGTAAACAATTGAATCTTGATTAAATAAAGTTATATTCCTGAAAAAAAGTCTCCAGCTTCAGCTATTCTCATGTTAAGTGAGCAAATATATTTCCTGATTTTTAGCTCAGCTGACTATAAGTCATCTGAGCTATAGTCGTGGTCCATTGTCCGTCGTCCGTCCGTCTGTCCGTCCGTCCGTCCGTCCGTCCGTCCGTCCGTCCGTAGATGTGGCACGTTTTGAAACCGTAAGACCTAGGAATCCAAAATTCGGCATAATGTTAGATGTCCCCAAGATCTCCTACCAAGCCGAAAACTGGGTGTTTGCAACTTTGTTCATTTGAGAAATTAAGGAAAAACCTCAATTTTTTATTAAAAACCTATTTTAACACTTCAGGACTGCCTAATATCAAAACCACTCATCTGTTTTACCTCATATTTACCATAAATATTCCTCCATATAGTTCCTATGTACATGCCAGAAATTATGTCTGTATTATTTAATTTAAAAAAGTTATGGGCCCAAACATAATGCATTTTGTAAAAAATCAGAAAAGATATTTGATCACTTAACACAAAAAATGTTAATGCTATAGACCTTTTTTCCAGTAATATAACTTTAATTAATCAAAATTAAATTGTATACCCAAAATTAGATGAAAATCTTTTATATTTTTAACAATATTAATAAAAATAAAAAATTGGTACCTTAAATTTTGCCCAACTTTGACCATGGCACGTTTTTTTCCTGTAAGTACTGTGGATTTAATTTTCACAGCATGTTTTTGTTAGCATTTCAACTGTTAACACCAAAAATTTGAAACCAGTTGATCAAAAACTGTAGATTTTAATCAAGTTTTCAAGCACCATGTAACATATTGTTTACATCAAGCTAGTGTTATGCAGTTTGCAAGAGCTCAGCTCCCCAGCTTCAGCTCTAAGTTCCTTAAATTCGGCATACAGTTAGATGTCTCCAAAATGCCCTACCATGCCAAGAATTTGGTCACTATGACATTCGAGATATTAATGAAAAACTTCATTTTTCCATTAAAAACCCATTGTTACATTTCAAGACTGCCTAATATCAAAACCACTGATCTGACTTTAATAAAAAATAATATACATATTTTTCATTCTCTATGCACATGCCAGAATGATATCAGTATTGTGTAATTGTTTTAAGTTATGGGCCCAAACATAATGCACTTTGTAAAAAATCAAGAAATATATTTACTCCCTTAACAAGAGCATTGCTGAAGCTAGAGATTTTTTTGTCAGGGATGTAACATTATTTAATCAAGATTCAATTGAATACCCAAAATTTATTTAGTATAAATATAAAATTAGTACCTTAAATTTTGCCCAACTGTGACCATGGCACGTTTGTTTCCCGTGAGCACTGTTGATATAATTTTCATATCATGCACACATAAGCATTTCAGCTTTTTAGTTAAGAAAGCTGAAAGAAATTGGCCAAAAATTGTAGCTTTTATTAATGTTTTTTATGAGACCCTGTCAGACTTTGGCTCTCTCCAGCCCCTCTTGAGTCACCTGTATGTTGACCTTGTTGACCTTTCATCAAATTATGCACGCTTGAGGCGAGGCATACATGGAATCCAGGCAGCTTATGGCAAGCCACAGTTGATCCAGGTGTCCAACCCAACTCATCTAGTAGTTTTAACCAAGAACATAACAAAAAACAATAAATTTTTATTGGTTTTTAATAACAAATTAAAGAAAAATAGAAAAGGAATTTGTTAGTTTATAATAACAGGAAATAACTTGCAGTTACTGATGATATAAGAATCTTGTATCGATGGGTAGAATGTCACATATTCCAAATAACACCATGCAGTCACCTATGGCATTTTTCAGTTCAATTTTAATGATAAAGAAGTGAATCATATTATTCATTACTAATCATTAGGGATCATATGAAGGAAATTAGACAAAGATGCAGTTGATAATATTAATCTAGATTCCTGCTGTGTCTAGTGTGTACATTGATGTGAAATTAGTCCAAAATGAATTTTTTACAGTTATTTTTTAATATAAATAAAAGCCATAAAACCAGGTACTTATGATCATTATTTAAATGTGTGAATTTTGTATATTCTGGATTCTCAACATTATTGTTTGGTGAAAACTGAATAAATTCCAGACATGGTGCAAATACTTTGTAATTGTATTTAAATACGAATATGATTTTGTACTCCATTATAAAATTTCTTGCATAAAGAATGGGAATTCAGGTAAAAATGAAAATATATGAATACTCGTGCAAATACTTTCAAAATGTATTCATGAATGCATTCATGAATATATTCTTTAATATTATTTTAATAATCATATCAGTTATATTTCATTTTAAAAAATCATATGATTCTCTTATTATTTTTAATAAAAATTATATTTGGGACAGTATTTGCATTTTTTTAATAAATAGTTAAACTCTTATATTATATGTTCTGCTTATAAGTTATATGGCCAAGTCAAAATCTGTGTGACAATAGTACTCCATTTGTTAATAAAATAAAGGAAATCAATCCTCTTCCCTGTCTCCAAAGGTACTATCAAAATCATACATAAGCTAAACAACAACAACTCATAATACAGCTTATATTTATTACCACACAAAACCAGCATGTGCCTCATTTCTAAATAATATTTTTTTATCATATATAACAGCTGAGCGTCGTGACCCATAGGTCCCTTGTTTAAAAATTGCATTATATTTGGGCCTATAACTTCAAAATAATACCCAATACTGACCTAATTTTTGGTATGTGCACAGAAAATGTATGGAAGAATATGAATACTAAATCTGATCAAAAACAGATCAGTGGTTTTGATATTAGGCAGCCTTGAAGTGTAACAATGGCTTTTTTTATGGAAAACGGAGGTTTTCCTTAATATCTCAAAGGAACGAAGATCTAATGACCCAATTTTTGGTATGGTAGGAGATTTTGGGGACATATAATGGTATGCAGAATTTTGGATTCGTAGGTCCAACAGTTTTAAAACGTACCTGTTAACGGACGGACGGCCGGACGGACGACGGACAAAGGACCACGACTATAGCTCAGATGACTTATAGTCAGCTGAGCTAAAAAGGCCCTCCGTGTTAGTTACTGCAAACCGCCTGAGCCAGCTGGCCAGGAGTGAAGTAGCCAATTGAAAAAGGCTTTCTGTATTTGAAAACAGATTTGACTTCATGCAGCCAAGTCAAGAGGTCACTCAGTACAAACAGCCGGGGTCCAGACATCACCATGGCAACTGTCCTGGCTCGGGGGGGGGGGGGGGGGGGGGTGTCTAGACAATGTGTCTTGACATCTAGACACAGCGTCTAGAAGTCTGGACACAATGTTTAGATGCAGAATTCCCAGAATATTGGAACTATATCTTTCAACTGTTTGAAAAAACTTGGTTTTTCATTTTAAGCGAATCGGGTTTATCATCAGGTCACATGTGAACGGATGCGCCCTCATTTTTGGTTGATGTCTGACCTTTCCTTGCTGCCCAGCGTCCATTTGTGCATCTGTTTCCACACATAAACCTGCATATCTTGGGAACCGTTTGACCAATCAGGCTAAAAGTTTTGCACAAATGTAGCCCTTTGATACCTTTATAACATACACTAAAACTGGTGGCGCCACCTGCAACCATTTTTGCACAGCGTCCATCTGTTCATCTGCCTTGGTATAAAATCACTCATATCTCAGCAGTGGTTTTGATGTATCCACCTGTAATTTTGGACAGCTTTCTTGATTTATGACAGGTGGCGCCACCTACATTCACGTTTACTCTGCAGACATAGCTCTTCATCATAGGCAAAACTGGTTGGGCTACCTGCAACCATTTTTGCACAGCGTCCATCTGTTCATCTGCCTTTGGATAATATCATTCATATCTCAGCAGTGGTTTGACTTTTCCACCTGAAATTTTGCAGGTTAATACATCCTGGACAGCTTTCTCGAATTTATGGCAGGTGGCGCCACCTACATTCACATTTACTCTGCAGACATCCATGCTAATATGCAACACACCTCACTCTATTCCCCTTGCCAGGTTCGCATTTGGCCTGTAGGCCTTGTTCTATATTTGAGACCGTCAAAGAATAGCAATCAGGTCAGATTCTCAACTGTGGTTTCATCTTGTGTCCTGAAACCCTGTGTTTATTAGGGCCCCACTTGAATAAGCTGGTGCCGTATAGTAATCACCCTGTCTGTCTTCCTGTATGTCAGTCAAATTTATTTCAGCATAATATCTCCAGTTCGACATATGGATTTCAAACTTTACATATATGGCATACCTCTAAAGCAAGAACCCTATTGATTTTGGGGTCATGAAGTCAAGGTCACAAGGTCACACTTCTTATAAAAGATCTTAGATACTTTTAAGTCAAACTTTCATCCCAAACCTTCTATCTTGCACATATAGCTGACCTGCCAAAACTGGAAGAAACTTATGGATTTGTAGGTCACACTGTCAAAGGTCAAGGTCACAAGGGCCATTGGTCTGCAAATTCATTTCCTGATGATAACTCCAGTTTGGATTGAAATTTGGTATAAACTTACTTATATATGGCCCACCACTAAAGTAAGACCTCTATTGATTTTGGGGTCCTGAGATCAAAGGTAAAGGTCTCACGACCCACATCTTTAAAAAGATTGTGGATGCTTTATAAGCCACTTTTTTCATCCAAACCCTTCCCATCTTCCACGTGGCAACTGCCAATAGGGAAGATTCTTTGGGTTCACATGGTCCAAGGTCACAGGGCCCATCCATTCACAAATTAGTTTATGAATGATAACTCCAGTTTGGGTAGACGGTTTGGCTCAAACATGATCACAGGACCCACATTTTGAAAAGATATCCTTATAAACAAATTCAGCTGAGCGTTGTGACCCATAGGTCCTTAGTATTAATTATGAAGTGTCTTAAGGTTACTGAAACTAAAACAAAGTAATGACACAGTTAACTTTTAATCAATTTTATTTTGTACAACATGAGGCATGTTCATGTACCACAAACAAGTATACATTACATATAGTCACATACATTCATGCATCATCTCTGGCAGTAAAACTAGCTTTGAAGGTTCAGGACAACATTACAAGAGGTAAACCCAAGCATGTCTTGTTCCTGGGAGCATGGGTATGTAACATAGGCATATGACAGGAAAGTATTACAAAAAACACAAAAACATATCACTATGATATCACTATCCATGCAATCTCTGACTGTTGTTACACTTCATGCAGCTACTTGACCAGTTGATAATGTATTTCCATGTACCAACTTCATACTACTAAGACTGGCTACTCTTTTGAAGACCTTGATTCCGCAATCATATCTGGAGTCTATTTCATGGATAATGAACAAGCCAAATGAACCAATCAATTAGCTCATTTACACTGTTTTGGTGAAATGTTTTGACTAAATATTTAGCATTTGACCAAACATTTAGCATTTGACTAAACATTTAGCATTTGACCAAACATTTAGCATTTGACCAAACATGTAGCATTTGACCATACATGTAGCATTTGACCAAATATTTAGCATTTGACCAAACATTTAGCATTGCTGGGAAGGCATCGAGAATCTGACCAATCAAATAAGCCTGTGCGGTTTCTGGTACATGTTCTTGTACAGAAGGTGTGTGGAGAGTGTGTAAGTGGATTTGATTGGCTTTGTACCTCTATGGCTCTTTCTTTTAAACAAACTAAAGAGTATATTCTTAGTCTGTTTAACATGCAATCAGCTCACACCATCCTTTGATCATTCCCAGAAATAAGACTGTAATACCAGATACCACAGAGCATGACAGCTTTCGCACTCCAAGAATATCATTGCTTCTTAGTAAACACTAACTATCCCCCCCCCCCCATGACAACTGTCCCAGAATTAAATGTATAACAGACCATTTCCATAAAGGAAATATGTGTATCTTCATCTGTAGAGTTAAGGTCCAATTAGAATGGCTTTGTTTCTGCAGTGCAAAAACAGATATAGGTCTCCCCCCCCCCCTTTGGGCAATCCCAAAGCAATAGGGGTAAAATATATACTGTCTCAAAACAATGATTCTAGATTTCAGCAGATTTGACTGTGATTCTGTAAGGTCAAAGTGACTGCTTTTCAAACTCAAATGAGATTTTGGCAGGAAGAACTGGTGTGTCAAATTGGAGGACAAAATGTGAAATATTTCAAAAGTTTGGAACTCTTCTGAGATTTTGGTAGGAATAATAAGTGTTTAAAATTTTGAGGAAAATATGCAGCCCTTTGAAGGTTATCATGGTCACAATACATTAACTTTAATTTGGCTGATTTGACCTTGAATACCTGGTCAAGCTCAATGGGTTTCAAACCCCGAGAACGTGGTAGGAACAATAAGGGATATCACTAATGCCGATTCTCTCCTGTGTGGAGGTAGAATATGCCATCCTGCCTGCATACAACTAGCTCCCCATAACAAATTATCCTGAAACTTAATATGGTCTTGTCTTCAAAGTCTGTTGTCAAGTTGAAATTAAAATGGTAGCATGAATGTGAAAAAGCTGCATGAACGTCAAAAAGCTCAGAAATGACATATTGCATAAACACTTTATCTTGTATCAACAGACTCGCATGATAATAAAGGGCAAAGCTACACATGGTCTTTCATTTACAAATAACTTGAATTTCAGCTTTGCAAGGTTCATTTAATTTACCTTGCAGCATATTTGAGGACACTTTTAAAGACAAGGTAAGTTTATTACATATTACTATCTGTGATAAAACAAAACAAGATCTTTCTTGCCAATATAAAACATCTCGACACTTAATGTAAGTAATAACCAGCAGGTGTCACTAGTGTTGAATCAGGAAAAGGTGCTGGATTCTCTGTTTTACTTTCACTGGTGCACAGTCTTTCTTTCACGGCATTCCTGTCACATAATGACATCACTCACACATACAGTCTGGTTACTTAATACACATTTATTCTTTATGCACCTCATCTTCCTTTAGTAACATATTTGGGATGCCATTTTTAATGGGAAATGTTCTTCCTGTTTCAGGGCAGACCAGCTGACCAGTGTGTACCTCCACCTGAAAATAAAGAGAAATAGAGAGACACTTTAATCAACGGAAGTGTTCAAGATACTTTTTAAATCATATTTAATGACTGTAGGGTGAAAGTAATAAATGATCAACCTTTAAAGCAATTACTTCTTTTACAGTTGAACCTGCATGAAAGACCATCGGCTTATTACAACCACCCTTGAGTGAACCATAAGCATTCACATTAATTAAAACAGACCTGTCTAATAAGACCACCTGTAAATTAAGAACATGTTTTTCCAGTCCCACAGGTGATCTCATTACACAGGATTCACTTTACAGGCTCCAATTATAACATGTCTTACATTTTTAAGATCCATCACCTTTTTAGAAACACTGAGAACTCTTTAATCATGTAAAAAAAACGCTCCTATAACCATGCTGTTATGTCTGCTTCGCACTTTCGATTTTGCTACAAATATGGAACAGTGACCAGTGCCAGACTCATGGTCAGGGAGTTTTCTGCGATTCAGAAAGTGTATAAACTGAACAAAATGGTGTCTGCAAATGTACCTAAGGTAGAAGAAAGAAGGTAGAAGGCATTAACATTTACAAGTTTCAAATGTTTACTCAAACCATATAAATGTATCCCACAAATGAATTTATTCTCCTTGGGCCATAGAAATACTTTGAAATTGGTATACACTATTACAGCATCTATCACTTTCAGCCCACTGATAAAGTGCCAGCCACATTCCCTTTTAGTATGCTGTTGCATGGTGTGTGATTTGTGGGTCCTAGAAGGAAGATTCACATTCAAATAAGCATAATGAAGAATTGTATTTTCTGCCAACAGAAATCCTGATGCTTGGCAAGAAGATCCATTGATTAGAGACTGAGTTTTATGGAACTGGGACCTGTGATCAGACATATCAGTACATAACTCTGCAGTCTGTCCCTACTTTGTGTATGACTCCCATACATAGGCTTTTCCCATGTGCATACATAACTGCTGATGATACATCACATGAAAATGAAACCAATTTGACTGAGTCTGACAAAAAAAAGGACCAATCATTGATACAATTATCAATGACATGACATTATTAATCAGTAATTAATATGTACAAAGAATGGCTGGAAGCTCAATAAATAAGATGTTTGGCCATTCCGGTATACTACATTGTGGCTTAAGCCCCATGCAAGTGAATTACTATTCCAACTGAAATGTGTCAAAAATAAAGCTGTTATATGTATAAATGACCTCTCACATGAATAGTCTGGTACAATGATTTCATCACCTAGTGACAAGCAATACTTAGTGATCTGACAATCAAACCAAGTAAGTTGGCATGTATTGCTTTATTCATGTGATTACACATCCAACCAACCATTTACCTCCAGCAGGACATGATGAACGGCCTTCAAGAACTCTTCATTTGATTCAAAATCTTGTATCGGCTCTGACGGCAGACCACCTGACTGGCCAAGCTAAATATAAAAAGTCAAAGGGCATAAAAAGTCTAATGATATAAAAAAAAGTCAAATGGAACAAAAAGTCAAACGGTATAAAATTCAAATGGTATAAATTCAAATGGTTTTACTAGAATATCAGCAAAAGCTGACAAAGCATTCAAGCAAAATGAACAGTATTTTTAGGTGGTAACAGTAACAAGTATTCATGAAATATTTTCTCTCACATGGAAGTATATCTGTACATATTTCTCTTGTTCAAGTTATAAATTTGAACTAGAGAGATATGTAGTACCTTTGAAAGCCTGGCACCCTCAAATTCAGGCAGCACTTAAAGATCATCAAGGAAAATGACCATATCCCCTTTAAAACAGTATTAGTGGTTCCTGAGAAATAGGTTGCTAAGTTTTTATCTTTTATAAGCTCTTTTTTCAGGTGGCAGGTAACATTAAAGGGTGGCGATGAGAAATGATAGGATGACAGTGTGCCACACTATATTGGCTAGTAGAGAACCCTGTTTACTGAGACATTTATGATTTTGTGCAATTTTCACAATGTTTGGCAATATTCAAGGTCAATGGCACTCTCTAATGGAATAAATAGTCAAATGGTATTAAAAGTCAAATGGTATACAAACTCAGTAGATACATAGACAATAACAGTGACCATGGGTCAAACAATTTACCAGACATAGCATGGCCACATTATTACTAGTGAATGAAATAAAGCTGAGATAAAGCATGATAGCAAGATATGAAATTCCTTAAAAACTCCTTGTTACAATTGTTAAAAAAACGATGACATTGTCATTAAATGTTAATCATTATGAAAATTCCAATCATGCAAAGATATTTTACTCATATGTCATTCCAATATTATTTATTTATAATGAATGATCCTAATATTAGATCAGATGTGTTAAATACTTAAATTACCAGTAAACATAATATTCACTGAATAATTTGCACGAAATATTCTAAGAAAAACAAAATGTACATTGGTTGTAAAATGTGACCTACAGATTCAGCTGCACCATAGAGAGCGGGCCAGTCTAACTTGGGGATCATTCTGCTGATAAATTCTGGGTTGTAGTCTGCTTCTACGTTCTTCACTTCAGTGGCCTAAAAAAACATAACAAGGCCTACAGGCCTAATGCGAACCTGTGCAATGAGATTACACCAGGTATAATGCTTCAATGCTGGACCATTACTTTTCAAGAACATGTGTAACATGTATATGAACAATGCAAATACTAAACACTTAGAACAAGAAACAATTAAACAAACATCACTGCTGCCATTCTAGCATGGGTGCACACAACACAAAAACTAGAATATGGGTAGTCAATAAGCGACTATCCGCCAAAACCAGAGTAGGAAAGGTGAAGTGAGGCATGGATTGAGTGGCAAGGGGAAACAGAGTGAAGTGTGTTGCATAATAGCCTGGATGTCTGCAGCCGAAATGTGTATGTAGGTTGCGCCACCTACCATGAAATCCAGAAAGCTGTCCAAGATGTATAAACATGCAAAATTTTAGGCAGACAAGTCAAACCACTACTGAGATATGAGTGATTTTAGCCCACAGCAGAAAACAGACGGACGCTGTGCAAAAATGGTGGCAAGTGGCACCACCAATTATGTATATGATTAAGGGCTATAAGAGATCTATACACATGCAAAATTTCAGGGGATATGTCAAACAAGGGACCCATGGGTCACGGCGCTCAGCTGATCGTGATTGGACTATAAATGTTTCTCCACTGTGATACTATATCGAGTCGATAAAGCTTATGAATATCATGTACATGTTGGGCTATTATAAAGGAATGTAATGTAATATGTGAGTAAATGATAAATGAAATTACCTGACTGATGGATTAATAGAGTCAAATAAAGTGGTTTATTTTTTATTTATTTAGGAGGGGTTGAAAATTGTGATATATTTGAGCAAATATGAATGCAATGACAGCAGTAATAAGCAGTAGTAGATGATAAGGCTATTTGTTGAAGGATCTAAAGTGTATGGTAGTCTGCAAGCGTTCAATTTGACAGATATGATGTTATGATTAACTATGCTGATGTAGTGATTTATGAATATGTGACTGTATGACACAATATCTCTTTAGTCTTGACAAGGTACATTATTGTGATGCCCACTATGTCTACATATTACACAATATTGACATAATTTCTGGCATGTACATAGGTACCTATGGACGAATAGTTATACAAAATATTAAAGTATGAATATATCTGATTCATCTTGTTCTTGCTTACTGAGGCTGACTTTGGGATGGGGTTAGGAGAAGGGAAAAGTGAGGGCAGCACGAAGGTGGATGTAGAAATATTCTATTGTAATGTTTTTCATTTATATAAGAATATGAAAAGCTAAGAGGAAAGGGGCCCTCCTACTTGGTTATAGTAAAGTTCTAAATATATGATTGCAAACTAATACTCTGACAAGACTGTCATGAAGAAAAACAGTAAAAGTTTTGAGATACTGTGTTGCATACGAAAATTTACAGATGGACAGGCAAGTGGACAGAATGGACTAATACCTTTATTTCACTTTCAAGAGAATAATGCATTTAAGTTTATATATAATCCTATTTTTTTAAGCAGATCCACTTTTTCCATTAAGAAGTTTTTATCTGTATCATTTTTTTATTTACAGGTTTATAAATTTTTAATTAAAAAACCTGAAAATATAAGTTAAGATATTAGAATTGTTGCAAAAGTTGCAATCATTATATATACAGAGTAAAAAACATTGGGTCATATTATGCATACACATATATTTTATTATTTTTAAATCATAAATGTTTTAACTGATTTTAAAAGAAAATAATGCCACAACATGGCATCTACAAGAATATTCCTTGAATCACTATTAAAAAGTTTTGCATATTGGAGTTTTCAGGACATGCTTAATTTTATTCACCAAAATAAAATAAAAGTAAATTTGACAAAATAAAACATCTTTTCAAATAAAGTATACACACTGTTGGTTGAATGAGGGACAAACAATATCATTGTGCTAATTACTATCCCAGTTTTAATTAATTACTGGAATTAATAGTCAATTTCACACCTGGTGAAGTTTTTACTCTTCTGAAGTAAGGAATTACTTATCTCATGAACAACCAGACTTTCACAGCAATACACCACTTTGTGGACACAATTAAATGTACACTTTAATCATTGTAACCCTGGTGGTTCAATACAAAATCTAAAATGTAGCATGTCCAAGAATAAAATAAAATACAGAAAAATTATAACATTCATCTAGTTTATGCACCAGCTGGGGGGAGGGGATGAGTGCAGGGTGAGGGGAAGCCTGCTAGTAGTGGCCAAGCTGGGCCAAGGTAAGCTGCCTAGGGTGGGTTACATAATGCAAGTGAAGGCTGTACTACTAGGTGGGCTAGATGTAAACAACACTTGACATGGTGTGTGAAAACATGAATAAAAGCTATTCATTCCAATCAATTTCTTTTGAAAGTTCAGATTTTAAAAGATTAAATCCTTATGCATATATGCTGGGAAAATTAAATCAACAGTGCCAAAGTTGGACAACATTTAAGGTATTGTTTTTTATTTATGCTAATAACTTGAAAAATTTGCAAAATTCAGATCTAATTTTGGGTAAACAATTGAATTTTGATTAAATAAAGTTATATTCCTGAAAAAAGGTCTCTAGGTTCAGCAATTCTCATGTGAGTAAATATATTTCCTGATTTTTAAAAAGAATTGCATTATGTTTTGGCCCATAACTTCAAAATAATACTCAATACTGACCTAATTTTTGGTATGTTCATAGAAAATGTATAAAAGAATGTGAATACTAAATACGATCAAAAACAGATCAGTGGTTTTGATATTAGGCAGCCTTGAAGTGTAACAATGGCTTTTTTTTATGGAAAACAGAGTTTTTTTCCTTAATATCTCGAAGGAACAAAGTCCTAATGACCCAATTTTCGGTATGGTAGGAGATTTTGGGGGCATCTAAAATTATGTCAACAGCCTGGGGAGCATAGAGATGTGCACTGAATGACCTACAGTCATTAAAAGTGGACTGCTTGACAATGTAAGGGAATACAACAAGAGCCTCCAAAAAAATTCAATAACTAGCCTAATTTTGCAGCTTTTATTTTCAAATTTCAGATTTTAACAGATTAAATCCTTATGTATACATGGTGTGAAAATTAAATCCACAGTACTTACAGGAAAAAAACGTGCCATGGCCAAAGTTGGGCAAAATTTAAGGTACCAATTTTATATTTTTGCCAAAATTTAAAAAAATTTAACAGATTTTGATCTTATTTTTGGTATACAATTAAATTTTGATTAATTAAAGTTGTATTACTGGAAAAAAGTCCCTACCTTTAACACTTTGGGTCTTAAGTGACAAAATATCTTCCTGATTTTTTTACAAAGTGCATTATGTTTGGGCCAATAACTTTTTTAAATTATATAATACTGACTTAAAATCTGGCATGTACATAGGAACTATATAGAGGAATATTTATGGTAAATATGAAGAAAACCAGATGAGTGGTTTTGATAGTAGGCAGTCCTGAAGTGTGAAAATAGATTTCTAATAAAAAATTGAGGTTTTTCCTTAATATCTCAAAGGAACGAAGTCCTATTGACCCAATTTTTGGCATGGTAGGAGATTATGGGGACATCTAACTGTATGCCGAAATTCAGATTCGTAGGTCCAACGGTGTCAAAACGTGCCTGTCTTACGGACTTACATCCAGACGGACAGACAGACAGACGGACGGACGGACAGACAGACGGACAATGGACCATGACTTTAGCTCAGATGACTTATAGTCAGCTGAGCTAACCAGTCCTGAGATATAAGCCTGAATGTCTGCAGTGTATACATAAATGTAGGTGGCGCCACCTGCCACAAAATCCAGAAAGTTATCCAAGATGTATAAACCTGCAAAATTTTAAGCAGATATGTCAAACCACTGCCGAGATATGATTGATTTTATGCCACGGCAAACAAACAGATGATGCTGTGCCAAAATGATTGCAGCTGGCACCACCAGTTTAGTGTATGATAAAGAGCCATGTGAGATCTATAAACATGCAAAATATTTGCCAAATCGGTCAAATGGTTCCTGAGATATGAGCTTGGATGTCTGCAGCCTAAATTTGAATGTAGGTGGCGCCACCTGTCATAAAACAAGAAAGCTGTCAAGGATGTATAAACCTGCAAACTTTCAGGTGGACAAGTCAAACCAGTGCGGAGATATGAATGATTTATCCCAAGGCAGATGAACAGATGGACGCTGTGCAAGAATGGTTGCAGTTGGCGCACCAGTTTTGCGTATGATAAACAGTTATGGGAGATCTATACACATGCAAAATTTTGGCCCAACTGGTCAAATGGTTCCCGAGATATGAGCTTGGATGTCTGCAGCTTAACTGTGAATGTAGATGGCGCCACCTGTCATACAATCAAGAAAGCTGTCCAAGATGTATAAACATGCAAAATTTCAGGTTGATAAGTCCAACCAATGCAGAGATATGAGTGTTTTTATCCCAAGGCAGATGAACAGACGGACGCTGTGCAAAAATGGTGGCAGGTGGCGCCACCAATTTTGTGTATGATTAAGAGATATGCCCAAAATTTTTGCCCAAACGGTCAAATGGTTCCTGAGATATGAGCTTGGATGTCTGCAGCATAAATCTGAATGTAGGTGGCGCCACCTGTCATAAAATCAAGAAAGCTGTCCAGGATGTATACACATGCAAAATTTCAGGTGGATAAGTCCAACCAACGCAGAGATATGAGTGTTTTTATCCAAAGGAAGATGAACAGATGGAAGCTGTGCAAAAATGGTTGCAGGTGGTGCCACCATTTTTAGTAAATGTTATAAAGCTTTCCAAGGGCTACATTTGTGCAAAATCTTTAGCCTTATCTGTCAAATGGTTCCCGAGATATGTGGGTTTATGTGTGGAAACAGACGCACAAATGGATGCTGGGCAGAGAGGAAAGGTCAGAGGTCAACCAAAAATGAGGGCGCAGGAGTTCACATTTGACCGATCATAATTCCTAATTTAAAAAAAATTCTGCCCAGTGGTTATGGAGGAGTTCTCCGGAAACCTATGCGGCGATGGTGGCAGCGTCGGCGTCCGACTGAAAACATAGTATCCGCAAAACTCTGTTTTATATACAACAGTCTTATATAAAACAAAGAGATATATACATATGCCCAATGTCAGACTGATATGTCAAACCCCTCTTGTGAAATAAGCAGGGACATACACTGTGCAAAAATTATTGTAGGTGGCCCAACCAATTCTGTACACTATAAAGCTACCCGATATGTATAAACATACCCAATTTCAGGCTGATTTATCAAATTCCTCTGTAGAAATAAGCAGGCGCATACACTGCAAAAGTCAATGTAGGTGGCACCACCTGTCTTGTAAATGAATATACCATCAAAGACGCATAGACAGGTATCAGTCCAATACATCAAACTTCCCCAGAGTTTGATGCACTGGGCTGACAAGGCTTAGGTGAGTAAGGCAGTTGCCCCGAGTGACCTGTGACAAATTGCTGCCTCAAGCTACTGCACTGAGTGAACTCTTGACCTGCACCTGGCTAGACTTAGTGAACTTTTGACCTGTACCTTGCAGCACTGAGTGAAATTTTGACCTGTTGCATAATCTGACACAGTTGGCAGTCTGCCAAAGCTATAAATAGATTCAGGCTGAACTTTGGTGCCAAATATGATGCAGTGAGCAGTCTGCCAAAGCTATAAATAGAATGCAGCTACTGCACTGAGTTAACTCTCGATCTATACCTGGCTGCACTTCTTCCAATCCTAGCACTGTGTCAAAACTATTTAAAGAGCTGATATCATCTTGGCTAATGGCCAAAATCAAGGCACTGGCAATCTGCCAATGGTAAACCAAGTGCTGCCATCTGTACATAAAAGTGGTCCCTACTTGAAATAACTTTGAAATTTATTTTCACAATACAAAATACTTTTCAGCTGACTTTTTATAAAAAAGAAATCAGGAATATATGTAAAATTATTTTGGATGCATACTATATGCGAATTTAAAATACAGATAAATATCATTGATGGCAAATTCTTGAATTAAGTTGAGTAGGGATACCAATAATTCATAATCCACGTACAGTTGTCTTTATATAGCCACAGAGAGCTGAATATCCATGATTGTAACATTGCCTGGTATGATAAATAACTTAAATCATAAATCTAAATTTTTAAAAAGCTTTTAAAAAAACTTTCTTGTCAATATTAATCAAATATAACCTGAAATCTAAATGTCTAGTGGCATGATGTTATAGATGCTGATAAACTGGTGCCAGGCTAGATGTAACAGCATCACACAGCTAACATATATGGTAAAATGACTCAATTCAATCTCCATAATTCAGCCAAAAATCAGTCATGTGGAACCATTAATGACAATTATTATAAGAATTATTGTAGGGATTATTCTTGTAAAATATTTAACAAACTGGCTTCAGTGGCATCAGTCAAAAAAAGGTTCCGCAAGTTTATAACTCATATAGGAAGATACAGCAAACTGGCTAATTCAGCTTCCCGTAACTCAGCCAAAAAGCACTGAACCAAAACCATTTGAACAAACTTGAATTATCAACATCTGAGGATAATTAATGTGTGAGATTTAAGAATTTGGCCCAGTGTTTCCTTAGAAGAAGATCTTTGTAGCCACAGATTAAAATGGGCTGTTATGGCATATGACTAAATTCAGCTTCCGATAACTTAGCCAAAAGTCACTGAAAAGAGACCATTTGAACAAACTTCAGAAAGCACTACCCTAGGATCATTTCTGTGCGATATTAAACATTTTGGCCATATTGTTTCAGAGAAGAAGTTTTTTGTAGCCCTAAGTGTGATACAGGCACTGATGACCTCGTACAAAAAAGGCCGATGCTGGTGGCGCCACCAATACCTGAATTTCAGATATCACCTATGTGACCAACATTGGCATAAAATTTATTGATGATAGTTCCAGCCGTTTCTGAGATTTAAATTCTAATATGCTTTTTTGCACAGTTAACAAAGTTCTACCTCCTGTAACTCGGCCAAAAATCTCCAAACTGGAACCATTCGAACAAACTTGAGAAAGGCTGTTCCAGGGATCATTTCTGTGAAAAATTGGATAATTTGGCTGGACAGTTTCGGAGAAGTTCTAAGATTTTTAAAGCTTTTTAAGCTTTTTCCCTATAAAATCTAAGAAAATGCAGTTAGAAAAAAATAAACAAAATCTGATATAGTTTTTTGGATGACTGATTATTTGCAAAAAATTTGGTGATGCTAGCTCCTGCCGTTTTTGAGATAGCTATGGTTAACGTACAGACGACGCACGACGCACAACGTACGACGACGCACCATCACATAAGCTCACAGGTTCACTAAAAAGTGGCAGACAACTAATAAGAAGCAGGCAGTATTCTCAGAAACTAAATCATTAAGACATGAATCAATATAGTCAAACAGCCTAAAAGTACTGTGAGCAAAAAAAGAATGTACAGTAATAACACAAATGCATTTATATTAAATACAGTGACATTTTATATCAGAGAAGATATTGTCATTTTGACAAGTGCAATAGGGATCAAATAATAAATATATGATAGAAAAACACACAATATAATACCAATTAACAGTACCTTAATTTCATGAACCAAAGAATGATGGAGAAAAGGGGACAATTTGATAATTTTTTCTAAAAAGCTTTTCAGCAAAGAAAATGCATTTTAAATATATCTAAATTATAACAAAATGTACTCAAATGGGATATGTCCAAACTATAAAATATTTCACTTATAACTGTGAATATAGAGCAGAAAGCAGCTTTACATAAAAGTTAATACACTGTGTATGTGTTAAAACACATAACTGTCCTGTCCCAATATGCTTTACTCTTATTCACTCTGATGTGTTTGATGTGTATATTTTGCCTCTTCACTCAAATTTTTACACCTACTTTACACAAAAATACACATAACTTCAAAATCATATAAATTAAAGGTGCCTATTCACCTATTTTTTTAAAAGAGATGTTAATGGTATGCTTCTTTTGTTTGCTTAATGTACATTATGCAATCTGAGCTTGACATCTGGCTTGGTATTTAACCTGACGTATGTCTTCTGCCATCTGGGTTTTAGTCCATACCGCAGGAGTTGGCAGGTTGAGCTGAGGGTAAGGTCTAAAACCTTGATGTCGGAAGTCAGATGCCAAGCCAGACGTCAGTCTCAGATGCCTTACTTAAATAAACCAGCAAACAGAGGAATATGAACACATTTGTGTTTTTTTTCAATGTAATACCGCATAAAAAATATGTAAAGTTACTTTGTTTTCTACATTTTTTATTTTCTCTAAATTTAACAGTAAAATTACAACATATTAAAAAATATTCTTTGGCAAAATTAATTATAAAGAGATATCCATGGCCTGTAACAAACAATTCAAGTCATAGATAATCATTTTTGTTTTATTATTTTTCATAATTTGAATATATTAAATTAATATCAATCATGTGGAAATTAGAAATCTTGCGTAACCCATAAACGGGTTACGCAAAATCAAAACCGCATAACCCACTGGTTTTGCATAACCCATTTCAGAAAATGTTTAAAAAGTACATATAATGAAACCTTCATTTGTATATCCTAATTAGCCTTCACCAGTAAAAGGGACATTTGCAGAAGGTAATTGAAGTTGTTTTATGTTAACAATAAAGTCTATAAACATCAACAAATCAGCTGGCAAGTCTGGTAAATTAAAAAGAAACTTAGGCCTAAATACACTACTAAGAATTTCAGATTATTTTATCATAAAGTTGATGATAATTCAGTTATTCCTTTACTGATCATAATGTTAAGTTGTTAAAGGAAAATAAATCAAATATAGAACACCCCAGGTTGAAGTACTGTTTTAACAAAGGGCAAACATAACGATAAAAGAAATACCTTGTCAAAATTATTTAGAGAATGTAGGAATAAAAACTGAATATGACTGTGTTGGACGATATTTAGGCACCCTGACAATAAAATTACACTGTAAACATTTTCCTTTCCCTTTTCATCCTTCAAAAATTCTCTCATTAAAAAATAAATCTTTATACATATACACATGGCCTCCACTTGGAAAAACCCTTGTTTCACACTGACAGATGTGAATCATGATGTAAAATTGACTTATCTAAAAAGTGTTTAACCTTTTTTTAGTGTTGCACAATTTTTGTTAAATGTTAATTTATTTAAATATTTCAAGCATAAATCTTCAAGGCTCTTTCATCCTCTGCTGAAACCTTCAAAATTCATGACTTTTCTTGAGAAATGTGAGATGTGACACCGATCACGGTACATCTGCATCAAGAACCAATGTTCAGATATACCCGAGAAAACGGTGTGTGGTCGTATGCAATATTATGCATGAGCCGGTTCGTCAGTTGAGAATCTAGTTCTGGGCAACAACTTTTTATTAAGAGTGATTTATAATTAATAGAGAGCGGATAAATTTCAAAATGGTTCCACTGGAGAAATAAGCGGCTCCTTTCAAGTTATGAATGTGGCCTCCTTCGTGAATGTCTGACAGCCGTATTCCATCTGAGAAATGAATTAAGATCGTTCAAAATTGCCCTAAGCCCAGAAAATTTGCATTTTCCATAAGGCCTCATTAATGGCCCACTTGTATGCACGGTTGCTAGTCGGCAATATTCAGAAGAGAGTGCCATCTCGGGCTATGCAAATGAGTTTAAATGAACCAATGACATGGCGTTTCGTCACTGCATGTAACCGTGGTTGCCTATTTGGTATATTATGTCTAGGTGGTTATTGTGTTCTTGTTTCTTGTTCATATGTCTGCAGCGTGCATCTGTGTCTCCATCTGGTGGAGATCCTGAAATGAGAATTCCAGTTCCGGTTTAATGTTTGACTTATATCCTGAAGTATGATAACAGAGAAAAAGGCAGGATCTTTGTATTGTACCATTAACAACCATGAATTGTACCAATTTATGGTACTTCATTTTCCAGCAGTATCAAATAATAGGAAAAATGGAACATTTTACAATTTTATTTTTTTTCCAAGTATCCTTAAAGTAAAGAACATATTCAGGCATGTGGAAATTGCGCGAACGATCATTCAGGCTATGCGGAGGTTACACAAATGGAAACTAGTGCGAACGAATTACTGTTCGCATAATTTTTCTCTTTTAGAATTAGGTGTTGTTCAATCTCTTACAAAAAGTGAAGCAAAGAAACTTTCCAGGGATGATCAGTCGCTGAGAAATATTTTAAGTTGGCGATCAGGCAGGTTTTCCTCCTTGGGCTAACATGAGCGGCTGGCCATTCATTTGCCCTCAAAATTGCTAAATGTCACCGTTGAACCATGATGTAGTACACACGCATTAAGTTGGGGAAATAAAGTGATCATATCATTGGTATATTTGTTTGAAATAAGAAATGTACATCAGCAATCCGCCGGTGTCAAATTTGACATTGCAGTGATGAATATGATTTCATCATTTACCGCTGTTGTATTAAAAAAAACCCATCTCCAAAAATGAATTATCACCACGTGTTACCGCCAAATTTGCAATGAACTTTTCATTAAATGACCGGCCAACGTTCATTAAATCGTTTGTTTTCACTCCTGTCAGTACCTGAGAGCTGGTTCAGGTGACAGAACAAATACGGGTACATATGTACCCAAATAGGCAACCACGGTTACAGGCAGTGACGAAACGCCATGTCATTGGTTCATTTAAACTCATTTGCATAGCCCGAGATGGCACTCTCTTCTGAATAGTGCCGACTAGCAACCGTGCATACAAGCGGGCCATTAATGAGGCCTTATGGAAAATGCAAATGAACGATCTTAATTCATTTCTCAGACGGAATACGGCTGTCAGACATTCACGAAGGAGGCCACATTCATAACTTGAAAGGAGCCACTTATTTCTCCAGTGGAACCATTTTGAAATTTATCCACTTTCTATTAATTATAAATCACTCTAAATCACTCTCAGCTGACGAACCGGCTCATGCATAATATTGCATACCACCACACACCGTTTTCTCGGGTATATCTGAACAATAGTTTTTTCATTGACTCACTTCCAAGAATGTAGGCCCAATTCTGAACTCACTCCGATTTTATACAATTTTTTGTCCGGTACAAGATTGACATTCTCCAGTTAACTTGAAGCATTTTATCTGGGGGTATCTGTGGAACTAGCGTCATATCGACCCTCTTTCATTACTACCAGATTACTGGCCTGCCAGAGTGTCTTTACATCTAGGTCTGAGGAATGTATTATAAGGCCCCATGAGGATGCAAATATTTTCGTCATTTTTGACAATGCCTCATGGCCTACAGGTACACTGTCAATTAACATAAACCAGACCAATCGTTAACATTTTTTTTTGTACTTTCGGAGCCACTATAGAACGCGGGCTTCGCTTCTATTGAGGAAAATATAAATAAAACTGTCTCCTCTCATTCCCTATTTTAACTCCTACTTTTCCCTGTAGATGTCCCTACACTCAACTCTTCTAACATAAACAAGTACTAAGCATCAGAAATTGCCTGAATCGGGAATCGAACCAACGATCTCTAGACTAAGAGCCCTACACGCAACTAAGTGAGCCGTAAAGACGAGATACCAGCAGGAGAGAGTTTTGTTCATTTATATCTGTGATTGAAGCGCCATCTATCGCAAAAATTAGAAACCATTTACTATTTGAACAGGAAAATTAAGCTTTAGGTGGGGGCTCGGCCCCCACACCCCCGTTCGGACGGGGAACCCAGGTTCCCCAGACCCCTCCTCCTCTAATATAATAAACTCCAGTAATGAGCAAAATTAAATACGGGAAATTCTCAGGAAAATAATATGTATAGGCCTTTTTCAGGAAACAATTTATTATGCAACACCCGTTGTGCATTAGGTACTGGCGGTAGGCTGAAGCCCAGTTTCTATAGTTCTGCCGTACTTTCTAATAACACCAAACATGAGCGAAAATTGTTCCTTTCTAACTCAGCACATGGGTAAACCCCTTGGCATGTTTGTTGAATTTATGACCACATGAACACAATCATGGCTTGCACGGGTTACAGGACGCAGGCTATGCAGGAAAGGACTCATTGCCAAAGAGACAGGGTTTCAGTTTGGATTGTGAGTTCACATGTATTCTCTTGTCTTTAAATAATCATCCATAGCATAATGTTAGGATTATAGGTGATTTTACCACGATATGAATGCAACATGATGGAAACCACTCAATATTGCCTGTATAACAAATTCACAACTCAAGTAGGCTTACCAGCCCAATTACCATTGCCTACAGAGTTGGGTTGTCACGGCTACTGTGGAACTGGATACCTACGCCGCATAAATTGCAGTTAAAGTAATATACATTGATAATACTCATAGATCTATGTTCTGAATATTTATGATCCCTCTTTTTGCTGGAAACAGTGAGGCATCCGAGACTGACGTCCGACATCTGACTTCTGGTTTTTAGTTAGTACCTAAGCTCGGACACAGATTTCGACACATGAGCGATAATGAAGGATACAATCTTTTAACAGCCACAATACGCACCTGAATCCCTAATGGAAACCCTTTCTTCACTCCCTTTATAATGCTTGATGTCAGCATGTTGTGGGTCAGAAGTTTCATCTTGATGTTCTCTTTAAATACGAACAGCAACGAAACCGACACCTCTAGCAAAATAATGTGATCGGCCACTTGCTTACTAAGTCTCTGTTACTCTCTCTCTGTCAATATTTATCCTGTTTTACACATATATACATATTTTTTCAGAATTTTTTTAATGAAACGCCAATAAATTAACATTTTATTTAATGTATCCCATAATATCAATTGATTAATATTTGTTTAATTTTTCGTTTAAATAGGGTAACAGAGACGTCAACAAGAGATACCTTAAATATCGCCCAAATAAACTTCTGCCATGTGACTCGTTAGATGACAGGGAGACTGGCACAGCTGGGGAAGTCAGATTTGTGAGACCCACGTTGCCTTTTCACATCAGCTTGTCAACAAAAATCATTTGTGGACGATTTATAGTAACACTTAAGGTACATACAAAATCCATATTTAAGCTCATTATTACTAATAAACATCAATTTGACTTTTTTTACTCAAAAAAGTGTTAAAGGCAAAAATTAAGTCTTAATTTAATTTAACTTAATTAAGATTTAAAATAAAATTAAATAATTAATTTTATATTAATTTAAGACTTAATTTGAGTCTTTAAAACTTTTTTTTTAATTAAAGAGCCCCCCCACAAGTGTGTTGCACTTGCCACACAAATATAACCTAGTGTTTTGCACTCACCACACAGGAAAGGTCAATGGGGACATCATATCTACCTGACCTAATTGTATGAAAGTTGTAAACCAGCTGCGTAATGCCTAGACCCAGTAGTGGCTCTGTTGTTAACACAGAGCCACAGGTCCCTGCCTTGCTGTAGTCTTGCAGCGCTGGCATATATTGTAAACACTGATCAAGCGCTGCAGACTCTGGCAGTGAGAGTCTATACTATCCAAGGTTGTACGGATCCGTGCAACCCCTAAGACACGTATATGCCTTGTGTAATGTGAGGACACCAGTCAAACCCCACATATTATTATTGTTACAGATGCTTGGACTCCGTTGGTACCAAAACTTTTGCTGAATGATCAGTATGTAATAAAGTTTGGGCACTTACTCTCAATGAAGTCAGATATTACTTCGTCTCCGTCGGGCCGCTGGAGCCTCCAAGTTGGAACAGCCAATAGGAAATTAACATCATTGACAACACACTATGTATGATGGGAAGGAGGCTAATGAAAATATGGTCTATCCTAGTGCACAGCACTGGCATTCCTGGGAAAAGCCCCCCTGAATTCATCTTTTGCATAGATTGCCCACCTAATTTGCATGGGATTTCTTTTCCGGTGGTGTCCAGTTGGCATGCAACAACTGAACCCCGGCAGTTCAAAGGATAAAAAACATTTACAGGCAGACATAAAGGTGATATATAGATTTAATTTGATACATAATAAGTTTATTTCCATATATAAATACTAGATTGTTTCTCTATCGCACAACAAGCAGTGGTAATTCATGTTACAGGTTCTTCCATGTACCGCAGGGTGAACTCTCACCGCCAGACGGTCCGATCGCTCTTTACACAGCGCTTTAACTATAGGCCTACTTCCTATATGGTAAGCGCTGTTTGTTATGACTAGGGCTGTATCAATATATCGATATATCGATACAAATCGATACACGACGTTGATACGATAACCGAAATGCGTTGCATGCTGTATCGGTCGTATCGATGTAAAACATTGATTGCTAAGGAATAGGGATATGAATCTAAGTTTAAATATAACCTTGACGATTTATAAAGCTAAATGCACTGTATATTTGTTGCTTTGGCTTAAAAGACTTGATAAGAAATGTTTATATGCACGCACGTCAGTACTTCCATGACAAGCAGGTACATGTAAGCGATAATAGGAAAATGATACTGACTTTCCTCTTTATTAATGAAATCGATATTCACATCACATATTGCTACTAGGAACAAGGTACATTCACGTCTATATCCTATATATATATATATATATATATATATTTATATATGTGTGAGTGTGTATCAAACTTATTCGCTTTATGATATAGTGAAACCCCGGGCTGCAGGCGGACACCCTTCTGGGGCAGACACTCCGCCTAACGGACACTTTTTGGGCCGACGGAGCATTTTTACAACTTTAAGAACCCCATTAAGGCCCGGCCACACCTAACACTGCGCTGCCCTGCAAAGCGCTTCAAATAAACGGCTGAGCATTTTTGCGGCGCTGCACAGCGGAGAAAGTTGAACTTTTTTCATCTTTTTTTTTTTGCCGGGCTGCACTGCACGGCGCAGCGCAGCGTTCGGTGTGGCCAGGCCTTTAGGGCTGATCCTGTTATTCAGGACAATGGACACTTTTTTGTCCGCCCGTTGGCAATAATCACCCCGGTTAATGGACACCCAAGCGGCCGCCCTGATCGAAGTCAGTAGAAATACTTTGAAATTGCTAATATGGACTGCTTATGGTACACCTTATATCACTTAAATGTAGGGTTGGGACGATATGAGTTTTTCATATCATGATAAAAATATAAAACTTATCGCGATATATCGTGATATCGTGATATCAGTATTTTTATTTCTTTTTGTAGTAAACATAAAATATAAAAAGTAAACAAGCTCTGAATAATCTTTATTATATGAAAGATCCAGCTCTCATAAAACATACAAAATAAGCTTATCCAATAAAAATGAAAAATAAGGTAACCGTATCACAAGTAAAAAAATCATTCTTGCTTGTTGGATTACCTTGGTGCATCTTACATCATACATCATAGTGATCACTGATCATACAGCAATCCTCAAGATTCAGTGAGGACTCATGAATTACCACTAATCACTTTGTCAGAACCTTATATCATAGCCTCAATCATTAAAGATTAAGTGATGATAAATTTTTAGCCAGAAAAATCATCATATTAGCATTATGTTGTAATAGTCTGTTTCTTGCTGGAGTGATAATCTGTCCACAACCACTGAACAGACGCTCGGAAGGCACACTTGTAGCTGGGATGCACAAGTATTTTCTAGCAAGTGCAGCGAGAAGTGGATATGTATCTGTATTTTGTTTCCACCAAAGAAGTGGATCTTCATCCGTGTCTATTGTATTGCTTTCCAAATATCTGGCCATCTGGACTTCTGCTGATGATACGACTGCTGATTCATCTTGACTGTTAGTCTTATATTTCAGAGACATTGATCGAAGAACTGCAGATAGGCCACTTTGTTGTTTTGATTTCTTAGCTGGGGAGGCCTCTGTTTGTTCCGCAGACTCTGGAATCTCAGGCCCCTGACTTTTTGATCCTGAAATAGCTGCAGCTTCTTCAAGAACAGCATTCTTTGTATCCAGCAACTCACTTTCTTTGGATTCTGAATCACTTACAACAGATTTCTTAAACAAGTGGAAAGGCTTATCCTTAAAGCGAGGGTCCAAGAAACATGCTTTGTATATTATACTCTTTGGTTCAGGCAAGTCATATCTAGCCTGCAAATCTTTAAGAATGACTGCTTTGACTCTTTTCAACAGAGGTCCATCTGTTGTTTTCTCTTCAAGTAGTTCATAGATATGTTGCAGGACTGGAACAACTGTAGACACAGATACATAGGAATCCCCACTTAGCATATCAGTGAAGTTCACCAATGGAGATAAAACAGACTGAATATTCTCAGGTGTTTTGTAATCCTTGTCACTTGGATTAAGGTGCCACAACTGGCGGTTCTCAAGGAAGACTGCACATATGGCCTGTTGCTGTTCCAAAAATCTATCAATCATTTGGCTCTTTGACCCCCATCTTGTGCTGACATCATGAATTAATCTATGTTGGGGAAGTTCAAGCTGAACTTGCTTCTCACGAAGGCCCCTTTGACGCTTCCAGCTTCTGGCAAAAGCTTCAACAGCTTTTCTGCAGATTCTTACTGCACGTTCAACAACTTGATCATTAGTCCCTTTTGTAATTGCTAGGTCAAGGTTATGACCAAAGCAACTGAGCCTGGGAAGCTCCATGTCATGAAATGCTTTCACATTGTTTGATGCACTGTCAGTAGTTGCTGCTACTATCTTATTAGTTTTCAAGTCCCAATCACTTAAAATGCTTGCCAAGGCAGTCACAATATTCTCAGCTGTATGGTCTTTCATCATGGGAAACGCACCAAGACACACATTATGCAATGTCCAATTGCTGTCCACAAAATGAATAGCGAGACCCATATATGCTTCCATTGCTTGGGAAGTCCACATGTCAGTTGTAATGGCGAAATGATCAGCAAGAGCCAAGGTTTCTTTTACTTTGCCAACCACTCTGTCATGAATTTTGGGCACAACATGATCCGAAAAGTACTTTCTGGAAGGCAATTTATACCTTGGCTCAAATTGTTTCAACATTTCTCTAAAGCCGTGCTGTTCTACAGTATGTAAAGGTCGCATGTCTTTGCATATGTATTGCGCTACGGCTTCGTTAAGCTGTGTCGCCCTTTTGGAATCGTGTGGAAATGGCACATATTTCTCAAAAGCCCTGCTTATTTCTGAAATGCTCTTAGTTTTTGATGAACCAGAAGTGGCATGTTTTGCTATTGTTATTTCCGCGTGTAAATTGGGATGTTTTTCCCTCAAATGTGCAAACATGTTTGACGTGTTTCCGCCTTTACTGGGCACGCGTTTCATACACTTTCTGCAGGTTGGGTTGTCAGTGTCCTCGTTATCCTTCACAAGTCCGAAATAATTCCATACGATTGACTTACTGTTTGTTTTCTTAATGAGCTGAATATTATCTTGCGCCACACTGGTTGATGGCGTTGCCGGGGCGGGAGTTTGAACCGCGGGAACTCCTGTACCCGCCGACAGTTGAGGCGTGCACGGACTTTCCGCCATGTTTTCTTTTAAACTTAAAGTCGGAGGAACACAGAAAATTTTCGGAGAGCGTTATTAATTTGTAAAATATCATTATTTTTAAAACACTTGTACCTAAATATTTTTATATGATACTGACTTGTTATTTGTCGATGTCTTCTCATACAATAAATTAATAAAATTGGGACATGAAATATTACAGTGAATTAGAATAAACTATGATATGAGAGGTCTGTTCCATCCATGAAGTTTGCTTTGATATATGTGGCTAAACATGCAACCCATTTGTTATAATGGGCCCGGTCGCCCCGGAGACAATTTAACGGTGGTTTTATTGTGACTTAATATCGTCTCATGCATGTCAAAAGGATAAATATTAAGTTAACACGTTAATCATTTTATAATGTTGATTTCTCCGAGAATTCCCCGACGATTAGCATATAATATGTAAATCAGCCTTTCTGAGGGACATTTGATTCGTCCAAGCGTTTGCAACTTCCGTACATTCCCGACTAATCCCGACCTCATTATACAGGCGGTTCCACATATACAGGAACTTAGAAACCTACGGTTTATATATATAAATATCATTCTGATAAATAAGCTGTACTTTGAACAACAACTGATGAACATACGGATGTCATTATACCCTAAAATAATTTTCCAATGGATGATTTTTCACCAAAACCGTTCACCAAAATACATACCGTGATATCACGATAATAGGGAAGATGACGGTACGGTTACCGCGGCTGTCATATATCGTGATAATACCGTATACCGGTAACCGTCCCAACCCTACTTAAATGTTCTCATGATTTTGGCATACTGCCATGACTATAAGACTGGAGCTAGTTTTACTCAAGTTGCCTTATTTTTCAGCTGGAACATTAATTTATGTATCCATTTTATCAATAGCAGTCCCCCCCCCCCCCAAAAAAATGACGGAATTAACAAAGTTTGTATTGTTCCGAGCTTCATATTTATTTTGAATTCGGACCACATTGTTTTATCATAGGCCCAGAAGCGAGGATAACGACGTATCTGTTACACACCCTGACGATAACAGTCACGAGTCATGACCTATCGCCTGGGGTGAGGCCTCAGGGATATCAACCAATCCCCGATCCTGTAACATTTGCATCATGGAAATCAGTCCCAACTACCAATTATAAGGCATATATGATATCATGCATTGATTTATCATATTTACTGACCCTCCCAAAATATTCTCACAAAACTTGAACGAGATGTCAGAAATTAAATTATGTCATAAGCGATTCTTTAATTATAAAGGAAAGACTGAGTAATTGAGAAATTTTACAGACCCAGTCCAGAAATGTATATGTCGAGGCGAGTAAGTCCTGCTGATGTCAATCAATGTAAGAATATAAATTTTAAAAATAGGTAATGGCGATAATGTTCCAGTTAATATAAAAAGCCTAATTCAAAAATAAATAAAAATAAATAAAAAATAGATCACAACAACCGGTAGCATTAAATTTTATTCACATGTAACACATATTTAAGATTAAATATTAAAGGAAAAATACCGTTTTTTTTATGGTTGATAAAGTCCCATACTTGGGTCTCCGAGAGCAGCAGCCGGACCTCCTATGCCCGACCCCCTCTGGGGCGGACACCCCGCTTTAACGGACAAATTGTCCAGTCCCGTGACTGTCCGCCCCAGAGAGGTGTCACTGTATATCATTTTATCTCTTTTTTTTATTTAGGCAGCCAGTCATAGGTTACTTGAAACTCCAACGTTTCACATCAGACATAAAATAAATGGTTAAATCCTGGGGACAAATTCTGTTCACACAGCAGATTGACTAACTCAAAAAAAAGCCATAAGAATTATCACAAATAGCAAATACAATGCCCACACTGAACCAGTCTTTAAATCATTAAAAATCCTTAAAATTAATGACATCTTAAAATCAACTGGTCTGGTTATGTATTTAATATCAAGCTTAAGCTGTTCAACTTGGGTGCATATCATATGGAAAATGTGCTATATTAAAGTGATATATATGATATATGTATATATATATAAACAAGAAACAGAGCTTTTATTAAGAAATGATATACAAAGAGAAATGAAGCGTATCGTCAATACGTATCGGTATCGAATTAACTGTATCGCAATACGTATTGTACCGGATGAGGCGGACCGATACCCAGCCCTAGTTATGAACTCGTATTCTGAATTGCTACACCAGAGGGGACCACTGTATTTTTGTCCAATCAGATAAAACCTTGTGCTGGAAGACACGGCCAAGCGAGGAATACACAGAGCCAATCATGTTCATTTCGTTTTGAGTGACAGCTCATCGCCCCGGTAACCGTATGAACAGGCCACAGAGAGAATTGCCGTAGACGTGGTTTACTAAGGGCCTTGGGCACATAGGATGCCCAGTCGGTGAGCTGTAATTCAAACAAAACGTAACAACAAAGGCTGCGTGCACACCTCGCTGGCTGGTTTCAGTTCTGCAGACGCCAGACACATGGCTACGCTAAAACAGTCATACTCTCAGAATTGAAACGGTTGATGATGCGAGAATGCAGAGGGAGCAATTAAAATTCGAACGTAAACTTGTCTTCAAACTGTGCCTGAAGCGCAGCTATAGGCGAAGCCAGGATGCCTGTCGCGTGTTAGTTTATTGGCATCTTGTTGGCTGCTTGGCACATCATACGCATGTTTTGTTCAGCGGACAACGAACCGCCATCTGGTGTCTAAATATATCATAAACAGTCAAAGCTGGCAGCGTGAAAATCAGTTGCTTCTTTAGAAGCGTAAGATTTCCGCTGCCTCGGGAGCGTAACGGTCGAACTCCATATCACAGATTAATGGAGTCCGTACGTGGCGGACAAGTCCCTGCCTTCATTTATCTAGCGGACAGGAGCACATGCAGTTGACAATGATGTACCCACTTTGAGTACATTGAGCCTGTGGTTAAGCCCCGGGTGATTGGCTGATGATTGTTTCAGGCACTGCACATGTTACATCATCACTGCCAACTTACTGGCCCTCCCAGCTGAAATGTGATACATGCGCCTGGCCAGCTGAAACAATCCAGTGTGTTACCTTGGTAACAACAATGCCTGAAGGCAGTGGTGGTGGGTGTCCAGTGGTCTAGTTACAGGACACTGGCACCATGCACCAGTGATGATGTAACACATGTATGCACACTGCTGCTTGAAACAATTGCACAGGGACACTGGGATAGGCACCAAACATCAGGTGCAGCCTTCTCCCATCTGCTAGATAAATGAAGGCTGGGACCTGTGGCTCTGTGTTTACAACAGAGCCACAACTGGGTCTGAAATGTCTGCTTTGTCCTACATGGCTTGTTTTTGTTTTCCCTAGCACATACTAACCCAGTTTGAAAATGATGATATAGCCATTCAAAATGGCAAACTTTATGGTAAATGTTGATAATCCTGTCTTACACCCAGTTCTACTTTTAGCATACAAGTATCAGAGTCACCACAAATATGTCATATACATGGTTTTCTGGTGGAGTTAAATAAAATAGACACCTTTGACAGTTATGTTTAAATCTTACTACAAGTTGAATAAAATTATAACTCAATGATTTTTTGTCATTAATTTATCTGTACATTTAATCTATCATATTATACAAATGACAAGTAAAATCATTCCAAACATGATTGGTATACATGTACATATATCTCTATTGAAATATTGCAGCATGTACATAATTCAGTTCACAATTTGCAGGGTAATTTACTTCATTCTAGTGGTTTTTTCAGTTGCCTTTTTTACAATCTATAACGCAAATTATAAACTAAAGTATTGTTCTGATATATACAGGAGATGTATACTTTGAGAAAAATAAAGGTTATATAATGAAAGGTGGTGTTATTTGAGAGTCATTGTCTCCCAAGTTGAAATTACCGGCTCATATTTTGATTTTCGCCCATAATGTTATGCATGACGTTGATGTTAGACACAGTTGTATGATTTTATGCATGCAGTAATTTAACTGTACAGATGAATATGTAACAATGAAGGGAAATTATCTTTATTAATTGGCCTGTTTGCTGGTAAAAAAATAAAGATTATTATCAGGAGAAATGCCATTGTTTTAGCTTTAATATCTTACCTGAGTCAGTTCATGCCAATCAATTGATCATAGAGAAACCATTTTTCATTTCACTTATGATTGAAAGATTTGCTGCTGTCATAGCTTTGTGGTGGAAATAGTATGTAATAAAGAAGAGTTGTTCAATGCTAAATTATTTTTAATAATAATTGTGAAACATTATATTGTAGTGATGGCCAGCAAAAAGAAGGCTGTATTTACATGTGACGTTGACTTCTGCCCAGATTGTGGAGCCATTCTGCCTCTTCCGGGAATGGAAGACGTTGTGTGCTGTCCAGACTGCAGCTACCAGGTTGATATAACAGGTAGGGAAAAATAAAGAATTTAACAAAACTAGAATGGCACTCTGTGGAGGGCATACCTCTGCCAAAGCAAAACAATTCAGCAGGATCCTACTTGTACCCATACCCGTACAAAACTTTGAAAAGGCCTATTCTGATATCTATTCATTAAAGATAACTCCTTGAAACATTTATGAAAACATTCCAGAAAATGCTGATCTCACTGCACATAGGCTGTTTGTTTTGTTTATATCCTGGTGTGTTTACAACATTTTTGGGCCCGCCAAAATAGTCCAAAACATTCAACAAAAACATCTGGATAACAAGTTGACAAATCTGAGTTTTGCAAATGTTTTTTTGCAAGAAGGGTCCATTCAACTTCCACAGCTTCTTTTTTTTCATATATATTTTTATTTTGATCTGTACATTATTTTAGCAGTTGTAAATGCTATGCTCATGGTACCCCTTTTAAGGACACATGATTATAAAAGGACCATTATTAATTTTTTTCTGTTTCAGAATTTGATGGCCAGGAGATCCATTCTCACATCATTTTCAACAAAAGGGAAACCAAAACACAAGGCTTGACATCAGATGATTTTGATGGACCAAAAGTAAGAGTCATTTACACTAGAATTTAGGTAACCTGGTGGTATTGGTAATCCTGGGAACTGTTGCTTTGAAATAATAAATATCAAAACATATAAATTGTATTTTATGTAAATAGCACCCTGAAAACTCACAAAATTGATTTCAACCAAATTGTTTTCACACAAAAAAGCACATCCATCGATGCATGTGTGTTGGGGGGGGGGGGCAGGAAGTTATTACATCAAATATGGTATTGATATTTTACCTTTTGATACCTATATACTAATAGGTATAACCTATCTGTTACCTATTAAAGACCCTCCCACAAGTGTGTTGCACTCACAACATGAATATAACCTAGTGTTCTGCACTCAGGACACGTGAAAGGTCCATGTGGACATCATATCTACCCATTTCAATGGTATGAAGGTTGTAAATGGACTGAGTACTGCATTGTCTAAAATGTCTGTTTTGTCCTACACGGCTTGTTTTTTTTTCCCAGCCACAATTCTTATCTGGTTTGATAATGATGAAAAAGCCATTCTAAACGGCAGAGTATATGGTAAATGCCGATAATCCCTTCGTACAACCAGTTCTGATTTTTACAATACAAGTTGCAAAGTCACAGCACATATATCAGATTCATTATTTAGCAGAGTTAAATAGAATAAGGCACCTTTGATAGGTATGTTTAATTCTCACTATAAGTGGAGAATGATCTTTCAAGCTAATGATTCAGAAAATTCTCTTTGATGAGTTCTAGAAAATTATTTCTCTATGGTGGTATATCATTATCTGGTTGAATAACCCGGGCAGAGAAGTGTGTTTTTCATTTAGTGTTATATCTGTATCAGTGGTAATATAAAACTGAACAAGCATTAATGCACAAACTGTTACATACTTATTTTACCTATCTCTGTGGAAAATCTGAAAGGTCACTTAAAATATTTTTAGCTCAGCTGACTATAAGTCATCTTTGCTATAGTGATGGTCCTATGTCTGTCGTCTTGCCGGCCAGTCGGCTGTCTGTTAACAGGGCACGTTTTGAAAATGCCTAGGAACCTAAATTCGACATAGAGTTAGGTGTTCCTAAGTTCTCCTTTCAAACCTGAAACTCGGTCATTGTGACTTTGTTCCTTCAAGAAATAAAGGAAAAACCTCCATTTTCCAGTAAAAATCTATTGTTACACTTCACAACTGCCTTCTATGAAAACTGCTATTGTTAATCTATTCGTATTTGATATAACCATTCCTGCATATATTTCCTAATTAAATGCCAGGAATTAGGTCAATATTACATAAATCTTTGAAGTGGGCCTAAACATAACGCACTTTGAAAAAAATCAGGAAATATATTTACTCACTTATGATAATTGGTTTAGCTAGAGAGCTTTTTACAAGCATATATCTATATTCAACTTATTTTTAACTGTATACCAGAAATAAGATCAAATTTTTTGTAATTTTTTTAAGTTTTTAGCATAAATGTAAAATCATTACCTCAAATATTGCCCAAGTTTAACTACGGCACATTTTTTTCCTATATGTACATTCCATTTATTTTCACATGATGGACAGATAAGGTTAAATAAAATCTGAAATTTGAAAGGAATTGGTAAAAAGGGTAGTTTTTATTAAAGTTTTCATACACCATGTCAAGTGTTGTCTACATGAAGTCAACCCTGTCCAATGTTCTGCAGTGAGAGATGTAGCCTTTACCTATGTTATGTAATTGCTTCACTCCAGGCATCTCCCTTGACTCAGCTTATCTAGCCTTCCCCTCTGCTAAACTTTGAACATGGCAAGTTTCTTTCCTGTAAGTACTGTTGATTTAATTTTCACAGCATGTACATGTAAGTATTTAATCTGTATATATCTGAGAATTTGAAAATAAAAGCTAAAAAATTAGGCTAGTTATTGATTTTTTTTTGGCAGGCTCTGTTGTATTCACTTGCATTGTCAAGATGCAGGCAGCCCACTACTGGTCACTGGAGGTCGTCAGGGTACCTTATTTGTAATGGGTCACTGGGGGAGATCCTCTCCTATCAGTGTGAACAGTTATTCTCTTATCACATCACACACCCCTCCCAGTGTTATGCAGCTGTTGTTATTGTTTGAATAGTATTTCCTTAAATGTAATGCTGTTTCGACTCCAATATAAAAAACTTTTCTTGAAATCGTAATTCAAAGAGTAATCCAGAAGATGCCATGTTGTGGTAATGTAGCATATTTAAAGAAATTTTCTTTTAAATAATTTTTAACAAATTGAAATATAATTAAACCCATAAGTATGCATAGTTTTATTTTAGATATTTATTCTTTTGTTATAGGAAATATTTTTGTGGTAAATAAATAAATAAGTTTGTATGCATAATGTGGTGTTATTTGACAAAATTATCAACTTATGTGAATCAACTTATGTGTAGACTTAATGCAAGTGATCTGCAATCTCTGTTTTAAGTAATTAGCTGTAAATTGTAATATGTTCAATCTTATAAATGATATATTAAAGCCATGACTGAAATGTTTTTGCATTTTGATTTTTAATTTGCATATGGAAATATGTGGAAACAAATGAATTATTTATTACATTTTCACATTTTTGTTAGTCAAATGTATCCTTTCATTTAACTCTTAGGCCCATAATGTTTTTCCAATATTGCATTATTAAATGGTTTGAGGTCACAATTTCATGTTTTACACTGTGCCATATGTACAATATGAATGTTAACAATTTTCATTTGAATTTTAAGTTATTTAGTAATAATTTGGGCTTAAAATAATGTAATATGTTTGCTTAAGAAACCAACAAGAGAAAACTTTGCCTTCGAAATTTGAGGGGGTTAACCCCTCAATGTGGAATAGACCTGCATAAATTTATTATTTTGTGTGTTTAATGGTCTTGTTCTGTAATTGAAAATGTTTTAATCACATCATATTTTCATTAATTTTGTTATTTATAGCATTTCTGAAATACTGCATATCACTGATGTTTGAGGAACTTCGTAATACTGTGATACATGTTTGTTACTAACTTTTTATTATTTTTTTAATTATATATTATTTATTAAATATTTGTAATATAATTTTACTGAATAAACCTACAGCCTATTTTAATGGCAAAATGACATTCTTTTATTTAGCAAAATATGGAGATATACCATGTCCCCCATGGTTGAAAAAGATGGGGGGGGGGGGTACCTGTCCAGGCTGTCCCCCACTAAATTGCACCAATGGTGCATTTAGTAATTCAGTTGAGATGAATTTTGCCATAGAGACACCAGTGGGGTTCAAACTGGGGACCTTCTGGTCCCAAGTCCAAAACCTTGATGTAATAAATGTATTACGATCAGTGAATGAGAAGATTGTATCTCTTCAGTCTTCCCAGTCGTGGCTGTTTCATACAGAAAAGGTGCAGGTTCTAATGCTCGTTTCAGGTTGACAGAAAGTGTCCTAAATGTGGTAATGAGGGCATGACCTATGCCACTCGACAAACAAGGTCTGCAGATGAAGGCCAAACAGTGTTTTACACATGTCAGAAATGCAGGTGAGTCCATCACACAAACTGAGAAGAGGATTAGAATTCTTGGAGACTAATGAATTGCACTTGTTAAAGAATTTAGCTCCTGATTATGATAAGATGATTGCACTATTAAGATCCCTTTTCGTGGTGGCTAAATGAAACTTATGTATACATGTGTGATCTGTTTTTCCAGGGAGGGGGGGGACTTGTGGTTAAAAGATACATACATCAAATTCTAGCGGATATGAGAGATTGCCATTTGGAGACAAGTGACCAACAATTATTAAAAGAAGAAGAAACAACGAAAAGTTTTTTTTTTTTTAATTTAAAATAATTATAAATTTCATGTGTAATTTAAATTTTATTTATTTTGTTAATGCAAAAATATTGAAGTTAATCTTAAAAGACAGTAGTACAGTCCATACACCATATTTTTCATCAAGTTAGTTTCAAATTTACTAGTCTAAATTTAAAGATAACTGAAATAAATAGCAGTGATCTAACTATGATAATATTGTAGCACATGATTTTACCTTTATTTACTCAATAATTTGTAATTATGTTATAGTTATTACATTTTCATATTCATTTATTTTCAGGTTCCAAGATATTGAATATTCTTGATGCTGTCAGGTGATATATATAATTTACCATCATCATGGGAAAAGCAGGAGAGACCAGCATGACATCTTGACATCAGTTAACTGTACCAAATATTTCATATGAGTGACTCCACGCAGTCTGAGTAAGAAACATGTATACACATGATCAAGAAAAGTTTGGGTTTTTTTTTTAAAAGTTCCTCCAATTGTTTGCTTATTTGGATTGGACTGGTTGAAATTGGCTGTAACATGGAAAATTACTGTGTGTTATTCTCAGTACATTAAACTTTGCAGTTTACATACATACATACATACATACATACATACATACATACATATATATATACATATATATATATATATATATATATATATATATATATATATATATATATATATATATATATTTGCAAAAGTTCCAGTTAGAGTTTACTCTTGTGTTCATTGATGTTTTATTTCTGTACAGCTTACAATATGTTTTATATGTTTTGTTTTTACCCATGAAAAATTTAATCCACATTTATTCATGATGGTTAATCTTGTAAATATGAACCACATGACAAAGCTGTAACATAGATAAACATCTTAGTACAGGATGCTGCCACTAGATGTCCCTGGTACTGTCTTTTCTTTTTATTCTTATTTCATGCTTGAATCCTTTACTTTAATGACACCCTTTACTGATGCTCACTGCATGATTTCTTTCAGCTTCTGGGGTCTTTTGAAATAAGGTGACTTAAGTCATGTCGGTGACTTTAGCCTAGGACTTTATGTGTGTCACCATGGTAACCATTACAAGGTCACAATTGTAACAATGGTATTCAGGCTGACTATCAGGTTTAAGTCCAGTGGAATTTTATTGCAACAGACCCCTGTACTGTAAGGCAGTGTACATGAGATCTAATAGAACATTTTCATTCAGGAATGACGTGTCTGTTCTACACAAAATATGACATTGTATATGATTATTCGTAACTGTGATTGTTTTATCATGAATAAATTAACTAAAGACAGTTGTTTTCTGATTTTCACCTGATGTTTTTACAGAGTTTTTACATTTGTATAGATTTAATTGTATTTAAACCCAGCCATTGACACAAAGCCATTTTTTGTAAGTGACATATTGTAATACATCAAACATGGCTTATCACATAACAGGATACATTCAGCATGAACTATATTTTGCAGATGACAAATGCCAAGTGAAGTTGACAAGTTTGCAGTTTTATTGTCTCCAGTGGCAGACCAAAATAAGGGGTTACCAGTACGGTACAATCAGTAACCTTTTTTTCATGTGGCTTGCACGGTGGCTGGTACAAAATCCTTGATTTCAGTTTTGATTAAGTCTTTAGAAATTATCGCTTCAGTTGAAAGTTATATTAAACAAATGTGCATCTGTGTTGCAAATAGAGCTTAATCATGTATATGTACATGTATAGTTGTATACATCAATATTTTACCACCTACAAGTGCCAGTGTTTATACAATATATGTTACAGTCAGAGTATATACAAGTTGTACAGTCAGACGTTATATTAACCAGAAAGAACTAATATGAAATCGTAAAATGGCATGTTGTCAAGTCCTTAGATAACTAAGGTCCACATGTTGTAATACAACAACAATGCCATGGACATCATGTATCATTTCTCAGCCCAGGTATTAGCTTGTGGAAACAGTGATAATCAGACCTGATTGAACAAATATGCCCTGTGACCATTCATCAACCATGCGCCAATATATATGACCCCAGAGTAAACTAAGATAAATCTGGACTTCTGTCAAGTTATTTTATATATCAAGCGATTGCTGCACACTACCCAATTTTTTTAAAGTTTTTCATAAGAATGAATGAGCTTAATTGGAAGTTATTGCAAAGTTGTAGTCAAAGGTGACGTTATCAGTGTTGTAATTTTTTTCGGAAAATTGTTAATTCTGTTATTGTTTCTACCAACAGTTAATATCAACTGTTCATTCGTATCAGTTTATCTTGGGCGTATAAGGACCTTGAAGTCTTTTGGCTTCAGTGTTAGTCCGTATTTGCTGTCCATACTGTATTCCACTCCAGGCGTACGCGAAAAGCAACACTTTTGTAACAAAATCACGAAAAAGATGAAAAGTTCCATCCTTGCTAATTGTTCCCCGGGGCATCTCCGTTTTCCTGCCCCATACGGCAGCAGGTTGTCGGCAGCATCTTTCCTCACCCGACCATTGTTGTCTAGGAAGCGATCTGGGTTGAACTTATTGGGTTCAACAAATTTGGTCTCATCTCTTGTTACAGACCAAAGGTTCAGAAACACCAGTGTTTTGTCTGGAATGAAATATCCGTTCAAGTGGGTGTCTTTGGTAGTGCTGTGCGGCAAAGCAAATGGGAAAATACAAGACATTCGCATTGTTTCCAATATACATGCTTCGACAAATGGCATTTGGTCCATGTCTGTCATATTTGGCAGACGTTCGTCCCCGATCACGTCATGTATTTCATTTTTGGCGCGTTCCTGGACGTCTCCATGCATGGTCATGTAGAGGATGCCCCATTGAAGAGTGCTTGATATCGTGTCAAAGCCTGCTCCAATCATCTCTTGCACAGTCGTTAAAATCTGCTCATCTGTAAGACCTGCCGCGGCTTTTTCTGCCACAGGCGTCTCTTGTGTCGCTTTGATCAGAAGATCCGTGACGTCACGCGGATCCACGGCGTCATAAGTGTCAAGATGCTCTTTGCGTTTCTTCAAACAAAACTCGTCCATATTTTTCAAAATTCCAAGAAATTGGTTAAAACTTCTTTGAGTAAGAAACCTAGTCCAGGGCATTATATCCACAGGGTTTCCAGCGCCGGCAAAAGCCATAAATTGATCGTTCATCTTAACAAGCTGAAGAAAATCGGGGTCGTCACGCCTGTATCGGCGCCCGAAACACAGCGCACATATGATATTACCAATTGATAAATATATTTCGTTATGAGGGTCCACGGGTTGCTGTTCGTCAGCCAGCAAGCGACTTACCAAGACTTTGGCTTCTTCTTGTATCGTCTCCTCGATCGGGTTATTTCTTTTATTGATGAAAGCGACGAGGGATGTTTGCGCGATTCTACGATGCAGCTTCCATCTTGGACCGTAGTCTCCAAAACCCATGCTGTTGCCATTAGCGATGAATCGAAAGGAATAGAAGTCAGGTCTGCCAGCAAAGTCCTCAGCTTGCTTTACAACTGCTTGGCGGATTGTATCCAGACCATTTAGAACAACAGCTTCTCTGCTTCCGAACTGTAGGCGGTACACGTCTCCATATTTTGAACGAAGTGACGTCAGTTTCTTGTGAGGGTGTCGCCCCAAGTTTGGCAAATATCCGACGAGAGGCCATCCTCGTGGGCCTGGTGGTTTTGGCGCACCGTCTTTGGAGCTTGTTCCTTTCTTTTCTATCAAGATGTATCCAATTACCAGTACCACTAATAAAATCAGAAACAGCAAACTCAACATGATCCACAACTTGGATTAAACGAAGCAGGTGCTTAGATGTTACTAAACAAAATGTGAAACCAATGATTGCCGTCGTAATCTTCCAAGTTATTTAAGTTGTGGGGAAATAACCAGATCGAAGCGTTCAGCTTAAGGTTATGAAGCGTTCTGAGGTCGAAGGTGTTTGGCCAAGAGATTTGGGGTTGTGTAACTGCAGCTTACACAACTGTCCCCATGTCATTTATCGCTGTGTGAACCAGGTCAACGAGAGCTGCTGGAGGGTGAATGATAGGGGTCGGACAGACGGGGGGGGGGCACCCCGGCTCAGGCGAACAAGTGTTACGGGAATGCCATTAGACGTTATGTACATAACTCTCGTATGCTGAAGAAAACGGTGCGAGACGCAAAACTCGGCGCAAATATAGGTAATTATCGGGTTATGTGCAGATTTTGTAAGTAAGAAAAAGCCCCACCCCCGACTAAACCCGCCTCTGGATAGTATATAGTCCCGCGGTATACAAACGGTCATCCTGTATGTAGGCTTTCAGGACAAAAACGGGCATCGGAGGGGACTTCTTATGTAATATCCACCGTCGTTGGCCCTTGCTTTTGTGTTTCATAATTGAATGTTATTATTCGTGTTCGGGCTTGTGGAAAGAACTCAAATTCAAGCGTCCTTGAGTCAATACAGCGTGCTTGAATTTCTAACGCATAATTATCCTCTTATTGAAGGGTACCATTTATTTTCTTCATAATGGGACCATGACTCGTTAGGGAGAGCACTCGTGGAAAGATTCACACAATGAAAATCAGTAGTTAACAAAATAGATTAACTCATGGAGGGACAATGTATAGAATTCTGTGATTAAATCACATTTTCCCCCCAAAGTTGGTAATCGGCAGCGTATCCGACAGACGAAGATTATTTTTAATGACAAACCGTGTCTTTGGGTTGTTTCATACAGATGAAAAAACCTTGCTTGATCTTTCAAACGGCAGACTTTTGTTGCCATGAAACATATCTTTAAACGATGCTTAAGAACCTAACTGTGAAAAATAAATCATAACTTTGCGAGATCACTCACAGATCTCATATTATAAAGGAGTTATGAATAAGTGAATTTTCAATGGTGTTAAACCAGTTTTACTCCCCCTGAAAGCACCCTTAATTATCCCAAGAGCTCAACATCCACGTGTGCGGTATTTGAGTTTCTTGCCAAATATGAATGACTGTTGTACACCTTGAGAAGACGAAAACGTTTTTCGGTTTACGGAACTCTGTTCTTTTAATGTTTACCCGGTGTTACGTCATTACCTTACGTGGTAAATGGATGTGTGAAGTATAGTAACGTCACCTCACGTCATTGTTTATTTTCGTGGGGGGGGGGGGGGGGGGGTCTTGTTTACATCGTGAAGTCTACGTTATTCACCTGGGCACAAGATAAGTCTAAATTATATAAGCTACTTTACATATATATAATACGGCATTTATTGCCATACAAATGATGTTTATACAGAATTTTTACCAAATACCTGTTGTTACCAAAAGACCATTGTGTGTATAACTGGTGATTTATTACTGACATTAGAGACCAGAAAACCTATAAATATTGATACCAAATGAATGAATGCATCCTCCTGAATAAAATATGAAAAACTGTTATAATTGAAACTTAAGTTTTGTCTTTAACTATAGTCTGTATATGTGTGGTTGGCCGCTTAAAGGAATCATGGTTGCAGTGGTGATTTGCGTGGGATGAACCTTTGGAGCGCTACAATAGCACGTTATCGATGAATTCGTATTTTAATAATTCACCACAAAATATTTAGGAATTTAGTTTAGTTCTATATATGGCAAGGCAGTGGCGGATCCGGAGTGGGGTCCAGGGGGTCCGGACTCCCTCCTTTTGAGCCGTGACAACCTTTTATAGGACTTTAAACCATTTTTCGGCCTTGAGCCCTCCCTTTCTGGATCAGAGGATCTTTTTTTTATTTAGGTTTTCTTATTAGTCTTCCTGGGTTGGACCCTCCCTTTTCCGAAATCCTGTATCTGCTCCTGCAAGGTACAAAGCTGTCGCATTCACTGACACTGTCCCGTATTCTAGTAAGTTGGTATTTATATCGACAGGTATATGCAGGTCAAATGTCCCTGTGCTTGCACTGAGGGACAGACTTAAATATATCGGGTTTTGTTCCCCCCCCCCCCCCCGCCTTTTCAGTTATCCTAATTGCGAAGTTGGTATCATGCAAAATGTTTTATTATATTCGTCTTGTTAATTCATTTAAGAACCTCGAATATCTTGCGATGTTAATCATATTCACAATTTTTAAAAAATATCAGAAAGTGGACGGTGACATTTTCTATTATTGGCAAAATTATATTTTAAGGAATTTGTAGTACTATACAAATTTGAAATCAAGAGGTTTCTGCCAGCATTTAATTTTGCCTTCAGGGCCCAACTCTTTAAAGTAGTCGACGGCCAAATGACCAGGGTCATCAAAGACAAGAGGCCTCTTAATTAAAAGGTTGAACCATTACCGGCCGATTCCCACTATGTTCATATAACTTATTTATATAATATGGATATATTGAATGAAATATAAAGGAAAACAAGACAACATTTATATAATCATTACAAAAATATAACAGAGGTTTGTAAACTTATCCCGGAGTCAATATATAATGTATAGCCTTGATAGAGAGTGATCGGTGAAGTTCAATTACTTATACTCATGGGCATTAAAGTGGTTTTTAGTCTGTGAATGGAAGAAAATCTATAAATTTCACCACTGCGCAAATCCGGAATTGGAATTGCACATTTCCATTTGCAACTACAAAGATACTGGTCATGCAGCTGTCCAGATACTGGTCAACTGCACAGATACTGGTCAACTGCTCAGACACTGGTCAACTGCACAGCTACTAGTCAACTGCACAGATACTGGTCAACTGCACAGCTACTTGTCAACTGCACACATACTGGTCAACTGCACAGCTACTTGTCAACTGCACAGGTACTGGTCAGCTGCTTAGATACTGATCAACTGCACAGATACTGGTCAACTGCTCAGATACTGGTCAACTGTTCAGATACTGGGCAACTAGACAGACACTGGTCAGCTGCACAGATACTGGTCAACTGCACAGATACTGGTCATCTGCACAGCTACTGTTCAACTGCACAGATACTGGTCAACTGCACAGCTACTGGTCAACTGGACAGATACTGGTCAACTACACAGATACTGGTCAACTGCTCAGATACTGGTCAACTGTTCAGATACTGGGAAACTAGACAGATACTGTTCGGCTGCACAGATACTGGTCAACTGCATAGACACTGGTCAACTGCACAGCTACTGGTCAACTGCACAGCTACTGGTCAACTGCACAGATACTGATCAACTGCACAGATACTGGTCAACTGCACAGATACTGGTCAACTGAACAGCTACTGGTCAACTGCACAGATACTGGTCAACTGCTCAGAAAGTGGTCAACTGTACACCTACTGGTCAACTGCACAGCTACTGGTCAACTGCTAGGATACTGGTCAACTGCTCAGATACTAGTACTGCACAAATACTGGTCAACTGCACATTAAAATATAACTTTTATCACCTCTACCAGAGAGGCTTTGTACTTTATCTATTGTGTGTCTTTTCTTAAAAACATCTGCAAAATCCTAGAAACCTCGATGATATAGTAATCATACTTTCTAGAAAAGATATGAGCAATTAAACAAAGACAATTTGCTAAAATTTAGGACCCTTCGTCTACCTACAAAAGTTCTCAATCGATTTCTATGAAATGTCTAGATAAATGGTGTAGAGGGTTTTATTTCCCTGAAATCTAGATAAAACACAGGCACGAATCTGTACTGAGAATGTTTATATTTATTAGATGCATCGAAAACGTGATCAGACAATTATACAAAAGGGACGTTGATACATTTACTGATGACAAGTGATATATTTGTCAAAGTCGTGAAAATATGATTTATTAAATATTGTTTCTCGACCTTCCGAGCTTCAGCTGTATTTGTTTTCACAATGCCATCGCGGGGGGGGGGGGGGGGGGGGGGCTGGATTGTTAATCTTGAAAAAACGATGCTGAACTTTCAATTTCCAAGTTTTTTTTAATGATTAGTAAATTACTATTATGAAATTAATTTGCCATCAGTGTTAATTGTATCCGCCAAAACGAAGTTTTGCGGATACTATGTTTTTTACCGGGTTCCGCCGCCGCCGCCGCTGCGTTCGTTTCCGGAGATCTCCTCTGAGACTACTGGACGGATTTTTCCGGAACTTACACAAATTATCGGGTCACATGTGAACTGGTGCTTTACCAAGTGACCTTGACCTCTGACCTTTCCTCTCTGCCCAGCGTGCGTTTTCGCGTCTGTTTCCACACATAAACCCATATACTTCGGGAACCGTTTGACCGATCAGGAAAAATTTTTTACACAAATGTAGCTATATAACATACACAAAAAAAGTGGCGCCACCTGCAACCATGTTTGCACAGTGTTCATCTGTTCATCTGCCTTGGGTTAAAATCACTCATATCTCTGCAGTGGTTTGATAAATTCACCTAAAATTCGGCATGCGTATACATCCTAGATAGCTTTCTTGATTTTATGACAGGTGGCGCCACCTACATTCACGTTAACGCTGCAGACATCCAAGCTTATATCTCGGAAACCGTTTGACCAATCAGGAAAAAAATTTTTACACAAATGTAGCCCTTGGATAGCTTTATAACATACACAATAATGGTGACGCCACCTGTAGCCACTTTTGCACAGCGTCCATCTGTTTGTCTGCCTTAGGTTAATTCACTCATATCTGTGCAGTGGTTTGACCAAATTACCTGAAATTCGGCATGCCTATACATCCCGCATAGCTTTCTTTTTTTTTTTTTTTTTTTTTTTTTTTTTTTTTTTTTTTTTTTTTTTTTTTTTTTTAATAATTCTTTATTCCATTATATTTACATTGATACAATAACAACAATGTACATTGAACAATAGACAATATACACACAAACATTGATAAACAAAATCAAACCAACAACAACATACGGAACTACGTTCAGTTATTTCTATGTTCACATTCTCTCTACTATTGAATTTGGATACACTTATGGAACGTTTTCCAATATTAAACAATGATAAGACATAACTAACAATAACAATAAGGGAACATTTCTGTAATTTATTTCTAGAATATGTTTCTTAACCAGTTCCAACAATACATAGTACATGACATTTATTTGCATACTTATTCACCTGATATTTATAGAAATTGGAGATTATTTAAAAATTAGAAAAAAAATAATTTTGATTAAGTTATCTGAGGCAATAATTGACTCCACTTTTTCAAATGGATACTAATTTTACCCTTCCTTTCAGCTATAATATATTCTTCTTTTTGAAGAGATACTACTAAAGATTTAAACTTGCAGAACAGATGTGTTTCACTTTTACATTCCTTTCCTTTATATATTGTGAGTTTATACAACATAATAATGGTGTTTACGATAATATTACTATCAGTAACAGGTAATACTCCAAAAATGATGGCATTTGATGTAATTTCTGGCATATCTATTCCAACTTGTTCCAACCATTCACATATTTTAAAATACAGATTTTTTGTGACAATGCATTGACAAAATAAGTGAAATAATGATTCTTTATACAAGAAACAATAATCACATCTATCACTTCCTATTAATTTCCATTTATATAGCTGAGCATTGACAGGTAAATAATTATTTAAAATTTTATACTGGAATTCCCTGGTGTATCGGTCCAGTGATATATGATATATAGCTGAGAAACGTTGTTCTTTCTCCTGGATTGATACATTTAAGTATTCATCCCATTTGATCTTTCTGATACTAGTTATGTCTCCTATACATTTCTGATAGATTAACTTTGAGCTAAGCTGTTTAATTTCATATGATACATTCTTGATAAAGACAATATTATTATATCTAATATCATTAACAGATTGCTGATAATCAAGTATATTACACAAGTTTCTGGGTATACAACTGATGACTGACTGCAACTGAAATGTTTGTAAGGATGTTAAAGTAACACCCAAATTATTTATCTTTTTAAAGGATCCATCGGTATTCATAAGGTCACCTAAAAAGTTGATACCTATTAAAGAAAGTTTTCTATAGAACACCGATTGATTTCCAATTTTAAACAACATATTATTCCATAACGGCTGAGATATTACTTCAGTGGTGCACCCGGGTGTACAGTTGAACACATCAGCCCATGACATTAAACATGTTTTATAAAATGTAGGTACATAATTTAATTTTTGGATCTTATTAACATCAAAGTTCATTCTGATGAAGTTCACACCTCCAATTATTGCAAGATGTTTTGTTACTAACTTAGTCCAGGGATTACCCTGTTCAAGAATTAATCTTTTTATCCACAGAACTTGCTGAGCTTTAATCATTAATTTAACATCTGGTAGATTCAGACCACCTTTACTGTATTGGCTAACTGCAGTATTGAACTTCACCTTTGCCTTTTTACCATTCCATATAAATTTATTAACTGCACATTGTATATATTCAATAAAGCCTTTTGGTGGTTCACACATGTTTGTTACATATAAAATATTTGATATAATAAGAGAACGAACCACTTCAATATTACCATAAACTGTCAATGATCGCTGTTGCCATAGATTAAGAACATGAATAATTTTTTCTTTAATTCTGGTAAAATTTTTTTCCATAACCATATCAGAATCATAGGAAAAATAGATACCCAATATTCTTATAACATTTGCATATAAATTGACCCATTTACAATTCACTGACTTGTCTTGGTAATTTTTATACCTGCCCAGCCATGCCGCCTCTGATTTTTCATAATTTACTTCAAGAGAAGTAAATTGTGAAAATTTATTTAAAACTTCTACTAACTCTTTAAAAGAATTTACATCTTGTAGAAAGAAAGTTGAATCATCAGCAAACATACACATTTTATGCTCTATGGATGAAATTGTGATACCTCTAATATTTGTATTGGTACGAATTTGTTGTGCTAAAACTTCAAGTACAAACATAAACAAATAACAAGCCATAGGGTCTCCTTGCCTAGTGCCTCTTTCTATTGAAAAATAACGACTGGTCTCTCCATTATTAATAATTGCACTCTCTAATTTAGTATACATAGTCTTTATCCATGAAATAAAGTTTTCACCAAATCCAATTTTCCTTAGTACACAATAAATAAATACATGATCAATTGAGTCAAAAGCTGCAGCAAAATCTGCTGCAAACATAATACCAGATATATCTTTTTGTTTACAATAATACATGACATCATGGATTAACCTAATTGGTTCACCTATAAATCTTCCTTTAATAAAAGCACTTTGTTCTTTAGATATAATATTAGGTAATATTTTCTTTATTCTTTCAACAAGAGCTTTACTAATTATTTTATAATCTACATTGATCAGACTGATAGGTCGCCAAGATTTAATGTGACGTGTATCTTTTCCTGGTTTCTCCAATAAAGTGATTATAGCTTGTCTTTGGCTAGGTGTTAGTTGACCAACAGTATAGCTGTAGTTTAAAGACTTTACTAAATCTATCCCTATGACTGGGAAAAAATGTTCATAAAATTCTTTGGTCAAACCATCATTGCCAGGTGTTTTATTTGATGGCATTGATTTTACTACATTGAAGGCTTCTGCAAAAGACAATTTTCCATCACACAGTAAAGATTGTTCAACTGATAGTTTTGGGATATACAGATCTTCTATAAATTTCTCACAATCAGCATAACTTACATTAACTGATCTTTTGAATTTCTTAATGTAGTAAATTGTTAATTCTTTAAGGATATCACTTTGTAATGTTATTTCTTTTTCATCAATTAATAGTTTTCTTACATGAGATTTGCGTTTATTTCTTTTTTCTAGATTAAAAAAGTAGGCACTATTTCTCTCCCCTTCCTCTCTCCACTGTGCTCTGGAACGAATTATTATTCCTTCAGTAATATAATTGTAATGTTCCTCTAAATGTTGTTTTGTTTCTTGATATTCTTTTACTACTGATTCATTTTCTGATTGACTCATTTTACATTCTAATTCTTTTAGTTTTCTTTCCAAATTTTTAATATCACTTTTTCTTTTTCTTGATTTTATTTTTGAATATTTAATTGTAAATCCTCTTATTTTATATTTAATATACTCCCAGCTTTTTGACGGATCACTGTTCTTAATCTCTGCTTTACATTCTATTATATATTTCTTTAATTCTTCTGTGTAATGATTATCTTTCAGTAGGGAATTATTAAATTTCCAGTGTCCTTTGCCAGTTCTATTTACTTCCTGAAATGTAAGCTCCATAATAATAGCAGAATGATCAGTGTCTACTGACACAACAATATCTGTATGTTTTACATATGACTGCATTTCATTAGAAACCAGAAAGTAATCTAAACGCCTCTGTGTTAAAGGTTTAAATCTTCTCCAGGTAAACTTTTTTATATTCTCATTTCTAACTCTCCAAATATCAATTAGATTAAATTCATGGATTATTAAATTTATCTTAGACACAACTCTTTCTTTTAGTGATACTTGTCCCCCATCAGCGTCGATGTGGTTTAAACATACATTAAAGTCACCCCCTATGACCACTTTTAAATCATCATCTAGGCAGTTTTCTCTAATAACATTAATAAAATTTTCATAAAACTGAACCTGTTCTGTCTCTGTGTTTGGAGCATATATATTACATAATAAGAATGGAGAGTCTTCAATAACACATTTTAATAATATATATCTACCTTCATTATCTACAATCACATCTTGAAATTTAAAGTCAAATTTTTCACCAACAATCATCATGACTCCTCTACTAGAACTTGTTCCATGTGAACAGTACATTTGACCTCTCCATTGCTTAGACCAATTGTTAATATCTTCTGATTTACTGTGAGACTCTTGAATAAAACCCACCCCTTTAACACACCCATGTTTATGAAACCAATTAAAAATTTTTCTTCTCTTTTCATACTTTCTCATGCCTCTTACATTTAAGGATACTATATTAACACAATTTTCTCTATTATACATAGCCATTAGTGAAGTGAGTTAAACATTTAAATATCATTCTTACTGTACCTCCAATTACATAATAACTTCTGTTGTATGCATCAGTTACAAATATAACACAGACAAAAATTTGACATAAACATATATTATGAACAATAAAAAGCATGAACTTTCAGATAAATCAAAGGGTATTTGGGCCTGCTTCTCATTCTTACCATCATAGAGTAATAATTAGAATTTAAAATAAGTTAACACATTACATGTTCAGTTCTTAAATAGGTTTCCAATATTAATATAAAAGTAATAACTAGTGTAAGAACAATTCCTCAAGGTTATCACCATAGTGAACTTGAACAATGTGATCAGCATCATCTCTATCTTTGGCAAATATTTTGCCATTCCAAGTCCAAGCAGTTTGTACCTTGGGGTCATTTTTAACCCTGTTGAAAACTTGAACCAGTTCTTTGCACAAATCATCAACAATCATGACACCTGAATGTTTAAGCTGTTTCCTCTCTTTTTGTACTGCTTTTCTATCATCTATATTTTTAAATCTGACAATTATTGGCCTTGACTTATTCTGACTTTTTTTACCCACTCTATGTGCAGAATCTATGGCTTGTACAGGCATGTTCATATGCATTTTTTCATTCAACAGTTTATGAACAGTTTCTTTACAGTTTTCATCTGTTATTATTTCTGAGACACCAGTAATCCTAATGTTCAGCCTTCGAGAGTACTGCTCGTTATTTACAGCCAGTACTTTTGCTTGGTGAGCTTTCTCTTTAGTTTCCTGAGATTCGTTTCTCAGGTCACTATTTTCTCTTTCCAATCTGGCAACCTTTCTCTCCAAAGCATCTGTTTTGGTTTCCAGTTCAAACACTCTAGATTCCATTTTTTCTAAATATGTATCAATGACAGCTTTGAATTCATTACTTATCTCTATTTTGAGTTGCACAAGCATATTACTGAGTACTTGTTCTGTTACTACCCCTTCTGCCATCTCTTTGTTTAGATTTTCACTATTACCTGCCACTTTTTCCAAACTGAATTTAGTTTTTTTTACTGATATACGGGAACACTCTGGGGATGAACTAGCAATACTTGAAGAACTAGATAATGTAGACCTTAATCTCTTCCTGTCATCATCCCTAGACATATCAAAGTGAAAATCTTGTGTATGCGGTATGTTACACTGTTATCATTTGAATATAAATAGGCCCAAAATGATATAAAGGAGTTACATGATATGTATCATTCTTATATATTCTATCACAACAAACATGTATATCAAATAAATGAAAGTTCACAATACTTACGGGCCAGCTGGTGCATCTGGGCGATAATGGGTGTATTTACTTAAAAGTAAACACAACACTCAGTTCCAACCAAGTGCTCATGTACTCTAGGGCTTTGACAGGTGTGTCAAGGCACCCAGTGGGCAGAACAATGGGCACTGGCTATTGAAATTCTATTGAATTTAGAAAAAAGTAAAATTTACAGAGTTACATGAATGATAACCTTTGAAATGTATTTGGAACAAAAAGCTAGTCTATTAAACTAGTTTATGTTAAATTATTGAAATGTTACTTGCCCTCAAAGCATATGAATTTGATGATAATTTGAGAGCCTCAAAGCATGACACCTTCCCTGTGTGCACCAGCTGACCAGCTTTCTTGATTTTATGACAGGTGGCGCCACCTACATTCACGTTCACGCTGTAGACATCCATGCTTATATCTCCGGACTCGTTCAACCAATCAGGAAAATTTTTTTACACAAATGTAGCCCTTGGATAGCTTTATAACATACACAAAAATGGTGGCACCACCTGCAGCCATTTTTTGCACAGCGTCAATCTGTTTGTCTGCCTTAGGTTAAAATCACTCATATCTCTGCAGTGGTTTGACTTTTCCACATGAAATTTAGCATGTGTATACATCTTGGATAGTTTCTCGTTCAAATAACAGGTGGAGCCACCTACAATCATGTTTATGTGGCAGAGATCCATTCTAATATGTAACACATGTAACTCTATTTCCCCTTGCCACTCAATCCATGCCTCACTTCGCCCGTCCTTCTCTGATTTTGGCTGATACACGTAGTATTCTAGTTAGAAAATCTTTTCGCTTCATCGGCGTTTTATTTTATTCTCCACGCAATCCGTGTTTGCTCGAATTGGAGGGTGGGGGGGGTGGGGGGGGGTTGATTGAGTTGTTTGAATTTTTGGACAGAGCGATTAATTAGAGATCTGGATACGGGTCCAATTGATAACAAAACTTTCAATTTTACAACCAAGTTTCAGTTATTTTTTAATGGAAGGGTGCTCCCTTGGTTAAAGACCATTCAATACATATGTTGTCATATTAGTGCTTATAAGGCACAAAATATCTCTTTAAATTATACATTATTATTTACTTTTACGTGTGATCAACTGGTCACTTCAGTGGCGTATCCAGGATTTGAAAATGGTGGCTGTCCTGCGTCTTATAGACATGTCATATATATATATATATATATATATATATATATATATATATATATATATATATATATATATAAATCATTTTTTAAATTATATTGATATTCCGCAAAGCCATATCAGTAGGAAGCAAGCATATTTAAACTTGTTTTAATACACTGCGTGGCTGTCAAATTGTCTCCTACTAAACATATCAAATATTTTTAGTTCGTGCATAATTATTATGATTATATGTAATTTTGTAAGGTATCCAGTTCAAGTTCAAATTGTTTATTATGTTTACCGTGGGACCCTCATCTATATATAATGCATTATTTGAACAACAAAAAAATACATGCATCAGTAAGTGTAGTGTTGTAACTTAATTGTAATTATTAAGTAGAAGATGGTCAGCGCACATGTAAAAGAACTGAAATGGATTAACTATTATATGTCACTGAATCTGTCAAAGGTTACTACATCTATTTTTCATGTAGAGCTTCTGATAATGAATTCCATAATATAGGTTTTCGTAGATAAATTATTTTTGCAGCAATTAAGTTCGAACTATAGCCAGTTGGAGTTAAAAAGAAATAAAGATAGTCTGACCTGAGCTAATTAAAGTACATAAACACAAGAAATATTAGAATTGAAAAATATTCATTGACTGTTATTTGCATACAATTTTCAGATTTATATTATTATTGAAAATGCAGCTTTCAGACATAAAGCCTGGCCATCTAGGTCCAGTGACAGTATCTGGGTATTTAGAGGTGATTTTAATTACCCTAGAATCAAGAAACCGGAAGCTTTCATATAGTCTCTTGGTGTATTCCAGGGTAAATTTTTATGAGGCATAGCAAGCGTCTAGTGGAAGTACAAATAGCTTGCATGGATCGTTTAACAGTTTTTGGCCATCCACCATCATGTTACAGAATAACCATAGGGTTTGGAGACTTCACTTATTCACACAAACAAAATAGAAAAGAGAGATAGTAAAAAACGTGGGAGAAATGTGTAAGTATATAATCCCTTTACTGTTTAGATTTATTTTAGAAATTTTCAAAGTCTGACACTCTTTACATTTACATTACAGACAATATCTTGCTAAGCTTTTGTTCTTTCTTCACAAAATTTCAACAAATACAACAAAACTAGTTTCTCTTTTGGTCAATTTACCTTTAGAACTGATAATAAATATACATTTTTATATCAGATATATATATATATATATTTACATTACAGACAAGATCTTTCTTGTTTTTCTTTTTTCTTTTCCATATGGGGATAACATTACCATAACCATGCAAAGAAAAAAAATATTTATTTATGAAATATTTATTTATTGAAAACGCCATACTTAATCCATGTGTGTGTGTATACTCAAATAATCGAACATAAAATAAATTTGAATTAACAAACATAACACTTGCCAGTAGTTGACTGGTATAAGTGTTAGCAGAATTTTAGGGGGGCGCGCGCCCCTTTGCGCCCCCTATGAATACGCCACTGCACTTTGAAGAGTAATTGATGGTTCCGTGTTCCACGTTTCGTGCGCACTGTAAAGCTTGTGTCGCCATCTGCTGGTAAATTTATAAACTACTGCTGTGCTGTGGTTGACGTGTCCGTCCCTGGAGGGAGGGGTTGTTTATTGTTGTTATGATGGCGGACTGGGCGGGGTTTTCTGATGAAGACTTACGTCGTATGAAGCAACAATCCACACGGACACCAGGTAAGTTTGAGTAAATTCTCGTGATAAACCTGTATGCGAAAAACCAGAAACACCTCACTGTGTCTCTGATTATCGCTCATCAGCAAACTCGCAAAGTTCACAAGGCCAAGGGAGGTGTCAATTTATTTAATGACTGTCAGTGCGTACGTATGTTTTGAGTGTATGGTGGGGAGTGTGTGTGTGTGTGTGTGTGACTGTGTGGGGGGGTATAACACCTGATGTAATCAGGTATATAGTGTGAATCTATTCTGTTTGTTTTAATGTCTGATAAATGAACAAATGGTTTCTTGATATTAATAAATTTTGGTATTTTTTGGAAATAACAAATAAGATAAGGTAACATTTATTAGCCTTCAGTTCCAGGAATTTGTTTTTGACTTGCAATTCATTACATAAAAATAAATAAATACATAAAAATAATACATACATAAAAAAAACTTTAAAATATCACATAATTAACGTAAAATATGGTATTGACTATGCATGTAAAAATAAGCATGTAAAAATTATCAAACAGATTATTCTGCAGGTTAATTACATAATTCAAAACATTAAATATCTAGAGGGTTACAAGATAAAAAGTTTAATACTGTATGGCACAAGAGATTTTTTAAAACGAGTTGTTCTGCAGAATGTTGCATCTAAGCATTTACCTGCGCTAAAAAACTGAACTCTGAATGAAGGGGATGTGTTGTGTGGTTCATGACCTTTAATGTGAAGGCCATTGATTTGGTTTCACAGATTTCCTGGTGTGTGGCAAGAGAAGAACTAGTTATTATACAACTTCTCTTCCTAGTATCATTTAGCTGTTCCTTTAACTTATCAGATATATTTGTAAACCAGCACTCTAGTGCATAAGTTAGGACACTGGAATTACTGAATTACAAAACATGGTAATTATGGTTTTGTCAATATTTAGCTTTCTTAGATAATATAGTTTAAATAATCTTTTGTTTGAGTTCTTGGATTGATTCAACACATTCTTTCCAATTCAGATTTCTGTCAATAATACATCCTAAGTATTTATAATTTTCTGCAATATCTACATCTTCATTTGTGATAGCAACTAGGGTAATTACAGAGTTTAATCTCATGAAATTAAAGTATTATTATGTTACCAATAACAAATCAGTCTGAATAAATTAAATAAAAAACCTAGATTTAGGACTAGGTTTGGTCCAGTCTGGTCCACACCTCTAGAATCAGAATTTTTCTTCCGATACAGAGTGACATCACAAAACATTTCATCACCATTATCTTTCCTGATTGACTGAAATATGATCATATAATTTATTCCTTTAAGCTCGGTTTCACTCATGACCTGTTCTGATGTCACATTTGTTCTACAGCCTGATATGGTGAGAGCTGTCATGTCTGTCTTCAAGTTATTCTCATTCAATTAATTGTAGTTACCATCCTAAAATATATTCACCTTTGTTATAGAGACAAGTTTATCCAGTGATTGGATGTTATTTTTACCCTCATACACTCGTGTCCTGACATACTATCAGTTCCTAGAGACAGTGAATTCTCCAAATTAATGTTCTATTTGGGATTCAGATATGTGATTGTCTAAATTCTTGCCCACATGTAAAAACAATGTCCACAGCTGAAACTTCCATTTATCCTCAATGTTGTCAGATCAACACTTACATACTGAATACAAGTAATTACTGAGTGAATCATCCTCAGTGCTGCTTCCAGGTTCATCTGAATTTTTTTATCATCTATCTAAAAAATACCCCAAACTAGTCAATCAATAATAATGACTGCATTTTTCACTTTTTTGCATCTTTCATGCTGTGCTTTTATTCTGTCATTAAGTTGCTTTAAAATTACTAAAATCAATAATATACATATAATAAATATTTTAATCTATTTCAAATCATAACAATAGTAATAGTATTATGATTCAGCTTTACTAAAGAACTTTCATTATTTTACTCATTGTAATTTCTCCTGTCCATCATCAGGCATGTTATATATAGTGTCATGCAAATTGAAATTGCCATAATTATTTTAAAAAGTCAGAAAATACACCACAACTTGTCCACATGAACAAAGGTGAATTTACCAGTCAGTATGTGATTGCTCAAAATGCCTGGCATACTGGGAAATTATGGGTTTGTAATTTGAGTAAATTTATAAAAAAAATTGCCAGACCAGATTGCAGGGAAGTATTGATATTATAGATATTGATCATTTTACTTGAAGCTTCAGTCTAGTTCTATATATTGTTTAGGAAATATAATTTTCTTAAATTTCATGTTGGACTATCTAAATATGTATAGACAAGTAGCAGTTCAAGTATCATGTTACTAAAGTTGAAGAATGAGATTATTTCTGATAATATATATTTACCCGTATGTATATATTTGTTTAGATGGCAGACAGAACAGACCACGGCCAAGTGGGCCACCACAGAGGGGAAACCAGCCTCCTCAGGGGATAAACCGGACAAGAGCTATCCCAACCCGGGGTAAAGTAGCCACAAAGATCCAAATACCAGATCAAATTGACCCATCTGGGATACCACTAAGTCCTGACCAGATGCTCTCCCGTCCAAAACCCGCACCTAAAAAAGCTGCCCCAACCATCCAGAAAGAGGCTGCTACTTCAGATATGTCAAAGGGTGTAAGTCTGTTGCATACTGTGGTTCTTATTTCAGTCAAGAGGGTTTCAAATTTACAAATAAAAAGCTTCTTGAAGAAAAGGTTCAATCATCAAAGGCAAAATATTGATATTATAAATAATAATAATCTTGTGTGTTACCCATAAATGAAAGATAACTTTTATAAATGATATCCATCTTTCTTATTATTTCCCAGTAATTAACATTACTTTCTACTTGTTCGATGTTCAGTTGGGACCCTGTCCAGTTGATATAGTTTTGCACATGTATTATCCACTTTATTTTTTTTCATATAATAATGGCTATAGTCCTTGTTGATATTTTTTTTATGGTGAGACTGCAAAAAAGTTATAAAGGAACACTCATGAAACAATTAAATGAAAAAAGCAAAATTTTAACCTTACAAGTATGAAGCAACCACAGTATATATATATATATTAAGATACAACTTTGTTAAAATAGCTGCTATGACAGATTGATATCAAAAAGCAAGCAGTAGAGTTTATGAAAGATATGTAAATCATATATGATTAATATAAATATATTAGCATATTAATTACGCTTTAAATACGACCATGATTGAAGGGTCATATCAAGGCAAGAGAAGTGTCTGTTCATCTGTATTTCTGTCCATTGTGACAAGAGGAATTTGATGAATTATTGTGAAACTCACTAACAGTGTCACTACAAGTATTTACCCATAAAGTATCTCAACAAGTTCGATTCTTGGCAAAATAAAAAAAAAAGCTAAACTAAGTAAGAGGTGACAGAATAACTTACCTCAAATATTTAGATATTAATGAAACTCACTGTGAAATGTTTTTTAGCTTATGTCAACTGGTTCCATTCTTGGCAAAATCTGTGCTTACTGGGTTCAATTTTTGGCAAAATAGTGTGCATATATAATGAGGTCAGAGGTCACATTATATGTAAGACAGGTGCATAATGCACTTTTGAGGTGCTATTGTTTTAACAGTGTTGAAATATTATCCACGAAAAGTAAGTATAGCTGAAAGTATATACATTCTAAGGTTATTTCTTCCAGGCAGAAAAGCCAGAAAATAAGAAAGAAGCTGTGACAGAAAAGAAGGAACAGGTAAAGCCAGCAGAACCAAAGGAGAACCAAGTGGAAAATACCAAAGAGATGGAGGAGTTAAACGAGGAGGAGGGGATCAGGTGAGATAAAGAATGTTTTATTATTTAAAAGGAGGGGACCAGGTGAGATATAAAACTTGGAGTTATTTACAGGGAGGGGACCAGGTGAGATATAAAATGTTGAATTATTTACAAGGAGGGGACCAGGTGAGATATAAAATGTTGAATTATTTACAAGGAGGGGACCAGGTGAGATATAAAATGTTGAATTATTTACAAGGAGGGGACCAGGTGAGATATAAAATGTTGAATTATTTACAAAGAGGGGACCAGGTGAGATTAAAAAAAAATCCTTAGTGAAGAAGACGCCAAATCAACACAGGTGAATAGTCCTTTAGGCCAAACAAAAAAAATGTATAGTTCTCAGGCACTGCACACTTCAGTTTTAAACACCCCACCCCAGCATAACAAAATTTTAATTTGATTTTCAATAGAAACTTACCAAGTGTAAGCTCAAGCCATTCAGACATTTCTTTCAAGAAGTTAAAATAATATATTTTTTATAAGATTTCCTTTTTAATGTAGTGCTTTTACCTGTTAAGCAAAAAAATTCTGTTAGGATCATGCTTTCCCTGATCATTTGATTATTATCAAAACATAAAAAAAAAAGGTAGGAAAAAATCGCTCTCACGCACTGATTTCTGAAAAAACTGCTTCAGAACCAAATCTTTTTAGCTCAGATGACTTATAGTCGTGGTCCATTGTCCGTTGTCCGTCTGTCCGTAGATGTGGCATGTTTAAAACCGTAAGACCTAGGAATCCAAAATTCGGTTTAATGCTAGATGTCCTCAAGATCTCCTACCAAGCCGAAAACTCGGTCTTTGTGATTTTGTTCCTTTGAGAAATTGAGGAAAAACTTCAATTTTTTATTAAAAACCTATTTTCACACTTTAGGACTGCCTAATATCAAAACCACTCTTCTGTTTTTCCTCATATTTACCATAAATATTCCTATATAAAGTTCCTATGTACATGCCAGAATTTAGTTCTGTATTATATAATTTAAATTATAAGTTATTTAATTATGGGCCCAATCATATTGCACTTTGTAAAAAATCAGGAAAAATATTTGGTCACTTAACACAAAATGTTATAGCTAGGGACTTTTTTTCAGTAATATAACTTTAATTAATCAAAATTTAATTGTTAACCCAAAATTAGATCAAAATCTTTTAAAATTTTTAAAATATTAGCAAATATATAAAATTGGTACCTAAAATTTTGCCCAAATTTGACCATGGCACGTTTTTTTCTCATAAGTATATTCAATTGATTTTTCACAACCAGGATACAATGTGGATTTAATCTGTTGAATTCTGAAATTTTAAAGTAAAAGCTAAAAAATTATTCTAATTATTGAAGATTTCCAGATGCTCTAATGTTTTTGCATTTTGTATATCCAAGACCCCACTCTTGCTCACTACAGCCTTGCAATGGTAACCTTATTAGTGATGCAGCACTAGCAGAACACCCCCCCTGTAATAAACATACACTTATTCTCATGGGTCCTACCCTAACTCTTCCCCCCCCCCCCCACCAGTTCCCCCCCTCCCACCACCACCACCATCACCAATTATATTGCAATACATGGTTTGTTATTGTCAATTATTTCTTTAAATGTAAAGCTGTTTTTGATCCAATGTGCACAACTTTTCTTGAAATATTAATTCAAGAAATAATCAGAGAGATGCCACGTTGTTCTGATGTAGCATTTTTCTGTAAAATATAGTAACTGTGAATAATGAATATCCAACCCCTGGCCTGATGGCGATGGTAATATACCCTGTAAAGGTTTCTGGATGGTGAGTTCAGTGGAACCCTTGTGAAACATTGAAATATGAAAATCAAGAAAATTTAACCCTTCAAATATATAGCCAACCACATGCAGTATCCATTATTTATTTCAAGAACTAAAATTTGTTCAAGTAATATACCATTGAACATAATGTACCCGCCGTTTTCCAAAGAAAACGTGAAGATATGCTGCATTCTCTTTATAAACCAGATAAAATGCTATATTTCATTTATATTTAAGCTGCCTTGAAATTTTGTTGCATTGCTTTCATTTTGATATAGATAAAGAGAAATCAAAGAGGTGGTCAGTTTGCTGTACTAGCCTATGAAATTTCACTTCATCATATCTGTGTAAAATCATATCTGCTGTTGACATCTGACCTTTGGAATTTTTAGTCCTCCACGATAGGAGGTAGGAGACTTTAAATGGTCTGCATCTGTCCGTCCGTCCGTCCTGCCTACATATCTCTAAGACACTTGCTGCTTTCTACACCAAATTTTACAGACTTTCTCAGCACATGATTGACATATGCATGAGATTGTAACCTGCAGGTGGCGCATTCTGTTTAACAAGTTTTTGCGTTCCAAAATGATCAATTTCACTTTCTTTCAGATAAATCTGTAAATAAGAACACTTTAGCCTTCAAATCATATGCAAGGATTCATTGGATCTAGGGAATTTCAGTGAATTCTCTGTTGAATAGAATTATTTTCAGACTGATCTTTCTACTGGAATTCAAATTTTGCTGATCAAGAAATTGTCTGATTTCACTTCCATCCTTCCATCCATCCGCCCATCCAATTCCTTTCTTTTTTGGCCTTTTTTACTATCCTTCAGTTAAGTCAGTAAATTAGAACATTTTAGCCTTCAAATCATATGCAAAGATTCCTTGGAGCTAAGGGAATTCAAGGAATACTATATTGAAAAGAATTATTATCAGTTGATGGTTCCACAGGAGTTCAAATTTTGCCGATTTGCGAAATTTTCTGATTTCACATGTTTCCATAAATGGGCAAAATCTTTTATCTGTTATCTCATGAACCACTTCTCCAATCATTACAAAATTGTTATAATCAGATTGATCACATGACTGGCATGTGTTTAAACCTGCAGGTGATGCCACCTCTGTTGAACGATTTTCTGCATAAAATGTTACAGCCATATATTGGCCACAACCTGATATGTATCTACATGTATTTCTTAAAATCTATCCATTTACAAATTACATCCCCCATTGCTCTTAGTTAAAAGATTGTCATCTGGACAGTCAAGAGGTAAAACGCTTGGCTTTCTCTGATGGCTACCCAGGGTTGATCCCCGGCGTGGCCATGAGAGTGGGTTGTAGTTGCCCGTCCAAGGCCGTGGTTTTTCTCCGGGTTCTCGGGTTTCCTCCACCTCTACAGTCTGCTGAAAGCCAAAATCTGAGCCATGGAGAGTGCCGCGATTAGTTATAATAACTATTTGTCCAATCCATGTAAAATAAATAAGTTTATGTTTAAAAAGCCAATCATGCATTTTCTTATTTTATTATACATTTTAATTTTGCAAGTTTTTTTATTTAGAAAACAGGTTCTTGCCAAGGTTAAAGAAAATTTGGTATAACTGATGCAACACTTTCCATGGTAAACAAATGGCGAAGGACTATTTGTGCCTTTAGGCTCTTGTCTACAACAATTTCCTGTCAGACTATGGGTAAATTGTGTTATTCAATTCTGATCAAGTACTTTTTTGTTAAGCTATTTAATGGGCTGGTTGAATCATTTTAATGATTTAGTTAATCAAACCATTTTGTTCAGTAGACCGGAAAATAAAATTCCTCATGTGAGTTATAAACTTTACTTATTTCAGCCGTGAGTTTCACAACCTGGAAATATTCCAGCAACAACAGAAGTTGATGGAGGAACAAAACAAACAAAAGAAGAAACTTCTGGCATCGGCCATTGTTGAGAGGTGAGGAGAAGCCATCACACGTGTATCCATCTCATATTATTTAATCTGATGTTAGCTAACTTTGTCAGTGGCAGTACTGCCACTCTATATTTTTTAAAAGTACTTAACATCCTTTTTCAGGCAAGAATTCTTTTTATACTTTTATATGTCCTTCTGTCATGGGAAGTATTATAGAATACCCATGGTCCATCCTTCTGTCTGTCTGTTGTTAGTCCTTTGAGTGTTGCTGTGTTGACTTTTAAGTGATTTGATGTTTTTTTGTGAAACTCACCATAACTACTTACCAATAGATTATCTCATCCGAGTTGATTATGGGTAATGATAATGCTTTTCTAATAAGCCAGAGTTGACTAGGCTACGTTGTGGTGTTGCCACAATAACTTACCTGGAATATGATGGATTATGATAATACTCTTAAGAAATATTAATCAATATAATATAAACAGTAAGTTGAATAAACAGCAAAATCCATGCATATTTATCAAGGTCAGAGGTCATCAGACTTTTGTGATGACTTACCAAAAATCTGATGGATTTTCATTTTAACGAATACAGTTTCTCACTTGAATTACATTCTCAGCAAAATTCATGAATATTTAATGAGTTCAAAGGTATCAAGATATGGGCCTGCACAGTCAAGGGTAAAATGCTCCGCTCTCTCTGCTGGGGACCCAGGTTCGGTCCTAGGCATGGCTATGAGATTGGGTTGTAGTGGCCCGTTCAAGGCCGGTTTTTTCTCTGAGTTCTCTGGTTTCCTCCACCCCCAGAACACTACCAAATGCCACCACCTTAGCCATGGAGAGTGCCTTGACTAGTTATCATAACTATTTGTACAATTCATGTAGAATAAAAATGTTTATAACATTATAATATGCGACAGGTGTATTATGCACCATTTGCTATAATCTTTTTCTCTCTTCTCTCAGGCTAATTTTGTTACTTGTAAGCAGTTAGTTAGCACAAACCTTGTATTTTATCAAAAGGTTTTCGAAAGCCCAGCAATTTTATAGTTTTGCAGGTAAGTTGGTTGAACATTGAAGTGTTCTGTAAATTTTACATTTTTATTGCATTCCAAGTGCATTTGAAATTATGTATTTTGTTTTAAATAAGGTAGGCTTGTTAAAAATTGTTGAATTATACAGGGGTCCAACATTGGTAAGGAATTGATAAAATCAAGTTCCCATTGATGATTTATATTGCTAATATTAAAATATCTCTTACTGACATTAGTCTCAGGTGTACCTTTCTATATAACCCAACACGTCAAGCAGTATGTATGATATTAATTTGCTCATGAAGTGTAAATGCTGCTTTGTAAAAGTTTCTTTAGAGATTTATTTGTACTATGTGGGTGAAAAGTCTTGCAAATCTCGGGCATTGTGTTACAGACAGAGAAGAGCGAAGGCTGAGTCAAACAGACTTGTGCGAGTCCAGCGTGAATTGGACAAACTGGACACCATCCTGAATGCAGATGTTTCAATCATCAGAGACAAAATTGAGGAAGCTAGTCGAGAATTCCTCGAGGCACAGTAAGTCATGCAAATAATGTTTGTCCATTCTTGTTTTCACATATCTGGAATTGATATTTTTCTACAAGGTAATAATATCATATTTGCTTCTTTATTTGCATTATGGATAAAATGCATATTATTGCTGTATTTTAATGATTATTTATTATCTGTTTTGAAAGTCAGTATTGTGGTCTTTTTAATTTGTCAAAATCATTTTCACATTTTGTTTGCAAGATCATTCTTTCTTTGACAAAAAAGTCTGTCTCTGTCTGATGGTCATATTCTTGATAATCAGTAATGTATTTCATGTTGATACAGATTGTATACATCATACACATACACCAGTTAATTATGAGCTTCAAGTTCCTAATCATTTGCAATAATATGTGCATTATCTCACACTAAAAATTCATTTTTGGATAAATGCAAAAGGTTTCTGGGAAAATAATCTTAGCACACAGTCAAACTAAATGCAGTTCACCTTTTTTATGTATTGTTATGGTCTGTGTGTTAGTAAACACAGTCCACATGTTGCTGTTTACTGCAAGAAGACTGTGACCAGAGGTGTGGTATTGAGCATGCACAACAACCAAAAAAAAAAAAAGAAGAAACATGAAAAAAAGAAAGACAGAGGAAACACCAGTTTGAGGTGTGAAAACAAATTGAATTATCAAGTTGCATACTACAGCCACCAGATGGCATGCATGCTATGTTTATGCTTAGGACCACCAATTGTGCCTAATGCAAGCTTACATCCACCTGTGTACTGGAGTAAGCAAACAGTTTTGAAAGAAATATTGGCAGACACAGTAATATTTTTGAAAGCATAACACACTATATGGGATGTGTATTTTTAATACCTGGCAGGTGAATATCCCTTTAATCTGTTGTAGGAAAAGATTTGAAGTTGCTGAAAAAGAATACATTGAAGCCAAGATGGATTTGTTCCATAAACAAGAAGCCAAGGAGAATCTGACAGAGCACTTGTGTACAATCATTCACGAGAACGAGGTACGCAAGGGCAAGAAACTGCTTGAACTCATGGAAAAACTCGACATGGAGGTGGATGGTGAAGAAGTCCCGGCTGATGTTCCGGCTTTACCCACTGTGGTGCTGAGTTCTGTCAAACTAACAGGAGGGCCCAAATCTCTGGTACAAAAGCCAGTGACCTCACAGCCAGAGACAAAGCCGGAAGTTGCTGACTCTGATAAAACAAATGTTGCTGACTCGGTGAAATCAGATGAAGGACCACCAAATACAGCTTCTGAGAAAATTGATACTGCTGCTGACAAAGGAATTGCTGCTGATAAACAAACTGATAAAACTGATGGTGAGGCTAAGTCTACAAAAACTGTTGTCGAAAATGATGCAGGCGAGGCCAGTGTTAAGGCCTCAGGTACTAATGCACATGACTCTTCCAATCAATCTCCTGAATCTCATACACAGACGCCCTCTGGTGGTGGTGACACAAACAATAATGATGATAGTGCTGGCAATAATTTGCACAAGAAGAGTAATGATGCTACAACTACTGCTGAGAAAACTAGTTAACCTCACTTGAAGGGTATTAATATGCACTTAATATCTGTCCATAATAAGTTGAATTGGTTCATATCACTACTTAAACTGTGATAAAAATGGGGTCCATTTATATGCTTTATTAACACCAAAGGACATTTTTATTTATCCTTTAACAACTATGCAAGCACTCACTTGTTCACCTTGTACACACCATCACTGTTTCATTTCATTCAGTGTAGTTCAGTTTATGCACAATTGTATTTGGGTTGGTCATTTTTGGCTGCATCCATATGATAAATCTACTATTTTAATAGATCACTATCCTTGTGTAGATGTTTAAATTTACCAACCAGCCATGCTTGTTATCACCTAGGTAAAGAGCCCTTGCATACATGATACAACACAGCATTCAAGGTTAATATCGCTGCCCATAGGGGATACAGCTTAGCACTTTTTGATACAGTGGGTTTATATCAGCTGGGCACTACGTGTACTCAGTGTAACAACACAATGCCCCAGAATGAAATAGACATGCATCATGATTTGTGTGACATCGCTGTGCTCAGTGACCCACCAGCCAAACTAAAATCAACCAGCATCATAGCTGGTGAGATCATTTTTCTGTGTGATGCACCTCCTGAGATGGAAACTGACAAAAACGTAGGACCCGGAATGTGTGAAGGTGCTGTACGTTGCATTTCAAAAATGAATGACTGTACATGGATTGTTGTGTTGATAACATACGTAGCCATTTAAAAGAAATATTATGAACTAGCTTGGTTTGTATTACCTTCATATGGGCCTTGAGCTGATATGTCACCCTCAGGCCAATACAAAGACAATATGGAACAGGCCAGTTAATAACATATAAGTATCACACCAGGCTGTGAATATATATATCTATATATTATACAGACCAAAGTTAAGGTAAGTAACCAGTGCTGAGGCTTGGCTGTAGTTCACACATTGTTACAAAGAGTGTTCAGGTTTGCTAGTGGCACATAAATATTGTATAGTGTACATGATATCCAGTATCCAGTGTTGGAATACATTTCTGTAACATATCTTTAGATCAGCCAGGTCTTTTTTGGTGCCAAATATGTCCCTAGGCCATAAACAACAGTTGAGGAATGTGTCACAAATCAGTGTTATGATAAATACAGTGTGGTATGGTTCAGATAAGATGATGTTAGATTACTACTACAAGTACAAATCCTCCCATGAGAGTGAAGGGCTGATGTGATGTGGGCACATGATATGTGTTTCCATATACATTTGTCAGTTCAATTTTCAGGTTTTTTAATGCCCATCATAGACAGGACATTTTATGGTATATCCATGGTCCTACAGTGTGTCACTCCATTAACTTAGTGTTGCTGTGATAACTTACCAGGGCTTTGATGGATTTTCACAAAACTCATCATTACTACATACCAATAGATTATCTCACACTAGTTCATTTATGGGCAAAATCCATGCATATTTAACATATAGGTCAGAGGTGACTGGGCTACTTTGTGGTGATGCCACAACAATTTACAAGGAATATGATGGATTTTGATCAAACTCATCAGAAATATTAATCAATATAATACATGTATCTCACCTAGGTTCGAAATTTCCGTCAAAATTCATGCATTTTAATGAGGTCAGAGGTCACAAGATATGTGACGGGTGTATTATATGATGCTCTTGTTCACAGCTTCAAAATGGCACCAAGTACAATTTTAAATATTACACAATACAATGATGTCCTAACTGCGTAACATGCTTATCAAATTTACTTTATTCTGATTTGAAAATTTAATTTTTTTTACAGCGTTTTTATTTTAGTTAATAAATTAAACATATTATTATACTTCAGCTCATCTAAACTTTCTTCTTTATATTGTCATTAATAGGATGTCAGTCACTTCTAGTGGATATTTTTACACTTTGTTGGAATAATGACATTTCACCAATATTTGATCATGGCTCCTGAATTTTTCATGTAGTTCTTAAAAGTGACTTCTAATCAATTTCAGTTGTGCCCCATGACCCATAGGTCCCTTTTTGTTAGAGAATCCATACCTGCTGCTACTTCATCTGCTATACAAAGATGTATCTGCACCTAAACTCAAGACCAAACTGCACTGCACAGATAGCAGAGGCGTAGCCTGCAGTTATATAGGGGGGCGGGGGTAATCGGGATGCAGCGTATTATATCTGCTGGCCAAAGACTGCACATACACAATACTAATTGTAATATATATATATATATATGTATATCATATACCTATATATCAGCCAACTTCAATATCCTTGTAAAATGTCAAGCATAGAACAAGAAAAAAGTTTGATTATCAATTATTTTTTCACTTCAGATGAAAGCGTTCATTAATGAAACTTAAAAATAAACAAGACATATTTTTATACATTTAAAATTACTTTCATACCCCCCATGGCTACGCCCTTGAAAAGGCAAAGTCTTTCTGATTCATTGTGCTGGGTCTCAGCACAGTTGCTCGAATTGCTTTTTGTTGGGTTGGTTTCAGCCATGTCTGTGTGGCACCTTTACAAATGGATGTGTGATTTTAAACTTTATGCTTCACACTGTCCCAGTTTTCTCGTGATTTATTCACCCAGATTATAGAGATTGTTAACATAGTACTACTTTTTGTCTTGCTCATTCTGATATTAATGATATAAGATACATAACATAGGCAGCTTGGAAAGTATTATAAGACGGTGTGTAATTTTAATATTTACAAATTATAACAATATTTTCTGTAATTTGTTAGTGGATGTTTCCAGTATACACTGGTAGCAGGAATTGGTTGTAAAATCATATTCAATGACTGTAAGAAAAAAATGGATGGTTGATGATCACTCATTAATCAATAATTTATGTACCTTCTATATTACTGTGAAATCTGCTGCAATGAAATATACCAATGAAATTGACCAAGTCAGTTCAGTCTGACCTGTACATAACGATGAAAGGTCGAGGTAGTTGACACTTGTTCGCTGCTCAAGATTCAGTTTTAATAATTCTATGCACTACTTCTTGCCCTGTCTTTTTTATATCTATGACAAGATAAGACTTTTTTTCTCGATATGGAAAAGATATGATTATAATTTCTTCCCCTGTCTACATACAATCATGTGTGATTAATTATGCAAAAATACAACATATTAAATAGATTATGAAAGAAAACGACCAGTCCTCGAAATATTTGATTATCGGTACACCTTAGCATATATATATATGCTAAGTCTCCACTGAATACAAATACTGCTACATATACTATACCTTCTGTATAAAATAAGTTTTCTTATTATTGGAGAATGTAAAGCTTACTTTGGAGCTCAAGGAACAAAGCATAATAGTTCTTAGATTCTAAATAATGGTATGTTGAAACATTCCCAATTAAATGTTTCCTTATGAACAAATATTCCATCGCCTACTACATAACGCATGTGCATTAATCCATTTTAACCTTAACTTGAGACGTGCTTATTTGCATATTTATGTCTTCATAATTGATATGCACCAAACGAAAGAACAATTAATTTTGATACATGAAAAAGTGATCTAATAGCAAATATCTAAATTTATCATTTGAATATCAATAAAACATTAATTGATCCATACTGACCATGTCCCAGAGTGTATTTTCATATATTTTCAGGTTGAAGTGTTTCTTTAGTTATTTTTATAATCTCTCAAAATTTAAAAAAAAATTCTGTTGACAGTGTGAGATCCAATCGAGTTCATTAACCAGAACATGTTAATGGTAGTTTACACATAGTATTTATGCCACAGAAAATCCTACTTTTAAAGTGTTACATTTTGATACAAATGAAATTTGTTATTTAAATATTTACTGGCCGTTCATTAACTAAGTTAGAAACATGATTTCTTTTAAGGATTGGCTGCATGTTCAGAAAGCAAGAACCATTTCAAGCTAAGATATGACATAGAAATTTACCTTTGTTAGTTCTTCTTGTAAGAATGAGGAGGATTATCTATTAATCATTAAGCTTATTTTCAGACCGCTAAATACAAGAAAAGGTCTATGTATGTTAAGGGATGCCAGGTTTTAAGAGTTACTGAATAGTTGCACTGTGAAGAATGTCTTTGTTTGTTATCTATGAAAAGGTATCTTGTTGCAAGCATGTTTGTTATATGCCTTCGATGGTGGACATGAATGTCTCCAGTTTGTTTTCAGAGTTTGTGTAAACACTAAGTTCAGGTGCCTGCCATGTAGCAACTGAGCAATAATTATATGCAAATTATTTATTTTCATCACAGTGTATGTTTGAAGGGTTAACATATGATGTACATTTATATCTATTTTGTTTGGTATTTGAGATAAATATACATTAAATGTGTTATCATTGACTCTTGTCTTATCATTGACTCCGTCTGTCACTGACTCCATCATATCATTGACTCCGTCTGTCATTGACTCCATCATATCATTGACTCTGTCTTATCATTGACTCTGTCTTATCATTGACTCCGTCTTATCATTGACTCCGTCATATCATTGACTCTGTCTTATCATTGACTCTGTCTTATGATTGACTCCGTCTGTCACTGACTCCGTCATATCATTGACTCCGTCTGTCACTGACTCCGTCATATCATTGACTCCGTCTGTCATTGACTCTGTCTTATCATTGACTCTGTCTTATCATTGACTCCGTCATATCATTGACTCCGTCATATCATTGACTCCGTCTGTCATTGACTCTGTCTTATCATTGACTCTGTCTTATCATTGACTCTGTCTTATCATTGACTCTGTCTTATGATTGACTCCGTCTGTCACTGACTCCGTCATATCATTGACTCCGTCTGTCACTGACTCCGTCATATCATTGACTCCGTCTGTCATTGACTCTGTCTTATCATTGACTCTGTCTTATCATTGACTCCGTCTTATCATTGACTCCGTCATATCATTGACTCTGTCTTATCATTGACTCTGTCTTATGATTGACTCCGTCTGTCACTGACTCCGTCATATCATTGACTCCGTCTGTCACTGACTCCGTCATATCATTGACTCCGTCTGTCACTGACTCCGTCATATCATTGACTCCGTCTGTCACTGACTCCGTCATATCATTGACTCCGTCTGTCATTGACTCTGTCTTATCATTGACTCCGTCTGCCTTTAGCTTCGTTATATCATTGCCTACTTCTACCAGAACAGGATAAAACCGTTGGCCCATGCGCAGCTCGACAACATGCAAACCTCCCACGTATTATACACAGTTAACAATATTGTATGTCGAATAAATGTATATTTAACGAAAATTACAACTCAAATATACTAGCCGATCACGATATATCGGAGCAACACTTTCCTGACATACAAATATATAAATACATTCAGTATCCATATTTTTTGTTCCATAAAGTATAATGGAAATGAAAAAAAAACGTGCTCCATATAACCCCGGCCCCTATAACAAATGGGATTCATTTACATGGTAGATTTGATTGACATGACAAATTGTCACCTGAGTGTGTGTGGGAACTTGTCCCTTAGTGGAACAAGGTCACCAGCTCTCTCGAGTAAACAGATATGACAAGTCAGCGTTGTTTCGTGCTAAAAAGTAAATACCGCTGAATACTATGAGTGCCTGGATCGAACATCGAGACCGACATAGTGGCTGTCCCGGTCTTAGACCCACGATTTCATACCAGCGTGCGTGAAAAACCGCTTATATTGTGATTATGTAACACTTGTGTCCGTCAGAGAATATGAGTATGTATAAAAAAAGTAAGCCCGCATTCAACCTGCAGATAAGCATAAGGGACAACCAAAAAAGGTAGCCGACTGAAAAAATATGATTATTTTCATATATTTATAATGAATGACCATCTCTTGTGAGAAGATAGCGTTACCATGTTTGTTGATGGTATGACTTTCCATTTTATTTCACTGTTAAGGATGGAGTGTCAAAGAATTAGTTTGTTTTAAGAATTACAACATACCAACATATTATTGCCTTTGTGTCTCCTTTAGATATTTAAAGTAATTATAAATTCATCATATTCAGGTATTTAGCTAACAACGTAATTAAAGTTTAAAGATATTTTCCATGCACATGTTGCTATACGGAAATATAAAATAAAACTCAAGCATATTAAGTATGTATGCCTAGCGTCACACTACTCGTCACTAGATGCACTAGCTGGTGGACAGTATATTAATTGGCTCACCACAGTTCACACCTATATTATTTGAAAAGAGGTTTATCCTGTTCATTGATGATCAGCTAATTTGCTTAAAAGAGGAATCTTATGGAACCGCAGAGGGAGTCAGCTCCATGTCATGGTCTCAAACGAGCGCCATGCCCTCCATCTCATTCTGCTTTACCAATGCAGTCCTGTAAACTAGCCCATGCTCTTTGGCTTATCCATGATTAGCACACTTCGGTCTTTGTGAGTTATGTAAAGCAATATCCAGCTGGTCACAGAGCCAGATGCAGCCCATGCAGTGATTATGATAAGATCACAGGTACTAACCCTGGTGATCTATCCTCAACCAGGTGACGTAATATCTGAGACTGGCCACAAGTAATAGGCCTACAGTACTGACCTGTTTTTTTAATATATATATAACACAAATGCCAGGCACATTTGTACAATGTTATTACCAGTATTCCATGCATAGATGAATCTGTCCCAAAACTAAAGGATTCTATATTTTAACAAGTGCAATAAAGTAATTCAGAAAATGGAATAACCGAAGGAATATAAACAGACCTGCAGGACTGATGTAAATGTAATCATCTCCTCGCTTTAACCATGTTTTCGACCCGCAGAAACCCGAAGTAAAATATCATGTAGCTCGCCTCGCCCCGCATATCCCTGCTTTTAGCCCGCACCCGCCCCGCAGTTAATTTCTTGTGCCCCGCCCCACAAAATCATGAAATCCTGCTCCGCAGCCCGCGCGCGAGGTTGTGACCCGAGCTGGGCTCGAATAGCTGCTTCTTTGCTACAAATAGTAATCATAAATTGCTTACCGAATGTAAAGCTGCTTAAATATATTTTTTTCATATACGTCCATCCAGTAAAAGCATTTGAGGTAAATAATTGTGGCAATATTGAAGCAAATTTGGGGTCCTTAGTCAACCTGAATTGCTAAAGATATATTTTTGTCATCTCCAGTTTATAAAAAGGCCTATAAACTTGCTAAAATCATGAAAACTTATCACGTATAGCTTCCGGTTTCTCAGTTTATATCCTCTAGGCATGAGTTTTCTATTTTTCTCTTTTCGGTTCTATTACACTTTTTAAACCTCGCCAGCAATGATTAAAAATTATTCCTCGGCGACCCGGTAGTTCGTAGTTTAGCTGTCATTTCTATTTTGATGACGGGGCCACAAATGTTCTCGTTTTTCAACAGGAAACTTGGAAACCAGGTTTACCATTATCACACGATGTTGTGTCCCGGTGTGATTATAATGCTTCAGTAACATAATGCACGCAGCAACCACTTGCAATATCAAACACCCAGATGCAAGTCAATAATGAAGGAAGCTTCTTATTAAAGTTTTATTTTGGACGGAATATATTTGTAACCTTTCATATGTGAATAGCTGCTAAAACAAGTTCACTCTCTGTAGCACTAAGTCAGATGTGTGTGCACGTGTATGGTATATTCCACCAAGATCATCCGTTTGATTGCACTCTGAAAGAGCACTTCTCAGAAACTATCTTCTTTATTTCCGTGAATTCTATATCTTTATTTGGGTTCCTGTATAATCACATGTTCCCTTTCACTGATTACACCGGTTCGATCCCCGGTATTGCTAATTTTGCTATGAGAGTGCATGGGTTGAAGTGGTTCGTCCAAGGTCGGTGGTTTTCTCCGGGGTCTCAGTCTTCCTCATCAATAGTCACTACCGACCGCAACCATCGGAGCCATGGAGAGTATCTTCATTAGTTATAACTATTTGTACAATCTATGTAGAAAAAATAAAGTTTATAGGTTGTTTCTCAAGAATAAACTACTTCTTCTGTGTAACCGCACACTGTTGTTTGTATTTTATGACTCTGGTGATGTGCTTTTCTGTTCATGGGATCCCGTCTTGTTACTACGAGGGCCGACGGTTTCAAGAACCATGAAGACGCCGCCAAGAATGCTGAAGATGGCTGCCATGATAACCAGTGTCGTGGGGTACGGAACACTAGCAGGGCATCCGAATGTACCTCTACAGCGGGCACTTAGTCCGAGCCCCAGAATGATAAAGAAACCTGCAAAATACCCAAAACAAATACAGCTGAAAGGAGCTAAGATTTAAATATTAACAAATGTGCAGTAAATGTGCATGGAATTTCAGGGGCATCAATGTAGGGGGGATGGGGCTATATATCCCCCCCCAACACACTTTTTAGCAAGAGGGGGGGGGGGGGGGGGGGGGGGTAGTCAATGTAATCATCCCCCTGATATTCAGAGAAAATATTCATATATTAGAAATTAAATTTATTAATTATTAGAATTATGGAGATTGGTACCATTTTTGAGTTTACTATGAAATTCGAAAAATTATCTAATTATTTTAATCTGATAGATTTAACATATAATGGAAACATAATACATTATTTTTAAAACCTTGCATTGAATTTTAATAAAAGTTGGAACATAACTTTATCATGCTTGCGAGTCACCCCCCCCCCCCCCCCATCACACACCCTTTGATAGAAAATTAAAATGAGAAATTGACGCCAATTGGAATCTATGTTATATTTTAGAAGAATAGCATATCCACGCGAATACGTCTAAAGTATTTTGGAAGAATTAACTTTATTTTTTAAAACAAAACCACAATCATATACGTCAGAATGTTTGCTTCATGCACGCACTTGGGTGAACCTGAAAGTTACAGTACACGTAAAACATATGTAGGACTTAGGCTAATTAAAACAAAACAGGTTTATCATGTTAGTATCCAAAGTAAGACAACATGCATCATCTGTTTCATATATCACTGCATCATGAATCCGATAAATATTGCCAAAAACTTATATTGACCTTCAAATAAAAAAAATTAATACTTAAAAATGTATTTGTTGGCTCCGTTACATATATATTTTACACGTGCAAGTAAGCTGTAATTATGTTTTAAAATTCAATTTTTCTCGTGAACACATTATATAGGAGTGTATGTATACAACTAACGATTATTTGATTGTGAGTAATAACAATAAACTAACCAGTAATAAAGCTGCAAACACAGATGCAGATTTTGGCGGGAAAGTTGTCTCTGAAAGCAGGATAATAGATCAAGAGAAATAAAAGAATTTCCGCCGCCAGTAGGGTCAAGAATGCGAGAATTAGTAACGCCTGGACTTCTCTCTGGTTCGCTGTCAGCCCACCAGACATGGCGAACAAATCCAGAACAAACGCCAGCAACAGGAACTTGTAGGCCAGTTTGGTCCAGTGCGAGGCTGCCGTGTAGTCGCTCATCGTCTGCTGTCTTTTTCGCGTCTGTCTCACCTGCCGCAAATGTACAAAATTAAATACGGATAACGGAACCAAACATCGACAGTGAAAAAATCAATATTGACGAATGCTTTTACAGGTTTTATCCGTTGCCAGGAACTCTTGAAATAGGTGACAGGATTATTAAACAGGGAAGATTTACAGGGAAGGTTTCGAGTGGCGTCTCTTCTAGTGTATATAGCGCTACTGATAAGGAATTATCGCCGCGGCTCGCTGTACAAAAAAAAGCCGGACCTGTACATTTAAGCAGAGATGGGAAAATATCCTTCGTGATTTTGAATGAATTCTTTACATATTTGCTCAGAAATACGACAAGCTTTAATAGTTTATTATTGAGCTATTGAACAGTTGTTTTCCATATAAACGAAACGCGTGTTTAAGTCTTTTTTTCTCCACCTCCGACCATTCCCTAGCGCCTATCCCCAGCCAATATGCATGTAGCCTATATGCTTGTAGCGGATTCAGGATTTATGAAAAGGAGGGGTCCAACCCTGGAGTACTAATGATGAAACCTAAAAAAAGGTCCCAAAGTCCGGAAGGAGGGGGGAGGGGTCCAGGCCGCAAAAATTGACCTTAAGCCCTAAAAAAATTGCGGCGGCTGAAAAAGGAGGTCCGTTTCCCCTGTTAATGCTTCTTCACATAAATGTCCAGAGTGATAAATTATGCAATATTTATATGAGAAATAAATGAAAACAAAACTAAATATATATAATTTTTACAGAAATATAACAGAATGTTTGCAAACTCATTCAAAGGTCAGCTATAGTATAAAGCCTTAATCGAAGTCCCAATTGTTTATACTCATGAATGGGCATGAAAACGGTTTTCATTCTATCACGGAAACATAGACCTAGCTATGTTGTAGACAGATATTGCATGAATAATTTAATTCGTTCAGTTCCAGTCTCCCTCCGCCAATTCTCTGTGTAACCATAGAATGACGTCAATATGTATAAGTAATTGTTGCCATGGTACCGGCCGCGACCTTAGAGTGATGTATATCCCAAGTCAAATATTTATCTATACAACCTGGTAAATAGGTAAGAAGTTTTACCATGCACTGATGATTACGTATAATAAATTATGAAGGTATAATTTATACCTGGATAGTTCAACCCAAATGTGGCTTCAGTCTAACGCAGTAAATTATGAGTTTATCTGACCGTAATTCACGCAAACATTCTTCATTCCAGCCTTAGATACACATATGACAATATATTTGAGGTTTCAGAATTAAATTAGTGACATTTAAGTGTGAGATATCAGTATAAGGTGGCCCATGATAATAATTTGGCTCATTGTTCAAATCTACAAAATACAGTTTGTGCATAAGTGTTTTTTGACCAGTTTGACTTATTTATCGGATTTTTTTTTCATGAGAAACCAATAATCTGAATACATCTTTATTCTAATAACTGTAGCGACCGAAAAATAATAATTAATAAAAAAAAAATAGTCAGAAGAAAAATGTTATAGGGCACAAATACCGTGGTAAACATGTTCAGTTTCTAACTGCAACTATAATAACACAGCCAGGTATATGTATAAGTCAGCTAGTGTTATTGGAGCGATACGTCACACTACGATGACTGCGATGGGGAGATTATGATCCAACGAACCATATACGTGTGTATATATAAAACAGAAGTCAGCATCCGTTGACTGATATTACGTACAGTATATTTATAGATTCGCTATAAGGCTGCTTAAAATTGATTATATTTGTAACAAAGCCCTTTTGGTAAATTAATTTATCTTGACTTGTTATGTGCCAGGGGCCTTACCTGTGGATACCTTGAATCTTTGTAGTGGGTACCACTAGACCTGCATCTTCTCCACCAGAGGTCGCTCTCCCTCACGCACTATTTCCCGGTGAACTCGCCTGTTAACCACAAACTCGAAATGAACGTGAGGTATGTTCAAAAACCTGCCTGTCAGTATAAATTAATTGCCGTGACCCCCCCCCCCCCCCCAGGTATTAGACTGGGTATATTTTAAAGTGCAGATGATCTCTATTTGTGTATAGCTGTAAAAAGAAATCTACACATACACATACTCACACCCACACACTTATCCACATATCAGGTATGTTATATATGTATATATATTGCTACTACTACTAATATTATAAACTTTCACATACTAACAGTTAAAGGGACCTATTGACATATCAGGTATGCTTAATATACATGAAGTTCATCGTTTCATCCTGATGATATTATGATATCTCCCAGTATGTAAAATCTAAAACCATCTGTTCACTCCAGTACATATGCAGATAAGCTTGAACGGGCCGTAATCAGCTGAGTAAACATAAATAAAATGCGCAAGCCACCTGGTAGCCAAACCACACAACTTTACAAATCAAGATTTTTCTTGGTTAAAACCGGTGTTTCTTGTGTCTCTATAATCTCATCTATAATGCTTCTCTCCTTGTTTGAATTGTCACACATGGGTCAGATTGGACATTTGGTCCGTTTGATAGTAAACAGACCCACATAGACCGTGTTTACTCACACACAGAACTATAACAACGTGTAAAACAAGTGAATTTGAGAACGTTAGTCTGCTTGTTGGGAAGAATTTGCTGGGAACCTTTTTGTATTCGTCAAATATGTGCAACTATGTAATATATGTAGTATTGCAATGTGTTTATGTACCTGTAAGTTCCTTCAGGTTTTAATTGCTTTCCTAGACTAAAATTTCTGGTAACAGTGACTGCAATCTCCCAATTACTTGAATTCACTTAAAAATCATAGAGACTTTAAATAAACTACACTATAAGTTTCTTAATACAAGCATTCAGTATCTTAATCTCAAATTCACAGAAATTCGGAAATTCGACTTGGTAAAAGTGGTATACAGGTAGATATCTGAATGAAAACAACCATAACCTGAAAAGAGTTACTGATCATCTTGTAACTTCCCTCCTCTCTTCTGTCACTAGTCAATATTCAACGGTCAATCAGGTAACCTCTTGGCTTGTCTGTATCAGGCATAGTCTCTTACACAGGCTCAAAATGGCGCTTGGGTGAACCTGTGGAAGAAGCTACACACGGCAGTAAGTGAATCCGCCCTCTACAGGGCTCCGACAAAACTGGCGGAACATACTAGTATCGTCCTCTTTTACACCAGTGCTTCAACCAGAATGGAGACTTGGTTCAGGCTCTATATGCCTGCAGCCTTCACAAACAGCAGCAATATCTACCACCTCGGTATGCCCGTTTTAATTTCATAATGAACCTACCAAAAATAATGCAGTTTGATGATTTGAGAGAAAAGCGTTTATTTGAATTCAAGTAAAATTTTTTTGTATATTTCTTTGGATTATGAAAGTAGATACTGCCCAGTCCCCATTTTATATGGCTACGGGATTTGATGATAAGGTAATAAAACTTGATATCAAAATTTAATGGTTGATCCTTAGAATTAAAATACCTCTGTCTCTGATGATCCTTGTCATTGACCTTTAATTGCATTATTATTTTGGTCCGATGGCCCTCATTTTATGCTCCATGGGAATTGCAAGTTTGTGCAATCCGAAAAACTTCATTCCATGGAATCGAGGCAGCGCCAATTAAAGTGTGTCAAACTGGCGGGACCAATGCGACAGATGGTGTAATTGTCGGACAGTCTTAAATAAATATGTAGGCGTCCGTGTGTGTGTGTGTGTGTGTGTGTGCTTCTGTGAATCCATGTTTAGTTTTCATGATAAATACATTTAAAAATGAAATTTGAAAAAAAAGAGAAGAAAAGACCCACCCTCCACATGACGCTAACCTTGATATATACATAATAACTATGCATGTCTGTTGCCATGGCCATGCATTCACTAACTTGCGGTACTATTAGTATCCTCCATTACCAACAGACGGCGTCAGCGTTTTCTTAGAATCCTGAAATTCCGGAGTTTCTTTAAGTTTGCAAAACAAGCCCCAAAATATCTTAAATCCTTTAAAGAACGTAGATGAAAGTCTCTCTTTTGGAAAGCTTTCAAAACAAGACAATTAACACGGGCCATGTGAGATTTCATGCTTTCAGTTATTTTTACTCCTTCCATTGGCCCATCCAATGTTATTACCGTATATTTTAAGAATGATTGAGGTCCCCTGTACCCTATATTCATGAAATGCGAAAACGAAAGCTTCCCGTAAAAAATATTAACTAGAGGCTTCGGTGTACAAAATCATGGGAGTTTGAGAGAGAGAGAGAGAGACAGAGAGAGACAGAGACAGAGACAGAGACAGAGAGAGGAAAAAAGCACCAGTAGTATGCTTTGGACGATAACAAAAGTACTATGGCGGTGCGAGTGACAGCTGCCAATCAAATTCAAAAACAGAATTATATGTCGATAAGCTTTAAAGTAATACCAGTGTGAGCGCAAGCTGTATACGAGAAGTAAGCAGGATGGCGATACATAACCGCCTTCTGTGGCCCAGGGATAGAGCACAGGGCTCAAAGAGATCGTGAGTCTGGCCCCCACCCAGGGTGAGCGCTCTGCAGGCTTAATGGGGAGACCCCACAGTCCTGTTTCACTCACAAAGGAGTGCGCCTTTCGCGGGTTCCTCCAGGTTATAACTCAGCAGGACCGCAGGTGCGCTGTACACAGAGGCTGGTTGACGCCAGGATAATCGCGTGTTTGTTTTTCGCCCTGTCACGTAGTGCGAAACAAGAAGGGAATTCTGCAGACGACAAGTACTTTATTAAGCCGGCATTAAAAACATAGGCGGTTACGTCGACCAAGAAATATATTAAAAAAAGTAATTATACATACGCGCAACATCAAAGAGTTATAACTAATTCTAAACAAGTACGTATTGCGTCAGAATTTTCCTTGGATGCTATGGATGCTCTCCTCTGGTTAACATAAAGCTGTCACTTACCGATATCACGTATTTTTAATAACTGTGATCTATGTATGTCAAAATCATAATAGTAAGAATTGTCCCTATATCGTTGTGTTTCATTCTTTACTTCTTTTCATCTCATTGCCTATACATATATTCTATAGTCTACTTCTAATGTAATAATGTTTATGCAATTGTATAACAGGACCACACTGAAAAACAGCATTGAGCTGAAGGGGCTTTCCTGATAAAATATGTTTGTAATAAATAAATAAATACGGGCAAGCAGTTATATACACTTATTCATTTGATGGGAGAAAGATTAAGGTAAACATTATCTTTTGTCGCAGCTTGAGCAACTGAGTGTAAATAATTCAAAATGTTTTTTGTGTGTGTGCCATACATAGGTACTTGGACTTGGACTCGAGGGTCCGGAAGTCGGACTTGTACTCCGACTCCGAGGAATTGAGAATTTAGGCCGAGTCCATCTCGTGTCTAGTAAAATATAAAATCTGCCATATACTGTAACGTCTTATATACATGTTAGGGACTACTTACAGAGTCATGAATATAAAAAATATTATTGTTCACATAGCTTTAGCTTTGTATCAGGAGCTAAACGTAACCAAACGTTTAAGTAAAAAACATGGGTTAACTAACATTTAAATACACATGACAGTTTCAAATTTCCATTAAATTTTTATCAATAAGGAGATTTGCATTGGACTCGGACGTAAACTCGAGTTCGAAGTAGGCGTAACTCGGACACGAAGTAGCTAGGTGGACCTAAACTTGATTCTCATGTGGACTCGAACTCGAGCGGCCTGGACATGCACCAGCTGTTGTGGAATCTGGCGTCATATATAATAGCTCTAAGAAAAACACTTTAACTGTTATACGATTAAGGTTGGTTAGGAACTGTACATTCTAAAAAGGACACATACACAGAATTCTCGCATTTTCTTACTTTAAACAAATTAAAAATTAGTAGTGTAATGAAAATTTTCCCTATATCAGGCAACCAAAACAGCCAGCTGTATGCGGCACAGTTGTAGTGTAACCATCCGAGGGAAATAAGTGTACACGTATTTACGCTCTGTTAAACAGCGTTACCTGAACTTGTATACTACCAGGGGGACGTACACACGAGATATATAGTGGGAGTAAACATGTATATATGTCCCTTTATTTTAACCAAATAAAAATTAATTATCGCCTGTTCAGCTTTATGGAGGCTTCATAAATCAAGAGTTTAAAAATGCCCCAGTTCCTTCGAACAATGCCAGGCCAAAGCCCCGGTATCCAACCCCATTAGTCGTGCCCCAGAAAGCTGGGAGGTCAGGTCAGGTATGCACGATATGTCACACCATCACTGAAAGTGTGTTAGTAGATGCAGCCATCTGAGAAAGGAACCCAGCGTGAAGGTATTACACGTGACAGCCACACTGTAAAAGGTTTATGAGCATAGTTATTACATAGAGTGGTATTAGCAGACGGTCTTACCCATATTTTTAACCCCCCCCCCCACTGTTTGAAGGGGAGTCATAGGGGAATGACAATTTTATTTCTGTGTTCATATTTTTGAGGTAAATGTGGGTCTCTCTACATAGGTCCCGCCAGTGCAAACCATCAGTTTCACATTTTTAAATTTTTTCCCCTTTCTTCAGCCGCATTCTGTTTGCGCCAAATCTAAAAAAAATATGGCTGAATTTCAAAAGCTGAAATATCGACACAATATTAGTCCCATGTCACAGAATTGCACCTGATATTTATTTTTGACCTTGACCTTATTTTCAAGGTCGTACACTTTATAGCAGACTATCCATTATCGGTCAGATAATTGCGGGCCAGGCCAGGGCCAGTATGCGATTATATACATTCGGGCAATGATCAAGGTCTCTCATGGGAGACCTCGGGGGAGGCATGATTTATTAGCATCTGTCGACAAGAAACAAATCTACCTCGGGATGTTATAGGACTTCAGATGATGAATCATGCATCGCAAACAAATGATTGATAAGTGAACCTTTTCTCTTGTTTTAGATCTTAAAAATGTTAGAAGATTATTTAAGTTCTAGGTTGATTTCATATATATATATATATATATATATATATATATATATATATATATATATATATATATATATATATATTGTTACGTAACCTAATATAAACAGATCACGTATGCGTGATGAACACAAATTTTGTTATGGAGATAAAAACAAATCAGATTCTGTAACACTAGGCAGCGTGAAATGTCTAGGGGAATGAATAAAGAAGTCAGTGGTTTTTTGTTAACAAATAACCATAATTTATTCTTAAAACAACCCTAACATTACAATACACTAAACCAATACAATTATACAGTAAAACAGCGGTATAGTCAATACAATCACATAGAAAAATAATGTGCACAGTACCTGGATACCAACACCGTCACCACGATAAGTTCCTTAAATGTATACTCTCGGAGAATGACAGTCCAGTGGAAAGTTCTAGCAACAACCCAGAAAGTAGTCTGAAATCCGAATGCATAAAATCCAGGAGAAAGTCTTCGAAAATCTATAATTGCCGCATTCGTCGGATAAGGTCCTAAAAACCGACACACCCTTCTGCGTCCGCTGGAAATGTTCTCTGCTCTCTGCCCTTCCGTTCTAAAACACAGCCCCTTTATATACCTTCCCACCTCAAGCCGAGAATTTTCCACTTCTCGAACAGTCTATAAGATCTTGCACAACACGCGTTTCAGGAAAGTCCTAGAAAAACAGCGCTGTTTGTACCTCCACATACCAGGCCCATCACGTGACCTCGGCCAGGCGTGAAAACCCAAGGCTAAACATGACAACGAGAGTTCAACTAGTACGGATTAAAAATAGAATGTAATACGCGGCCAGACACGAGTGCCACAACAGGAGTTACACCCGTGTCACATAATAAAAAGAGCACCTAAAACAATATATATATATATATAATATATATATATATATATACATGTATATATAATCTGACCATACATTACACACTGACAGTCTATTGTAATCTGACTACACATAAAACTCTGACAGTCCATTGTAATCTGACTACATATCACACTATATCGGTTCATTGTAATCTGAATACACATTTCACTCTGACAGTCCAATGTTATCTTACTTCACACTACACTCTGAGAGTACAATGTAATCTCACTATTCAATACAATCTGACAGTCCATTGTAAGCTACCTACACATTATAATCCGACAGTCTATTGTATTGGACACTCACCTTTCTCAATAATTGTTGAACACTATTATTCAGAAAATTGTATATGATTTGTTTTCTACGAAAAACTAATGGTTAGTAGGTTTATGTGGATGAATGTAGTCGCATGATATACAGAATGTATGTTTTCATGAAAATTTGTTTCTTTTTTTTTTTCTTTATATATTTCTTTCTTTATTTCTTCTTTTCTTTTTGCACAGGAGATGGAACAATTCTGAAGTCGGAACAGTTAGCAGAACGTCAGAACTAGCGGGTCTCTTTGATCAGTTAGGTTAACAATTGCCTATTTTTGCGCCGATGTTTATACCTTACCTTCAATACAAAGCTGTAAAGCCCGAAACTAGGCCACAGCGAATCAGTAAGCCTGAGTAACTCGGCTGAAGGTATGAGAACTCAAGGAGCGTAACCGGGCTAAAATACACGCTTGGTGATCTTATAGACTTTTCCAGCTTCTGTTCATCTGGCCCCACATCTCACATTTGATCGTAGGCCTTGTTAGAACAAGCACATCTTGCGACGGAAGGAGCTGATGTTAATTTCTGTGTTTACACAACCGTTGGTAAAAAAAACAACTTTACGACTGAATTATACCAGTTCATAACCTAAACAGATATAAGCTCCATTGGGAAGACGACACGTTAGAAGATTATTACTTATACAATAGATAAGGCAAGCAATATTCACAATGGGTTATTTCAGTGCAGCATCCAAATGGATGAGGCTGGCGTTTCCACTGGTTACCATGGCGTTTCTTCTGGATGCCCTGAGCTTTGCTAATACTGCTGCTTTTGCTAGTGATGCTCTGGCGTTAACCATCCTTGGCTTCTTCTTCTTGCTGTATGCCTGGTTTTCCGTCTTCGTCGCTGTCTTCGTCCCGGACAGTGGTCTCAAGATCTTCTGCCCTATCTCCGCCACAATTCATTGTTTTGTCGCAGGTAAGTGAATTTATGTTTTCTTTCTATTTTTACCTACACTTTAAATACAATAGCGGATCCGGGGTAGAGGGTCTTTTGCCACTATAACACTTTTTAAAATGTTTAAAATCAATGTTTGCGGCCCAGATCACCCTTTCCTGGCAATGACGAATTCGAACATAAATTTAGTTTTACCATCTGTGCAGGTAATTTACACTAAAAAATGATAAAGGATTTGTGTAAGACATTTGTGGTTTGTCGTCTGCTAGCTAATTAAAAAAAAATGCACTTATCTTAGGAATTATGTGTCTTGGGTCCTCACTTTTGCATATTAGTATGTTACTTATCCATTTTACCCAAAATGGGGAAAAATACAATTTTATACATGTAACTGGACTATAGACATGAGCGTTCTAAAATCTTAGTCTTAGATTTAAGGTAGGAGGTAGAACAAACAAAATCATAATTTTTGTAGAAAAGAATTATAATACAAAAATTAAAAACAATAATAATAATAATAAAAATAATAATAATAATAATAATAATAATAATAATATAATAATAATAATAATAATAATAAATAATGATAAAATAAGAATAATAATAAATGTTTTATTCGAAGTAGTGAGTTTATTCTTTTCTTGCCGACATACTCAAAGTACACTTGGCATTATGCCAAGCAACAGAGTTTAGGGAAGTTTTGCGCTCGTTAATATTAATAAAACCATAAACGAGAAGACGCACCTACAATTTTCATTGTTAAAAATCGTTTTATTTTATTTTATTGGCTATTTAACAATTTATTTAGGCTGGTCAAAGGGAAGCAGCTGATATGTATAACATGTATTGTATAATGCATATTGTGCACATTATAATGCACAATGTATGTTGTATAATAGAAAATATATCATATATAATGAGAGAACGAATTGTTTTATCGGAGGTATAGGCTCTATCGAGTGTCCTCTACTTTAACATCCATTGATCTTTCTGTTGTGTATTTTCTTTGTGTTCGTAGCTGCACTGGTCGTAGTGGGTGCTGGCCTGGCTCATCGCTGCGACTACAGATTTGTGAACTGTGGTCGCGTCTTCGCCTACCATACCGCCTTGTACGTGTTCGCCGCCTTTCTCAGTATCCTGGCTGGCGTCTGCTGTTTCCTTGAATGGCGTAATCATCGCAGAACGCGTCAACAGACACAGACACAAACACAGACAAGTGAGCCACCTCCGGAAGAAAAAGCCTAAAAAACTGAGAAAAAGGCTTAACTGCTTCGATGAAATAACACTGCATATTATAATGACTGTGAAGAGTTTTGAAACGTAATGGGGGTACCTTGGAGCACGATTATTGTAATTTACGGTAACTGCTGCTTTTGCGACTAGATCGGCGCCATAAAGTTGTCAAACTTAATTTTAAATAAGTTTTAAATACCGATCGCTTCGATTGAAAGTTAGCTTGAATAATATTTCACTTAAATGGCGTGAAAATGCTTAAATTCAAGTTGGCAATCCACTTAAATGTATGAGGATTCAATGGCGGATCCAAGGCGGGTGGGGGAGGGGGTCAAGGGGGTCTGGATAACCCCCCCCCCCTTTTTTTTTTTAGTCGCAAAACCCTGTTTATGTGTTTCAGACAAATTTTAGCGTCCTGGTTTGCATCATGGACTAGGTTTTCTTTTTGCCTACCGGGTTGGACCCTCCCCATTCCAAAATAATGGATCCGCAACGGGGATATACAAAGGATTTAACCATTATGAATGTCTTTTTCAAACGTTATAGTTCACTGAATGAACACAAGATGGCGCTGAGATGGCGATGCGCTTTTACCGTAATTGATAATGAAGACATAAGTTGAGGTACCCAATCAGCTTAGTTCATGAATAGGACTTTTCACTTGTGCAGTGACACGAAATTCATGTGTAAGAATCCATTTTAATGAACTGGACATCTTATGTACAGAGACGTTTTTACATTTGTTATTTCATATATATACTTAATGTGTGTTACGTATACTGTTGTTGGCTTCATATTCGCGGGGTAAAATTTCGCCATTTCCGCTTTTCAGTGTTTCGTGAGGGTTCCATTTTCGCGATCTCACCATATTAAAAACCTAAGCAAAGTTATCAATTATTATATGAAGTAATTATATCAAATAATGTACGCACAGACTAAATAATTTGACGGGGACCCACGGTAAGATCGAACGAACTGAAACTATTGTTTTATCATAAATGTCAGACAACTTGAAAGATATCATTTATAACAGCAATCTTAGAAAATCCAATATCTATTATTTTTTATAATAAATATCATTGTTTATGAACTTCTTATTCACAAAGGTTTTATTTTCGCGGTAACTCCCATTTCGCGAATATCGCGAAATTGAAACCCTCGCGAACAAAAGACACCCACTGGAATAAAATATGAGGGTTGAAATGATTCAATGGTGCACCACGATCCTATCTTTATCGTCAGATGAATCGAGACATTGACGATATTCGATCATTCGATTAGAAGAGACACCTGACATTAAACACAACTCTCAGCGCCATGTAATAAGATAAGACATCAAAATTGGAATTTCACTGTTTAAAAAAAAAAGAGTTGATCGGCATCCTTATGTACATAAGTTAATAGTTTGTAAATCGATTTTACTTTTTTTTTTTAAATAATTTTTTATAACATTAATTTTAAAATCTTATTTATATATCTATATCTATTTACAAGGAAAATTAGGTTTTGAATTTAAAGTATAATGTATGACATATGGATCGTATCATGATCGTGTATCGTATCGTGAGCAAAGTATCACGATACTAGTATATATCGTAACTAACGTGAAAAAATTGTTTCGTTACAACCCTAATATATATATATATATATATATATATTTAATTTGTATCCATAAATTATATACATATAATGTATAAATTTGCTTCCATTCATAATAATATATATATATGACATGAAAATAAATTATTTTTCATGATATGAAGATAACTTGGCAAGTATATATACATTTATACTAAAATGTTGGGTTAATGGCGAGTGAATCAAACAACAAATGTAAAATGTCCAAAATATAAATCATGGCGTTTGTTCAAGGGAACACGTGAGCATTGTTTTTGACCGCATTATAAATATGAATGTGTGTGTGGGTATAAAGTACTGAGATAGTTGGAGTATGAATTATATATTTCCACATTTTCTTTATTTTCTTGGCATTTGCGTAGAATATAAAATCCATATTGTTAACAAGGAGGGCACTATGACACATATATGTATAGTTTGCAACATCTTAAACATGTATTTGTATTTATAATAAAAGAATTTTCTTTATGTTAAACGTTTTCTGTTAATAAATGCTAAAATTACAACGATTATTGTGCTGTAATGTTCTCATTGAGTCTATAAAGATTAGAACAAGGTTTAGATTTGCATGATCGAGCTATTAAATTTTGGCCTCCCAAGATCTCCTAGCAATTGGGAAACAAACTGCTTTTATCCGCTGCATCACCGTTCTCAATCCCGCATCATCAGTTAGGGGCTGGAGTAGCTAGTCTACCGCTACACTGTACTACTACACTGTACTACTACACTGTACTACTAGTCACATAACACTGCGCAGACGCGGACTCACAAGAGTACGACTCTGTTGTTTCTAAAGATATTATAGAGTCAAAATCTGCCCCCCACAATGCACCGGGGCTTCTAAATACACCGGCGGCGTAGGTAAATGTAGTGAAGAAGGCAATGTAGTCCGTTCAATTGTGTTGGATTAGAATTGTTTCAAGGCAAATTACATAAACATGGGTGTTTTTGTGGTAAGGACGGAATAAGTAATATTTTGTAAGCATGTAAACAGAATGTGAACAGAAGGCGTTTCCTTGAAATGTATCAAATTTTTATTTCAAAGTTTGACAGCTGAGACGAGTAGTTCCGGCCGTCCCACAGCGTTAAACAGAAGAGGTTTGTTTCGAGCAGAAACGACCTCTGGCAAAAGGTTGTATAGTCACATGAGTGTCAATATTTTTAACCTCAAAAGATCAGAGCCATTTGCAGAAGGCCCTCGCGGATCATGATGACCTACTGTGACCTAAAACATCTATCCGCGGCATATTTTCTTTGTTGTTCTCAAGTGAACCTTGAATCTTTCGGAATTGTTTCATCCCACAGTGACTGGTGCTCGCTGTATGATGATATAGGTGTGTGGTCGAAAACTGTGACAAATTACACGGGCTTCATGATAATTACAAACCAGTTAGTAGAAAGCCGAGATGTACTCTTGCATGTGTCTTGATGGTGACTACATGTTTTAGTCTCTGTCTAACTCTCTCCTTCTCTCTCTCTCTCTCTCTCTCTCTTTCTCTCTCTCTCTCACACACACACACACACAAACTTTAAACATGCATTCAGTAAAAATAAAGTCAACATTCTTTAACACAAAACTGTATATTTACTTATTTCATATATTACATCAATGTACGTTGTTAGTACTGTCTTACTTGTCGTAAACTAACACATGCATGCATAGCATACACATGCATAAAGGAACGTGTACGTTTGATTATTTATTTTTTGTAACATTTTGTAACAATGTAATAACTACTTGAAGTCATAGAAATGTTACTTAGTAACTAAAAAATAATCAATAACATAAATAAACATTGGCAAATTACACCATAAATGACTTAATTTACATCTCCGAGGTTCCTGGACTCGAAATAGATTCAAATAAAAAACTTTCTTACATATCATAAATACTTATGTACATGTGTGAACTACTAACAGAATATTGAAACACGATAACACAATATATACCAAGCTTTGCTCAGCATCGGGAGTTAATAAATGTGATTAACCTAATAGTACTTTTGCACGTCAACGCTTTTCACTTTTGAACATAATTTCGGCGTATGTGGTGACACTTTTAACACAGTTCCATATTTTACTGTATATCCGGTCTACTTTGTGATAATTTTTACAAAATTAACAGTACAACACAATTGCAATATACTTGATATAATTATTTTTACAAAGGAAAGGTTAACTCTTGAAAGTAATTAAGGTATATTCTTTATAATTTTTATGCAGGATTACTTTACAACAAAAAATGCGGTGTACTTTTTGTTAAATTTTTTTACGCAGGACCGGTTTACATTAAAACGCCCGGTGTACTTTTTTAATGATTTTATTCGGGACCAGTCTTCCCTCCGCCCCCGCAGCATCCGCACAGATCCAAAATCATGAAAACCGCGGCCGCTATGGCTGACACTGCCGACATCACTATCAGTGAGGTGGCATACGGCGCCAGGTTGTTATGACAGCCGCCGCCGCCCAAACCACCACAACCTCGACGGCTCGCTCCCAAAGCGGCGACGATGAACAACACTGAAAGACAAGCAAGAAAACATTTGTTATTTTTAACAGATTTCAGGAAATTAACATTTACTGTGATATTACTCATTCTTGCTTAATTTGGACCGTGTTCACGTAGTTTTTTATATATGACCCTGCGATAGTCTTTTAGCGGAAATAATGTCTAATTTCTCAGGATTTCTGGGATGATATGCCAAACGACCAGCTTAGGACATAGTTGGCATCGTTCCCGCCACCCTCAAACAAAATACGGCATTTACGGCATATGGTGTGGCCACAGAGGAGTTGCGTGGCAATGGTTGAGTTCCACCACTTTCAATCATAATATAATCCAAATAGTGCATTTGTTTTTATAAAGGCCAATCTTTTGGAATGATATATGGAGTTTTGGACGTCAATGCTAATGAAGTAGTTACATTACTAGCCGCCAGATGGCAGCACCAAAAAACCGGGTCAAAACAGAGCAAACGTTTGACACTTTGTAACTCCATTTCAAATATTGAAATACGTTTTAATTTACGTGTTTTAGTGGTTAAATTACAAATATGAGCGACCTGCACTAATAACAAGAGATTTGTCATTTGTTACTGTAAAAGGAAAATCCACACCCTTTAGTTGAATAAAAATGAAAGATTCTAATTATAACCGATGGATTTTCAAACAGTCTGATTTCTGTAGTGTTTTTTTTTTTAATTTTAAGGGCCAATCATTACCAGTTGATCTTAATTTTCTAATAATAATCTAGTTTATTCACATATAATATGACTATTATGAATGAAAAAATGTGTAAATAAATTAAAAATATCCCAGAGAATGTAATAAAATAATAAAATGTAAACGCAATCTTATACCAGAGCCAGTTTTATTATACATAGCTTTGACATGAGTGGTTGATGAAATTCAATTATATACTAGGGGCACACGGGTGGTTTTTTTCAGTTTTTTTTAAATTGACCTGCACAAATCAATAACTACAACTGCACATTTTCCATTTACAACTTGATTTACAACTTGAAAAATAGAGATCAACTGCGGGCTCAAATATATCCTGACAACACATTCCGAAGTACATGAGGAAATGAAAGTCAATCCAGGTCAAACGCGTAGAGAAGTTAATCTTTTACTGTTAATATCGATCTAAGCTAATCTTATCAGAGAGTGCAAAACATAAAAGGCTGGTAAAGTTATAGCATTTAAGTGTAAAAAGCTTGACACCGCATTGATAAGCACAATTAACAGGTGGAAATGCACGCTAGCGCCACCTAGGGACTATTCGTAAGTAGATTTTGACACACTGTAGAATCGGACACAGAATCGGACTCAAAGAAGTAAGGGATTGTGGGTATAGACACCCTATCCCCACAATGCATTGGGGGTTCTAAATACAAGAGAGGCGTGGGTATAAATGTAGTGAAGAGGGTAATGTTGTCAGTTCAAATACATTGAACAGGAATTGTAACAAAGTAAATTATATAAACATGGGTGTTTGTAGTAAGAATTCCATGGACCAAGTAATACTTTGAAAGCATGCGCGTGTGTAACGTAAACATGTCTTTACTTGAAATGTAATAAATTTTTATTTTGAGATTGACAGGTGCGACTTGTAGTCTCGGTCGTCCACACAATTCCCTTCTGGAAGAGATTCGTTTTGAGTATAAGCGTTTACCAGCAATAGGGTGAGCTATTGACAGGCCACTGACCAGTTACTTGTAGTATTAGTCAGGGGCTTTTATCACAATAAGAAGAATAAGACATTTGCCAACACATCTAATAGCTGACCCAGCGTCAGGTGCATGTACATGTTGATCATCCCATTCTGACAAAACAGCAATTAATGCATCATTCTAAGTGTGGACAGCAGGTGACTCAGTGAGCGTGTGACTCGATTGTTGGAGTTGTGTCTCAATGATTCAATAATTCTCTTCGTAATAGGCCTACTGGATTTTATTTATTGACCAAGCATAACATTGTCTATCCATCCATGTACTTACATAAATGTCCAAAGATACCCCTGCTGGACGGACATATATCCGCATAGAAGGGGTATCATAGGACATGAAGCTCCATGTATGGACTAGAAATCACTCGGATACAGCTAGAGGCCCCACTATACGTGATACGATACGAAATTTAAGGTGCATACCAATGCCATTGGTCGATATGGCTTATACACTTATTTAATACAGCGGTCTTATATCAGCCCGGCGCTCAGTATACTCAGTGACGTGACGCAACGCCTGGGAATGAAATCGACCAGCATTACTATTGGAATAACGTCACTGTGCCAGTGAAACATCGCCCCTGAATGAAATCAATAAGCGTCAAGGGGTGTATGACGTCACAAACCACCCGGAATGAAACTAACAATAAACTTTCCTTTTTAGAAAGTAATGCAAATAATGGATAGAGCGGTTTACAAATACTTTAATATCCTGAACAAATATGACTGCAAACATTTTATATTAAACTGTATTATATTATATAATATTAAAGTATAATAAATTATAGTAAATTGTATTATATTATAATAAATCATAATAAATAATCTAATTTATATAAATATGTAAATTATGTAAATTATATGATATCATATTGTATTATATTATATTATATCATATTATAATAAATATTTTTATAAATAATATTATATTATATTTTAATAAATTATAATATATGATTATAAATTATATTATATTATATAATATTATGTAAAATATGTAAAACACTTACTTGACACGATACAGCCCACACACACTAAGATCTTGATGATGAAATTGTCACAGATATATACCAGGATGAAAACGAGGATTTCCGTTGCGAGGATGACGAGGAAAGCGATGATTATCAGCGCCCGGACTTCTCTGTGGTTATCGACCAGTCCGCCTGTCATCGACAACACGATCATCAGGAAAGACATGACGGTGAACTTGAAGGTCAGTTTGAGCATTAGTGAGGCTGAGCCGAAATCCCCCATGATGCCAAAACGTTCTAGAGTCACAATTTATTAGACGCCCCAGCAGGAACTTGTAAACCTCCTCCCCTACGTCAGCGGCTACGGAGAATTGAGTAGATTATGGGTATAAACGACTATACAGTCTTTGGAGCTCCCTGTACAAGCGACAGCTTTCAAGTCAGTTATACAGCAGCACCGTGAACCCTGTATCTAAGTGGCACAGTCTCTGGTCAGCAGAAGCTTATAAGTTATATGTTACTGTTGATGTGTTTGGTTGTCATGTAAGCCGTTTCCAATGGCTGTATTGCCGCTGATTATCATAATATTATTAACTGCATGGAGGTTGTAAAGAAAGCGCCCTGGTCTGATAAGAGATAAGGCCATGACTGATGAATTCGTGTTCAACACCAAGGTTTTTAATAAGTTGGACTACATGTCATATCAATTGCCGGCGGGAAAGGTGTTGAAGAAAACGGTAGAAAAAATTGAAAAGGGAACTATAATTCAAAATGATTAAATTTAATATTTTTTTCAGGTTTAAAACTAATGGTTAGAATAATGAAATACTTTAATTTATTACTTTAAAAATTATATCGAATGCAAATTATATAAAAAAAATATGGAATGAAATGATGATTAAGTTATAAACTTTTATTTCACCATATACATTATCTCTCCAAGGTCAAGAAGACTAACATTGGAAATAGTTCGCAGTCATGAGAAATAAGCGTGACATATACGTATTACTATCCGGTATTAATTTATTTTGTTTGAGGAAGATCAATAAGTGGCCATTAGAGTGGGTTGTAGTGGCCCGTCTAAGGACGGTGGTTTTTTTCAGGGTCCGCCGGTTTGCTCAACCTCTCAAGACATGGAGAGTGCCTCGTATAACCAGTTGTACAATGCATGAAAAATAAGTAAAGTTTTAACCTGAACAGTTTTTAGAATAACTACAATTAATGACAATTACGCAATTTATTGATAATTTATCATTTATCCTTTCCTCAACCTGAACGGAAAATCACGCTTTTACTCTTTGCATTAGCAACCCCCCAAACACTACCGATAAGTGGACCTTGGTAATATTGTAGCGAAGTCATATAGCCGGCCAACTGATAAACTGACAAGACCAAACAAAGTATAATTTATTTCGATATACCGCACCTCGATGGTTATCTTCATGTTAGCAACTATAAACCAAGCCTGGTATATGCCATTATTTCCGCTTGATCCGTGTTTTTTCTATCTTTGTCATTTATCTGTTTCAAAATTGGTGACACGTACAAAGTTCAATCCGCCTAACAACGGTAACTCCTAGTCCTTACACTATTTTATGTGCGGGCAGACTTTTCTTCAAGGGGGCCACTTGGAACACCACCAGATCTCTTGCGGGCCGCATCGATAAAAGACTAATTTTACTAAGTAAAAAATATTTTTTCATAGAAACACAAGTCTTTAATAAAATCCCTGTTTTATATGGTACACAACAACTGATAGAAAAAAAATGAATTTATTGTGCGTTGCTTCATAGACTAGAAATATGCATTCTCAGGAATGCAGGCCTCCGCCCTGAGGGCGGTCCTTTATGCGGGTTACTCCACAAGCCCCCTTTCCCAGACCTGATGACCTTTTTTTAGGATTTTCATAAGTCCTCCTTGGTTGGACCCCACCTTTTTCCTAAATCCTGGACCCACCCCTGCGTGTTTTCATTCACTGCCTCTTTATCCGAATCCACACCAAACATTAATGTGGTCTTGGCTGCAGAATAAACCTTTCCCACGAGCATGCGCAGTGCACGTAACGATGGTCTATATGATTCGGGTTCTTTGAGCCAGTAAAGCGGGTTTTGTTAAATGAAAGCAGATACAAATCTATTTAATTATTATGGCCCGTCGGCCATCGCCTTCTACCACACCTTCCGGTCGAACTGGCCTTTGGATTGTTGACCTCTATCAGTTTAGACAACAGTCAGTGTCCAAGTGTACAGAAAGTAACATGTTTCGGGTGGGAACCTTAGGTAACAAATTCTATTAAGAGCTTCGAAAATCAAGTATAATATTGTATTTTTTTTTGTTTTCACAAAATTTCATGAAACGTTATTTAATTATAAATATAATTTGAATATACACAGCTTTGGTCAGATATAATCATCTGATAGGATTATTAATGTGCTCAAAATATATACAAAATATATACCTGCCACTCCCCCCCCCCCCCTTGCATATTTATACCATTTTACCGATCTTAACAATTGTGGTTGTTATAAATATATATTAAATTGAGACTTATTTTTTAAAATGTTCATGATTGTCATTTATATATTGTATTATTTAGTGTCTTGAGCTATTTGTTATGAGCTGATATGGGTAATTCGGTTCAAATTTCGCATGCTGACAGGTTCAGGTGACACCACCAAACTTGTGCAGCAGTTACAAATAATCAAGGCCAGTGACCATAGCATGTTTTATACTCCATGAATTACTATTTCAAGAGAAGTTTTGTTCATTATAGTGGAAACAGCTTTAATATTTTGGAATTACAGTTTAAACAATAACAATTATTGCAATACACTTGGTGAGTTGGGAGGGGGGGGGGGCTGGGATTTTAGTTTCATATTCGCGAAGTTCAGTTTCCACGATTTTCACAACGGCTTCATCCTAGAGTTACCCACACATGCAGAGTGTACCCATACCCAAACAAATATCCGATATGCTCTAAAATTCTTATCACTCGCAAGAGACCAACGAACGAATTGAAATTCCTTTCGTTATTGTCAGATTATATCAAAGGTTTTATATAATCTATAAAAGCAATCTATGATTTCGGGTTATATAAATAACATTCTGTATAGTAGTCAACATTATTGAATAGTATTATTGTATAATTTAGCTTTTCGGCCACTCACTAATACAGACATGTATAGATGACATGAGGTGTCCATCCGAGAAGCTAAACAGTATGAATCTGTGTTGGTCGGGCGTCTTATTTATGAGCGTGTCTTATTTTCACGATCATTTCATTTTTTTTCGCGAATATAGCATTCAGCTTTCACACCCATACGAACTGAAAGGCCATATATAGGTCCGTGTAAAGAAGGAATCCCCGACAAATGATGGATCTTTCCAGGGACTTTCTTTGGGCGGAAGGTTCACCACTGGATCCATGTGCTCTCTTCTCCATTACACATCTTTTACATTTCAAGCACATACATATATAAGGCGTTTGAAACGGTTTTAACGTATTTAAGTACGGGCATGCGCACAAACGTTTACATTGATTTACAAGTAAATATAATAATAGCGATTTTAATCGATATACGCCTATATGCGCATTGAACACCGATCCCTCTTTATTTTCTTATATAATACAGATAGCTATTAATCATAATAATACATAGTATCAAAAAGCAGTTTAATTCATTTACTGATGAAATTTCATGATATTGTCTTTCCTTTCAATGACGTATTCAAACATAAATTTACTTTTACCATCTGTGCAGGTAATTTACACAAAAAGAATAATAACGGATTTGTCAAAGACTTGTGTGGTTCACAGAAAATCTTCTCTGTGTTTTACTAAACAAATATCAAACTGAATAAAAGAATAATTTTTGCTTAGGGGAAAACCATGGAAAAATATAAATTTATGTTAATCGTGTGCTATCTTTTTTTTTACAAATGCAGTTATTATACTTTTGCATATTAGTTTGTAACTTATCCATTTTACTCAAAATGGGGGAATATACAATTTAATACAATTTTCTGACCTATAGACACGCGCGTTCTGAAATCTTAGTCTGAGAGTTTCCGGTGAATAGTAGAACAAACAAAAATATAATTTTTTTTAGAAAAGAATTATAATAATAATAATACAAATACTACTACTACTACTACTACTACAACTAATAATAATAATAATAATAATAATAATAATAATAAACATCGCGAATATTGTATAGTAGAAATATATTATTTATAATGAACGAAGGAATTACATTTTGGTGCGCGTCCGGAAAAAGGTGTGAATAGGGTTGTTTTGTTTTATCGGAGGTATAGGCTCTATCGAGTGCCCTCTACTTTAACATCCATGGATCTATCTGTTATGTTATTTCTTTGTGTTCGCAGCTGCAGTGGTCGTAGTGGGTGCTGGCCTGGCTCATCGCTGCAACTACAGATTTCTTTTCGCCTACCATACCGCCCTGTACGTGTTTTCCGCTTATCTCAGTATCCTGGCTGGCGTCTGCTGTTTCTTTGAATGGCGTAACGTTAGTCATCGCAGAACGCGTCAACCACAGACACAAACGCAGACAAGTGAGTCACCTCCGGAAGAAAAAGCTTAAAAAAACTGAGAAATAGGCTTAACAGCTTCGATGAAATAAGACTGCATAAAACAATGACCGTGGACAGTTTTGAAAAGTAATTGGGGTACCTTGGAGCACGATTATTGTTATTTACGGTAACTGCTGCTTTTGCGACTGGGCGCCATAAAGTTACCAAACTTATTAAGAAATTTTAAATATCGATCGTTTCGATTAACAAGTGACCTAGGGGTCATGACGCTCAGCCGACTGACATGTTGATAATATGTCCTTGCACAGACAACTAATTAAGATAGGTGGCATCATTGTTCATGCATATTAGCTTAAGTTCATCAAGACCCAACCCATAAAAACAAATTTGATGACAATCCAACTAGCTTTTTTATAAGGAATCTGGCAATTTGTGTGTATTTTGCATTGTTTCTGGGGTGCTCAAACATACCCCAAAACTCTGAGAATATAGGTCACTGTGACCCAATTTCAGGTTTCTGGGGAGAACTTTTGAGGAACTCTCAGGATGTCAAATTAGAAGATTCTGGGCCACATGGTTATGATTTGTGCCCTACTTTGGTATCAAATTTTCAATTATTCTGAGGGGTGTTTATAAGCCCTTTAGCTCAGAAAATATGGGTAACAGAGACATTAATTCACGTTTCCAAGGAGACTTTTCACAGATCTCCCTGGATGTCAAGTTTGAAGATTCTAGGACCAATATTTACAATTTTAGCCCTGTTAAGGGACGACCGCATCTTTGAAGGTCCCATAAATAGGCCTAGCGAAAAAAATGAGTTAAAATATTTTAAAAATTTAGGTTGTGCCACCAGTCTACAAGAACTGATGAAACACTCCATGATGCAAATGCATGCAAAGTAAATGCCAATCAATGCTCAGATACCAGAGCTTTTGTATCAAATATTTAGTTATTCTTGGGGGTATTTCTGAGCCCCACAGCTCAGACAATATGGGTGACAGGGACCTTATTTGAGGTTTCCAAGGAGACTTTTCATGGGCCTCCCAACATGTCAAGAAAGAAGATTCTAGGTCTAGATGTTACGATTTGTGCACTGTTAACAGATGACGGCATCTTTTAAGGTCTCAAAAATAGAAAAAAAAAATCGTTAAAAAAAATCGAAAAAATACAGGTGGCGCCACCAGTCTGCAGAAACTGATGAAACACTCCATGATCAATATTCATGCAAAGAATCATGGTGATCAATGCATTAGTTGTTCATTGCATGGAGGTTGTATAGAAAGCGCCCTGGTCTGATAAGAGATAAGGCCGTGACTGATGAATTCGTGTTCAAAACCAAGGTTTTTAATAAGTTGGACTACATATGTCATATCAACTGTCGGCGGGAAAGGTGTTGAGAATCGGTAGAAAAAATTGAGAAGGTAACTATAATTCTAAATGAATAAATTTAATGATTTTTTTTTAGGTTAAGAACTAATGATAAGAATTATGACATACTTTAATTCATTTCTTTAAAAATTATATCGAATGCAAATCATATTTAAAATATTATGGAATGAAATGATGATTAAGTACATTATCTCTCAAAAATCAAGAAGACTTACGTGGGAAATAGTTCGCATTCATAAGAATTAAGCGTGACATACGTATTACTATGCGGTATTAATTTATTTTGTTTTACGAAGATCAATTAGTAGCCATGCATGCGTGAGAGTGGGTTGTCGTGGCCCGTCCAAGGTCGGTGGTTTTTTCAGGGTCCGCCGGTTTGCTCAACCTCTCCAGACATGGAGAGTGTCTCGTATAAGTTGTTATAACCAGTTGTACAATCCATGAAAAATAAGTAAAGTTTTATCCTGAACAATATTTAGAATAACTACAAATAATGACAATTACGCAATTAATTGATAATTTATTCCTTATCCTTGCCTCAACCTGTGTGGAAAATCACGATTTATTCTTTGCAATAGCCCCCCCCCCCCCCCCCCCACACACACACACTACCGATAAGTGGACCTTGGTAATGTTGTAGCAAAGACAAATGGCCGGTCACCTGATACATTGACAAGAGCAAACACAGTATAATTTATTTCTATATACCGCAACTCGATGGTTATCTTCATGTTAGCAACGACAAAACCCGGCCTGGTATCTATGCCATTATTTCTGCTTGATCCGTGTTTTTTCTATCTTTGACATTTATCAAAATTTGGTGACACGTACAAAGTTCAATCCGCCTAACAACGGTAACTCCTAGTTCTTTCACTATTATATGTGTGGGCAGACTTTTCTTCAAGGGGCCACATGGAACACAACCAGATCTCTAGCGGGCCGCATCGATAAAAGACTAATTTTACTAAATAAAAAAAATTATATTTTTCATAGAAATACAAGTCTAATTAAAAACCCTGTTTTATTTGGTAAACAACAACTGATAGATAAAAATAAATTTATTGTGCGTTGCTTCATAGACTAGAAATATGCATTCTCAGGAATGCAGGCCTCCGCCATGTGGGCGGTCCTTTATGCGGGTTACTCCGCAACCCGTGTCAGAAGCGGATCCGGGGGGGGGGGTCCAGGGGGTCCGGACCACCCCCCCCCCCTTTTTTTTTGACCCGAAGCATCCTTTTTTAAGGGGTTTTAGATGTAATTTTGCAGCCTTGACCCCCCTTTTCCAGACCTGATGACCTTTTTTTAGGACTTTCATTAGTCCTCCTTGGTTGAACCCCACCTTTTCCTAAATCCTGGACCCGCCCAGCGTGTTTTCATTCACTGCCTCTTTATCCGAATCCGCACCAATCATTAATGTGGTCTAGGCTGCAGAATAAACCTTTCCCACGAGCATGCGCAGTGCACGTAACGGTGGTCTATATGATTCGGGCTCTTTGAGCCAGTAAAGCGGGTTTCGTAAATGAAAGCAGATACAAATCCATTTAATTATTAACGTCTCTAGCGCCCGACGGCCATCGCCTTCTACCACACCTTTCGGTCGAACTGGCCTTTGGGTTGTTGACCTCTATCAGTCAGTGTCCAAGGTTACAGAAAGTAACATGTTTCGGGTGGGAACCTTAGGTAACAAATTATATTAAGAACTTCGAAAACCTAGTATAATATTGTATTTCTTTTTGTTTTCACAAAATTTCATGAAACGTTATTTAATTATAAATATAATTTGAATATACACAGCTTTGGTCAGATATAATCAACTGATAGGATTATTTATGTGCTCAAAATATATACAAAATATATACCTGCCACTCCCCCCCCCCCCTTGCATATTTATACCATTTTACCGATCTTAACAATTGTGGTTGTTATAAATATATATTAAATTGAGACTTATTTTTTAAAATGTTCATGATTGTCATTTATATATTGTATTATTTAGTGTCTTGAGCTATTTGTTATGAGCTGATATGGGTAATTCGGTTCAAATTTCGCATGCTGACAGGTTCAGGTGACACCACCAAACTTGTGCAGCAGTTACAAATAATCAAGGCCAGTGACCATAGCATGTTTTATACTCCTTGAATTACTATTTCAAGAGAAGTTTTGTTCATTATAGTGGAAACAGCTTTAATATTTTGGAATTACAGTTTAAACAATAACAATTATTGCAATACACTTTGTGAGTTGGGTGGGGGAGGGGGGGGGGGGACTGGGATTTTAGTTTCATATTCGCGAAGTTCAGTTTCCACGATTTTCACAACGGCTTCATCCTAGAGTTACCCACACATGCAGAGTGTACCCATACCCAAACAGTTATCCGATATGCTCAAAATTCTTAACACTCGCATGAGACCAACGAACGAATTGAAATTCCTTTCGTTATTGTCAGATTATATCAAAGGTTTTATATAATCTATAAAAGCAATCTGTGATTTCGGGTAATATAAATAACATTCTGTATAGTAGTCAACATTATTGTATAGAATTATTGTATAATTTAGCTTTTCGACCACTCACTAATACAGACATGTATTACATGACATGAGGTGTCCATCCGAGAAGATAAACATGATGAATCTGTGTTGGTCGGGCGTCTTATTTATGAGCGTGTCTTATTTTCACGATCATTTCATTTTTTTCGCGAATATAGCATTCAGCTTTCACACCCATACGAACTGAAAGGCCATATATAGGTCCGTGTAAAGAAGGAATCCACGACAAATAATGGGTCTTTCTAGAGACTTTTTTTTGGGCGGAAGGTTCACCACTGGATCCATGTGCTCTCTTCTCCATTACACATCTTTTACATTTCAAGCACATACATATATAAGGCGTTTGAAACGGTTTTTACGTATTTAAGTACGGGCATGCGCACAAACGTTTACATTGATTTACAAGTAAATATAATAATAGCGATTTTAATCGATATACGCCTATATGCGCATTGAACACCGATCCCTCTTTATTTTCTTATATAATACAGATAGCTATTAATAATAATAATACATAGTATCAAAAAGCAGTTTAATTCATTTACTGATGAAATTTCATGATATTGTCTTTCCTTTCAATGACGTATTCAAACATAAATTTACTTTTACCATCTGTGCAGGTAATTTACACAAAAAGAATAATAACGGATTTGTCAAAGACTTGTGTGGTTCACAGAAAATCTTCTCTGTGTTTTACTAAACAAATATCAAACTGAATAAAAGAATAATTTTTGCTTAGGGGAAAACCATGGAAAAATATAAATTTATGTTAATCGTGTGCTATCTTTTTTTTTACAAATGCAGTTATTATACTTTTGCATATTAGTTTGTAACTTATCCATTTTACTCAAAATGGGGGAATATACAATTTAATACAATTTTCTGACCTATAGACACGCGCGTTCTGAAATCTTAGTCTGAGAGTTTCCGGTGAATAGTAGAACAAACAAAAATATAATTTTTTTTAGAAAAGAATTATAATAATAATAATACAAATACTTCTACTACTACTACTACTACAACTAATAATAATAATAATAATAATAATAATAATAATAATAATAAACATCGCGAATATTGTATAGTAGAAATATGTTATTTATAATGAACGAAGGAATTACATTTTGGTGCGCGTCCGGAAAAAGGTGTGAATAGGGTTGTTTTGTTTTATCGGAGGTATAGGCTCTATCGAGTGCCCTCTACTTTAACATCCATGGATCTATCTGTTATGTTATTTCTTTGTGTTCGCAGCTGCAGTGGTCGTAGTGGGTGCTGGCCTGGCTCTTCGCTGCGACTACAGATTTCTTTTCGCCTACCATACCGCCCTGTACGTGTTTTCCGCCTATCTCAGTATCCTGGCTGGCGTCTGCTGTTTCTTTGAATGGCGTAACGTTAGTCATCGCAGAACGCGTCAACCACAGACACAAACGCAGACAAGTGAGTCACCTCCGGAAGAAAAAGCTTAAAAAAACTGAGAAATAGGCTTAACAGCTTCGATGAAATAAGACTGCATAAAACAATGACCGTGGACAGTTTTGAAAAGTAATTGGGGTACCTTGGAGCACGATTATTGTTATTTACGGTAACTGCTGCTTTTGCGACTGGGCGCCATAAAGTTATCAAACTTATTAAGAAGTTTTAAATATCGATCGTTTCGATTAACAATTGACCCGTGGGTCATGACGGTCAGCCGACTGACATGTTGATAATATGTCCTTGCACAGACAACTAATTAAGATAGGTGACATCATTGTTCATGCATATTAGCTTAAGTTCATCAAGACCCAACCCATAAAAACAAATTTGATGACAATCCAACCAGCCTTTCATAAGGAATCTGGCAATTTGTGTGTATTTTGCATTGTTTCTGGGATGCTCAAACATACCCCAAAACTCTGGGAATATAGGTCACTGTGACCCAATTTCAGGTTTCTGGGGAGAACTTCTGGGCCACATGGTTATGATTTGTGCCCTACTTTGGTATCAAATTTTCAATTATTCTGAGGGGAGCTTATAAGCCCTTTAGCTCAGAAAATATGGGTAACAGAGACATTAATTCACGTTTCCAAGGAGACTTTTCACAGATCTCCCTGGATGTCAAGTTTGAAGATTCTTGGACCAATGGTTACAATTTTAGCCCTGTTTAAGGAGGACCGCATCTTTGAAGGTCTCATAAATAGGCCTAGCGAAAAAAATGTGTTAAAATATTTTAAAAATTTAGGTTGTGCCACCAGTCCACAAGAACTGATGAAACACTCCATGATGCAAATGCATGCAAAGGAAAATGCCAATCAATGCACTAGTTGTTCAGATACCAGAGCTTTTGTATCAAATATTTAGTTATTCTTGGGGGTATTTCTGAGCCCCACAGCTCAGACAATATGGGTGACAGGGACCTTATTTGAGGTTTCCAAGGAGACTTTTCATGGGCCTCCCAACATGTCAAGAAAGAAGATTCTAGGTCTAGATGTTACGATTTGTGCACTTTTAACAGATGACGGCATCTTTTAAGGTCTCAAAAATTGAGAAGAAAAAATCGTTAAAAAAATCGAAAAAATACAGATGGCGCCACCAGTCTGCAGAAACTGATGGAACACTCCATGATCAATTTCAATGCAAAGAATAATGGTGAACAATGCATTAGTTGTTCAGATATTTGAGCTTTTGTATCAAATTTTTCAATATCCAAGGGGGTACTTTGGAGCCCCATAGCTTGAAGAATATGTGTAACAGAGACCTAATTCCAGGTTTCCAAGGATATTTTTCATGAACCTCCCTGCATGTCAAGACAGAAGATTCTAAGTCCAGTCATTAAGATTTGTGCCCTGTTAACAGATGATGGCATCTTTTGAGGTCTCATAAATAGAGAAAAAAATCGTTAAAAAAATCGAAAAAAATACAGATGGCGCCACCAGTCTGCAGAAACTGATGAAACACTCCATGATCAATATCCATGCAAAGAATCATGGTAATCAATGCATTAGTTGTTCAGATATATGAGCTTTTTTATCAATTTTTTTCATTATTCTGGGGGCTACTTTGGAGCCCCATAGCTTGAAGAATATGTGTAACAGAGACCTAATTCCAGGTTTCCAAAGAGATTTTTCATTGACCTCTCTGGATGTAAAGTGAGAAGATTCCAGGCTCAGTGGTAACGATTTGTGCCTTGTTAACGGACAGACGGCGGGTTGGCCGGATGGCCGGACGGCCGTACGGACGACGGACAAGGAGTGATCGCTATAGCTCAGATGATTAACAGGCAGCTGAGCTAAAAAAATTAGCTGGAATAATATGTCACTTAAATGGTGTGAATATGCCTAAATTCACTTTGGCAATCCACTCGAATTTATGAGGATACAGAGGCGGGTCCAGACGGTCCGGACCCCAAACCTTTTTTTTGAGCCGCAACAACCCATTATTTTAGGGGGTTCAGCCAAATTTTCGCCCTGGACTCCCTACTTTCCGGACCAGAAAACAGTTTTTAAGGTTTTCTTTATGCCTAACTGGGTTGGACCCTCCCCTTTCCAAAATCATGGATTCGCATTTGGGATAGGCCATATAAAGGATTTAACCATTATGTAATGTACGTCTTTCTCAAACGTCATGGTTCACTGAATGAACACAAGATGGCGCTAAGATGCAGATGCGCTGATGCTACTGTAATTAATAATGAAGACATAATGTTGAGGTACCCAAATCAGCATAGTTCATTAATAGGACCTTTCACTTGTGCAGTGACACGAAAGTCATGTGAAAAAAAAAATGATTTTAATGCTCTGGATATTTATGAGTACAGAGACGTTGGTACCTTTATTGTTTCATCTTTATATTCTTAATGTGTTTTATATATGCTGTTGTTGGCTTCATTTTAGCGGGGTTACAATTTCGCGATTTCCGCTTTTCACTGTTTCGCGAAGGTTCCATTTTCGTGGTCTCACCATATAAAAAAACCTAAAAAAAAGTAATCAATTATTATATGAGGTAATTATATCAAATAATATGTACGCACAGACTTAATAATTGGACGGGGACCCACGGTAAAATCGAACGAACTGAAACTGTTGTTTTATCATTAATGGCAGACGATTTGGAAGATATATCATTTATATGAGCATACAAGATCTTTCAGTATTTATATTAAATATCATTGTTTTACCTTTCGACTTGTCTCCCTCTATGAACTTCTTATTCACAAAGGTTGTATTTTCGCTATAACTTCCGTTTCACAAATATCGCGAATTTGAAACCCTCGCGAACAAAAGACACCCACTGTATAACGGAGGGTTGTAATGATTCAATTGTGCATCACGATACAAAGTCAAATATCCTATCTTTATCGTCAGATGACGTTATTGGATCATTCGATGATAGGAGACATCTGACATTTAACACATCTCTCAGCGCCATGTGATAAGATAAGATATCAAAGTTAGAATTTCACTGGTAAACTATTATTTTTCATAATACGAAGAAAACCTGGCATGTTTATATACATGCATACTAAAATGTTATGTCAATGGTCAGTGATTCAACAACAAATGTAAATTGTTCAAACTATTAATAAGGTGTTTGTTCAAAGGAACACGTGAGTATTGCTTTTGACCGCATTTTAAATATAAATGTCTGTATTGATATATAGTGCTGAGATAGTTGGAGTATGAAATATATATTTCCCCAATTTTTTTCATTTTTTGTCATTTGTTGTGAATATAAAATGTATATTGTTAACAAGGAGGGTACCTTTCACATGTACTTGTATTTGTATTTGTAATAAAAGGGAGTGCATGTTAAACATTTTCTGTTAATAAATGCTAAAATTGCTAAAATTGCTACGATTAATTGCTACGATTAAAATGTCCCCAATGAGTCTATAAAGATAAAAGCAAGGTTTAGATTTGCATGAGCATGCTATTAAGGTTAGGCCTCTCAAGATCTCCTAGCAATTGGGAAACAAACTGCTTTTATCCGCTGCATCACCGTTCTCAATCCCACATCATCAGTTAGATGCTCGAGTCGCTAGTCAGCCGCTACAGTCTGATACTGCTAATATAGTCACATAACACTGCGCTGACTCGGACTCACAAGAGAACGATTCGGTTGACATCTCTTGATGGGCGATTCCCTCTTGAGGGACGTGATGGTAACTACACTCTCAATGACCATTAACTCATAAAGCGGCGCTAGTCTACAAGACGCCCTGGCCAGGCTGACACAAATGAAATCAAATTCCTTTAAAACTGTTAGCCTGATGGTGGGTACCAATGACTGTTCCAATGACTCTTCTGACGAAATACTGGAGAAATATACTGGAAATCAAAGAAGCCACACGCATTGTGGAATCTGATGTTAAAATCTGCAGCATTACCCCTAGACTAGACTCAAATAAGTATGAATGTATTCTATATCCAGGTTACGGGTTGCCCTAACGCTTGGGCATGAAATACTGCAGGAACTGGTTTTTACAACAAATATATGCTATATCCGGGATACGGGTTTACCCTAACCCTACAGGCATGAAAAACACCAGTAACTGTTTGTGACTATTAATATATCCTATATCCGAGGTACTGGTGACCCTAACCCTTTGGGCATGAAATACTCTCCAAGTGTTTGTCAGTATGAATGTATGCTATATCCAGGATACGGGTTACCCTAACCCTTGGGCATGAAATACTGCAGGAACTGGTTTTTACAACAAATATATGCTATATCCGGGATACGGGTTTACCCTAACCCTACAGGCATGAAAAACTCCAGTAACTGTTTGTGACTATTAATATATCCTATATCCGAGGTACGGGTGACCCTAACCCTTTGGGCATGAAATACTCTCCAAGTGTTTGTCAGTATGAATGTATGCTATATCCAGGATACGGGTTACCCTAACCCTTGGGCATGAAATACTGCAGGAACTGGTTTTTACAACAAATATATGCTATATCCGGGATACGGGTTTACCCTAACCCTACAGGCATGAAAAACTCCAGTAACTGTTTGTGACTATTAATATATCCTATATCCGAGGTACGGGTGACCCTAACCCTTTGGGCATGAAATACTCTCCAAGTGTTTGTCAGTATGAATGTATGCTATATCCAGGATACGGGTTACCCTAACCCTTGGGCATGAAATACTGCAGGAACTGGTTTTTACAACAAATATATGCTATATCCGGGATACGGGTTTACCCTAACCCTACAGGCATGAAAAACTCCAGTAACTGTTTGTGACTATTAATATATCCTATATCTGAGGTACGGGTGACCCTAACCCTTTGGGCATGAAATACTCCTGTAAGTGTTTTTAACTATTGATACATCCTATATCCGGGATTACGCCGGGCCCTATGCGAGGGGTTTCTGGGACAGACGGGCTATATATATGTGTATGTAAATATAAAAAATATATGAATATGTATATATATATATATACTTATATATATATACATAATTATATATATATATATAAATATATGTACATACGCACATATATATATGTGCATATCGATTGTTCTGTCTATCTATATAACAGTCCATAGTTAATCTTATAATATATATATACAGTTAAGGCGCGCCTCCTAGAGGCGCCCGCGACATGGTGGATGTAACACGAGAAGTTATGTATATATCTATATATTCATATGTCTTGTACATTACATTTCATACATGTATAGACGTATATGTAAAAATTACACATGTATGAGTTTTATATATAATCCTGAAATTATAATTTAGTAGAGTTGCTCAATCACCTGTCTAACCTTTATAAAGCACCGGTCATCCCATGGGGCTTTCTTAAGAAAAAGGCCAGGTTATGTGGATATTCCGCACACAGGCTGCTTTGTTTGTTTATAACAACGTGTTTTTGATATTTGAGGGCGCGCCAAAATAATCAAAACGAATTCAACAAGAGCATCAAGCAGGAAGTCAGATAAGCCAGAGCTTACCAAATGGCGGTTTGCAACAAGTGTTCTTTCTCCCTCCAGACATATGCAAACTACCACCTTAAGTTACATGTTTTTCGTGTCTGTCAACATTGCTGTATTAACCAACATGTTGTTGATAAACATGTTCATACATCCTTCAATATTTTTTTTTAACGACGTTTCACAACCAAAATTACCCTTAGATTATTAATAGACACTCAGAGGAAGCCAGAAATCACATAAATTCTATTTCCAAAGGAAGGTGGATGGGCACCTTTACAGAGGTTCATTGTTATTCCTACATTCCAAGCGGCGGCTATCGGAGCCCGTGTAGTACCAACCTCAAGCAAAGGACGAAAAGTCGAAATGTCAGAGGTACTGGAACATGTTCTGTGACATATCGGAGTGCTCCAGTTGGTCAAGAATGTATCAGGAGAAGTTATGTATATATTTATATATGTAGAGTATTATATATTTGTATATATGTGTATATATATATTATATCTAAATATATAAATTTTAGATATAATTCTGTCATAATAATGTTGCAAACGACACATGCATTATAAAAGTTCATTGTTATTTGTACAGTCCAAGATAGGCGTCCGTTTAGCACCATTCACGAGCAGAGGACGGAAAATGGAAATGTCTAAATAACTGAGATATTTTCTGCGACATTTCGGAGGCCTCGAGGGGTAGGGGATTAGTCACGAGAAGTTATGTATATATTTATATATGTGGTACATTATTATATAAATTAATAAGTAAATACATAAATATAACATATAATCCTTTAATAACAATATTTTATACGACATATAGTTATTAAAAAAGTTTTTTGTTATTCTTACAGTCTAAGCGCCACCGATTACGAGCAGAGGGCGGAAAGTGGAAATGTCTAAATAACAGATATTTTCTGCGACATTTCGGAGGGCTCAAGGTGGTCGGGAATGAATCACGAGAAGTTATATTTGAATATGTGGTGCATTATTATATAAATGAATGAGTAAATACATAATTACTAGATATAACCCTTTAATAATAATATTTCATACGACATATTGTTATTAAAAAGGTTCATTAATCTTCTTACAGTCCAAGCGCGGCATATCGGTGCTGCCTAGTAAACATCCCGGCCCGAGCAGGATATATCGAAATGTCTAGTCACTGGGACATTTTCTGTGACATTTCGGAAGGCTGCAGGATTTGAAGGATGTACCACGTGAAGTTATGTATATATTAAAATATCTTTTTGATATTTAAATGCATAAGATATATATATATATATATATATATATATATATATATATATATATAATAATTATTATTATTCGACTGTTCCCTATTTCCATTGATAACTTCATATATGAATCACGTTCCCGTCATTCTTGCAATTAAATAAAACCCCTGCAGGCGCTGGTGTAATACCAAATTCGAACCAGAGCGTCAAGTGTCGAAATGTCTCTGGTACTAGGACATTTTCGGCGACATTTCGGAGGGCTCCAGGCGGTAGGAGATGTATTACCAGAAGTTGTCAGTTATCAATATATGTAGTTCATCATGTACATACAGATATGCATATAAGTATATACCTATATAAATATTATATATAATATTAAATCATTTATATATAATATAATATAATATTATAATCATTTATTAATAATATCTCATGCGACACTTAGTTATAAATATGTCCACTGTTATTCTTACAATCCTAGCGCCGCCTACCGGCGCCCGACTAGTACAAATCTCGGCCCGTACAGGAAATGTCTAAATGTCTAGTATCTGGGACATTATCTGGGACACTACACTGTTATGTGTAGTCATTTAATGATAATATTTCATACGACATATTGTTATTAAAGCATATTATTGTTATTCTTACCTTCCAAGCGCCGCCTATCGGTGCCCGTTTAGTACCAATCTTGAGCAGAGGTCGAAAAGTCGAAATGTCTAAGGTACTGAGACATTTTCTGGGACATTTCGGAGGGCTCGAGGGGGTGAAGTTCAGAATATATACAGTCGTGACTTAACATTCCGACCCTTAACACTCCGGAAACCTTGCAATCCGACGGTAATTTGCAATAAACGAACGGGGCCCATAGAAATTAGCCTTGACAAACCGACAGCCTTGGATTCCGACTCCGACATGACATTTCCCGACACAAACAAGGATACCGACGTATTTTCTGACTTGACAATCCGACCGGTATATTGTCCTTTGATGTCAGTCGTCGGGCTCGTGCACACAGCACCCTGATCAATTAGGCGTGAAATGCAGCGATGCGTATTGTTCTAACTGTACACGAGAACCAATTATTGAGTCAATATGGCGAACTAATTAAGTCAGTTTACATCCGTATGTGGCAAACATAAACCTCTCGGTGTGTGGAATACGCGGAGGTGGAGAACGGTGTTGGGGACCTTTTCCAGGCACTCAACAGCGCGGACCACGTGACCGCGGAGCGATACCTCGTATTAGACAACATGGAGCCCACGGAAGCAATGCCGACGGCCGCTGATATTGTGTCAATGGTCAAAGAAGATTGGGGCGACAGTGACAGCGAGTCTGATGGAGAAGATGGTCATCCTAAACCAGTAACTCTCACAGACACGATTGGGGGAATGGAAACAGGGCTACGGTTTGCCTTGGTGCAAGGCTGAGAATTACACACCAGGTGACCCGGGCTCCATACTCAGCCTTGAGTATGTTCTTACGAAATATCGTAGCGGTCCTTCTGATGTATCAGAAGGAAAGAATAAAAGAGTAATTAAGAATAAGATGCAGCTTAAACTATGTTTACTCTACCTATATATCCTTTATATATCAGTTTCCATACATGTGGAGTCTCCTGTTTATGTTATATATGATATAACAGCATTTTATCATGAAGAGAAGAGCAGAAGACCATCACTGACACAGCCATGTTGCTGAAGCATGAACTCTGGTCACCCATGACCTGACCTGTGACCTGACCTCTGGTGTACCAGAGTAATTTATTGCTAATAAATCTATTAAAAAAATCTTATTTCATGAATAATACTAATGAGTAAATGATAATATATGGCTTCAATAAGTCCTTTATAAGTTTATGGCTATATCATTTAAGGTTTTAACAAATTTGCCTATGGAAGTTATGGAAACAATATTTACTATAATTTATTTGGAACAATAATCAGAGGACAACTTTTCTCATATCAATAAGGTCAAGGACAGGGTCATGTGACAAAAGATAAACATGACCGCATGGCAGGCTAAAAAAAAACCCACAGGAGTTGAAATCTTAACAATTTCCCTATAAGGGCACTTCTACATAATTTATTTTTACTCCAGAACAGTTTATTAGCCATTATTGGTAAGAAATTTGCTAAATTGCCTCCATTTTCTCTGTTTAGTTTGCAAATATCCCAATATACCCCTGCTTTCCATAAGAGGATCCCCATAACTGAAATCTCATTTCAGTTATGAACCCATAACAAGGCTACGGTATAGTGAGGAGTAGGCCTCGCTGCAGGGGACGTTGATGCCGACCGCTTAGAAAAGTCCGTGAAAATGAAAAAAAAACTAAAAAAAAACAAGATACCAGACAGATATGCTTGCATTCTTTTGACGCACATGAACTGAGTAGATTAACCGCTGGTTCATATATATATATACATTTAGTTAATGTTTGTTCAGAAATATAAGCATATCTCATAATAATAGAATCTACAAAGGTCGTCAATCTTGACGAGCGTAGTATATATAGACACATATATAAGAAATAAAAGCAGTACTCCATGACGGATGTTTTTATTTTTTAATTCACATTAATCATAACATTATCATATACGCAGTTTATAATAACAAAATACTTAATGAATTATAACAAGTCCTCCAAACATTTAGGTCACATTGTATCTTTACCCTCCGTCATCTTTATTGATTTGACAGTCCGACAGCCTTGCAATCCGACGTAAATTAGCGTATTACATTTAGTGTCGGATTATCAAGTCACGACTGTATTTATATATGAAGAACATATATTTACAGATTTATATATATATATATATATATATATATATATATATATATATATATATGTTATATGTAATCATTTAATACAATATTTCAGACGACATATTGTTATTAAGGAATTTCATCGTTATTCTTATTTTCCATGCGCCCCCTACTGGTGCCAGTTTAGAACCAATCTTGAGCAGAGGACGAAAAGTCGAAATGTCTTATGTACTGGGACATTCTCTGGGACAAAATGGGGGCCCCAGGTTGAGGGGAATGTTTCAGGAGAAGATATGCATATTTTGATATATGTCTTACATTACACGCATACAGATACTAATATCGATAATATATGAATATATACATATATAAAATTATATATATATAATCATTAAAAATGACACTTCCTACGACAAATTGCTACAAATATGTTCACTGATATTCTTATAGTCCAATGGCCGCCTATCGGGCCCGAGCAGGACTTGTTTAAATGTCTAGTCACAGGGTCATTACATGCGACATTTTGATGGACTCCAGGCCCCGGGTTATGTATCACCATAAGTTGTGTAGTACCTGGAAATGTCGAAATGTCTAGTCACTGAGACATTTCCTGCGACATTTCTAGAAGCTGCATGTACGGCAGGGAGTATGAGCCCGAATTTAGCGCCCCCTGTCGGCAACCGTTTCGTGCAGTTACACTACGCATGTGTGGTGATGAGTGCAGAGGAGGTCTGCAGAGTGTTGGGGACATGGAGTAAGCCCCCAAAAATTATTGGAAAACTTGAAATTTAATAAACTTGAAACACTGAGTTTACCACCTGAGGCTTGGTAGACGTTGATGGCACGGTCGTCTTGAACTGGTCTGGAGGATTGTTAATAACACCTAGTAATCCATTTTCCCAGGAGCTAATAATATGAATAAAGTTAATAATAATAAAAATAATAATAATAAATGTCATAATGATAATAATCAAAATACAAAAACAAGTTAGTGCACGGGACAGTCTAAATCACTCAACGCTAAACTGGAGTCATAAGCTACGGAAGTCTCTTGTTGTTGTGTAGATAATGATTCTAACTTTCTTCTTAGAGACGGGTCAGTTGACGATTCGCTCCTCCTTCGCGATGGTCTCCATCTATCTCGAGGTGGAACAGAACGACTTTCAAAGAATCTTGATCTGTATCCCTTACACATTATCAGCAACGTACTGTTGGTTCACGCCATCTTAATCTGATGTAACAAAGTCGCATGTCACTCGACCCCCGCCAGCTCGTCTTAACCACAGACGGGTACCTCGTCAAGCCATGGACTCCTTGCCATGACCAAACTTCGCTTGAAATTGGGAGCGCGGACCACCAGCCTCTCGTGCCATCACAAACCAGAATCAACGAGCACCTTTTGTTCCTGCAGATAGACGTCGCTGCTGGTTTTGTGGCGAGAAAGGACATTTTGAAACCTCTTGTGGGCACGGTGCCCGATTATATGTTACAACTGTGGCCAGTCTGGACATAAATCTAAAAACTGTCCTCATAATCTTAGTTCATTCTTTTAGGAATTTGGCACAATATCTACGGTTAATGTCAATAACGTAGATTCCGCCAGTTGCACTCATCATTATATACCAACCACTTGCACTGATGTGACAGTTAATCTTGTTCATGACGATGTTCATATACCCTAGTTAAGCGGATTCGGTCTAAAGTTACAGCCAACTCTAAACTAGAGTCAAAAGTGACACAATCGGAAATATCAAGCACGAACTTGACTCAAACACTAAATGGAGCTTCCAACGATGACCATAACTTGAATGTCTCATCCCCCTGCAGTGAAGCTAAGCTGCCTTCTCCGCAATCTGTTTCCCAGTTAAATGCATTAAGCTCACAAAATTATAAATTACCACAAAACTCACCCATTTATAAAAAAAACTTCGAAGTCAAATATCCTTGTTTTTCATTTGAATGTACGTAGCCTACTCCCCAAATTTGAACAGATCGAAGGTCTGTTACATAAAAAACATATTGACGTACTATGCCTCAGTGAAACCTGGTTAGATGACATAGTATGTGATCATGAATTATCAATCTCAGGGTTAAATATGTTTAAAAGACATTGTAACAGGCACGGAGGTGGCTTAATAGTGTATGCAAGGGACCACCTAACCTCAACATATGTGCCCGAGTTACATATGGATGATATCGAAAACCTATGAATTAATATTAAATGTCCCCGCAAGGGCTCCTTTCTTATAGGCGCTTTTTACCGCCCTCCCTCCGCTCCGACCAGCTTCTTCGAATCTTTGTCAATAAACATTGAACATTCCCTCTCGCTATGCCTAAACATTATTTTAATCGGAGATTTTAACACTGACTACAAGAACGATAATCACCACAACCCACTAAAGTCCCTATGTAACCTCTTTGATTTAGAGCAGCTGATTGATGAACCTACTCGTGTGACTCAAACCTCTTCTGGTACTATCGATTTAATTATAACATCCAACCCGCAAAATCATAAATTCTCTGGAGTGTATAAAACCTCCCTCACTGATCACTATGCAATATTTACTTACCTTCAATTTGAATCTTTGCATACAAAAGTTGGGTTACATCACACATGCCTTCGACGATCATACAGGAAATTTAATGAAATAGCCTTCCTTGATAACTTAAATAGAATAAAACATTTACTTATCCGCATCATACTCACTGCATCTGATGTAAATGATGCATGGACTCTCTGGAAAGAGGCCTTTCTCTACGTTTGTAATAAGCCTCACATATATTATGCGTCAGCTTAGCCACCTTATTTAATCGGTGTATTAGTGAGACAACCTTCCCCACTGAATGGAAATCCGCAAGAATCACTCCCATATACAAAGGTAAAGGATCCAAAGAAGATATTAATAATTATCGATCTATTTCAGTTCTTCCTCATTTAGCATGCATATTTGAAAAGGTGCTACATGTTAAAATTTTATACCACTTAAATCAACATGACATAATAACTCATGATCAATCTGCTTTCTTGAAATCCATTCGACTCAAACAAGTTTACATGAAGTTGTGGACAATTGGCTCCAAGCAATTGATACTAAAAAAGCAAACGCAGTATCTTCACACCATCCTGTGAAAATTGGAATACCCCAAGGTTTTGTATTAGGACCAGTATTATTTTTAATTTATGTAAATGATATTACTGGAAACACTGGCAATTGTCAATGTAATCTTTTTGCGGATGACACCATTATTTACTATACAAGTAATGATCCTAACAAAATTAGACAGGAACTTCAACACGGCGTCACTACTTTATCTAAATGGTTTTATAATAATAAGCCTTCAATCAATATCGAAAAAAAAAGATCAACCATCCTCTTCAGATCCCGTTCTATGGAGACTTTGGATCTTAATATCAGAGCATTTGACCAGCCCATCAAACAATCTAACAGTATCACTTACTTGGGGTTAGTGCTTAATGAAAACCTAACACGGTCCGATCACTCACAACATGTATGCAAAAAGCTCTCCAAAGTAGGTGCACTCATTAGGTGCAGTCGATATACATACCTCAAGACACCGCAATGGAAATGTACACTGGCCTGATTCAGCCACATATTGACTACGGCCTCACAATCGCCTTCTTCATGTCTCACTCGCATTCAAAGTCTTCAAAATCGAGCCACACGTATTATAAGTCGCAATTTTGATCATGAATGTAGCATTACAGCTATCCGTCAGTCCCTGGGCATTAAATCAGTTGAACAAAGACATGAATATCTGACTCGCATCCTTTTGTTTAAATGTCTGAATAACTGAAGTCCATCCTAGTTGACCGACCGACTTTTGCCCAACAACATGATACACGCAATAGCTATTCCAATAAATTATATGTACCCAAACCTCGGACAGACTACTTAAAGAAATCATTTTTATGCCGAGGTCCTATTTTGTGGAACACATTAAATGAAGCTCAAAGAAACTGCTCCTCCCTACAGGTCTTTAAAAAAAGTATCATGTAATAAACCTCTGTGCTTTATATGTCATATATTGCATGCTATTTTATACTCTCTTATATTTCATATTTATGTCACATGCACTCATGACTGACTTGTATATTAGGTTTCATGTTATAGTTTTATATTCATGTTTAATATCACATCTTACTGTATATTACGCTAAATTTCATAGTGATATATTTCATTTTTAATATCCAATCTCACAGCATAATTTTATGTTTAGTCACGTTTATTTATTCTGATTGTTTTATACATTGTATAAACTGTATAGCCCAACAGGGCCCTGTGGCAAATCAATCTTGTCAGGGACTACCCTGTATAAATATGTTTTAATAATAATAATAATAATAATAATAATAAGTTTAGATAATGTTATAGAGTCGAAATCTGACACCCACTCACTCTCTCTCTCTCTCTCTCTCTCTCTCTCTCACACACACACAAACAAACACAAACTTTGAACATGCATTCAGTAAAAATAAAGTCAACGTTCTTTAACACAAAACTGTACATTCACTTATTTCAAATATTACATCAATGTACGTTGTTAGTACTGTCTTACTTTTCGTTAACATACACATGCATTGAGGAATGTGTTTGATTATTTATACAACATGTCTACTTCCATTTTATAACAATGTAATAACTACTCGAAGTCATAGAAATGTTACTTAGTAACTATAAAAATAATGAATAACATAAATAAACATTGACAAATTACACCATAAATGACTTAATTTACAGCTCCGAGGTTCCTGGACTCGAAATAGAGTCCAATAAAAAAACTTTCTTACATATCATAAATACTTATGTACATGTGTGAACTACTAACAGAATATTGAAACACAATAACACAATATATACCAAGCTTTGCTCAGCGTCGGGAGTTAATAAATGTGATTAACCTAATAGTACTTTTGCACGTCAACGCTTTTCACTTTTGAACATAATTTCGGCGTATGTCCATATTTTACTGTATATCCGGTGCATTTTGTGATAATTTTTACTCAGAAACAAAATTTACAGTACATCACAATTGCAATGTACTCTCTGTAATGGTTTTAACAAAAGAAAAGTTTACTTTTGAACGTAATACATTTTTTTATGATTTTTATGGAGGACTTAATTTTACTTTACAACAAAAATGCGGTGTACTTATTGTAATATTTTTTTTTATGCAGGACCATTTTACTTTAGAACGCCGGTGTATTTTTTTATGATTTTATTCGGGACCTGTCTTCCCTCCGCCCCCGCAGCATCCGCACAGATCCAAGATCATGAAAACCGCGGCCGCTGTGGCTGACGCTGCCGACATCACTATCAGTGAGGTGGCGTACGGCGCCAGGTTATGACAGCCGCCGCCGCCCCAACCACCACAGCCTCGACGGCTCGCTCCTATAGCGGCGACGATGAACAACACTGAAAGACAAGCCACAAATCATGTTATTTTAACAGATTTAAGGAAATCAACATTTACTGTGATATTACTCATTCTTGCTTAATTTGGACCGTGTTCACGTAGTTTGTTTTATATATGGCCCCGCGATAGTGCTTTCGCTGAAATAATATCAAATTTCTCAGGATTTCTGGGATAATATGCCAAAAGACCCGCTTAGGACACAGTTGGCATCGTTCCCGCCACCCTAAAACAAAATACGGCATTTATATGCATGGTGTGGCCACAGAGGAGTTGCGTGAAATATGGTTGAGTTCCACAACTCTCAATCATAATATAATCCAAAAAGTGTATTTGTTTTTATTAGGGCCGATCTTTTGGAATGACATTTGGAGTTTGGACGTCAATGCTAATGAAGTAGTTACATTACTAGCCGCCAGATGGCAGCACAAAAAACCGGGTCAAAACAGAGCAAACGTTTATCACTTTGTAACTCCATTTCAAATATTGAAATACGTTTTAATTTATATGTTTTAGTGGGTAAATTACAAAATACAGCGACCTCTACTGCTAACAAGAGAGTTGTCATTTGTTACTGAAAAAGGAAAATCCACAAACTTAGCTGAATAAAAATGAAAGATTCTAAATATAGCCGATGTATTTTCAAACAGTCTGATTTGTGTAGTGTTTTTTTTTTAATTTCAAGGGCGAATCATTACCGGTTGATCTAATTTAGTATATCTAGTTTATTTACATATAATATGACTATTATGAATGACAATATGTGTAAATAAATTATAAATATCCTAGAAATATGTAAACCGCAAACTTATACCAGAGCCATTTTTATTATACATAGCTTTGACATGAGTGGTTGATAAATTCAATAATATACTTGGGGCCTAAAGTTTATTATTATTATTATTTTTATTATTATTATTTTTATTATAATTATTATTATTATTATTATTATTATTATTATTATTATTATTATTATTATTAGGAATTTGGCACAATATCTACGGTTAATGTCAATAACGTAGATTCCGCCAGTTGCACTCATCATTATATATCAACCACTTGCACTGATGTGACAGTTAATCTTGTTCATGACGATGTTCATATACCCTAGTTAAGCGGATTCGGTCTAAAGTTACAGCCAACTCTAAACTAGAGCCAAAGTGACACAATCGGAAATATCAAGCACGAACTTGACTCAAACACTAAATGGAGCTTCCAACGACGCAAAACTCCACCGGGACACGTTGCCGATTGAAGACGGTTGACCAGGATTGGCTACGGGTCACTAGGTACGAGTACGGTCTAACTAGGATTGGCTACGATTACATACGGAGTCCAACCGTAGTGCCACCCTGACAGCAAAACCGGGAATGTGTGAATACAGCCTTAAGCCGCTATCACATATTGCCTAGACAGCCCGTACGGTCGCCTTACCGGCCGGTATTAGTGCGGCACCCGTGCGATTTATCGAGTAATTTTCCCGAAAATATTCGTACGGGGGCCTCGCGGTGTCAGTCATTGCGTACGGGCACCGTGCGATATGCTTACGGTACCAATAAGGGCTCGGCGTGATACATGAAAAGTCGAATGGCAGCTGTGTGTGCATTGTCCGCACGGCTCCCCTTGTGATGTAAACTTTGCCCGTGCGGTGTCCTCACGGTGCCCTGAATCTGAGATGCCGGATATATTAATTCAGCCACATCGGTATATATTTCAATCACTGAACCTCGACGTGCTGAAAGCCTCGGTCACAACCGGGATACGGTCGCCGTACGGCGGGTGTTTTGGGCTATTCCATGCGGTAGACCCGTAGGGTCGCCGTAGATTATGTGAGTGCAAACAACGTGGGATGAAAATCACACTGTAACCGCACGGTCTCGAAATCTCACGGCAAGCCGCCGGATTGAAAAAAATCGTACGGCGCCCGGAGTAAATTTTGGCCTACTGGATTTTATTAACTGAACAAGCATGACATTGCCTATCCATACATGAACTTTCATGTCCCAAGACACCCCTGCTGGACAGACATATATCTGCATAGAAGGGGTATCATAGGGCACGATACGAAATTTAAGGTGCATACCAATGCCCTTGGTTGATATTGCTTATACACATACTTTAGTTTTAGAAAATATCGTGGGCTTAAAAGTTCGTGTTTTTTTTTTTTTAAACAGCGGTCTCATATCAACCCGGCGCTCAGTGTACTCAGTTACGTAACGCCTCGGAATGAAATCGACCAGCATTATTATTGGAATAACGTCACCGTCCAAAGTAAAACATCGCCCCTGAATGAAATTAATAAGCGTCAAGGGGTGTATGACGTCACAAACCACCCGGTATGAAACTAACAATAACCTTTCCTCTGAATGTGAGACATTTAGAAATCTTTTATTTGTAATGCAAAAAATGGATAGAGCGGTTTACACATACTTTAATGTCCTGAACAAATATGACTGCAAAAATATTATATTATATATAGTGTATTATATAATGTAATATTAATATATATATTCGTGTAAATTATATTATATCATAATAAATCATAATAAATTATCTAAATTATGTAAATTAAATTTTATCATATTATATTATATTATATCATATTATAATAAATGATATTTTTATAAAGTATATTATAGTTTAATCAATTATAATATATTATTATAAATTATTATAAATTATTATAAATTATTATAAATTATTATAAATTATTATAAATTATTATAAATTATATTATATTATATTATATTATATTATATTATATTATATTATATCATGTTGAATATGTAAAACACTTACTTGACACGATACAGCCCACACACACTAAGATCTTGATGATGAAATTGTCACAGATATATACCAGGATGAAAACGAGGATTTCCGTTGCGAGGATAACAAGGAAAGCGATGATTATCAGCGCCCGGACTTCTCTGTGGTTTTCGACCAGTCCGCCCGTCATCGATAACACGATCATCAGAAAAGACATGACGGTGAACTTGAAGGTCAGTTTGAGCATTAGTGAGGCTGAGCCGAAGTCCCCCATGATGCCAAAACGTTCTAGAGTCTCAATTCATAAGACGCCCCAGCAGGAACTTGTAAACCTCCTCCCCTACGTGAGCGGCTACGAAGAATTGAGTAGATTATGGGTATAAACGACTATACAGTCTCTCTCATAAGTTTAGAAGACTTATGTTGGAAATAGTTCGCAGTCATAAGAAATAAGCGTGACATACGTAATACTATCCGGTATTAATTTATTTTGTTTGAGGAAGATTAATTAGTGGCCATTAGAGTGGGTTGTCGTGGCCCGTGTAAGGTCGATGGTTTTCTCCGGGTCCGCCGATATGCTCAACCTCTCAACACATGGAGAGTGCCTCGTATAACCAGTTGTACAATCCATGAAAAATAAGTAAAGTTTTAACCTGAACAGTTTTTAGAGTAACTGCAAATAATGACAATTACGCAATTAATTGATAATTTATTCTTTATCCTTTCCTCAACCTGTGTGGAAAATCACACTCTTTTATACTTTGCAAGAGCCCCCGTCCCCCCCCCCCCACCACCATCACCGGTAAGTGGATGTAAAGAAGACAAATGGCCGGCCAACTGATAAATTGACGAGAGCAAACAAAGTATTATTTATTTTCGATGTACCGCAACTCGATGGTTATCTTCATGTAGGCAACGATAAACCCGGCCTGGTACCAAGCCATTATTTCAGCTTGATCGGTGTTTTTTTTCTATCTTTTATCTGTCTCAGAGTTTGGTGACACGTACTAAGTTCAGTCCGCCTAACAACGGTCACTCCTAGTCTTTACACTAATATAGGTGTGGGATGACTTCTCTTCAAGGGGGCAACATGGAACACGTCAAGTCTCTAGCTGGCTGCATCAATAAAAGACTAATTTTCCTAAATAAAATATTTTTTTCATAGAAACACAAGTCTAATTAAAAACTCTGTTTTATATGGTACACAACAAATGATAGATAAAAATGAAATTATTGTGCGTTGCTTCATAAACTAGAAATATACATTCTAAGGAGGGCAGACCTCCGCCATGAAGGTCCTTAATGCGGGTTACTCCGCAAGCCGTGTTTTCATTCACTGCCTCTTTATCCGAATCCGCACCAATCATTAATGTGGTCTAGGCTGCATAAAAAACCTTTCCCACGAGCATGCGCAGTGCACTTAACGGTCGCCTACTGGAAATGGGTTCTTTGAGCCAGAAATGCGGGTTTTTGTTAAATAAAAGCAGATATATACATTTAATTATTGACGTCTCCGGCGCCCGACAGTCATCGCCTTCAATCACACCTTTTCGGTCGAGCTGGCCATTAGGTTGCTGATTTCCATCAGGGTAGACATCAGTCAGTGTCCAAGTGTACAGAAACATGTTTCGGGGTTGGGGTGACCTTAGGTTATGAACAAATAATACTAACAACTTCGAAAATCTAGTATAATATTGTATTAGGCCTATTGTGTTTTACAATATTTCTTCAAACATTATATAATTATAAATATAATTTGAATACACAGCTGCTAGAGTCTGCCTTTGGTAAGATATAATCATTGATAGGATAATTTGTATGTTAAAAATATATATCTGTCCCTCTATATTTTTACCATTTACCGATCTTAACACTTGTGATTATTATAAATGTATATTTAATTGTGACTTATTTTTTAAAATGTCCATGATTGTCATATTAGATATTGTATAGTTTAGTGTTTTGGGATATTTGTTATGAGCTGATAAGGGTAATTCGGTTCAAATTTCGCAGTTACAGATCATCAGGGCCAGTGACCATAGCATGTTCTATACTCCTTGAATTACTATTTCAAGAAAAAGTATTGATCATTGGAGGGGGGGGGGGGACCTATTATTTGAGAATTACTGTACGCCTGTGATAACAGGGGATCTCCCCAATGACACATTACAAATCAGCTACCTTGCTATAGCTGACCTCCAGTGACCAGAATTTGGCTGCCTGGATCTTGGCAATGCAAGTGAATACTACAGAGCCTCCAAAAAATTCAATGACTAACTTAATTTTTTAGCTTTTATTTTCAAATTTCAGATTTTTACAGATTAAATCCTTATGTGTACATTATGTGTAAATTAAATCAACAGTTCTAAAAAAATATGCCATAGTCAAAGTTGAGCAAAATGTAAGTTAATGATTTTACATTTATGCTAAAAAACTTAATATTTATAAGAAAATATTGACCTGATTTCTGGTACACAAGTAAAACTTAGTTAAATATAGTTTCATGATTGAAATAGACTCTCTGGCTTCAAATATTATCATGTTGAGTAAGTAAATATATTTCCTGATCATGTAAATGCATTATGTTTGCCCGACAACTCCAACAAATTAGGCAATATTGACCTTATTTCTGGCATGTTCATAAAATGGTCATATCAATTATGAATAAAAAAAAAACAGCAGTGGTGTTCATAGTTGGCAGTTATAAAGTGTAACAATGGGTTTTTAATAATCAAGGCCTACAGGCCTAATCCGGACCTGTGCAATGGGAAATATATTATAATGCTTCCATGATAACGTGCTTGACCATTATTTAAAAGTACTTAAAAAAAGTACTTGATTAATTTTCATGTACATGTGTGACATGCACGTGTACAATGCAAGTACTAAATATTTTAAACTCAAGTACAGGCAACAATTACACAAACATCACTCTGAAATACTGGCGTGGATGAACACAACAACAAATGATTATAGATGCCGCCACCAGTCTTGTGTATGAGAAAGTCATCGAAGATATATGGACATTATAATTTCAGGCAGATACTTCAAACCACTCTGGGCTATGTGCACAGATGTATGAAACCCAAAACGATTGTAGGTGCACATGGAGTCACAAGTCTTGTATATGACAAAAATATCCGAGATGTATAAATTTGCCCAGTTTCTATAGCTGTTATGTCAAATCCATCCAGAGAAATAAGCAGGGACATACACTATGCAAAAATCATTGTAGGTGGCGACACCAGTGTTGTTTACGAGAAAGCCATCAAAGATGCATGGACAAGTCAAAATTTCAGGCTAATACATCTTACTTTTTTTGAGTCAGGTGCACTGACCAAGCTGAGCTTAGGAAGGCAGTTGCCCCGACTGAACCGGAACAAATTGCCAGCTGTAGCTACTGCACTGATAAACTCCTTACCTCTACTTGGCTGTACTGACTGAACTGTTGACCAATCTGATATGGTTGGCAGTCTGCAAAAGCTATAAATAGATACAGACTGAAACTTGGTCTGGCCAAATCTGCTTACCCCTGCTGAGAGACTTTAGCTACAATTCTTTTTTTTTCTAAGCTGACAAATTCATAAGATTTTGTTTTATCAAATGTTTAGAATAATAACAGATGTCTATTAAAAGCAAAATCTTATACGTTAGCTGAATAAGGAACCAACCATTTATGCTGCCTTTACAGCTCTGCTTATTTACCCAAAGCGCCGAGTTTGTTAATACGAGAAATCTACTAATTTTGTTTACTAAAGTATCTGACAGTCCTTTCATTGTTAAAGGTCCAATAATTCTGCCAATATCATGTTAGTGAACTTGATCAAAGGCCATCTAAGCAATCGGGCAATGTTACAAAAGTTGAAACAGCAATATTACAGAAGAAGACTATTGGAGTCCCCAATTTGAAATAGTTATACTAACAGAAACAAGACCAACTTCAGCTTTCTATGACATACTATCTCGTACGTACGACATATTATCTCATACGTACGACATATTATCTCGTACGTACGACATACTATCTCGTACGTACGACATATAATCTACATTGTCTACCAGTCATACACAGAACTCTCATTTTTAGATAGGTGATTAAATTCTGTTGCGTATGGTGTTATAATAGAGAACCTGTCATAATGATGATAAAAAAAATATTGCCTTTGCCAAATTGAAACTATTTTATGGAGAAGAAAGGTTCGGACAAGAGTTACAGTTACCAAACAGCCTGACTGTAAGTGTTTGAGAAAGGATATTAGTGGGGCAGGTTTCTAATATTCTAAATCGATCTGTCTAAGAACTAGAGTTATGATGTAACGCACAGTGTAGTGGATCGTTTAAAATATTGAATGCGTATACAGCCATTGATATATGATTAGTTGATAGCTGAACAGTAAACAAACCATTTTATAATAATTTTCATTTTGAAATAAATAATGATAAAAAAAAATCATTAAAAACTATCACGCATGGACATGCGATCAATTTGTGACAGAAAAATATTTCGGGTTTAATATCTCCTGTTTACCAGTTTTATACGTTTAATGGTTTTGTGTGTGAGTAAATACAGTCCAGGTGTGTCTGTTTTCCATTACAAGACCTCGTGACCAGAGGAAAGATCTTGGTCGGGTCCATTATGAAAAAGAGAACAAAAACATGAATGTATAAACACTGCGAGACACCTGAAAACCCTTGATTTGTGAAGTTGGGCTGCACCACCACCAAGTGGTGTGAGCGCTGTGTTTGTTTTTCGTCGTTGATCGCGCCCGGGGCAAGCTCTTTTCAACTTGTGTAACGGATTTAGCAATCGGTTTTAGAACGAAATATTGACAGATACCGTAATACTTTAAGGAGACTACACTGTATTTCATGTATACTTAATACACCATGTATGTAAAATGTAAATAGTTCCCGTTAGAAGCCACTTTTCGTGGATTTTAAACTCTCTACTACAATCGGCTGTCTCTCTTATATACAGTGAAAACTGGTCTAACGGACACCTCACTTAGGCGAACGACTGGCTATAACGGACAAGAGAATTTAGCCCCTTCGAAATTCCGTATATGTTGTGTATAAGCAGAACCTCTACAACGCGGACACCTCGATCGCTACTGCGGACAACGGACAGCAGATTTCAAATCAAACGAACATTCTAAGAGTAAATGAACCTGACAAATACGGACACGATAAGCCATCTCCGGCGGACACTGATCACTCGCCCCGGACACATTCAAAGGCCACAACTTTAGAAAGATTTCCCTGTGTATATATATATATATATATATATATATATATATATATATATATATATATATATATATATATAAATTTAAAACGATTATGCGTGTACATGTAAAGAATCTAATCCCGTTGGAAATATACAAGAACACAAATATGTAACGAATTGAATCGATTATAAAGGTAGCGACCAATGATTAAACAGATTAATTGCCACACTACCAATACATATTGTATATAAATCAGACTATTGCTAAAAATAAGGCTATATACATATATGTGTGTTTTAATAAAAGTGAGTTTATTTCTAGAGGTATTCATGTTTGATGTTACTGTCAGATCAAGGACAGTTGTTTCATCACATTTGAAACAGATGAACATTGGCACTTGTGCATAGTCCCGTTTCTAAATTCTATTTCCATATTCAATTTGCTATATAAGCATAGGAGTCCCTCGCAAGTGACAATAACATAGCTGTGTCCCTTGCACATGTGGGATATTTTATCTTGTCAAACAAGAACAAGAACTGATAGACATTTTACGTATTACTAATGACATTAATAGTATCCACCAGCTCAGCTATTCTAACACAGCGCTGGCAATATCTCCCGAGGCTTTCAGTCTTTTCACAAACACACACACACACACACACACACACACACACACACACACACACATATGTATATATATATCTATATATATATATATATATATATATATAGAGAGAGAGAGAGAGAGAGAGAGAGAGAGAGAGATGAGGATTGTAGTGGAGATTAAAATCCATGAAGAGTGAACCTATTTACCTTTCACATACCAGCTATATTAAGTATATATGAAATACAGTGTAGTCTCCTTAAATATTACGGTATCTTTCAATATTTCGTTCTAAAACCGTTTGCTAAATCCGTTACGCAAGTGGAAAAAGGCTTGCCACGGGTGCGATGAATGATGAAAAACAAACAGCGATCACGCGACCTGTTGGACGTACAAGCCAACTTCTCAAATCAAGGTTTTCTAGCTTCTCCGGGTGTTTCTTTTTTCATGTTTGTTCTCTTTTTTTTTATAATTTTCGCGTGTGCTCAACTAAGATCTTGCCTCTAGTCAAGCGGTCTTGTATAATGGTAAACAGACACACGAGGACTGTGTTAACTAACAGACAGAACCATGACAACGTATAAAACCAGTGAGCAGGAGATATTAAGCTGGTGTGTCGGCATGGATTTGCTGGACAACTTTCGTTTCACCCAAAATGAGCTAATAACGTGAAACAATACACATATTATTGCAAATGAATATGAACCTTAAGTGTCACTTATAGAGGTGTCTGTAATACAAAGATGCCAATAAGGAGAGGTTAATGATTCCTATATTAATTATGAAACGGAGTGCTTGATCCCATAAGTTTAACTTCATGGTGTCTACAGTAGTAGGACAAGTTACACGTACATGTAGCACATATAAGATTTTATACTTATCCGCAAATCAAACCGATCTGAGGTGTAGGCTTTACCACCACTTCAGCCTGACATATAAACAAAAGACTTGTATTATAATTTTGTATTCTTCTTTCACAGATTAATCGCATGTCCATTAGTTATAGCCTTTAAGATTATTTTTATTTAATTCAAATAAAAAATTAAATTATATGTACCGCATAAAATGGGTTTTGGACTGTTCCGCTACCCACATATTATATCAATGGTTGTATATACATTAAATATTTTTGACGATCCACTACAACGTGCGTTATATCATAAATCTAATTTTTAGATCAATCATGAATATTAGAAAACTGCACAATACTCAAACACTAAAAATTAGGCTATTTGGAGCTGTCCTTTTGTTTTCAATTTGGCAAAGGCAATATTTGTTTTATTAATACTATGCAGGCTCATCATGTTAACATCATACGCTGCCAACAGAATTTTATCATCTATCTAAAAATGAAAGTTCTGTATATGACCTGCAGACAACGACTTGATATATTTCGCTTCCTTGAAATATTTCAGAAACCCAGACACAGAAAAATGATATAATCGAATAGCATTTCAATATATAGTATATATAATAAATAAAGAAATATATATATATACGTTCGTTTCAACGGTGTTCAAACTGTTTGCAAGGAGGTGGAGAACATACATTATATCACATATTCACCTGTATCAAAGTAAAACTTTTTTTTTATGTCTGCATGACATAACTGTGAACACCCTCTTAAGATACGAAATTTTCAGAACCAGGGACACCTTTTTTTGGTTAAAACTAAAGTATGCGTGTATTAGAGTGCATTATTTTATATATATATATATATATATATATATATATATATATATATATATATACAGTCCACACTATCGGATTTCAAGTGGAGGTCCGAGTCTAGACCACTGGTCTTTCAGATTAGAGTGAAAGTTCCCCCTCTCTGAGTAAGTCATTTATAGTATACGATTCAACAAGAATCCTTATAACAAGAAATTTCACTCGTAAATTATCATCTGTGTTTTAATGGTATTTTACACTCGCTTTTAACTTGAATGTTACACTTTTTATATTACGATGCAGAGCTAAAGTTTAGTATATATAGATTTTTTCGTAATTTTTGTATTTTTAAGTTAGGCACATGTATATAGGTCTTCATTATAGCTTATAATTTTTAATAGACTCGGGATGGACCTCCCGAGTGCTTATATATATATATATATATATATATATATATATATATATATATATATATATATATATATATATATATATATATCATGGCGTTAAGTTGGAAATGTTGGTAAAAAAAGGAAAATAGGAATTTCAAGAGTAAAAAAATAGAAATTTCATTGTTAGAATAGGAAAAAATAAGAATGTTCTTGAATAAAGAAAAGAGAAAAATTTGTATATACAAGTTGGCCTTTTCGCACCCCTACAGCCATTACATAGTCCGCCATATGACCAACGGGCTAACATGGGGTGCGGCTACTCCTTTTGTTCTTCTGGAGAGAGATTTTTTGGTTGTGACAAAATATAAGCACTTTTTCCTCCCTATTGAAATGTTTGGTTATTACATATGTATATGTACAGCTGAAATCTCTGATGTACCCACAGTGAACATAGGGTAACAGCCATAAATATGTTTCAGGACTTTCTTTAGCTTTCAGATATGTATAACAACATGGTGTTCAATAGGAGAGGACTTTGGAGGAGGCAACCCACACTGAGGGGGGGGGGGGGGATTTAAAATGTGCAATTAACTTTAGCATTTTTGCGAAGCATTCATTGCAATGCATAACAAATATCCATTGCATAAACCACTAAATTATCTCAACTGCCTCTGCCATGAATACTTGTATTCTTATACAATAGCTTGAAAAAGTACATTTCCTGAACTTTTGAGAAGTTGATTTCTGTTTGATTTTCGATTTGTTATATAATTTTGTGTTGAAAGAACAAGATCATTTCTGTAGTCAAATGATTTGTAACTAGACACATTTTTATTGTACCTTTAAGATTTATCAATAGTTAAAATAACTCTATTGTTAAAGTGCAAGAAAGAGGGGTGTGTTTCCCCCTCACCTCCCTCTTCCTCGTGGCATACACTCAATAGTTACAGCAAGCACCAGTGATTAGAAATACAGTTGAAGGTGAAATATCATATGATAACTGCTTATGTATACAAATCTTTAATTTAAAATATATTTCCTTGTATTGTTACTTTATCTATCACTTCATAGACAACTGTTCTACTTGTCAAATCTCGTAATCATGTTAACAACAACAGAATGACATTTAAACTGATGTAATTAGATGAAATTAAATCTAAGGGCTTAATAAATATAAAAACCTTTTTTGATTCTGAAATAAACCGCATAAAACAAAAAATATAATTTCTATATGATGTAGCCTGTAATTTGCAATTAAATTGCTACTATATAAATTGCATGATCATTATTATTATTTAGAGTATATTGCAATGAATACAGTTTCATTCACAAACAAGCATTTTCGTCCTTGCTTCCTCAAAACAAACTATTACCTCTCATTCAATAAGAAAAATTTTAAGCAAAGACTGCAACACATAGTACATTTTTGCACGTTTAAGATTTTTTTTGGTCTTCTTTTCAGGAGCGACATCAGATTTTTGTTTTATTCAATCGCTGAAGCAAAGGTAAGCTACAAAAATTGGGAAGGTAGGTGGCGCCACCTGTATGGTTTATGAGAAAATCTTCCAAGATGCATGGAAATATATAAGTCAAGTTTGAAACCCATATATCAATCCAAGCTAGAGTTATCATCTGGAAATGAATTTTTGGACAAATGGTTCCTGTGACCTTCATCTTTGACCTTGTGACCTAAAAATGGATAGGGGTCTTCCTCTTTTGGCAGGTGAACTATATGTGCAAGATAAAAGGTCTGAGATGAAAAGTTTGGCTGAAAATACATCCACAATCTTTTCAAACATGTTTGTCCTGTGACCTTGACCTTTGACCTCAAAATCGATAAAAATCTTGTTTTATTGAGGGGCCATATGTAAGTCAAGTTTGATACCCATATATCCTTCTAAGCTGGAGTAATCATCAATTTATTTTTGGCAGATGGCTCCTGTTACCTTCACCTTTGACCTTGTGACCTAAATATGTTCAAGATAGAAGGTCTGAAATGAAAAGTTTGGCTGAAAATGCATCCATAATCTTTTCAAAGATGTGTGTACTGTGACCTTGATCTTTCACATCATGACCTCAAAATCAAGTGGTCTTGCTTCTTTAATGGGCCATATTTAAGTCAAGTTTGAAATCCATATATCATTCAAAGCTGAATTTATCATCCTGGAACCTAATTTTTTGGATAGATGGCTCATGTGACCTTCACCTTTGACCTTGTGCCCTCAAAATGGATAGAGTTCTTGTTCTATTGAATAGTGAACTATATGTGCAAGATATAAGGTCAGAGATGAAAAGTTTGGCTGAAAATGCATCAACAATCTTTTTAAAGGTGTGTCCTGTGACCTTAATCTCGTGACCCTATAATTAATTGGGATCTTACTTTTTTAATGGGACAAATATAAGTCAAGTTTGAAATCCATACATAAACTAGATATTTCTTGGCATCGCAGGTGCCATAGTATCGCCAGACAATATATCCCCCCCCCCTTTAAGCATAGTCCCCCCATCTTCAGCAGCATACACTGACATTTGATAAGCGACTATGATTTCTTCCATCTATGAACTTGAGAAACAATATTTTTCACCAAATATGGGGGCCAATAAAGAGAATCACTCTTATGAAAAGGGGATAAATTTATACTTTAACAAGGCCTACAGGCCTAATGCGAACCTGTGCAGAGTTTGGGAGTATGAATAGAGGATTATTTTTAAAATTTAACATTGATCCTCTTATGTCCTGCAGATCTACCTTGGTATTATGATTTCAGCAAAATGGACGTTTCTGACCTGCAAATTTCGGACTAGGACATTTTAAAACTAGAATATGGGTTGTCAACAAGCGACTACATGCACCACCGAAATCAGAGTGGGGTGGGTGAAGTGAGGCATGGATTGAGTGGCAAGGGGAAATAGAGTAAGGTGTATTGCATATTAGCATGGATGTCTGCAGCTGATATGTGTATGTATGTTGCGCCACCTACCACAAAATCCAGAAAACTGTCCAGGTTATATATATATGCAAAATTTTAGGCAGACAAGTCTAACCACTACTTGTATATGAGTGATTTTATCCCACAGCAGACAAACAGACAGACACTGTGCAAAAATGGTTGCAGGTGGCGCCACCAGTGTTGCGTATGATAAAGAGCCATGTGAGATCTATACACATGCAAAATTTTAGCCCAATCGGTCAATCGGTTCCCGAGATATGAGCTTGGATGTCTGCAGCGTTAACGTGAAAGGTGGCGCCACCTACCACAAAATCCAGAAAACTGTCCAGGTTATATATATATATATGCAAAATTTCAGGTGGATAAGTCAAACCACTGCAGAAATATGAGTGATTTTATCCCAAGGCAGATGAACAGATGGACGCTGTGCAAAAATGGTTGCAGGTGGCGCCACCAGTGTTTAATAAGATAAAGAGCCATGTGAGATCTCTACACATGCAGAATTTTAAGCCTTATCGGTCAAACGGTTCACGAGATATGAGCTTGGATGTCTGCAACGTTAACATGAATGTAGGTGGTGCCACCTGTCATAAAATCAAGAAAGCAGTCCAGGATGTATAAACCTGCAACATTTTAGGCAGATATGTCAAACCACTGCCGAGATACGAGTGATTTTATCCCACAGCAGACAAAGAGACAGACACTGTGCAAAAATGGTTGCAGGTGGCGCCACCAGTTTTGCGTATGATAAAGAGCTATGTGAGATCTATACACATGCAAAATTTTGGCCAAATCAGTAAAACGGTTCCCGAGATATGTGGGTTTATGTGTGGAGACAAACGCACAAATGGACGCTGGGCAGAGAGGAAAGTACAGAGGTCAACCAAAAATGAGGGCGCAGCAGTTCACGTGACCCAATCATAATTCCTTATTTAAAAAAAAACTGCCCAGTGGTCACGGAGGAGTTCTCCGGAACCTAAGCAGCGGCTGCGGTGTATGACTACAAACTTAGTATCCGCAAAACTCTTTTTTGGCAGATACAACGAGGATATTTTGGATATGTTCTTCTTACCAGGGAGGATTAATGGAACAGATGAACGGAAAATTTGGCAGCATGGTTTCGGAGAAGAACATTTTTAAAATGTTTTTTAGCTTCTTCCCCATAAAATCTAAGAAAATGCAGTTAGCCAAGAAATAAGCAAAATCCGGTAGAATTTTTTAGATGACAAATTTTTTGCAAAAAAATTGGTGGTGCTAGCTCCTGCCCTTTTTGAGATAGCTTTGACGCACGACGGACGACGGAAGACAGACGACGCCATGCCATTGCATAAGCTCACAGATTCAATATAAAATTCAAACCAAGTTTTTTCAAACAGTTGAAAGATTTAGTCCCAATAATTCTAATCTGGGCATTCTGCATCTAGAGGATGTGTCTAGACGTCTAGACGCTGTGTCTAGACGTCTAGACACATTGTCTAGACACCAGACAGATCCAGGTCAGTTGCCATGGTGATGTCTGGACCCCACCTGGTTGTACTGAGTGATCTCTTGACTTGGCTGCAGAAAGTGGGCATGTTGTCAAGTCTGTTTTCAAATACAGACAGCCTTTTTCAATTGGCTTCACTGCTTTATTACAGCTGCATTTACCCAATCTGTTCTTAAAAAACTGGCAGAACCCTAACATAGAATAATTCTTGTTAAGTTTAAACCAATCAGCTTAATAGTTTCTTTAAACAAGGGACCCATGGGTCACGGCCCTCAGCTGTTATATATGATAAAAAATATGATTTGAGAAAGAGGCACATGCTTGTTTTGTGTGGTAATAAATATAAGCTTTATTATGAGTTGTTAGTGTTTAGCTTATGTATGATTTTGATAGTATCTTTGGAGACAGGGAAGAGGATTGATTTCATTTATTTTATTAACAAATGGAGTGCTATTGTCACAAAGATTTTGACTTGGCAAAAAAAAAAAATAATAAGAAAATCATATGATTTTTTAAAATAAAATATAACTGAAATGGTTATTGAAATAATATTATAGAATATATTCATGAATGCATTCATGAATACATTTTGAAAGTATCTGCACTGGTATTCAAAAACTTTCATTTTTACCTGAATTCCCATTCTTATGCAATAAAACTTTTTAATCCAGTACATATTCATATTCGTATTCAAATACATTAGCAAAGCATTCGCACCATGTCTAGTATTTATTCAGTTTTAGCTTAAAACAATGATGTTGAGAATCCAGAATATACAAAATTCACAAATTAAAATAATGATCATAAGTACCTGGTTTTACAGCTTTTATTTATATTAAAAAAATAAATGTAATATATTCACTTTGGACTACTTTCACATCAATCTACACACTAGACACAGTAGGAATCTAGATTAATATTATCAACTGCATCTTTGTCTACCATTAATTTCCTTCATATGATCCCTAATGATTAGTAATGAATAATATGATTTATTTTTTTTATCATTAAAATTTAACTGAAAAATACCATAGGTGACTGCATGGTGTTATTTGGAATAACACTGACATCGACATTCTATCCATCCATTCAAGATTCTTACATCATCAGTAACTGCAGGTTAATTTTCTGTTACTCATCAACTAACAAATTCCTTTTCTATTAATCTTTCTGTAATTTGTTATAAAAAACCAATACAAAATTATTAATTTATTGTTTATTGTTATGTTGTTTTTCAAAACAACTACTAGATGAATTGGGTTGGACACCTGGATCAACTGTGGCTGGGCATTAGCTGCCTGGCTGCCCCAGTGTATGCTTCGCTCAAGCATGCATAATTTGATGAAAGGTCAACAAGGTCAACATACAGGTGACTGAAGAGGGGCTGGATTAAGCCTGGGTCTGATATGGTCTCATATAAACATTAATAAAAGCTACAATATTTGGCCAATTTCTTTCAGCTTTCTAAACGACAAAGATGAAATCCTTATTTGTGCATGATATGAAAATTATATCAAAAGTGCTCTCAGAAAACAAACGTGCCATGGTCAAAGTTGGGCAAAATTTAAGGTACTAATTTTATATTTATACTAATAACTTATAAAATTTGAAAAATTCAGAACTAATTTTTGGTATTCAATTGAATCTTTATTAAATAATGTTACATCCCTGACAAAAAATCTCTAGCTTCAGCAATCCTCTTGTTAAGGGAGTAAATATATTTCTTGATTTTTTAAAAAGTGCATTATGTTTGGGCCCATAACTTAAAACAATTACGCGATACTGACATCATTTCTGGCATGTGCATAGCGAATGTATAGAAAAAAATGTAATTCATATATGATCAAAGTCAGATCAGCGGTTTTGATATTAGGCAGTCTTACAGTGTAACAATGGGTTTTTAATGGAAAAATGAAGTTTATCATTAATATTTCGAAGGAATTAAGTCCTAGTGATAAAATTCTTGGCATGGTAGGGGATTTTGGAGACATCTAACTGTATGCTAAATTTAAGGAACTTAGAGCTGAAGCTGGGGAGCTGAGCTCTAGCAAACTGCATAACACTAGCTTGATGTAAACTTGATGTGACATGGTGCTTGAAAACTTGAATAAAATCTACAGTTTTTGATCCACTGGTTTCAAATTTTTGGTGTTAACAGGCGAAATGCTAACAAAAACAGGCTGTGAAAATTAAATCCACAGTACTTACAGGAAAAAAAGTGCCATGGTCAAACTTGGGCAAAATTTCAGGTACCAATTTTATATTTTTGCCAATATTTAAGAAAAATTAACAGATTTTGATTTAATTTTTGCTATACAATTAAATTTTTATCAATTAAAGTTGTATTACTGAAAAAAGTCCCTACCTTTAACACTTTTGGTATTAAGTGACCAAATATCTTTCCTGATTTTTTAACAAAGCTCATTATGTTTGGGCCCATAACTTTTTTAAATTAAATAATACTGACTTAATTTCTGGCATGTACATAGGAACCATATAGAGGAATATTTATGGTATATATGAAGAAAACCAGATGAGTGGTTTTGATATTAGGCAGTCCTGAAGTGTGAAAAAAGATTTCTAATAAAAAATTGAGGTTTTTCCTTAATATCTCGAAGGAACGAAGTCCTATTGACCCAATTTTCGGCATGTTAGGAGATTTTTGGGACATCTAACTGTATGGCAAATTTCAGATTCGTAGGTCCAATGGTGTCGAAACGTGCCAGTTTTACGGACGGACATCTGGACGGACGGACGGACGGACAGACAGACGGACGGACGGACGACGGACAATGGACCACGACTATAGCTCAGATGACTTATAGTCAGCTGAGCTAAAAACAGTGTATAAGCTAGAAGAGTCTAAACTTATATTTTTGCTTGTTAAAAACAGATCAATGTAGGTGGCGCCACCAACACCTCAATTTCAGATATGACTCGTGTGACAAACATTGGCATAAAATTTGGTGATGACAGCTCCAGCTGTTTCTGAGATTTTAAGTTTAGTATGTTATTTTGCACAGATGACTAAGTTCAACTTCCTGTAACTCGGTCAAAAATCATCAAACTGAAACCATTCGAACAAACTTGAGAGAGATTGTTCCAAGGAACATTTCTGTGAAATATTAGACAATTTGGCTGGACAGTTTCAGAAAAGAAGATTTTTGAAGGTTTTTAAGCTTTTTCTCTATAAAATCTAAATTAATGCAGATACCTAATAATAAGCTCCAGGGCACCAAGTTTCAGATGTGACTAATTCTTACATGTAATTTGAGGCTGCTAGCTCCGACGGTTTCTGACTTGCAGCAATGGATGGTGGAAAGCCAGCCCTGGACGGCGGACGGCGAATGGACAACGCTGCGCCATCGCATAAGCTCACAGGTTCGCTTAAAATGGTAAGGTAGGTGGCGCAACCTGTCTGGTTAACGAGAAAACTCTCCAAGATGGATGTATATGAGAAATTGGAGACCAACACATTGAAGGACTCCTCAGATATGTGCAATTTTCATCTGAAACAAATATACAGTTGGAAGTCATGGCAAAACGATTGCAGATGGCGCCACCAGTCTGGTGTACAAGATGGAGATCTATAGATATGCACAATTTCAGGCCAATAGGCCAAATCACCCCTAAGAAAAGGGCATTTATTCTACAAAAAGGGAAAGGTAGGTGGCGCCACCTGTCTGTTTTATGAGAAAACTTTCCATGATGAATGGACATGCCAAATGTCAGACCTTGTACCACACCGGAGATATAAGCAATTTTCACCGAAAGCACATGTACGGTCAATTTGATTTTTGGACCAATGCATGCATCCCTTATTGAGATATTTATGATTTTGTGTAATTTTCACCATATATAGCAATATTCAAGGTCAAGGCCACTCTCATAGGAAAGGTCATGACCCCAATTTTAATATATAAATCATCCCATGACCCATGTCTATGTATATGCATAATATGAAAGAAATCGGTCAATTAGTTTTTGACTTATAATGCTCACAGAACTGTTAAGTGGCAATGATGGGGGTATTAAATGGCACGAAAACAAGAAAAGGATAACAGATTGTGCCACTAGTTTCCGGTACATGGCAACACTATGTAAGATCTTTGGTCGAGTTGATTTTTGGATCAATCCATACAAGAATTCTTGAGATATTCAAGAATTTGTGTGATTTTCCCCAAAAACGGACCTATTCAAGGTCAAGGTCATTCTCCTAGCAAAGGCCATGACCCCATTTTAAATGGGCTTCGTCCTCTTACCTATATCTATAGAAATGTAAAGTTTGAAAAGATCAATGAAATATTTTTTGAGTTATCCCGCTCACAATATTTTTCTGCGGCGGCGGAGGCGGGACCGTCGTGAAACCATAGTATCCCGACTTTGTCTGGGGATACAATTAAGATAAATATGAAACAACTATTACACTTTTACTAATTTAGGTTTTCGTCACGATGCAAAGCATGTCCATTGTTCAAATTTCTGTTATAGAAACCCTGAGTAACTTAGCCTATTTAGATACTACAAGTTTTGTACATTGGGAGGTTTGAAAAATGTACAACCCACTCAATGAAATTTAGGTTTATAATGATGGATATATAACCCTGGTGTGAGCAGATGTACGAATTCTTCCAAAAATAGGAACTTCACGCATATATATATATATATATATATATATATATATATATATATATATATATATATATATATATATATATATGCACGCACGAAGCGAGCTGTCCTCAGGGACTGACAGCCATGAAAATGTCAGACATCAAACAGGCATGCGACACTCAAATATCACAAAGAACAACAGCGGTCATAAAACTGTCACCTTTCTTTATATAGGATCCTCCTGTACAGGCCAATACAATACAGTCAGCACGAAGATTAGCATGTCACTCCAAATATACAACATAAACAGTTCATCATCGGCCTAAAATAGCGGTGGAAAAGGATTATCACACATTTTAACGGTTGTCACACCCGCCCGTTCCCCCTCAACTCCAGACCTAACCAAAAGTCTACACCACCAGTACATAAATGCAGGCTAGTCGCAATGAAAGGGCTCTATTATATATACATATATATACTAATCACTCCTATAGTGTCTGTCTTTGTAATTATAATAATCTATATCATAACTGACGGTGGTTCCAGTCGACCTTTGTCACGGAACTCCTCTAGGACCACGCTTCAGAAATTTCCCATTTTGGTCTTAAACTGTAGGGAACGATTAGAAGTGTGCCCCGAGGAGAAAATTTAAATATTTTTTTCCCCACAATTTCCAATATATCTTAAAAATTTTAACAAATTCGCGAGGGCACTAAAACAACGCTATCTATAAGAACTACGCGGATCGTGCATTAAGCAGGGGAACTCGCTCCATGGAAAACCTGGATGTCGCCAGTCGGATATCGGGATTAAGGGTATACCGCTAGTTATCATTATTATGCTAGTAATCATTATTCCACTTTAAAGAATCCGATTCAATGGGTCACTTGTATAAAGGGAAGGTCCGTACACCTTTTTAAGGAATTTCTAAATGCTAAAAAAAGTTCTCTTTGTGAAATATTGATGATTTTGTATGTTTTTATAATCGCATTTACTTTTTTGCCAGTCAACATAAAGCAACTTATCTGCTATTTTCTAATTTGTAGCTCACGGAATTTATTATGAAAATCACAGAAACACAGTATTTGATTAATATATAAAGTTGTATGCAAGTATGTATCAATGATGTTGTATTAAAATGTTTAACATTTATGTGGAAAATATCAAGCAAGACGCCTACGAATGAACGATGGTCTTGCTTGTGTGATAATCTCATAGTATAAAACAGGAAAAGTTAATTATGAAAACAGACTTTCCTATCACCAAGTTTGTTCCATAGCCTGATTCGTGAAAAGTTTACTAAATTGATCAATCAAACATATCACCATGACATACATATATTTCGGTGAACCTGAGTTTTCTTGCACTTCACTCGTAGCGGTTTTGCAACTCGACTTAAAGGGCACACAGCTGCTCCGTAAATTCTTCATAAAATGCTCAAAATACAAACTATAGCCAGAGGTTTTCTGTATATTTACCTAACAGTAAAATAAAACTATATATGTACTACTAATACTAATATTTGATGTTTAGGAAAATTGGTGTTTGCAGAAGCAATACACAAAAAATAAACTTGTGACAAAGTTTAAAACAGGTTTCACTGTAAATATCAAATAAAGAAATAAACATTTTACAAAAGTACGAAAATATAATATTAAAGGGATACTTAATATTTAATAAATCTGACCGGTACAACTAGGTCAACATGATAATAAGCTGCAAGGAATTCACACCTGGTAAAAATATAATAGAAAACTGGTTCCATACCCCCTCATCTAGAAATGAGCAGCATGCAATACAATATATTTATTGTTGTATTTTTCACGGCCATGACCTTACCTTGAATGTAAACAAGTCCCTATACTCCTGTGGAATAAAATATCACAGACTGCATGTTTTCAGGCTACTGGCCGAAAAGTACTCTCCCAGACTGGCCCAGTTGGTATGCTTTTCTATCGCTGCATGAATGCAACAAATTATACAGATTCTGCCCTCTGGCGGTAAATTATGTAACTATTCACATTCGCCTCAAGGCAAAAAATCCAATACACCATTTCCTTACTCAGTTCAGTTACATATACCGAGGGGCTGAATGACCTTACATATTCATGACAATTAAATTACTACCTCCCTTTGTCTATTGTTCTTCATGCAATAGTGAGAGTAAATACAGTTCTGTTCCACAATGAATGTAATCATATAAAAGCAGAGACAGTGGTGTGGGGAAACAGGGACACAAATGTAAAACCTGGCCTAAAAAGGGGAATGAATGTATGGTGACTAATGTGAAACTGGCCCAAACTCAGAGCATCTTTTCCAACCGTTTGGAGTATAGTTGTAATTCTGAACAAAATACAAGAATAGTTAAAAAGTCTTGTCACACCAAAGCTTGTTACAAATAAAGGTCCAATTACCACAAACACTGCACAAACAGAGAAAATTTCACCATCTTGATTTAACTGTGATTTCAGTAAACAAAACATATTACTGTTCACAATAGTGACAAAGAATGTTTGGTGTACAATATATGACCATATCACATATTAATTGAAATCCCAAACTTGTGTCTTGTTGAACTGACGTAACTGGAAAATCAACGAAACCTGTAATTAAGGTATTTAAAAATACAATGATTACTTACAAACTTTAAACACAAAGTCCACAGACGTATCGCACTGAGTTACCACAGTAAGGTACACTTTTATAACAAGAAATCATTTTCTGACCCACAGATTCACCAATGAAAAAGCATTTGTGCTAAGTGCCAAAGTTGCATAATAGGAATTGTACAGCTGTGCTGAATGTGTTTGTGTGTGTGTATTTGCAAGTACCCACGTGGCTTATATAAAACTCCTTATTTGGTGTATAACACTTCTTTTCCAAGGCATACCTTGTAATAAGGCATACAGCGCTGGAAAGAGATATGGTTAAAGGTGCCTATTCCGATATCTGACATGTATTAACCAAATATAATCCCTATAATCCCTTTTTTATAGAAATAGGCAAAAAACCGCTGATCCATCCACACACAGGCTGTTTTTAGGAACCAGTGACCTTTCAGCTTCCACAAATTTGCAACCAACCACCTTAAGTTACATGTTATTTTTTGTTTGTCAACATTTGCTTTTGTACCATGTTTACTCACAGCTTGTAGATAATCAAGCACATACAGACGTGTTATATAAGATTTTTTTTTCCTGAACAAGAGCCACCTACAGTTCAATAATCTGCTCACAGAGAAAGCCAGAAATCACATAACAACTACAGAAAAGGTTAGTGAACAGCTGGCTCTAAAAATTCCCTGACGTGTTAATACTTTCCCAAAATCCAATTTCATGCTGTAACAGCGATCAACATACACATACAAACATACAACCAAGCAATCAATCAGTGAACAATTTTCTCCACTCACACAGCAGTACGTGCACTTTCATTGGTTGCATGTAGAAATGATGAATTAACGAGAACTTGTGAAATATAATAATAATAGTAAGCCTCAAGAGGACATACCCTCTGTGTGTGTGGTTTGTTGTGTGTGTGTGATTATGTGCTTGTATATGTGTACTGGTATGAAGAAGGCAGAGTTATGCATAATGCAAGCACATGGTAAATCTATCAGTTTTTTTTACCATGATGCACATAAGAACAAGTGGTCCACATAATTTATCAAGGTCAGTCAAATTTCTATGCCAATGGACAAAGATTAGCATACATATCACCAATAAATACCAGCACATTCCATTGTCTATATACTGGCAATTTCAAAATTTATATAATTTTGGGTAATATATCTACACTTAAAATTCTTACTTGCATAATCATATCAACACAAGTAAGATTTCATTTTTTTACATCTGTACACCATTTTACAAAGACTAGTCAATTCCTGTACAACATGGGCACAGTTAAATTCAAAGGATACCTAACAACCAAATTCAGTCATTTCAAAACTTTTCTCCAAATTTGCTCAAACCAGAAGTTGAGATGACCACAATACTTTACTCTGCTTCTAGGCGCTAAGTGTGGTGCTTGTTTGATAGGAATTCTGTGTGGTGAATTACAGTGAAACCTGTGTTATGGGACCATCCAGGGGACTGGCAAAAAGTGGTCATAATTCACAGGTGGTCTTATAAGAAAGGTCAGTTATAACCAATTTGAATGCTTTTGGGTCACCCAAATGTGGTCTTAATAGACTGGTGTCTGTATAAGATAGGTGGTCTTTCAGACAGGTTCCACTGTGGTTGCATCTAACAGCAGAGAAAAGTACACAACTGGTCCAGTGTTGATAAACTGAAGGTGACAGTTGTCACAGCACCCTGCAGTGATACATCAGAAAATGTATGCTTTAAGGATTTATATCTGAAACTGCTTGAAAACAATGTTTTTATATTAAACAAACAATTTTAACTATAATCTGTATTTAGTTTCCTTAGCATTATCTTCAAGACTTTGCCACAGAAACACCTTAACACTCATTGTTATGTTAATAAAGATGGCTTACTGTGATATTTAAAATAAAATGTGGATGAACCCATATTGTAATAAATCAAATATTGCCTCATGCATCAGACATTTACATTTCATTAATGATAAACGCATCCATGGTTATACATCACAAATTCACCCTAAATGTTGCGAACACAAGCAAAATTGGATTAAATAAAATAAGTTTGTTATAGGTTCAGAGATGCAACAATTTTGTATGTTAAAAGATGAATATATATGATCAATATGTAGTTCTTTTCAAAACAAATATAATAATAGTAAATAAGCATGTCCTGTATTGTATTTAATTTGAAATCTGTTGAATCAGGTCTCTTATAAAAGTTAGATCAAACTCGTGAACTGGTATAACTTAATTTATGATTTTGTGCTCCAGTCCTCTTGAAAGTACATACCTGTGCCTATAAATCTACTCAGTGCAAACAATACATGAGCCACAAATTAATTCACACCCATATGTACATCACTATAAAACATCTATGTACAATCTTGAAAGAATACTCTATACACTACGTCTGATGACTACCCATGATTCCTCATTTTGAGACAAAATTGCATCGTGCATTTTGATTTTTTTTTGTGGATTACAAAATGTTTCCCCTTCATAATCTACCATAAAACCATTTACACCTGTCCCCCTCTCACCCCCCAGTTTAATGATATTACAGGTATTGCTATATCATAGTATGCCTTGTTTTTTTATTAACTTTTCATAAAATTAAAAAATATAATATTAACCATTTTCCTTCTCTGAATACTCTCACAAATTTGCCAAGAATACTATGCTTGAGGAAAAAAAAAGGATTCTTATCCATATGTATGTGTATGTAAATTTAAAATTTACATATTCTAATAAGGTACAAATGATAACCTCACTCAGATCTGAGGTTACTGGTTGTGTTTTACTCAGAGCCATGTAATCACCTATGCCACTGAGGTTATGTTGACACCTGTGTTTTTTCTTGTTTCTTTTATTGGTCTGCTAGTGTGTAAGTAAGATAACTAAAAAAACACTGAGGCCATTTCAACAAAATTTGTGGATGGGTGGAACACAGTACATGAAAGACCAAAGTAAATTTTGTTCCAGTCTGGATGACAAGTTGGATCCAGAATGACTGTTATGCCTTAATAAAGGTACATGTAGCTGCTTATTTAGTGCCATTCTATTTATATACACAAAGCCATCTACAGACTGCATGACTAATAACTGTTAAACAACTCAATGCGACCAAACAAACAAATGTTATGCAACATATAAATTACATAATTGTAGTATAATATGGCATTCTTGTGGCTGTGTTTGGAGAGCAGTTATATACAAAGTAAATATTATAAATATATTATTAAACCTGACTTTGATTCAGTTTTTTATCACTTATTTTCAGGTGTGTCCAAGGCTTGAACCTGCTTCTGTACTTTATGATTATCCCGTTCATTCCTTGAGTTTTGAATGTCCAGGAGTAATAAGATTCTCTTTAATTAATATTTAAGGCAAACAAGACAGCTGATGTAATTATTCCATTTATATACCTTATATAGTCCTTTTCATTTGACAGTAATAACCAGCCCCACAGAAGGCAACCACGTGCCCTTTTTTTACGTTTTCACACATGACACTACCTAACAAATGACAATTTTCATATATAAGTCTAATTCGGTGGCAGCACTCTCTGCATATGGAAGTCAGTGTTAGTTATCAGCAACGATGACCTTTGTGTTACTTATGCATATTCATTAAGGGGTCAGAACATCCCCTTCTTCGACCACATAGTTCATGGGGAAGTAGCCAACCTGCAAGAAAGATGGTAAAGTCTTGAAAAAATACATATATATATACAACATAAAAATTGAATATATAAAATATCAAGTGCTTCATATTATAAAATATGGGAAAAGATGAAGAAGAAAAAATTCAATACTTGTCAAAGAGTTGACTCAACAACTTCCAACTAAGGTCTATCTACACAAATAGAATATAAACAATTATAATTTGACAAATTTATTTTAATGGCGTCAGAAGTACACCCTTAATGTGACTTGCTGACATCTGGTTTTAAATTGGTATGAAAGTTGACAGCAAGTGAATGCATTTAAAATGCATGGACAACTTCCAAGGCACGAATCTATCTGCGTGGGGAGCGGAAACTGGACCTGCGGCAACCTAGAAGCGGCTGAAATAACATATGAGGCTGACCACGTCCATCACCATGAATTTAAGTAGGACTGTAGTTTATAAATATCCAAAGTTCTGTTGGAATAGATTATTACCACAAAACATGTCATAGGCAAGACGTTGAGTTGATCTCTACTATGATAATGAAGTTGTAGGTCTCGGCTCATATGCTTGATTTTATGCCGGTTATTTACAAATACTTACTTTTCCTGCTAGTTTTCCTTTCCACCAGCCACGATCACTTCCTGCCTTTGACAATATGGCTACCCTGTCACCTCGATGAAGACTCAGCTGATTGACGGCTGTGGCTGCATAATCGTAGGACACCAGAGCATAACCAAGACATGGGTCAGAGGGCGCTGTCAAGGGAAAGAGGTCAGGTTCTTATTATTATAACATGAGTAACAAAGACTATTTTGAATAAAACTAGATGTGTCGGTATGACATGAATGCCCTGCCTGGGGCAAATTAGAAACATTTGTTAAATTTTGTAAAATTTTTTTAAGTTCAGGAGGTGTTGTATGGTCAAAAGTAGGTCAAGAAGGGCAAAATGCAAACTCGATCTGTAATGGGTCATTATCAAGGAACACACCAAAAATCATGCCAGTATGCAGGCACTGTGAAAAAAGTCCATACATGTGCATTTTTCATGAAAATTTCTGTCTTTCATGAAATTTTCTATGTTCAGGATCTGTCATATGATTAAAAATAGGTTAACTGGGACGAAAGTCCGTACATGTGTATTTGTCATGAAAATTTCTATTTTTCATGAAATTTTCTAAGTTTAGGAGCTGTCAAACTGTCAAAAGTAGGTCAACCATGACGAAACGCGAACTCGATCTGTAACTGGTCATTATCTGCCCACACACCAAAAATCAGGCCAATATCTGCAGGCATTGCAAAAAAAAGTCCGTACAACTGTTTGATTTCGGAAGGACAGAAGGACAGAATGACGGACATGGGTAAAACTATAAAATAAGAATAGTATTAAAGGGTGCAAAACGGTTGGAATGCTGGACATATGTGCCACCCACATGGTTTGAATCCAGGATTGGCACAATAATTTCCCCATGAGAACAATGATTTTGGGGCGCATCAGATTGATTCCCTACTTAGAAGCCTGGGAAAGGTGTTTTGAAGTAATTGGGTGATTACTGCCACCTAGTTCACCAAAAAAGTGACTCCTGGTTTAAATAATCTCATTCTGAAAGCTGAATTCTCTTAAGAGGGGGTTGTTTTGGAGTGCATATAAAAGCTGACTGAAGCTGTTTTTTTCAAGCAAAATGGTTGGAACGCCGGACATGTATGTCATCAAATGGGTTCAAATCCACGACTTGCCCAACATTTTTTCCTAAGCAAATTGTGTATGTTACTATAGTAAAAGACTCATATACAAGAATCCATTAAAATCAATGGATTTGTACACAAATAAGACTGATGTTCATAAATTTCTTCCGTAACCGAAGCAAGACATTGAACAGACCTTGAAAATCATAAAAACACTTGCAAAGTCATGAAATGGGAAAACTGTGAGGATGTTACAATGAAGATACTTTTGGCTACTATTGTAAACAACACAAACGAGGTAGGAGCTGTCAATACATATCAGTTTCATACATTGTAATGATAAGTCCAATTGCAGGTTCAGTATTAGTGATGCTGATTTAAAGTGCACTGAATGCCTGCATGGACCACAGACTTCTCTTTATACTAATGTGGAAAGACTGAAGGCTGGTGATTTTGATTAGGATGGATTTGAGGATTTATAAGGCTTAGCAAGTTTTAATTGAGATTTTACCCTGATTCAACAAAATGCAAAATTTTAGGTCTGTAGCTCTAAGGTTTTTATTTGTGCCCTGTGAACAGATGTCAGGCCAGTACCGTGGATAGATTAAAGAAAAAGGGACTGTTTTAAAGGGACTAAATACCAATTAATTCCATTCAACTGGCTTGTCTACGGCTATACCATTACGGCCAATGTAAAACATTTATTTGCAAGTTTAACAAACTTACGTCCTCTTGGTCCCCCGTTCTGCGCGTGGGATGCAGCATCTTTGTACGGTATTTCTAGCCGGGTTTCTAGCTCAGGGAAGCTGTATTGCAGGGTGTTTTCTTGGTAGTACTCCACCAACTCCTGTTAAATGGTAGAATACATAACACTATCAGAGAGGAATGTTTGAAAACATAAGCCTTAAATTATGGTTGTATTAAATGTCAAACTTCTGAAAGAGTATTAATGTGGCCTGACATGTAAATATGAATTTTCCTTTTTGACAGTCTTACTTCAAGAAGACATGTTGTGGCTACATTTGCACCCTTGAAATGTTCATTGCACAAATCACTCCGCAGTTTTATACTGGTTAGTACAGCAGAGTGCCATTTATCCCTTCACATTTTATAAAACAAGGGACCTATGGGTCACTGTGCTCAGCTGACGTTAACCTTGAAGGGAAAAAATCTAAAATAATATCAAATGGAGATAAAGTGTAGGAGGAAGAGGTAATAAAGGCCATGGTTGGTTTATATGATTGGTTTGTATTGATGAGCAAGAAATTGTTGCAAAAAATATTTTGTGACCTGACCATGTGTTTCCTACTGTTGAAACTAAAGCATGTGAGCAGTTTGTGAACAAATGATCTGTACTATTACCATGATCTTTAGTTGGTTTTTCGATTAACTGTTGACATTTCAGTAGTTTACACATTTGATCAATTGAATCTATTTTTTTGTATAATATATATTATTAAATATATATGTATTTTTTTTATGAAATGTATACAGTTGAAATATAGCTAATTAACAACATAAAACAGGGCAAACAAAGCCTGATCTCAAATTCTGCTGAGGCAGGAAAATAATGAACAAATGTTTGTATTAAATCCTGATTTTTTTATCACATCAATTATTTTCTAATTTAAGTTTATATTTCTATACATTTCCAATTTAAAATATATATCTGAATATAAAAGTTGATTCATAATTCTCAACTGCATCATCATAAATCTCAATCTTGTCAGATAACACCACATCATGCATACAAATGTTTATTTATTTTTTACCACAAAAATAAATCTTTTAAATCTGCAAAACAATAAATATCTAAAAAAAATACTTGATTTAGATTTCACAATTTTTAATTGTGTCTTTATTTATCCATAATGTGCTTCATATTTTATCATAATTTAAGCATACTGATGGGTTCAATTATATTTGTTAAAATCATTTAAAAGAAAATTGATTTCTTTAAAAATGCTACATTACACAACATTGCATCTTCTGGATTACACCTTGCATTATTTTTTCAAGGAAAGTTTTTGCATATCGGAGTGGAAACAGCATTACAATTAAGGAGATACAGTGAAAACAATAACAATTACCGCATAACACTTGGTGGGTTGGGTTTGCGGGGGGGGGGGGGGGGGGGGGGGCGGTGTGATTGGGGTGGTGATATGAGAATAACTGTACACCTGTCACAGCAGGGGATCTCCCCCAGTGACTGTAACAAATCAGAAACCCTGGCATAGCTGACTTCCAGTGACCTGGAGTGGGACCCTGCATCTGTAATCAAAGCAAGTGACTACAGAAAAAAAATCAATAACTAACTTAATTTTCAAGCTTTTATTTTCAAATTTCAGATTTAGACAAACTAAATATTTATGTTTATATGCTGTGAAAATTAAATCAATGGTGCTTACAGGTAAAAAATGTGCCATGGTCAAAGTTGGGCAAAATTTAAGGTACTGATTTATTTTTTATGCTAATAACTTAAAAAATTTACAAAATTCAGATCTAATTTTAGGTTAACAATTGAATCTTAATTAAACATAGTTATATACTTGAGAAAATAGACTCTAGTTTCAAAATTTTTTATGTTAAGTGAGTTATTATTTTTCCTGATTTTTTACAAAGTCCATTATGTTTGGGCCCATAACTTAAAGAATTTATACATTACAGACTTAATTTCTGGCATGTACATAGGAACTATATAGAGGAATATTTAAGGTAAATATGAGGAAAAACAGATGAGTGGTTTTGATATTAGGCAGTCCTGAAGTGTGAAAATAGGATTTTAATAAAAAAATTGAGGTTTTTCCTTAATTTCTCAAAGGAACAAAGTCGCAAAGACCCAGTTTTCGGCTTGGTAGGAGATCTTGGGGACATCTAACATTATGCTGAATTTTGGATTCCTAGGTCTTACGGTTTCAAAACGTGCCACATCTACGGACGGACGGACGGACGGACGGACAGACGGACGGACGACGGACAATGGACCACGACTATAGCTCAGATGACTTATAGTCAGCTGAGCTAAAAATCATTGATCCCATACTGAAAAGTGAGAACGGAAAATTCAATCATTTACCTGAAATTTGAACAATGAACAAAAACAGAAAAGTTCTATGTTCAGGATCTGTCATATGGTCAAAAATTGGTCAACTGGGACGAAGCGCGAACTCGATCTGTAAGTGGCCATTATGTGCCCCCAGACCAAACATTAGGCCAGTATCTGTAGGACTGCATTGTATACTAGAATATTAGCAAAAGCTGATAATCAGTTATAAATTTAAATTGGAGAGGTATGTACCATGTTTCATAATAATCCACCAAATGCTTCCTGAGAAATAAGCTCCTAAGTTTTAGTCTATACTAAGCTCTATGACCTTGAAAAGTAGGTCAAGATCACCCATCTTTGAACATGACCAAGATTTTGTAAATTTTGTAAAAGAAATGAAGTTCCTGTGTTGAATACCTTTGGAGATATCCTGCACAAAAGACCAAAACTGAAAAATCTGATAAAAATTCATAAACAAGGGACCCATGGGTCACGGCCTTCAGCTGTTATATATGATAAAAAATGAGGACTGATTTCATTTATTTTATTAACAAATGGAGTGTTATTGTTACAGAGATTTTGACTTGGCCATATAACTTATAAGGAGCACATATTATAAAAGAGTTTAATTGTTTATTAAAATTTAATAACAAATATTGTGCCAATATAATATTTATTAAAAAAAAAATAATAAGAAAATCATATGATTTTTTAAAATAAAATATAACTGAAATGATTATTGAAATAATATTATAGAATATATTCATGAATGCATTCATGAATACTTTTTCAAAGTATCTGCTCTGGTATTCAAATACTTTCATTTTTACCTGAATTCCCATTCTTATGCAATAAAATTTTTTAATGCAGTACATTTTCATATTCGTATTCAAATACATTTGCAAAGCATTCGCACCATGTCTAGTATTTATTCAGTTTTAGCCAAACAAAGATGTTGAGAATCGAGAATATACAAAATTCACAAATTTAAATAATGATCATAAGTACCTGGTTTTATGGCTTTTATTTATATTAAAAAAATAAATGTAATATATTCACTTTGGACTACTTTCACATCAATCTACACACTAGACACAGTAGGAATCTAGATTAATATTATCAACTGCATCTTTGTCTATCATTAATTTCCTTCATATGATCCCTAATGATTAGTAATGAATAATATGATTTATTTTTTTTATCATTAAAATTTCACTGAAAAATACCATAGGTGACTGCATGGTGTTACTTGGAATAACATTGACATTGTCATTCTATCCATCCATACAAGATTCTTACATCATCAGTAACTGCAAGTTAACTTTCTGTTACTAATCAGCTAACAAATTCCTTTTCTATTAATTTTTCTTTAATTTGTTATAAAAAAAAACAATACAAAATTATTAATTTATTGTTTATTGTTATGTTGTTTTTCAAAACAACTACTAGATGAGTTGGGTTGGACATCTGGATCAACTGTGGCTGGGCATTAGCTGCCTGGCTGCCCCAGTGTATGCTTGGCTCAAGCATGCATAATCTGATGAAAGGTCAACAAGGTCAACATACAGGTGACTGAAGAGGGGCTGGATTAAGCCTGGGTCCGGCATGGTCTCATATAAACATTAATAAAAGCTACAATACTTGGCCAATTTCTTTCAGCTTTCTAAATTACAAAGATGAAATCCTTATGTGTGCATGATATGAAAATTATATCAACAGTGCTCTCAGGAAACAAACATGCCATGGTCAAAGTTGGGCAAAATTTAAGGTACTAATTTTATATTTATACTAATAACTTATAAAATTTGAAAATTCAGAACTACTTTTTGGTATTCAATTGAATCTTGATTAAATAATGTTACATCCCTGACAAAAAATCTCTAGCTTCTGCAATCCTCTTGTTAAGGGAGTAAATATATTTCTTGATTTTTTACAAAGTGCATTATGTTTGGGCTCATAACTTAAAACAATTATGCAATACTGACATAATTTCTGGCATGTGCATAGCGAATGTATAGAAAAATATGTATATTATATATGATCAAAGTCAGATCAGTGGTTTTGATATTAGGCAGTCTTACAGTGTAACAATGGGTTTTTAATGGAAAAATGAAGTTTTTCATTAATATTTAGAAGGAATTAAGTCCTAGTGATAAAATTCTTGGCATGGTAGGGGATTTTGGAGACATCTAACTGTATGCTAAATTAAAGGAACTTAGAGCTGAAGGTGGGGAGCTGAGCTCTAGCAAACTGCATAACACTAGCTTGATGTAAACTTGATGTGACATGATGCTTGAAAACTTGAATAAATTCTACAGTTTTTGATCAACTGGTTTCAAATTTTTGGTGTTAACAGACAAAATGCTAACAAAAACATGCTAGGAAAAATAAATCCACAGTACTTACAGGAAAAAAATGTGCCATGGTCGAACTTGGGCAAAATTTAAGGTACCAATTTTATATTTTTGCCAATATTTAAAAAAAATTTAACAGATTTTGATCTAATGTTTGGTATACAATTAAATTTTGATCAATTAAAGTTGTATTACTGAAAAATTCAGTACCTTTTACACTTTTGGTCTTAAGTGACCAAATATCTTCCTGATTTTTTTACAAAGTCCATAATGTTTGGGCCCATAACTTTTTTAAATTAAATAATACGGACTTAATTTCTGGCATGTACATAGGAACTATATAGAGGAATATTTTTGGTAAATATGAAGAAAACCAGATGAGTGGTTTTGATATTAGGCAGTCCTGAAGTGTGAAAATAGATTTCTAATAAAAAACTGAGGTTTTTCCTTAATATCTCGAAGGAATGAAGTCCTATTGACCCAATTTTCGGCATGGTAGGAGATTTTTGGGACATCTAACTGTATGGCAAATTTCAGATTCAAAGGTCCAATGGTGTCGAAACGTGCCAGTCTTACGGACTGACATCCGGACAGACGGACGGACGGACAGACAGTCTGACGGACGACGGACAATGGACCACGACTATAGCTCAGATGACTTATAGTCAGCTGAGCTAAAAATCAGAAATTGTAGGTGGTGCCACCAAAATTGTGCAGCATGTACAGACCATCATTTCAAATGATCATAGTAAGTTTTGTGAAAATCCACACAATGGTTCCTGAGATATAAGCTTATGAGTGTTTTTTGTATAATCAGCTCTAAAACAAAGAAAAATAGGTCAAGGTCATCCATCTTCACACTTGACCAAGATTTTGTTGATATACATCTTCACTGATGAAATAAAATTCCAACTGTGAATCCTTTTAGAGATATCCCGCTCACAAGGCCAAAATTGAACAAGGCCTACAGGCCTAATGCGAACCTGTGCATATGGATATACACCAGGTATAACGCTTCAATGCTGAACCACTACTTTTCATATATATGAACAATGCAAGTACTAAACATTTTGAACAAGAAACAATACACAAACATCACTGCTGAAATTCTGGCATGGGTGCACACAACACAAAAATTATTGTAGGTGGCACCACCAGTCTTGTATACGACAAAGCTATTTGACATGTATAAATATGCTAAATTTCAGGCTGATATATCAACTTTTTCCGTATAATTAAGCAGGCACATACACTTTGCAAAAGTCATTGTAGATGGCAACACCTGTCTTGTGAACGAGAAAGCCATTAAAGACACATAGACAGGTCAGAATATCAGGCCAATACATCAAACTTACCTTGAGTCTGATGCACGGGGCTGACCAGGCTTAGGTGAGAAAGGCTGTTGCCCCGAGTGTACTGTGACAAATTACTGGCTCAGGCTACTGCACTGAGTGAACTCTTGACCTGCACCTGGCTAGACTGAGTGAACTTTTGACCTGTACCTGGCTGCACTGAATGAACATGAGGTGATCACATGATACTCATGAGGTGATCACATGCTACCCATGAAATGATCACATGCTGCCCATGAGGTGATCACATGCCTTGTGCTTGGCTGCACTGATTGAACTCTTGACCTAAATCTAGCTGCACTGAATGAACTCTTGATCTGTTGCCAAATCTGAAACAGTTGGCAGTTTCTCAACCTATTCAAGAAACATACACAATCTTGGCCTGTTATGTAACTCTGCTAAAATTTATCCAACACAAACCATTTGAACAAACTTGAGAAGGCTCGCCTCTGGGATCATTTCTGTAAAATATTGAACAATTTGGCTGGACTCTTTACAAGAAGAAGTTTTTTTCAGCTTTTCCCATGTAAAATCTAAGTAAATGCAGATAGCAAAAATAAGCTGAATCCATCAACATTTGATATGTGACTGATAATTGCATAAAATTTGGAGATGGTAGCTCCTGCTATTCCTGAGAAATTATGAATAGTGTACAGATGATATGTAATATCATAAATCTACATTTTTTAAAAGCTTTTAAAAAAAATTCTTGTCAATATTTTCCATAGATATTCTGAAATCTAAATGTCTAGAGGCATGATGCAATGGATGCTGATAAACTGGTGCTAGGCTAGATGTATCTGCTTCACGAAGCTAACATATATGGTAAAATGACTCAATTCAATCTTTATAATTCAGCCAAAATTCATTTTTTATAAAAGACAATTATTATTAGAATGATTCAGGGAATTATTCTTGCAAAATATTAAACAAACTGGCCTCAGTATCATCAGTCGAAAAACGTTTTGTAGGTTTATAACTCATATGGGAAAATACAGCAAAATGGCAAAATTCAGCTTCCCATAACTCAGCCAAAAATCATTGAACCAAAACCATTTGAACAAACTTGAATTATCAACTTCTAAGGATAATTATTGTATGAGATTTAAGAATTTGGCCCAGTTGTTTTTGAGAAGAAGATTTTTGTAGCCACTCAGCTAACATGGGCTGTTATGGCATATGACTAAATTCAGTTTCCCATAACTTAGCCAAAAGTCACTGAACTGAGACCATTTGAACAAACTTGAATTATCAACATCTAAGGATAATTAATGTGTGAGATTTAAGATTTGGCCCAGTGGTTTTTGAGAAGAAGATTTTTGTAGCCACTTAGCTAAAATGGGCTGTTATGGCATATGACTTAATTCAGCTTCTCATAACTTAGCCAAAAGTCACTGAACTGAGACCATTTGAACAAACTTCAGAAAGCACTACCCTAGGATCATTTCTGTGCGATATTAAACAATTTGGCCATTTCGTTTCAGAGAAGAAGTTATTTGTAGCTGTCAGTATGATACGGGCACTGATGACCCCCATACAAAAAAGGCCGATGCAGGTGGCGCCACCAATACCTCAATTTCAGATATGACCTATGTGACCAACATTGGCATAAAATTTGGTGATGATAGCTCCAGCCCCTCCTGAGATTTAAATTTTAATATGCTTTTTTGAACAGTTAACAAAGTTCAACCATCTGTAACTCTGCCAAAAATCATCGAACTGGAACCATTCGTTCTGGAACTTGAGAAAGATTGTTCCAGGGATTATTTCTGTGAAATATTGGACAATTTGGCTGAACAGTTTCGGAGAAGAAGATTTTTAAAGCTTTTTTAGCTTTTTTCCTATAAAATCTAAGAAAATGCAGTTAGAAAAAAAATAAACAAAATCCGATATAGTTTTTTGGATGACTAATCATTTGCAAAAAATTTGGTGATGTTAGCTCCTGCCATTTATGAGATAGCTATGGTTAATGTACAGACAACGCACGACAGACGACGCCGCACCATCGCATAAGCTCACAGGTTCGCTAAAAATCCCATAAAAATGGATTACCGGTAATAAAATCAGAAATTGCAGGTGGAACCACCATAATTGTGCAGCACGTACAGATCATCAGTCCCAATGATCACAGTAAGTTTTGTGAAAATCCACACAATGGTTCCTGAGATATAAGCTTCTGAGTGTTTTTCTATAATCAGCTCTAAAATGCAGAACAAGGGACCCATGTGTCATGGCGCTCAGCTGATCATGATTGGACTCTAAATATATCACCAGTGTGATACTATATTTAATCGACAAACCTTATGAATATCATACATGTTAGGCTATTATAATATAATGTAATATGTGAGAAAATGATGTATGAAATAACCTGACTGATGGATTAATATGGTGTAAATATAGTGGTTTATTTTTTATTTATTTGGGAGCTGTTGCAAATAGGGATATATTTGAGCAAATATGAATGCAATGACAGTACACTAAGCAGTGGTAGAATGATGATAAGGCTATTTGGTGAAGGATCTATAGTGTATGGAAGTCTCCAAGATTTCAATTTGACAGATATAATGTTTTGATTAACTATGCTGAAGAGGGGATTTATGAGTTGTGACTGTATGACATGATATCTCTTAGGTCTTGGTACATTATATTGATGCCCGCCACGTCTACATATTACACAATTTTGACATAATTTCTGGCATGTACATAGGTAACAAACAGTTATACAATATATAAAAATATGAATATATCTGATTCATCTTGCTCTTGTTTACTGAGGCTGACATTGGGATTGGGTTCGGAGAAGGAAACAGAGTGGGCAGCAAGGAGGGTTGAATGTAGAGAGAAAAGGAGATGGAGAGAGAGGGACGGAGCATTCAACAGTACTTAAACACCTGGAAGGTTAAAATCTAAAATATTATGAAATGTAGATAAAGTCTGAGAGAAAGAGGTAATCTAGGCCATGGTTGGTTGATATGATTGAAGAAATTGTTGCAATTAATATTTTAAGATCTGACCATGCATTTCCATTGGATACCTTTCTGACAGGCTGTTGACAGTTCAACATTTTACACATTTGTCTAATGAGATCCAATTTTTTTAAATAAACTTTTTTTTCTATTTTATGATATGTATACAGTTGCTATAAAGTCCACACTCCACAGGCGGAAGGACTTGATTGGGGGGGGGGGGGGGAGGGGGCGGGTTGTGATGGGAGTTACAACGCCTCTGTCTCTCTGTATATATGTTCTTCAAATTAATAAATTTATGCTATAGCAATAGAACTATTGTTCACAGTGCCAAGGAGCAAGGACTTAGTGGGGTGGGGGAAGGGGATTGTGGGAGTTACAATACCCTTGTATATAGGTACAGGATATGAAATTTAATTAATCAGTGCTTACAGGAAAAAAAAAGTTTATTCATAATTATTAAATATTTAAAACAGGCAGAAAGCTAGAGAAACAAAGCAAATCATTTTAATGCCCATTCTTCTGAGCCAGGAAATTATGAACAATTTTTACATAAATTCCTTTTTTTATAACATCATTTTTTTCCAGGTTTGAAAATGTAACTATACATTGGAGTATAACATATATATGTGAATATTTCAGTTGATTCACATTTCTTAATTGCATCAACATATATATCTAATAAATCAGGTTTATAGTACTTGTCAACAGAATGGGGTGGAGGGAGGAAGGGAGGCATAGGGGTGACAGAGAGAAAGAGAAAAAGAGAGAGAGAAAGAGAGCTAGACTGCCAGAGAAAGAGAGAAAGGGAAAGAGAGAGAGGAGAAAGGCTCTCTGGTAATTACTGCCTGACCGAGCCTGACCCAGACACTCACTGAAGCATTAGGCAAGGAGTGAAGGTGTTATGTAACAGCCAAGAACACTGTTAACCAATGACTTGATGTTAACATTCAAGACATGGTGCTATAAATATGGGTCACTGTGCTCAGCTGAAGTTGACTTTGAAGGTAAAAATTGAAAATAATATCAAATGGAGATCAAGTCTAAGAGGAAAAGGTAATATATGCCATGGTTGGTTGACATGATTGGTTTGTATTGATGAGTAAGAAATTGTTGCAAATAATATTTTGTGACCAAACCATGCATTCTCTAATGTCAAAATTGAAGCATGTGAGCAGTTTGTGAACATAAGATGTACCGTATATTATTACCATGATCATTGGCTGGCTTTTTGATAAATTGTTGACAGTTCAGTAGTTTACACATTTGCTCAATTGGATCTATTTTTCATAATATATATTATTAAATATATGTATTTTTTATTTTATAAAATGTATACAGTTGAAAGATACTATGGTTGCCTTTATATCGGCGGGGCTGAATTTTCGCGGTTTTTATATTTTTAAAAGTTTCACAGGGTTCCTTTTTCGTGCTCTATCATTGGACTAGTAGTATATTTTATTATCAAAAATAATTTCATATACCGGTGATTTCACTGTTATCTAGGGCTACTATTTCTCTGTCCGGATATCGCATGTTCGAACATTCACAGACAGCTGAGCCGACGCCTGCGGGAAGCATTGACCCCGCTGGCTGTAATTAGTTCAGGGCCGAGGCTCATTAAAAACAACTCAAATGTTATCAAGGTGTGTCGAGAAACCAACCTGTTACTACAAAACCGTATATTAAGTTTGTTTAGGGAAACTGTCTTGATAAGGGTATCTTACTCCTGTTAATTAAAAGTCGAGTCGTAATTACTTTCTTAACCAACAAGGGACGCTTGTAGGTTGCCCACTTGTTTCAGAATCAAAGGCAGGGATATGCCCAGAAAATTTGGGTGCCGTTTATGTTGCTAATTACTTCCATATAGGTGGAAGAAGGAACCCTATTCAGTTTCTCACAGTTAAAATCTGAAGAAAAACTAGATGTGTTGGAACGACACGAATGCCCCCGCCTGTGGCAAATTAGAAACATTTGTAAAATTTTGAAAAATTTTTTAAGTTCAGGAGGTGTCAACAAGGGCAAAATGCAAACTCGATCTGTAAAGGGGCATTATCAAGCAACACACCAAAAATCATGCCAGTATATGCAGGCATTGTGAAAAAAAGTCCATACATGTGCATTTTCCATAAAAATTTCTGTCTTTCATGAAATTTTCTATGTTTAGGAGCCGTAAAACAATCAAAAGTAGGTCAACCGGGACGAAACGCGAACTCGATCTGTAACTGTCATTATCTGCCAACACATAAAAAATCAGGGTGGTATCCGCAGGCATTGAGGAAAAAAAGTCAGTACATATGCATTTGTTATGAAAATTTCTATTTTTCATGAAACCTTCTATGTTCAGGAGCAGTCAAAAGGTCAAAAGTAGGTCAACTGGGACAAAACAAGAACTTGATCTGTAAATGGTCATTATCTGCCTACACACCAAAAATCAGGCCCGTATCTGCAGGCACTGCGAAAAAAAGTCCATACATGTGCACTTTTTTCTGAAATTTTCTATGTTAGAACACCGTCAAATGGTCAAAAGTAGGTCAACTGGGACAAAACGTGAACTCGATCTTTAACTGGTCATTATCTGCCCACACACCAAAAATCAGGCCAATATCTGCAGGTATTGCGAAGAAAAGTCTGTACAAGTGTATTTGTCATGAAAATTTATATTTTACATCAAATTTTCTATGTTCAGGAGCCGTAAAACAATCAAAAGTAGGTCAACTGGGACGAAACGCAAACTCGATCTGTAACTGGTCAATATCTGCCCACACACAAAAAATCAGGCAAATATCTGCAGGCATTGCAAAAAAAAGTCTGTACATGTGTATTTGTCATGAAATTTCATATTTTTCATGAAATTTTCTATGTTCAGGAGCCGTAAAACGGTCAAAATTAGGTCAACCGGGACAAAACGCGAACTCGATCTGTAACTGGTATATATCTGCCCACACACCAAAAATCAGGCCAATATCTGCAGGCATTGCAAAAAAAAAAAAGTCCGTACATGTGTATCTGTCATGAATATTTCTATTTTTCATGAAATTTTCTAAGTTAAGGAGGCGTAAAACGTTAAAAAGTAGGTCAAACGGGACGAAACGCGAACTCAATCTGTAACTGGTCATTATCTGCCCACACACAAAAAATCAGGCCAATATCTGCGGGCATTGTGAAAAAAAGTCCGTACATGTGTATTTGTCATGAAATTCCTATTTTTAATGAAATTTTCTAAGTTTAGGAGCCGTAAAACGGTCAAAAGTTGGTCAACCGGGACGAAACGCGAACTCGATCTGTAACTGGTCTATATCTGCCCACACACCAAAAATCAGGCCAATATCTGCAGGCATTGCGAAAAAAAGTCTGTACAACTGTTTTATTTCGGAATGACTGAAGGACGGACATGGGTAAAACTTTATTCACAGAATTAGTCTTTTATACAGTTACAAGGTGGCGCAACCCTAGCGGCTATGTTCACTACTTTAGTGGCAAATTTTATTCATTAACATGACTAAATACGGCACAATGTGAAAGAGTACCTTCTACTCAATATTCTTTTTTTTTAAGCGGCACTGGATGTCATCTAACTTGGCAATATTACTACCCAGCGGGCATTGACACTTTCCAGTCATGTGCTGGGGAAAGGAATAACTGCCGGGCGCATCCGCCGGCGTTAGCACGCACCTGCAAAGGATCCCGGTTTTGCATCTAACCCAACCGATATTATTTTAAATGGGCCCTGTCATTCTCCCTGAATCATTTAACGTATATGCACCAGGCTCGATGAACATTACTAAGTAGCTGAAGATAAATCTCAACTGTCGCAAACTATCGGCAGTTTATGAAAATAATGATCATGGTCTGGTATATATGCATTCAAAACTGTGTGGTTTCAATTTCCCGGTCAGAGAGCAACCGCGAATATCGCGAATTTGAAACCACCGCAAATAAGAAGACAACCACAGTAACTGATGTCCCCAGTCCCCAGATGCAAGGACTTGGTGGTGGTGGTGGTGGGGGGGGGGGGGGCTGGAATGATGGGAGTTATAACATCTCTGTATTAATATAGGGTATATACATATAGGATTTCCACTTAATTCAACAATACTTACAGGATTAAATAGTTCATTCACAATTACATAAAACAAAGGACAGACAGACTGTTAGACAAACAAAGCTGATAATATATTTTAATATTTTAAAGTTTTTCATCTGCAATATTACACATCTGAATACATAAGTTGCTTTCAAATTTCAGACCTTAATAGCTTAAATCCATACACATACAGCATATGAAAGTTATTTCAACTGTGCTTAGAGGAAAAAATTTCATAATTAATATAAATATTTAATGATAATTGAGAGATGATGGACAGACAGAGCTGATCACTTTATGTTCCATTCTCCTGAGGCAAGAATATGTTTCAATTAGATCTTAATTTTTTCTAATCCAATCATTTTTTCAAATTTAAAAAATTGTACACATTTGCAATAATAACTAATGTCCCAGTGCAAAGGTGACGGTGAGGTGCAACAGATCAATGACAGCCGGGGGGGGGGGGGGGGGGGGGGGGGGGGGGGGGATTGGTGGGATTAACAACACTTTTGCATATACATTCAGGGCAAACAAAGCCTGATCTCCAATTCTGCTGAGGCTTGAAAATAATAAACACATGTTTGTATTTGATCCTCATTTTTTTATTTTAAGTTTAATTTGTATACATTTCCAATATAACATATATTTCTGAATATAAACATTGATTCATAATTCTAAATTGCATCATCATAAATCTCAATCTTGTCATATAACACCACATCATGCATACAAATGTATATTTATATATTCATGGGGGGGGGGGGGGGGGGGTAGGGGGTGTGATATGAGAACAATTGTACACCTGTCACAGCAGGGGATCTCCCCCCAGTGACTGTAACAAATCAGGAACCCTGACATAGCTACTGTGGAAGTGGTTTTGTTAGCGGGGTTTTTATTTTCGCGCTTTTCGCGGGAGCATGATTAGGGCTAAATTAAGAACACGCGTTATTTTGAACACCCCAGACAAGTCCATGTAGTTTACTTTTTTACCGTCACTATTGTTCGATACAAGTAAAGGGTTCTGGCAAATTGAATAGACGATCCTTTGTCATATAGATCATTAATGTTTGATGGGGCAATGAGAAAAACGAAACTGTTTTTATATACAAAATTTATTTTTTATGCACAAAAGTCTAGTGTTTTCATCGTTATTTTTGTATTCACCCCGGCGGCGCTTTGCAGGTTGTGATGTTGCTAGCTGATCAATGCGATCGTTCGCCACTTGGAAGACTGCAGAATTCTGGTCTGACACACAGTCACGTGATTCTTGTAATTCCTCCTCGCTTGAGTTGAGGCTTCTTCAACAAGGATGTTAGAGCAGTCATGTGGCTTGTATTAAGATCTAATAGCAAGTGATATCTCAGCTGAAAACCACTCCACTTATTGGTAATTTGTAGAAACAACTGTGAAACAAATATCCTTTGAAGCTCTTTAAAATCACCCTCCAAATGTCTTTGAAGTACGACTGAATGCCAGCCGCAGTTGTGGTCAGCTCTGTTTGTTGTTCACACATACAGCAGGCGGCTTATAATTAGTCATCACAGTTGCTTTTGTCAAACTGCGTTTCTGGGTACCATAGCATCGTCAAACGTAATAAGTCCCGTCAATTACATACTGTTTACCCCGTGCAATCACATACGCTATCGACCAGCTCGTAGCATGTACGCAGTCACCCGAAGTTGTCAGGTGGAAGGTAGGTTGCGTTACAAACCTATCTTTTATGTAATCGTTTAAATATTTTGATATATTTGATACAAATTGAATTCCCCATACATATTGATTTGCGCGAAAATTCGAACTGCGCTAATGCTGTAAAATGAAAAAAGCGTGAAAATTCAGACCCGCCAAATTAACCACTTCCACAGTAACTTCCAGTGAGCTGGAGTGGCCTACCTGCATCTGGAAAAAAGCAAGTGACTACAAAAGAGCCTCAAGATAAAATTCAATAACTAGCCTAATTTTCAACCTTTTATTTTAAAATTTCAGATTTAAACAAATTAAATACTTATGTTTACATGCTGTGAAAATTAAATCAACAGTACTCACAGGAAAAAAACATGCCTTGGTCAAACTTGGGTAAAATTTAAGGTACTGATTTTATGTTTATGCTAGTAACTTGTAAAATTTACAAAATACAGATCTAATTTTGGGTATACAATTGAATCTTAATTAAACAAAGTTATATACTTGAAAAAAATTCTCTAGCTTCAATAATTTTCATGTAACGCGAGTAAATATTTTTCCTGATTTTTTACAAAGTCCATTATGTTCTGGCCCATAACTTAAAACGATTATGCAATACTGACATCATTTCTGGCATGTGCCTAGCTAATGTATAGAAAAATATGTATATTATATATGATCAAAGTCAGATCAGTGGTTTTGATATTAGGCAGTCCTGAAGTGTAACAATGGGTTTTTAATGTAAAAATGAAGTTTTTCATTAATATCTCCAAGGTATTAAGTCCTAGTGACCAAATTCCTGGCATGGTAGGGAATTTTGGAGACATCTAACTGTATGCCAAATTTAAGGAACTCAGAGCTGAAGCTGGGGAGCTGAGCTCTAGCAAACTGCATAGCACTAGCTTGATGTAAACAATATGTGACATGGTGCTTGAAAACTTGAATAAGATCTACAGTGTTTGATCAACTGGTTTCAAACAGTTGAAATGCTAACAAAAAACATGCTTTGAAAATTAAATCCACAGCAGTTACAGGAAAAAAACTTGCCATGGTCAAAGTTGGGCAAAATTTAAGGTACCAATTTTTTATTTTTGCTAATATTTTAAAAAATTTAAAAGATGTTGTTCTAATTTTGGGTTTACAATTTAATTTTGATTAATAAAAGTTATATTACTGGAAATAAAGTGCTTAGCTTTAACAAGTTTTGTGTTAAGTGATCAAATTTCTTTCCTGATTATTTACAAAATGCATTATGTTTGGGTCCATAACTATTTTAAATTACAGTCAAGCCCCCTTATTGTCATATCGGTGGTGCATGCATAAATTATGATAATAACCGGGATGTGACATTATGCAGGTTCAACATTGATGTCCTTTGGAGTCACAGAAAATCATTATGTCTCAAAAAATATTAAATAAATCGTCAATAAAATGGAGAAAGAAACATTAATGAATATTTTTATTGCACAACGGCATATCAAATTACATTTATGCGCACCTGAAAACTTATTTCCTGTCAGTTTTGTTCTTCATGCCGCAAAAAAACTGACATAAATCTGACTTGCCAACAGAAAGAGACGTAGCGTCTGGGTCATGAGGTCAAATGCCTGGAAATATGCGGCACAGTTATAACGTTATTTATAACAAGCTTTTTTACTAGATAATTCTTTCCCCGACTTTTGCGTTTTATTTTCCGGATATTATATTAATGACTCAAAACTTCCATGATCGTCTTTATGACAGGACTATTCGGGGAGCGGACATCGTCATGCCATTGTCAATTTTCTGAAGTTTTGCTGCGATTGAGGTTTTTGACTGGGTATCTCCTCCACTGCTCACAAAACCTCCAGCTTTTCGTGGACCCTTAAAGGGGATTTCCAGTCGTCAGGAGAGTTTAGAGCTTGTGCTTCATATCATCTCAGCGAAACGTCACTGTGGTGTAAACCGCGGCCTTTTAAAGGACAGGAGTTCTTTCGTATGGTATGTGATCGCAAACATCGCCCTTGTTTACGTACGAAGAAGCCCAATGATCCGGATTACCGTGGTATCTTACGACATTAATTAGCTAGGTGACGGGGAGTGAACTGCATGCATCACTACACCTGCCTGCCGCACACAGGTGAGAGATGCTATCGTTTGATACGCCTGACTGATTACAGGCTCTTTGGCCTTGTTGATCGCCATGTCGGCGTTTGATGTGATATTAACTGCGAACTGGTATCATTGCCAAGGGTTCCAAGCATGACAATAAACGGGATTATGACAATATTCCATGATATTAAGTGGTCAGATTTACCATTGTTTATATAGGAAATGGTTTGGGATTTCAGATTTATATGACAATAGACGGGATTTTCTATTAACTGATATGACACAAAGTGGGCTCGTGTATATAATACAGACCTAATTTCTAGCATGTACATAGAAACTATATAGAGGATTATTTATGGTAAATATGAGAAAAACCAGATGAGTGGTTTTGATATTAGGCAGTCCTGAAGTGTGAAAATAGGTTTTTAATAAAAAGTTGAGGTTTTTCCTTAATTTCTCAAAGGAAAGAAGTCGCAGAGCCAGTTTTCAGCTTGGTAGGAGATCTTGGGGACATCTAACATTATGCCGAATTCTGGATTCCTAGGTCTTACGGTTTCAAAACGTGCCACATCTACGGACGGACAGACAGACAGATGGACGGACAACGGACCACGACTATAGCTCAGATGACTTATAGTCAGCTGAGCTAAAAATGGGTCAAGGTAACCCATCTTCGAACTTGACCGAAATTTTATCGATATACATCATCTAAAAATGGCTGTACATGTACATTTGTCATGAAAATTTCTATTTTTCATGAAATTTTCTATGTTAAGGAGCTGTATAAAAATCAAAGGTAGGTCAACCGGGACAAGCATGAACTCGATCTGTAACTGGTCATTATCTGCCCACACACTAAAAATCAGGCCTATATCTGCAGGCATTGCGAAAAAAGGTCCGCACAACTGTTTGATTTCGGAATGACAGAAGGACGGAATAACGGACATGGGTAAAACTATATGCCCCGGCCACTTTGTGGCAGGGGCATAAAAATGTCTCATTCCATTTACAGACTTATTTCTCAGGCCAATAAGCCATAATTCCAATGTATTTTAAATGAAACATTGATTACATTAATGGAATACATAACAAACTAAGGTAAACTTTGGCTTGGCTTCATTAATTCATGTCTGTATCATCTGATGAGATCTGGTATTTACAATAATGGTAAATCATGTGATATTGTTTATCAAAACATTCATTTATCAGTACAAACTCCCTGTCCAGTTAGCTTTTCGGATAAAAACACTCCACAGTATACTCAATTAAGGATAGTTTTACAATCATACTCTGTTGGTGAATACACCAGAAATGGTAATTTTTTGTACATAGATCAATTTTTTTATTACATACTGGCAATCTTTAAGAAAGAATTACTTACTGGAATGCTTCTAAAGAGACGACAGTCTGCCAAATAATACAAATGCTCTGGTCCTGGTGACCTTTGAACTCTGATGTGTTTTACGCTGCTCCCAAACCTGTTAAGCACAGTACATATATCATACAGTGACTAAATTCAATACAGTTACAATGGTGATGGTCATGTCTTAACTGTGCTTTACATTGGCACAAGACAAGTGATGGGCCGCTGATTAAAAAATCTATGATTGGTCAGTAGTTGCAAAACGGGCAGACTCTTGATTTAAGTCATGTCATAACCGATAACAAAGTTTTGCACATAACTTATGCTCTGTGACGAGGAAAAGTGTTTTTTTTTCATACAACTCATGCTAGCAAACTTCTGTGCTCATTAATAACCTCATACCTAAATTTACCATATACACATTTTGGCTGTAGAATTATTACATTTATTAGCAAACCTGAATAGTTTCATATAAGTTCAGATGGTGAACAGGTCTGTATATATGGGCAGAAATTTTATTTTCCTGAACAACCAATTAAATCCAATTATAGACAGCAGAGGTCCATCAAATTATTATTGATGAACAGTCATAAAATTAAAGCCAATTCCAAACACTAGTACGAAGTTCAAACTCTTGCAAGTTAAAAATCATATTACCTATTAAACCAGCCAAGTGATCTTTACATAGTGGTTTAGAGAATATGGACATACTTGATACTGAGGGAGTACTCCCCTCTCCGTTGTGGGTTGTTAGTTGCTCTGATGAGGTAAGTACCGCTCGGGCAGCGCTCCAGCCATGGCACCGACTGGTCACGACTTAGCTCTCCAACATACCTGTCACGTATACAGCACTGTTACTAATGATTCAATACTTACCTTACACAAACGATCTAATTACAATATATAAGAATGCAAAAATACAGGTCAACATAGGATGTATTTGAGGCACAGTAATTTTAATGTGACAGCATACATTTTATTTATTTATTTATTTTGGGCAACTTAGTTAAAATCAAACAATGCTGGTAAGTATGCAACTTTATTTTCCTTTAGGACATACAGTTTACTTTAAACCTATCTTTATACCAATTCTATAAAACTCTAACACCCATGCATCATCAAACTAACAACACACTCTGCATGCTGTATCATTTAATGGCAGCAATAAATTCACAGTTTATGCTATTAAAAGATGATAGATTATTAAGGTGGTAAAACATTCATTCTAAACACGTAATTCAAAATTTATGAATATATGATATTAAAATAATTTTACAATGATAAATAAATAATATTTCTGACCATTACATCAGGCAAAATACCAGCCTTGTGCCTAACATGCAATACACCAAGAGACTATTGAATGGGGACATATGATTTTGCTAAGTTCTTTTTCTTTTATTCTTCAATGTAACAAATTGACTGGCAACTTCAGTGTAAATTAATGCATTATCACAGTTAATACAGAAATCTACATAACACCCATGCCAGTGTGCTAAGCAAGATGAAGCCCAATATAAATCTCCCAACCCATGCAGTCATTCAGCTGTCACAATTCAGGTACAAATACTATCAGTCTTACATAGTGTTAAAAAGGGCAAAATAGAAACAAAAATTTAGTACTATATCAATACATAATACACTATAGTTATTACTACTGAAACTATTTCTAAAAATACACATTTTTTCTTTATTTAAATACATTTAAATTTATGCAATACTGTGAATTCAGACATGCCACATTAATTTGTTAGAAAATGACAAGGTTTCAAAATGTCTCAAAAATAATTGCCAAGATCAGCCTTGTTAATTTTAGTTTACTCTCCATTTTTTCTTAAAAATTGACCCATGTTATGCTGACTGTGTAATCTCAAACTGACACTTTATAAAACTTAACCTTATGTTTATCGCTATCTGGAAAAAAATTTCATGAAGAAATTTTATTTATTCTCTATCATAATTGGATAACATTTACTAGGAATCTAAACTAAAATATTTTACAGTTATTGTACCATGTATCACATCATATCTGGATGTACCCGTAAATAATATTGTAAAATAGTTATTGCATATCCATTATTGTTAATATATCAAGACCCTGGCACATTTTGGCAGGTCCAGAAGAAATTTCCTGACTAAATATCAGCCCAGCAAGGAAATGATAACAGTAACATAAAACTACAATTTATATACAGCTACCATGCTTTCTCAGAAGCGCATGCAAACTCGGCATTAAGTTTACAAAGCTACGTGAGGAGTAGGAAAATGACTGAAAATGAAACGTAGTCATCATGACGAGGCAGGAACTCTAGACAATCATAATGGGACTAATTAACATCATTTTTAAGCTTTCTGAATTCACAGTATGTAGCATTATGTGTTTATAGATGAAGTAACAAAAAAAAAAAAAAACATGATATTGTGAATATAAATTCTGAACTAAATATGAAATTAAGTTTAATGAACAAAAATGGTGGGGCTTTCTGTCCTACCATTGGTAAGGCTCTAGGTTTTCTTCTGATTCAGAATGTCGGCCTGGGCCCGACGTATACGAGTTCCCAGGCCTCTTTTTTTGCGCTCTGTCTGGAGGAGATGGTGGCGTGGCTGTGACAGCCGACTGGTTCGGGGAGGCGGGGAGATAAGAAGCACGGCGCTGCAAAAATATCCAATATTCCGCATATCGTCACACAGTAAGCTATCCAGCTGGGAAATAGCCCCATCATGACACATTCACAGTAAAGTCAAGCGCAGAGGAAACCCCCCCCCCCCCCCCCCTCACAAGTCTCTCCTGCCTCTGAAAAACTGGCATGATATGAAGCCTTCAGCTCGGGAAAATCACAGTCACATGACCTGGCATGAGTTTACTGACATGAATCAGCTGATAATGAAAAACTGACAATAGTATAGTCACAGCATCCGTTAGCATGTTTTTCCGCTATAATTTTTTATAACGGAGACATTATAACATTTTTGGCCAAACATTTGCAAGAGCTATTCCACTGACTCACTGAGTGAAAAAAAAGGTTTTACCTTGCGCTGAATTTGTATGCGACAAATAATCCAAAATATGAGAAAACAGTTCATGAATGCTGTTACATCTTAATTCATCATCGGATAACAGATATAAACAAGCCATTCCAGCTGATATCACTGGTTGATGCCATGTCATATGAGACTGACCTTTGTGATGTCACTATTGTCTTATAGACAGCTCTCACGGTCACAGACACAGAAAGTCTTCTACATAGGAATGTACTGTTAAAGGGGCCCAATCACCTAGCTGGCCTTTATAAACTAAAGGTAATCCCTTGGAGCTTTTATAAAAATATGCCAGAAAATGTGGATATCACTGCACACAGGCTGCTTGTTTCATTATTACAAACGTGTTTATCTTATGTGGGGGCCCGCCAAAATAAACAAATTCAACATCTGCCAGCAAGTCGCCAGAGCTCTGCAAATGGCGTTTTGCAACAAGTGACCTTTCTATCTCAGCATATTTGCAATCTACCACCTTAGGTTACATATTTTTCCTGTTGTCAATATTGCTGTGTTTATAAACATGTTGTTAGTTTACACAGATTTTATTCAACAAAGTGAATACAATTGGGCAACATGTTGTTGATACACAAGTTCATACATCCTTCACAAAAGCCTATAAATAAGAACTTTTCACAACCAAAATTACCCTTATCTACACATAGGAAGCCAGAAATCACTAATTCTTTTTCAAAAGGTAGGTGAATGGGCACCTAAAAGCTCTGCTGGACACTTTCCAAGGTTCATTATCATAAAATGGGCCAAAGCGTCACAATGTAAACACTTTTACTCTACATACAAATTTTAGGCCAATGTAATTTTTAATAAATATTCTTAAAACAATTATTGCTGAAAAACATGCTGACATGGGCACTGTGATGGACTGTAATGGTTGAAGCTTATTATATCTGTTAAAATTTTCATGTTTTTAATTCTAATTAATTTTGGCTTTCTCAGGATAATGAATCTTTTTACAAAGCAAATGTCATCCATGATGCATTCTGTGATTCAACCATAGCTGAAGGCTCATATAAGCCTTGCTGTTCCCAAACATCTTGGTAGAAAAACCTGGCAAGACAAAAAATGGTTAGCTCAAGTAAGTAGGAAATTCTGAAAAAAGTTCCACGCTTGTATATGCTCATGCCATCCCACCATCCAAGCTAATCTCAACATGCACAGGTCCACAGTCTCTTAATGCTTCTGTCATGTCTCCTGCTGAACAAATGTCTTTTTTCAAATTTTTAAAAGGGAAGGTCTGTGGCCAGTCAGTGGCAGTATGAAGATAATTTGATGACAATAATTTCATATTATTATTAAATAGTCTTCAGGTTTTATATAGGAGGCTATACTCTGTTCCATCAACCTTTTATACTTGTTTTTTTTAGATTATTTTTGTAAGAGCTTATAATTGTCAATAATTTCCTAGAAAGCTTCATATGGAAGTGAGAACCTGAGTCAGTAACTGTGTAAGTCAGTCTAGCTAGAACATATCTACAGGCTAGGTCTGAGTCAGTAACTGTGTAAGTCAGTCTAGCTAGAACATATCTACAGGCTAGGTCTGAGTCAGTAACTGTGTAAGTCAGTCTAGCTAGAACATATCTACAGGCTAGGTCTGAGTCAGTAACTGTGTAAGTCAGTCTAGCTAGAACATATCTACAGGCTAGGTCTGAGTCAGTAACTGTGTAAGTCAGTCTAGCTAGAACATATCTACAGGCTAGGTCTGAGTCAGTAACTGTGTAAGTCAGTCTAGCTAGAACATATCTACAGGCTAGGTCTGAGTCAGTAACTGTGTAAGTCAGTCTAGCTAGAACATATCTACAGGCTAGGTCTGAGTCAGTAACTGTGTAAGTCAGTCTAGCTAGAACATATCTACAGGCTAGGTGGCTGGGTTATCAAGATAGTACATCGCAGCCGACATGCAGTTAGTTCCAGCAAGTCAGTAGCTCTAGGGGGGCCACTAGCTGGGTTTGACTGCCGACACATACCACGGGTAAGCCGTCAGGTCTGTCTCTGGTAAATTTACATAAGAATTCTTGATTGCGTTTCCCCAAGGATGTGGAGGGTGAACCGTCACTTTGTTGTTGGATACTGTGCTCTTCTCATATTGTACTGTAGATTTCTATTGGTCAAAGAGAGCACAAACAAGACACATGATTGGTCAATTCCTGTGTATGAATATTCATGATGCCAAACTTGCAGCTGTCATGGTCAGCTCAGCCACCATATCAACTGACAGCTAAAAAAACACAAGGCACAAACCTGACAAATCTGGCCAAATTTGGAATCAATGAGTAAAACTTTGCAACTATTCCAGCCATGTTCAATAATATTAAATACATAAACCGATAGTAGATTGATTTTGTTAAGGAGGGAGTTATAAACGGGTAAAAACATAACATGTTGTATTTGATTTACATGGATCAGTATTGCCAGTATAAGGATTATCTCAGAAGACCAACATGCCTCTGTTCAAACATGAACATGACTGGACAATTGCAAAGTCAACATCCAGTATGTCAGAGTATTCAGATGGGAAGGAAGTGAGGTAATGACAACCATGTGTATCAATTGTTTCAATCAATTTCAAATATGTTCAAATACAGGATTTTAAGGATAAGAACAAGTGACATATGTTTTTTTTTTAATTTTTTTTGTGATTCACATTTGTACTCCTGTCAAAGGAAGAGAATATATTCTAAAGATACAAATAATAATACTAAATTTTTAGCACACATGTTTGTCAGACAATGTTTAAGAAGATACTCGTAGAGCAAAAAAAGAGAGATCACTTTCAATATCAAACACATGTAGAGGTCATCCTCAATGTCAATCACAGAGGTAATCCTCAATGTCTGACACAGAGGTCATCCTCAATATCAAACACATTCAGAGGTCCCCTTCAAGAACAACCAAATTCAGAGATCATCTTCAATCACAAGATATTCAGAGGTTATCTTCAATGGCAAACACATCTAGAGGCCATCCCCAGTAACAAATACATTCCGAGGTCATCCTCAATGACAAAGACACTAGTACCATGGTTTCTTCTTGAGACCGTTGGACGGTAAATTTGCATACGGCTGAAGATTTGGCTGAAAGCCGTAAGGCACAGATGACTCATTCATTAGGGACTGATGAACAAAAAAGGATAGATAATTAATGTATCTGAAAACATATCCCAGTTTACACATAGATAGTTAACATGATCATGCCACACTCGGAAACTTCAGTTGGTGGAAATATATACATGCTGTAAACTGAAGACATGTAAATGCATGCAAGAGAGGAATGTGAAATCCAACAAACATGTGATGACATATTTACATAACTCAACATCAGTGAATTACTAAATGTTACAATAAAATAAAACTAGTGACAAAATAACATTCTATAACACCCTTAATAAAATAACAATTCTTCATTTTGCATGTTTTCATCACTGGTTTTTGAAGATTTCATGGATAAATATGTCACTAGATGGGTCAGTAATATGTAAAGATTGGTAAAGATGATCTAAAGAGATGTTTAAAAATTAATCTTAAAGGATTTTTTTTTCATCTACACAATATTTGTTTTAATTTTACATGGAGCAACAGAGCATTGATAGTGGAACAATAGAGTTATAATTTTTTTAATAACTTACACTTTGTAAATAACTACCTATCATTTGTGTATATTATAATAATTAAATATTAAATATTACTGATCATGACAATACAAGTCACACACAGAAGCAAACATGATATACTACCATTTTTGTACAAATTTACTTCCTCCTTGATTGAGAGCAAAAGCTTAATTCAGCAGTAAATGAAACTTGAGGATTTCATTGGCTGTTTAAATTATTAATGACTTACAATTTATATTTACAGAACTAATGTCATTATTAAGATATAATCATACAATGTACAAAAGAAGTGCAATCAAGCCTTCATGACATGGGAAAAGTGAACAGTGTCATTACTATTAAAGGGGTCGATTCAGATATTTGACTTCTATTAACTAAAAATTATCCCTTGAAACTTTTATAAAAATAGGTAAGAAAAGCCAATCCTGCTCATTTGGTCTATATTCATGTATTTATAACATGTGGGGGGCACCAAAATAATCAAAACATATTCAACAAGGATTTCTAGTGGCCACTACTGACATTTCAACTTCTGCACATAAGCAATCAAGCAAAATTGTTTCTCACTGTTTGTCAACATATACGCATGGTTCTGTGCTTACTTACAGTTTATAGATAAACATGTCTTATCCAATGTATGTTTGGTTGTTGGTCTATTAAAAGGATCTCAGTTACAAAACAAATTTCCACAAAAAACTTTGTAGGAGGCTAAGGAATAGACCAGAGAAAACCCCATTAAACTTTGGTGAAAGCTGAAATCAGTTTTACACACTAAACAACCAGGTACAGGTCATTTTATGACAGGAGAAAATGGCCCTCGTATGAAGAACAAACCCTCACTGACCGTAAATTGGAACATTTAGGAAATAGACAGGAATTATGATAAAAGTTGTTTTTTACTGCAATGATTTGATTTCTTCTCATGAACTGCCACCACTGTTGTTACAGTCGGTTTCCTAACTGGACTTTAATGGAAGTAGCTTGAATAGTGCTTCATGGATACACACTGCATGTATATTGCAAAGTATATAGCTAGTAAAATACAAGCAGGCTGACATATATAGACAAATTAATAAAAAATTTCAAGTTTCATTTTTTAATGATTTTCAATTACATAAGCATAACAAAGCACATGAACACTGTAGTTCTGATTTTGTATTTATGGTAAAATCATCACAGGGAATATGATAGTCATACTCCATGCGTACAGAAACCCGACTGTGTCAATGGTTGTTACCAAGTGTGCATATCATTCCACAGAGAAAAGACAAGATATTTTCTCAGAATCATTTAATCTACAAGAAGATCTAACAATTGCAAAGCAGGCTGTCCCACAGTTTCATACCTCCTGAACTTCCACAGATAAATAGGCATCTCGCTGTTTCTAAAAATATGGCACACATTTATCAAGGATATTCTGTATTGCCCAACATGCAAATGAGATGAAACATACCTCTAACCCCAAACCAACCAATACAATGCAAACAAACACACACACACACACACTTGCATATAATCTGTTCCAACACCACTGTTCACCTGTTTTTTGTGTGTAAGCCTTCTATCATATCCATATAGTTAGCAAACAAAAAGCAGAGGAAAATAGCAGAGAAAAATGCCAAATTTTGGCTCTACACTGAACCAATGTACAGAATCCAGTAAAACCTTGTAATTAAGACCATCTCAGGATTTCAATAAAGTTGTTGCATTTGCAAGGTGGTCGTCTAAGTCTTTTATAAAGAACAAAAAGGAATTGGGCCCCATTAAAAGTGGTCATTGTTTTGAGGTTGCCGTTAAACTGATGTGGTCGTAAGGCAGGGTTTTACTGTATGAACTTATTGACATGTTCTGAGTGTGTCTTCAGGGCATCCCTTGAAAATACAGTAATTGACAGGGCTCAACATTTTTATGAAAATTATTGCCCACTCAGGTAAGTAACACCTAGCCTTTACTTGCCCTACATGAATTTTTATTTTCCCCAACACTATCAAAGATCGTCGGTCAACTTAATTTTTGGACCAATCCATGAAAGATTTCTTGAGATACTTATAACTTAAGGAATTGTGTGATTTTCCCCCAAAATTGACGTATTCAAGGTGAAGGTCACTCTCCTGGGGTCAAGACCCCATTTTAAATAGGCTTCCTCCTCTCACCCATATCTGTGCAGTGTGCACATGTCAAGTTTGGTAAAGATCTGTGAATTTTTATTTTTTTTGAGTTATTGCATAAACAAGATTTATCTGCAGTTGAGGTGGGACTTTGATGAAACCAAAGTATCCCCCGACTTTGTCTGTGGATACAACAACTATGTAGTATTTGTACAGATATCCTCTACAGATACAGTTTCACTGAAACTATCAATGAGAAAAGGTTTCCTTTTATTTATCCTACCCATGTGTGCATAGGATCTGATAGCTGACTTGAAAATGCTTAAAGTTATTGTAACAGGTAACAACAGATTTGCACTTGACTTTTATTTTTGACCTTGCTCTAACTTTCAAAGTTGCACATTCCGTAACATTTACCACAGTAACATATACCACAGTATAATTCAGTTGTGAGTGAGACTTAGGCAGGATTCCAGTAAGTGCTGAAGGACTGCAGACTTCCTGTTTTCATTCTTATTAATAATAATTTTAGTAGTTCATCTTTTATAACAAATGTTTGAACCGAGTTAGAAAAAACTGATGAACAGGGACGGTGGAACAGAGTATACATGAACCAACACCATTATAAGATACCTGGAATCAAAGATAACAAATCAAGTACATCATCATCATCATCATCATCATCAACTCTTCAGAATCCCATAGATGACACACGCATTGTCTTATCACACAGGTTAGCAATCTCACAGCCACCACGGCAAAGTAAAAGATCAGCCAGGTCGCTGCATGATCACTGAAAATCATAAAAACTTCCCTCTATCAGACTGCAATGGAATGTTAATTTTCAGTGACCTCAGGGCACTCGGTGGTGTTCGCACTGTGCGGCAGTATAGCGCACACAGCGTGACATTCTGCAACCACACCATGACCATATGACTGATGTTGCTACGATCTAGGCACCCGAACAACATTGCTATAATGCTGACACTGCGTCGATAGCATCTGCACAGCATAGTCAGTAAGACTTGAGATTTGTGGGGACCCTACTGCAAGGCTAGGTACTCAAAGAGTGACCTTGCAGTGTTCTCAGGGTGCTTTGGGCGAACCAACAGCGACCCTACAACCTTTTAACTGTGCTGCTAAGGTGTTTTTTATGTCTTTGGTGACCTTACAGCACTTGTTTTGAGCATGTTCAAAAATTGGTGGTGACTTTGGCAACTTAAGGGACTATACCAAGACCCCTTAACTCTCCTACAGCACTCTAGGAGACCTCACAGAGACCAAACAGTGACCCACATGACCTGGTGGATTTTTTATGTGGCAGTGAGGTCGCCAGCCTGTGTGACAGGGCTTTAGAGTAGGTTCACACAGATACAAAGATACTTACAGACTCTCTGGCAGCATCAGAACTCTAAAATTTCCAATTGTCCCTCACTGTTACTAAATCCACTAATTTCATGATATTTCAGTAATCAATGATGTAAATGCATGGAATCAACCCACAATCATAGTCTGGCTCTCCACTTACAATTTACATGAATGATCAAATGCTTGAGTGTTTTAGTATCTGCTCACAACTTGTAAGACATTCATCATAATCACCACCTTAACATTCACAGGGACAAATACACAGGAGTGATGCCACGTAGTAACTGTTGTACACTTACTGTTAACCGAAGCTGAACGTAGGAAGATGGGAAGTAACCTTCTTGACCATTGAAACGTCCCTGAAATTAAAGTAGATGGATATATATGATGTTCAAAAGCTATACAATCATTTAGTAATCAACCAAGATTTCATGGTATAAGCCTCTAAATTCTGATTATCATTGTCTTAAAGACATATTTAGACTTGCTAGGTTGCAATACACAGTTCACTATCATTATAGTGTAGAGCTATCATTTAAATTTGTTTACATTGCCTCCAAGCCTATAGGCCTACTTCATAAATATAAGATGTCTTAGGTTTTCACTCAAATATTCTCAAACTGTAAGGGATCTACAGGTCACAGTGCTAAGCTTATGTTGTCTTCGGGAATATTTTTATAAATTCCAAGTATACAGAAATCAAAAGACAAATTAATTTGTTATAGACTGTGCTATGTAACAAACTGATATTATGTAAAGCTGTGTTTCTGTGTTCATGTATGTGTGCAACTGCATGAAAAATAGCCGTTTCCATATGTGTGTGTATGTGTATATGCATGAACTGGTAGACATATACAGAAGAACAGTGGACCTGACAGGTCTATCTCAACGAGATTGTTAAGTTACATCATCTTAGGCTGAATACCTGAGTTCATGCAGACTCTATGCGTGAAAATTGCTTCTATTGTGGTTTTCTTGCACATACCCATTTAAGCTGACGGACACATGGAAGCAACCCGGTTTCAAAATCATATGAGCAATTTTCACACATATATACACACACATGAAAACACTGCTTAAGCCATTCAATTTTGATATAGGCAAGTTTGCATGATTTCTTGGTTTTTGCTTGGATAAATGAGGTACGAGTGACATAGTGTGAGAAATGGTGAGAAAATGTGCACCATGCAAAGTGTATGTGAAATTTCAAATTATTTATTGTTAACAGTTATGTGCTCTTTCCAGATATGCAGAAGCCTGGACAGACAAAGGGTCACAGAGAGAGCTGTGAGTTATACGAGTTCAAAACTGAAAGATAACAATGCTGGCATATTCTTGTGATGCTGAGTTCACTTTTCATTTCAATATGAATATCGTATTCAGGATTTGAAATAGTCTGAAATGTTCATCTTTACAATGCAAATCATCAATCTATATTTGCCTTTCCGCTGGAAATTTTGCCTGTCTGCTGCAGCTACAGATTCATCTTATTATCAGATCAAACTTTCAATCAGTCACTTCGGTTTTTGACATTTCTGCGGAATGCTTAAACTGTGTTTTGATGGAGCAGCATCCTAATGCCAACACCCGGCAGTCTTTGCAATGTACCATAGATCCGAGTTTTTCTATAGCAGCCGTGAAATGAGACTTGTAGTTGAAAATCCTGAATATTTTTTCTCAACAAGGGATGCGGCCATAAAACACAGGTTAGGCTGAAATCCACCATGTACATGAGACCCGCCGTGCGGCTGATGCACAACGGGCATTAATAGAATAGGAGGGATTGTCAACAAGGGACCTATGGGTCACGACGCTCAGCTGTTATATATGATAAAAAAATATTATTTAGAAATGAGGCACATGCTGGTTTTGTGTGGTAATAAATATTAGCTGTATTATGAGTTGTTGTTGTTTAGCTTATGTATGATTTTGATAGTACCTTTGGAGACAGGGAAGAGGATTGATTTCATTTATTTTATTAACAAATGGAGTGCTATTGTCACACAGATTTTGACTTGGCCAAATAACTTATAAGCAGAATATATATTATAAGGGGTTCACTATCAATTAAAAAAAATTACAAATATTGTCCCAAATATTATTTTTTTTTAAATAATAAGAGAATCATATGATTTTTTAAAATGAAATATAACTGAAATGATTATTAAAATAATATTAAAGAATATATTCATGAATGCATTCATGAATACATTTTGAAAGTATTTGCACTGGTATTCATATACTTTCATTTTTTAACCTGAATTCCCATTCTTTATGCAAGAAATTTTATAATGGAGTACATAATCATATTCGTATTTAAATACAATTACAAAGTATTCGCACCATGACTGGTATTTATTCAGTTTTCACCAAACAATGATGTTGAGAATCCAGAATATACAAAATTCACACATTTAAATAATGATCATAAGTACCTGGTTTTATGGCTTTTATTTATATTGAAAAATAACTGTAATAAATTCATTTTGGACTAATTTCACATCAATGTACACACTAGACACAGTAGGAATCTAGATTAATATTATCAACTGCATCTTTGTCTATCATCAATTTGAATGATATGATTTACTTCTTTATCATTAAAATTGAACTGAAAAATACCATAAGTGACTGCATGGTGTTATTTGGAATACGTGACATTCTATCCATCGATACAAGATTCTTATATCATCAGTAACTGCAAGTTAATTTCCTGTTATTATAAACTAACAAATTCCTTTTCTATTTTTCTTTAATTTTTTATTAAAAACCAATAAAAATTTATTAATTTATTGTTTATTGTTATGTAGTTGGTTAAAACTACTAGATGAGTTCGGTTGGACACCTGGATCAACTGTGGCTGGCCATAAGCTGCCTGGATTCCCCTGTATGCCTCGCCTCAAGCATGCATAATTTGCTGAAAGTTCAACAAGGTCAACATACAGGTGACTCAAGAGGGGCTGGAGAGAGCCAAAGTCTGACAGGGTCTCATAAAAACATTTATAAAAGCTACAATTTTTGGTCAATTTCTTTCAGCTTTCTAAACTTAAAAGCTGAAATCCTTATGTGTGCATGATATGAAAATTATATCAACAGTGCTCACAGGAAACAAACGTGCCATGGTCAAAGTTGGGCAAAATTTAAGTTATTAATTTTACATTTATACTAATAGCTTATAAAATTTGAAAAATTCATAACTAATTTTGGGTATTCAATTGAATCTTGATTAAATAATGTTACATCCCTGACAAAAAATCTCTAGCTTCAGCAATCCCCTTGTTAAGGGAGTAAATATATTTCTTGATTTTTTTTACAAAGTGCATTATGTTTGGGCCCATAACTTCAAACAATTACGCAATACTGACATCATTCTGGCATGTGCATAGAGAATGAAAAATATGTATATTATTTATGATTAAAGTCAGATCAGTGGTTTTGATATTAGGCAGTCTTGAAGTGTAACAATGGGTTTTTAATGGAAAAATGAAGTTTTTTTTAATTAATATCTTGAAGGTATTAAGTCCTAGTGACCAAATTCTTGGCATGGTAGGGGATTTTGGAGACATCTAGCTGTATGCCCAATTTAAGGAACTAAGAGCTGAAGCTGGGGAGCTGAGCTCTTGCAAACTGCATAACACTAGCTTGATGTAAACAATATGTTACATGGTGCTTGAAAACTTGAATAAAATCTACAGTTTTTGATCAACTGGTTTCAAATTTTTGGTGTTAACAGTTGAAAAGGTAACAAAAACATGCTGTGAAAATTAAATCCACAGTACTCACAGGAAAAAAACGTGCCATGGTCAAAGTTGGGCAAAATTTAAGGTACCAATTTTTTATTTTTATTAATATTTTAAAATATTTAAAAGATTTTCATCTAATTTTGGGTATACAATTTAATTTTGATTAATTAAAGTTATATTACTGGAAAAAAGGTCCATAGCTTTAACATGTTTTGTGTTAAGTGATCAAATATCTTTCCTGATTTTTTACAAAATGCATTATGTTTGGGTCCATAACTTTTTTAAATTATAAAATACAGACATAATTTCTTGAATGTACATAGGAAATATATAGAGGAATATTTATGGTAGATATGAGGAAAAACAGATGAGTGGTTTTGATATTAGGCAGTCCTGAAGTGTGAAAATAGGTTTTTAATAAAAAATTGAGGTTTTTCCTTAATTTCTCAAAGGAACGAAGTCGAAAAGACCCAGTTTTCGGCTTGGTAGGAGATCTTGGGGACATCTAACATTATGCCGAATTTTGGATTCCTAGGTCTTACGGTTTCAAAACGTGCCACATCTACGGACGGACGGACGGACGGACGGACAGACGGACGGACGACGGACAATGGACCACGACTATAGCTCAGATGACTTATAGTCAGCTGAGCTAAAAATGCTATATTAACTGAGACTGTACATTTGAATAATAATTTTATTCATTGTTCATTTTATAAAGCATAAAATCAATATTTTTTGAACAGGCATCTTTTATCCGGGCAAGCCATAAACCACGGTGTATGTTGCTGCGTGACTGTTAAAAGATATTCACTCACCAAATTACACAATCTAACAGCTGAGGAACTAAATTTGAGCAATGCTACAATACCAGTAAAAAACATTATTTTCAGATATTTCTGGAACATGTAATTTCTTTTTAAATAAACAAAAGATAGTCTAAGACCACACATTTTTCAGCAAATTAAACTTCTCGCTTCTTGAGCATTCACCTGTTCCTTTGTTCATCACATTATTGATAGATGACGCTCTAAGGTCATAACCTCAGAACCAGCTGGTTCCGTAATCATTTAATAAGGCACGTTTTGCCAGCAGACGACTTGGGAATCAGTGTGCATATATCAAGATCAGCAGGGCCCTGGGAGGACAGGCAGTCTGAACATCGATGTGGGGTCATTTATCAGAGGTTTTTGTTGTTAATTGACTGACATTGTATAAAATCTAAATAAAAGTTTGGCCATCACAGAGAGTACCATTGGCTTATACAATGCTTTGATGTCATGTTCCACTGAAGTTAATTTGCCAGGCTAAAGGCGCAAGGTTCCATCAGGCCCGCCAGTCCTGATATGGCATGTTTTACCAGTAGACAGTTTGCATATATTAAGTTCAGCAGGACCTTGGGAGGCTAGGCATTCTCCCTGGACATTTAAGCGGGAGTCGTTTATTAAAAGAAGTTGTTGTTATAAAGTCTATTTAAAAGTACTGTTGGCCTATACAATGCTTTGATGTCCCATAGAAGTATAATTAGCTAGGGTAAAGGCGAGAGATTCTCTGTCATTCTCAAATCAATTTTGGGGCCCTACTGGACCATGTCATGGGCGATTAGTCATAAACCGAACAAATTATCAGCTATTCTAATTGAGTAGATCATGCAGTTTCATGAATTAAATAAACAAAGCCAAGCAACACACACAGTTGTTCAGTTTCCCCAAACTGTTATGCCTGACCACACATAATTGCATTCCGCAGCATTCCCAGCATTCATTCTGTGTTCCCGTGTACCACCAGCAATGGTTCTTGGTGTGGCCATTCGATAAGGTTTTGGGTATTTTTACTTTGTTGAAGGTCTGTCCAGGTATTTCACGAACATGGGGTACAGCCATTAAGACGACGTGTGGCCACAAAATGTGGTTCTACAGTACTTTGTGATTGAATATAGGCCGGAGTAACATAACAAATGGGCCAATAATGTATTACAAAGTAGGAATGGGGCTGGAGTTTAGACTGATATTTGGCTCCGCAATGGCTCTTCTGCTCTGGAAAAATTTTACGTTCTCATCAGCACTGCGAAGCAATAACAGTACCAGGTTCCAGTATAGCTGGAGGTTTCCCAGTTACCATACTAGTTTGTTTTTAATTATTTGTAATGTGGGGAAAATCTAGGAGTTCTCCCTTCCATGAGATTGGTACAAAGTAAAAACTGCCTTTCAGTTTATGAAGGCGTTATTTCCACCCCTGGTAATATACCTTTTCACAAAATACATTACAAGGGCACTGACCTCCCACCAGTTGTTTTCATCATTGCATAGCAGGTCAATAGCATCGTTTTTGTCGAACAGCAGCAGCGCCCTGTTGTCTGACGGAGGCGGGGTGCCATAATAAGGATACAGAGCTTTACATTTGCCTGAAATGAGAATTAACAACCCAGTTAAATTACATTCTATATACTACTTAAAACTGTCAAACCAGCAGAACCAGGCTGTGACAATGTGACAATTTAGGCATCAGTGTTACTCTTTAGCAGTTACATACAGAATGCATACCAATTTTGAACCTTTCACCTTTGACAGAACTGAAGTAGAACAAATTTGTTTTTGCAGCAAGAACAGATATGTGCCAACCCCTCCCTATGGGCCCCATCCAACAAATCTGATGAAAACACATGACTATTTGAAAAAGTTCTGAATTCTGAAGATTTGACCATAAAGATGAAGGTCAAGGTCACCAGATTTTGAATTCCTCAGAGATTTTGGAAAAAAAAAATTTGTGTATAAAATTCCATGAAAACATATTGAGTGGTTCAAAAGTTACAGTGTTCACAAAAATTTCAATTTCAGCTGATTTGACCTTGAACATGAAGGTTAAAGTCACCAGTTTCCATCCTGTTCAAGAACTTGGTTGAAACAACTTATGTGTCAAATCTGAGGAAAAGAATATGCGGTGCTTTAAGGGTTATCACACTGACAAGAAATCCTGGAAACAGTGAGCAATAGTTCTGCTGATTTGACCTTGAAGACAAGGTCAAGGTCACCAGTTTTCATAATCTTCTGAGAACTTTCCTGAAACAACTCGTACATCAACTTTGAGGAAAAAATATGCAATACTACAAAAGAGGTTCACAATATTTTTTTTTTTTGATTGTTTAAATGCCTGTAATTGTCCCAAAACTTGGAACTCATAGCATTGTGCTGAATGCATTAACAGGGAAACAAACATATAAATATAAATTTCACAGATGTAAGCTGACAGCTAAATGAATACACACTTAACGGCTACAAAACCTCTGACCTATAACTGGCCGGGATTTGACAGGAGTCGGACCAGTCCTTTCATTCTTCTCTGGTCTACGAGGAACAAGTGGCTTTCCTAAAAAAATCACAAAATTCAACACATAATATTCTTTAATAGTAGACTGAAAATCAATAAAGTATTACGGTCAGATTCTTTTGTTTACATTGGCTTTAAAGACACAGTTTGGGATAATATGTTATGTCATTATTGCGAGGAAAATTTTGTGATTTAAACTAAATCAGACAAGTGCAGGACATTTAACCCAAAGTAAATAAGCGTATACAAAGATATTGTGAGTGATAACATATTCTGAATTGTTTGTTTATTGTGGATTCATTGATGACACATACATTTATTTATATAAATAGCGTATAGATGTGCTAATCTAAAGGGTTGTAAAAGTTGGTATTGCCACAGACAAACTTTGATCCTTTGATCAAATAAGGAACATTCAGATTAATGATTAGACCATGTACCATCTGCGCTGACCGCCTGAACATTCAGATTAATGATCAGACCATGTACCATCTGCGCTGACCGCCTGAACATTCATATTAATGATTAGACCACGTACCATCTGCGCTGACCGCCTGAACATTCAGATTAATGATTAGACCACATACCATCTGCGCTGACCGCCTGAACATTCAGATTAATGATTAGACCACGTACCATCTGAGCTGACCGCCTGAGCTTTTCTGATACACTCCTTATGGACAGCCATCCCACTTACTGTGAATGTACAGGAATAAATCATGGTAACTTTATATAAATAATAGAAAATATATATAAATAATAGAATATTAACTGTGGCTGGCTTCATGTACACAGGGTTAAAATTTTGCAATTTTTCCTTTTCAGTGCTTTGCGAGGGTTTCATTTTGGTGATCTTACCATACAGTAATCTACAATTTACCCATTGTTTTTTCAATAAATTAATTTGCATGCAAAAACTGATTGTTCTGAATAAAATTTAAGAGAACATGGAAAACCTAAGAATAGGAAGTTCTTGTTCATTACATGCAGATAATACAAAAGTTATGATATTATGAAAAATATCTGTGTTTGCTTCATGGATAATATAAAACGTATGTTATTATTTATTATATCAATCTTTAATGTCTATGGATAACACACATGAGATGCCAATGAAAATGTAGTATAAAAGACTGTTCACCTTATATTATTCATGAATTAACATTTAAATTTCAAATTTTCACTTTCCCAAACATTGTGAAATTGAAACCCTCATGAACAAAATCTCAACCACAGTACTCAACATAATTGTAGTCTTCAAAAAAAGAACCTGTTATTTCTTTTCCATAAAGAGAAAACTAAACTGAAAATAACTGTCTAGGTGAACAGAAGGCCTGGACAGTCGAGTGGTAAACCATTCGGTTCTTTCCAATGGAGATCCAGGTTCAATTCCAGGGGAAACGGAAGAATCCGGAGAAAATCACTGGCCTTGGGTGGCCCACTCTTATAGCCACACTGGGGATGGAACCCAGGTTGGCAGCGGAGAGAGCCAAGCCTTTTACCGACTGTCCAGACCCCTTGTACAATCCATGTAAAATAAATAAAGTTTATATATATGATAATAAACTGCAATGAATATGACTAAACATTTGTGATTGTCAAAACAGCTGTAATGTATAATTTTTAATTAATTATGCCTGTTACTACAAAAGAGATTACTCAAAAGTCTTCAATTCAAACTAGTAGTGTTAGGACTTATGATCAATTATAGTCGAAGATTAGTCTTGCATTGGTATAATCGATTACAGTTACTTTCTTTAAAAGGGCAAGGCTTTATAGTAACAGAAGGTATGCTTCATAAGATTTTAAGTGGACAAACTTAAGGACAAACTGTTTTTACTTACAGATTCACACCTAAGTATTTATACACATGTAGTTTCAAATATATTTGCAAATATGTAGACATATATATCAATTGAGAGGATCTGCAGGTCTGCATTTGATTAGAAATTTCATATTCCTGGAGGTTAAGCAATATTTACTGATGATTGGTTATGAAATACACCTTATTCCCTATACTGCTCAAAAGTGACTAATAATCAGTCATCTGTTGCTGATCTGCTACCAATGATCGATTCTGACAAAGGAAGCGACTCCCAACACTACTAACTACAATGGCTTTGTTTTTGTAGGTGAAAGGTCACCAATCTCGAAACCTGTCAGAGCACATGGCTGATACAACTGGAAATCTCACTAATTAGAACCTCGATGTGGGTAAATACATACCTTGACATCGGTAACCTTGGTAGAAAACTCCCCTAAAATAAACAAAGCATGTCAATGATATCATATAAATGTGGTGATTACATTTCACCTTCAATAATTATTCTCTATAAAAGAGACAGCCTTCATCTGAGCATTTGTTAACCCTCTACAAAGCAAGGTTACTGAAATCACTCGATCCTGTGTGCTATGTGATAAAATTTTGGTGCCATCATGATATAATTAGTTGTTGACATTTGTTATGGCTGGATATACATAAAGAAAATATAGTTATTTGTGTTATACTGTTTAAGCTACTACATCAAGGATTGCCCGTTTTTCTTCATTAAATGGGCCATACCGTTTTTAATTAACAACCAATGTGAACACATGCAAAGTCATAGCTCTGGGGTATATCTTTTAATTCTGTCATACACAGCAGTAGAAACATAAAATAGCAAATGTTTATGTTAAAACTGACCAGCAGATTAAAGGGTCAACAATGCGGCAATGACCCTGACTTTCCAATATTAGTGCTCATTTAAAGTTGGCCACAAGTCTAGTTGTTATGCAACAAAATGGAGTGGCATATCTCGAAATTGTTTGATTGCAAAACAAGATATGATAATAGCTGGGGGAGAATCCGGGTTGTACATACCTGAGTAGCTTGTTGCAAACATTGCATTCTGTTGGTTCTTCAAATGTGTACATGATGAAGTCATGGTTGTTGTCCTTACAACCCGCGGGGCATGTGTTCTCTCTGACAATAAAAATAAAATAAGTTACAACCTTAACCCTGGCCTGTGGTCTGATAATAACATATCAGTGGATTGATAGAACATATCTTAAGCCTGGCCTGTGTTCTCTAATACAATAATAAAACACCTGGAACACATTATTTATACTGGTAGCTCAAAACCAGTAGGCAATAGACTTCCAAGGAAAATACAAACATATTGCATCAATCCAGTAGCATTTCTGAAAGTGAATTTATTTTTCATAATAATTCTTGTTAGTCATTGATAAATTGCATTACTTCTTGTCAGAGTCATTTACAATTGCATCACTTATTGTTAGGATAGATAACTGCATTTTTTGTAGGTCATTTAAATTTGCATTACTTCTTGTCAGAGCCATTGATAATTGAATTACTTCTTGTCAGAGCCACTGACAATCGCACCACTTATAGTCAGAATGATCAATAATTGCACTATTTCTTGTTGGTCATTGATAATTTGCATTGCTTCTTGTCAGAGCCATCAATACTCATTTCATTCTACTTGGATTTAACATATTGTGCCACCCCAATAATTAAGTTTATCATTTCTGCTAAGTTTATATGGAAGTCAGAGTAAACAAGACTTACAGCGCCATCTGTATGGCGTCGGTCCACTTCTGCTTCATCTCTTCTGTTTTGGCAACGAGGATTATTACAGTTTTTCTTCCGTTCTCCACCAGCATGAACTCAAACTGCAACAGAACCTCCATGAATTAACAAGAAACATCTGGTATTATTTTCACAGAGGAAGGGCTGACACAATACACTGACAAGAAACGGTGAGGGTAGCACAATTTCAGCCCTCTGACAATAGATATTCTCTGTCCAGCATCAGAGTGCCTTTCCATCTTGTATGGAGGACTGCACTATAAAGCTGTAATAGGATTCAATTATTTTTGTTATTTTTGACAATAACTTATGACACACTTGTATGCTGTAACTTAAAAATAAACCAGACAAATCATTAGATCATTAGACTTTCTAACAATACCTAGCATGTGTGAGAAAATCTTTTGTTTTAACTCAGCATGTTTTTTAATTTTGACCACATGAACACACGTGTGATCCACATGGGTAACTGGATGAAAGCCAACTTGTACAGAACTTGTTACCATAGAGACAGATTTTTAGTTTAGTGTGAGTTCACGTATTCTTTTGTGTTAAATCATCATTCATAGCCTTAAGCTAAGATATCGGCTGTTACCATGCACAACATCAATGCAACCTGATGGAGAGCATTGCAGTACGCTCCTCAGTATGGCTTGTATTATGACTAAAGTTAGATTAACAATCTCAATAGCTATCCCTACAGAGTCATGCATTCACAGCCAATGTGTATAAAGAGTCAACTCACCCTCTCTCCTCGACGCGAAGAGGGTTGATCTGGTTCAAGGTGGAATGCACTAAGGATGTAAGCCGTTTTGTAACTGAAGGATTCTCCCTGAAAAGAAACAAAATATGCCACAAATAACATAAAATGGCAATTACCTCAAAATCAAAACTTGTACAGCAGGCATTTCATATGCTGAATTTATAATGTATCAGATAAGTGTACTTAGACATCAAATAAAAAATAACAGTTGTTTTCAAATTTACTTCTGTATTACTAACCTGAAAAGTTACATTACAAAGGTCTGTGAATTTGTTATTCGCTTAACATCACACTAACTTACAAATTTACTTCAGCAATACATGATTTAAAAGAATGATGATTCCATTTTTTAATTCCTTAAGAAAAGAGAATTACAAAGGCCAAGCTTGACAGAAAAATGGTCAACATAATACAAATGCAAGCATTTTGAATTAATATTAATATGAGAAAACATGAATAATTATGACACTATGATTAATTATATTGAAATGTAGATAGCATAACTTATGAACAGCAATAGTTAAACCTGCAGTCTTAACTATGACTACAGCATTAAGTATAAATTTTCTTATAATATTATGTTTTAATCAGGTTATGTATATCTATCATATGAAAATCAACTTGGTTTTCTGTGACAATGGAGTTGTAATAGTGCATGTTTACAGTATTATAGTTATAAATTAACTATTAACCATCCATGTTTCGTATATGAAAATGAGATATCCAAAAGGTAAGTATGAAGCACCAGGCAAGTCCATGGATTTTACAGAACACAAGAATACTCTATGCTAAACCAATGCACCATCAAAAAGCAATACATGCAGGCATTATACCAATATCCACCTACAAAACCAAGCATGAAAATAATTTTGTGCAGGTCACAGACCTGATATAACCCTTGTACAGTTATATAAGTATATTAAGTATATGCCTGAAAAACTGCTCATATGATTTTGTAACTGTGTAAAATCCATGTTTAATGCTTAATTACAACATGAGCATTTTTTCACCTAATGGGTCTGCCTGAATAAAGGGATTCTTTTAATATAAAGGGGAGGGGGACTCTGGATCTATGCATTCCCTGTACTTATTTCAACCAGTTAAGACACACACATATACACGCACAGCTTTTATGCTTTAATAATTACCAGCAAACCTCTGACATGGTGCACAGATGGGGAAAAATTACAAACAGTTAAGTCTAACATGTAAATTTGAGTAAAACAGACCCTTAAAAGTGAATAGGTCCTTTTCTAAGTACTTGGGAACAGAACAGAACTTTATTCAGGAAAAAGGCCTCAGGCCCAAAGTTCCAAACATTTCAATAAATATTCAATTTAAACAAGTACATCAATCCAATGGAAGGTAGCAGTTTTATATTTCCTGCCATTAACACAAGTAATAGAACTGCATAACTACATACTTAGGAACTGATAAAATTCATCATAATTATACTTGCATACTTCCATTTTGAAAGTCTAGAGAATACCCTGTGAAGTATCTAAAATACTGTAAAGTCCAGGATTTGGTAAGGTTTATGTGTATAAAAAATCAAATTATGAACTGCAACAATCATCTCCCTCCCCCCCCCCCCCCCCTCGCAGCTGTCAAACCAGAACACCAATGACACAGTGCTCATTCACTACACCGGTAACATAAAATAAGGTAACTTCAGTAGGTGTATGAAATGAACTTTTCAATACTGAAAATTGGTCTCTCAGGAGACCTAGCCTGCAGGTTTAAATCTCTCTTCCCTATCCTCTTAACACCCTCCCCTATCAGATGAAACAAATCAAAATAAATCTGGTTAAGAAATATGGGAGGAGAAGCATTTTTTTGTGAACTATGGACAAACACTGGAGGGATGACAAGGCAAATGGACAGATGATATAAAAGCAATTGTTTGAAATAGATGGAACCAAATCTGGTCAGGTTTAGTGATTTAGGAGTGCATGGAAAAAGCAAAGTGCTGAACTCTGCTAATGCAGCTATCTGGTGAGACTTGAAAAGATGAATAAAGTTCTTAAGACTAATCAAACTCTTGCTTCTCCTGATTATACTGTAGATTTTCATTAGCAAGACTAAAACTAGGTCCACCAGCATGAAGCTACTACAACTGTGAAATTGACCTTTAGGCAAGAGACCAAATTTGTATTTATAAGAGTGATGTAGATTTCAAAACCAGTCTTGGTCTAAAGAGTGGGGACCAAATTTTTGTAGAGGTCTCCGTCTTAGAGGTCCTTGTAAGTGATGTTTTCCATCCACATCATCAAAGTCCAAGTGCTAGTCTTGGTCCAGGCCACTTTGTTCTATGTCCAAGTCCTTAAGGGTTCAAGTCCAAGTCCACCTTCTTCAAGTCTGAGTCATTTGGAACTCAAGTCCAAATACAACTCCAATACAAATATCCTTGAAAAGCAATTTAAAATGGAAATTTAAGATTTTCATGTACATTTCTAAGTTAGTTCACACAAACTTTTACTATAATGGTTACTTACATTTATAGCTCCTGATGCTGAACAAAGCTTGTATACAGTGTTATAATAATGTTATATTCTGTTAGTGGTTTGCACATCTACATATGTCTTAATAATATGAGACTGAGTTTCTATTGGACTCGAGACAGGCTCAGCTTGATTTCTCGAGTCCTTACCTCCAAGTCCAAGAAAGAGTCAAGGACCCTCAAGTCCAAATCTGAGTCCCTTAAAAATGGACTTAGAGTCCTACCTCACTACTGCCAAGTGTTATTTCAGTATTCAGAGAGAACATCATGATATATCAGGGATAATGTTAGAGCAACAGGCAAGGGCCAGCAGCCAGATCAAAGAGCTTTCATTACCAGGTGTGACATTTCTTAAATGAAGATCACCAGTAACATAGGATGGGCCTTACATTTCAAGTAACTTCTCCATTTAATTATGACTCCACAATTCAACCAACCACCTTAGGTTACAGGTTTTTTTTTGTGTTTGTCATTACAGCGGCATGTATATCTCGTTTACCAACAGCTTGTAAATAAACAAGCTTATACATCCATCGCAGCGGCATCATAAGAAGCTTTCTTTACAGGAATTATCTAGAGTTCATTAACATGTATGCAGAATTAGCCAAAAATTACATCAATTCTACAGTAAAGGTATGTGAAGAGCTGAATTTAATGATTTCCTTCTTCAGTAAAAGATGTTATATATGTCCAAACTGTTTGTTTGTTTGTTAGGAATATAGTCAACTACCCAGAGAGGACTCTGATATTTTGTTGGGACCACAACTCAGTTTAGAAAAAGATGATGATAACATCAACATGAAGGTCTCAGACTTTGATCTCTGAGTCTGTCTTGGTCATGGAGCTGATGGTCTTATATCAGCCAGTCTTGATACACTCCTCTCACGGCAGTTATACACTGCAGTCAGTCTATAACTTCTTCGCTTTAACCTCTGCTTTGTATAGTAAGATTCTCCGGGTTTCACCACCAGGGCTGGCACAAAACAAAGAATTGTAATCAGACCAATGAGAGCGTGGATTGAATTGTGCATCCAACTCCCCAAGTTTCAAACTGAGATACCTTGCTCTCATTTGTTTGAGGCACAATGAAATAAAAGGCTGTCATTGGTAGATTACAATTCTGTCCTGTGCCAGCCCTGGTGTAGAAACCCAGAAAAACTTGCTATACAAAGCAGCAGACATGAAGAAGATCTGGAATGATTGCAGGGCATATGGATTGGTCTTGACTATGATCACTCAAGTGCAGCTAAGCTTGGTGGCTATATTCACTTAGTTTGGAAACAGGAATACAACCCTTGAAGCCATAAGGTATAAGACAGCGGATGTGACAGTACTGCCCCTTGCAAAAGCAATGTGAATCTACACTGAAAGAGGCATAAGTGATGTTAATAATACCTGTGGCAAAAGTGCCCTTTCCTGTAAACAAAGCATACATGAAAACAAATATAACCTGAGTAACTTTATTACAAGTAGAATGAGTCCCCTGGAATTCCACTGTAATTTACGGTGATTAGTTTTGGGAATGTTAAATCATGCAAACTGGTAACTATAACTAATGCAGAGCACTGAAACACAAGACTTATTAAAAATCTGCTATAAGAAACAGCTAATAAGATCTAATCAGACTACCACTAAGAGAATCTCAAGAACACACACCGACTACATGTTTTTTTTTTCAGAGAAAAATCATGAATTAAGTTTTGTTTTATTGTAATTGAGAGATTATTACCTATATTTGTATTAATTTCAATATAAACATCTTGGTAGATCTCAAGAACACATGTAAATACAGACATAAATCATGAATTTACTTCACCTGTATTTGCAAGGGATCATTACAAATATTTGTTATAAGTACAGCACAAGTTTCTTGTTAGGTTAGTTATAAAATAGATTTTTTTAGAAATTGACTAGCACCACAGTAGGTGTAATTGAGGCCCAGTTATACAGGATTAAAGCTACTTGCCTTATGCAAGTCCAACGGCAATCCTTTTATTAATTTATTTCACTAGACCACTGCTTGCCAGGAACATTTGGATTTTACCATTAGCAATGGCCACATTGGGAAAGATATATACTTGTACTAGCAACATGGTACCCTCCAACAGTATTGTGAAAACCTCCATTCACACATGCCCTCTCTATAAACCTCTATATGATTTAAAAAAAAAAAATAACCATTTGCTGTTTATTTTAGACTTTAGAGGTCTGTCTTGTCCCAAGATGCTTTATTCCAATTTGCACTTTGTTAACTGTCTAAAGAAGTTTCCACAATTATTTTTGGTATATTCTGACACTTCATATTTAATTAATATCAAACTCATAATTCATTTTATTTTTACCAAGAAAAAGAAGGTCAGTCAGAGAGATTTGTTTTAGTTTAATGGAAATTAATCTAAAACTGAAAACAGATATGTAGTAACTTGACCTCAGACAATCTAGCCAAATGAGGAGAGTTTAAGGTATCTGTCATGGTCTTGACAGGTTTTTGCATGTTCCTGTTCTGGTGATAAGAAAAATTGGGTTTTTTTAATGAGCAAGTGACAAATTACCACTTAAGAGGAAGGACTAAAACAGGAAATGACAGAAAACCTAACAGTTTAAAAAGTTTAAAGACTATTACAGCAACAAGCACATGTGAATACTGAAACACCTGTTCAGTGGACGGAATTACGAGGTACAAGATAAACACATGCACATCATGCTAATAACGCAATAAAGAAGGAAGTAAAAACAAAAATAGAACACAATACAAAGTGAGCTCTGTATTATCACAATTTGCTCAAATCCAATACTGATCTTTTGCAAGATCTCTAAGAATTCATAAAAATTTGCGAAATTGTATTAATAATGAGCTCAGATAAGGACTATGTTATCAGCACCCAATACATGCACTAGTCCGTCATTAATTTACATTTGATACTGGGGTTATGGTATGATCTGAGTAACGTAGTAAAAGCACTGATCCTTCACTAGGGGTAACAAGTGGTGTAACAATGCACATAAAAATGATGCACTGAATCAAAACCCACTTGATTAAACTGTTATTGATTCTCAACCTCCTAATTGATATTTTTTTATTATTAATATTTTTGCATGTATCATGCCAAATCCCTCAGACAGCTGTCAACAATGATAAAGAATGCTTGATATCAAGACTATATATTGTGTATCATCAAAATTGAGCTCTAACACTTGATGGTAAAATTCTCCACTCTCCAGAGACAGGAAATTGGCAGCAACAAAGAGAAGGCAAGCTACATTGTTCCTTTATTTGCTAATATGAACTGACATCTGTTGTAGTCAAATATTTGTTTTATTTAAAAGGAAGTGTGAAATGTACTACTAATGTTATAAATGGATTGTATCAAAGGTAAATAATCAAATTATTGAATCCATTCAAAAGTTGGTAACAATTCACTGGCCTAGTGATACAAATTTTTCAGTACTCTGATGCATCACAATACAATGTCAAATATTGTTATCAATGTTGCCTATGCATCACGATATATACCACCTATAGTCCCTGCATCTATACCCTGATGATACCTTATAATCCAGCAGAAAGTCATGTCTGACATCTCACACCGTAGGAGGCATTAATGGTGAAATGACATCTGTCAGAAATGAGTGGAATGGAGACCGAATTTGCTAATTGTCTGGAAATAATTTTAATTACTATTTCAGTATTTGGAATGTAATTTTTATAGAATTAGTTATATATCTATAATAACTGAAGAAAATATGAATCATAATATACCATATATGTATCATATTGTGTTTAACATTGTAAATGAAGTACCTTATTGAAAAAGGAGCACAGAAAAACTTAAGGGTAACATATAAATTGTTAAATCCCTATCCTTAACCTAAAGATGTTGTCAAAAACAATTCTCTGCAAAGAATATGTAATTTTTATTATTTATAATAAATTGCAGTTATGCTGTGAGATATTACAAAGATTTTCAATAAAGAAAAAAGAAAACAAATATCCAAAAACCAAACTGAAGAATTGTTTCATTGTAATCAGCATTGCATCCAACACCAAAGGGAGGGAACAGGGAAAATACCGAACACCTGTTGGGGAGAGGTGATAATGAAAAGAAAAGGTTACAGTGTTAGAACGGATGGACTTGGCATGCTATAGTTGATGCTGTTAACATTAGCCCTTGTAGGTTAGAGAAATGGCCATTCCCATTTTTCAAAAGGGCTACACGAAAGTGCCTTACCCACAAGAACTTATCCACCACCTGCAAACGGTGAAGCGGTGAGCAAGAATGCAAACAGATCACATCATTACACGCCTGCAATGCTCGTCATACTATGTGAATACTAGAACCATGACTGTGTAAATCTGAGGGGACACACAACTTGAGTCAAACAGAGAAAGTTCCAATAAACAGCAGGTTGTGGCAGTAACTTTTGATTTTCATGGCAATAAAAAGTTTACAACCAATCACTTAGAAATGTGTTCAAAGAAATTATCTGTTTTAAGAGAACTTGAATATAAATACCTGAATGCCAAATAAGAAGTATGTACCACCCTACTTGTTACAAGCCATGTTCTACTTAAAGGTAAAAGCAAATGAACAAAGGGACACAGATTTTGTAGTTAACTTAGTTGATTTACAGTCAGGTGCCCTAGAAATATGTAGCATGTGGAGGATGTAATCATCACTTTTGCTTTTAAATATCTGACCACTCAAAGGCCTCTTTTCTAGGCCTACGACTTTTGATTTGGATATTCAGCAACAGGCATAAAACAGTCATAACTCTGTATCACACTCTAACACTAACTGTAGTACAGGCGAGGTCACGAGCAAAACTCACTTCCCCGATACCTTAATCATTATTCATATCAACATCATCATCATTATTATGCAAACATATACATATATGGCATCAATCGAAATTCAAATACATGCAAATATTTATATGGTTAAAACTGAAGTAATTTATGTAGAATGCAAGCATACACTAGCTGCCATCTTTTTCAATAATTCAAGTTGATGCATTTGAAATTGGCAGTAAAACTGAAAAGCAACAGTTGAGCCATCTGAAAATAGCTGATAATTGATACTTTGGGTCTGAATGTTAAAGGAACAGTTTTATTGCTAATTTCATCCAAAGGCCTGGCCAAGCTTAACCCTAATGCAATTCAGTAGGCTGATACAGGCACATGCCCTGCTGATATAACCCAGCAAAACATTTTAGCCATCTTGCATATTATTGTGTGGGCTGAAGTACTTGTATTCAGCTGTTCATATGCCTTTCTCTAGATAAAATCAAGTACACAGGCAGCACTGTGGGGTTCTTTCAAGTTAATAACATTTTGGGGGAGTAAGCATTTTGTCAAATTTAAATAAACTGAGGCTAAAGAGCAAAGTACCTTTGAGAGAATGGGAGATTTGGAAGAAAGTTTTTAACAACAACTAGTGAGTGATATCTTAGCCACTACATTCATAATCATTCGATGAGCTCATTTTCAGCTGACTTGGCAAATTCAGAATAAAAATCAGCTGGGATATCAATATCATATTGCAGCAAATCTTATGCATCAGACCTTGCAGAACAACTTGAATATATATATATCTACATGTTTTATAGGACAAACATTATGGTGAATGCATCTCTAAATACAGACTACTATGTGGGTGGGCCATATGCTTTATTGTGTGCAAATATGACTGCTGTATAAGTGAATGTATATAGTAGGAGCAACTGTGTTTACATCCTACTTCTGTGAGGCGTCTGACTTGTGCAGCAGCACCAGGTGTTTATTAAACTAAGGTTTCATTCTGCTTTGTATGTATATTGTAACATTTCCCATACAAGTGATACTAGTATATATGTGTTCACTGTGTGTGCGTATTGCATTCTCAAGGAGTGACATATAGCATCCCTGGCCAATTCAGACTCTACTTACCCGTGATTTGCACATGAGCAAAACCTTGTCGAACAAGAATATATGCCTGGAACACAGAACAGACACATCACTTGATATGTTAAATTAAAGTAATAGATGTTCTTTAATGAAAGTGAACTTTCATGGTTTATCAAGGTTCACTTAACAATAGTGAAAAGTTAAACAATTCTATACTCTAATGACCACAGATCTCCACCTTAGTACTCTCTGAATTAAAATTAATCTTAAATTTGTTAATTGTAATTACATCAAAACATTACCCTTCTTTTTAACACTGTTTATTTTATACAGATACAATGCAGTATATTATATATAGTATATTCATTTTTATAAATATTAGTGTTCGGACCAATAATCAATCACAATTGAAGATCAATTGGCTGATGCACCTTTTGATGATCAATCTTGTATTGCCATAACTGATTAAAGAATTTTTCACAGAGGTTAGGCTTTATCATCTGGAATGGTATATTTCATCAAATTTATGCAAAAGAACATTCGGACGTGTTCATTAATAGATTGACAACTACTTAATATGCATATTAAAATAGAGTTATTAGATATATTAAGACAATATTAAGCCTTATATATCAACTGAGGGGACGTGCAGATGGGTATTTGATCAGAAATTTTCATTCCTAGCGATCAACCAATTTGACTGATGACTGATCATGAAATTATAAATGATTCTGAACACTTATCAAAAGCGACTTGTATTCAATCATCAGCTGCTGATATGCTGTTGATGATTACAATAAAGGAAGCAACTCCCAACACTAATAAATATATTAATCTATGGCATTATGACATGTTTATGATGATGTTTAAATAAAGTATGATAAAGAATAAATAACGGACTCAGTAAGACAGCATGATTTTATAAATCTTTCAAACTAACCTTGGTTTGAAGCGGTTTTCATCATGTGATTTAACTCGCAGTTCGCCATCCTTCAGCAGTCTGCCGTAGTCACGTAATGATGTGTCAGCAGGCTGTGAAGATAAAACCACAGACAAGGCTGACAATTTCATTTTGTCAGTAAACCCTAGTGTTCAATGTTATGATTATCAATGAATCCCTGTTGCTTTGATCATTCACCATAGTGATTAGTTAAGTTATCATTAATGTCAAAAATTTAAAATCTATACAAAAGTTGTTTAAATTCAGATTAGATGATATAACTATATTAAACCCTGTACAATGATCTTTCTGATGGTATACAATTGCAAGAAGACAACCATGAGTTTAACTAAGTGGCAACTGAAGACCAGTGTGAATTAGTTTTACAATTTACCACTAGGTGGCAGGACCTACATGGTCTTAGGCACTATCATACAGCAACAGTTCAGCATATCAACTGGGCCAGTTATCAGGTGACAAAAATAATGCTGCGTGTAGTTCAAAAGAAATGAGTACTCCGGCTGAGCCGGTGACATCACTTACAAGGGTTTGTAATATACTGAAATGTTCACCTTTCGAACGAAAAGCCATAAATCTAGTTTTGCCTTTCTGTAGGAATGTTTGCCTTTCTGTTGTAGATGCATACAATCATAACTTTCAATCAGTCACTGTTTGACATTCTGAGGAACAGTTAACCTGTGTTGTTATGGTGTAACAATATGGCGACACCAGGCAATCTTTTTGGTATGTACACTGTGACTGATTACAGGCCAGAGTAACACAAAGTGGCCAACAACGTGTTACCTTACAAAGTAAGAATGGGACTGGGGTTTAGACTGATACTCCACTCTGGTGCTCTGTAAATCACGGTGCACTTTGATTTCATCAGCGCTCTAGCGCGAAGCCATAATACTGCAAGGTAAAGTGTAGCTGGGGGGTTTCCAAGTTACCATACTAATTTATTTCTGTGTATTTTTCATTATTTGTAATGTTGGAAACATTTGAGAGTTCACCTTTCAAATGAAATGGTACAAAATGAAAAATGCATTTCAGTGCAAGTAGGGTTGGGACGATATGAGTTTTTCATATCATGATAAAAATATAAAACTTATCGCGATATATCGTGATATCATGATATCAGTATTTGTATTTCTTTTTGTAGTACTAAGCAAGACAATTGAAAAAAAAAATACAGAATATAAAAAGTAAACAAGCTCTGAATAATCTTCATTACATGAAAGATCCAGCTCTCATAAAACATACAAAATAAGCTTATCAAATAAAAATGAAAAATAAGGTAACCGTATCACAAGTAAAAAAATCATTCTTGCTTGTTGGATTACCTTGGTGCATCTTACATCATACATCATAGTGATCACTGATCATACAGCAATCCTCAAGATTCAGTGAGGACTCATGAATTACCACTAATCACTTTGTCAGAACCTTATATCATAGCCTCAATCATTAAAGATTAAGTGATGATAAATTTTTAGCCAGAAAAATCATCATATTAGCATTATGTTGTAATAGTCTGTTTCTTGCTGGAGTGATAATCTGTCCACAACCACTGAACAGACGCTCCGAAGGCACACTTGTAGCTGGGATGCACAAGTATTTTCTAGCAAGTGCAGCGAGAAGTGGATATGTATCTGTATTTTGTTTCCACTAAAGAAGTGGATCTTCATCCGTGTCTATTGTACTGCTTTCCAAATATCTGGCCATCTGGACTTCTGCTGATGATACGACTGCTGATTCATCTTGACTGTTAGTCTTATATTTCAGAGACATTGATCGAAGAACTGCAGATAGGCCACTTTGTTGTTTTGATTTCTTAGCTGGGGAGGCCTCTGTTTGTTCCGCAGACTCTGGAATCTCAGGCCCCTGACTTTTTTATCCTGAAATAGCTGCAGCTTCTTCAAGAACAGCATTCTTTGTATCCAGCAACTCACTTTCTTTGGATTCTGAATCACCTACAACAGATTTCTTAAACAAGTGGAAAGGCTTATCCTTAAAGCGAGGGTCCAAGAAACATGCTTTGTATATTATACTCTTTGGTTCAGGCAAGTAATATCTAGCCTGCAAATCTTTAAGAATGACTGCTTTGACTCTTTTCACCAGAGGTTCATCTGTTGTTTTTTCTTCAAGTAGTTCATAGATATGTTGCAGGACTGGAACAACTGTAGACACAGATACATAGGAATCCCCACTTAGCATATCAGTGAAGTTCACCAATGGAGATAAAACAGACTGAATATTCTCCTGTGTTCTGTAATCCTTGTCACTTGGATTAAGGTGCCACAACTGGCGGTTCTCAAGGAAGACTGCACATATGGCCTGTTGCTGTTCTAAAAATCTATCAATCATTTGGCTCTTTGACCCCCATCTTGTGCTGACATCATGAATTAATCTATGTTGGGGAAGTTCAAGCTGAACTTGCTTCTCACGAAGGTCCCTTTGTCGCTTCCAGCTTCTGGCAAAAGCTTCAACAGCTTTTCTGCAGATTCTTACTGCACGTTCAACAACTTGATCATTAGTCCCTTTTGTAATTGCTAGGTCAAGGTTATGACCAAAGCAACTGAGCCTGGGAAGCTCCATGTCATGAAATGCTTTCAAAAATGAAATTGTTTGATGCACTGTCAGTAGTTGCTGCTACTATCTTATTAGTTTTCAAGTCCCAGTCACTTAAAATGCTTGCCAAGGCAGTCACAATATTCTCAGCTGTATGGTCTTTCATCATGGGAAACGCACCAAGACACACATTATGCAATGTCCAGTTGCTGTCCACAAAATGAATAGTGAGACCCATATATGCTTCCATTGCTTGGGAAGTCCACATGTCAGTTGTAATGGCGAAATGATCAGCAAGAGCCAAGGTTTCTTTTACTTTGCCAACCACTCTGTCATAAATTTTGGGCACAACATGATCCGAAAAGTACTTTCTGGAAGGCAATTTATACCTTGGCTCAAATTGTTTCAACATTTCTCTAAAGCCGTGCTGTTCTACAGTATGTAAAGGTCGCATGTCTTTGCATATGTATTGCGCTACGGCTTCGTTAAGCTGTGTCGCCCTTTTGGAATCGTGTGGAAATGGCACATATTTCTCAAAAGCCCTGCTTATTTCTGAAATGCTCTTAGTTTTTGATGAACCAGAAGTGGCATGTTTTGTTTTTGGGATGTTTTTCCCTCAAATGTGCAAACATGTTTGACGTGTTTCCGCCTTTACTTGGCACGCGTTTCATACACTTTCTGCAGGTTGGGTTGTCAGTGTCCTCATTATCCTTCACAAGTCCGAAATAATTCCATACGATTGACTTACTGTTTGTTTTCTTAATGAGCTGAATATTATCTTGCGCCACACTGGTTGATGGCGTTGCCGGGGCGGGAGTTTGAACCGTGGGAACTCCTGTACCCGCCGACAGTTGAGGCGTGCACGGACTTTCCGCCATGTTTCCTTTTAAACTTAAAGTCGGAGGAACACGGAAAATTTTCGGAGAGCGTTATTAATTTGTAAAATATCACTATTTTTAAAACACTTGTACCTAAATATTTTTATATGATACTGACTAGTTATTTGTCGATGTCTTCTCATACAATGAATTAATAAAATTGGGACATGAAATATTACAGTGAATTAGAATAAACTATGATATGAGAGGTCTGTTCCATCCATGAAGTTTGCTTTGATATATGTGGCTAAACATGCAACCCGTTTGTTATAATGGGCCCGGTCGCCCCGGAGACAATTTAACGGTGGTTTTATTGCGACTTAATATCGTCTCATGCATGTGAAAAGGATAAATATTAAGTTAACACGTTAACCTTTTTATAATGTTGATTTCTCTGAGAATTCTCCGACGATTAGCATATAATATGTAAATCAGCCTTTCTGAGGGACCTTTTGATTCATCCAAGCGTTTGCAACTTCCGTACATTCCCGACTAATCCCGACCTCATTATACAGGCGGTTCCACATATACAGGAACTTAGAAACCTACGGTTTATATATATAAATATCATTCTGATAAATAAGCTGTACTTTGAACAACAACTGATGAACATACGGATGTCATTATACCCTAAAATAATTTTCCAATGGATGATTTTCACCAAAACCGTTCACTAAAATACATACCGTGATATCACGATAATAGGGAAGATGACGGTACGGTTACCGCGGCTGTCATATATCAAGATAATACCGTATACCGGTAACTGTCCCAACCCTAAGTGCAAGTGTTTGCCTGTCTGAGACAGGTGAAAAGGAGTTATTATGACCCCTGCTTACCATCTGTAGGTCTGTGATACTGTTTTGGATATCTGCTATCACCTGAAGGGTTTCACTGTCTCGCTTCACTTCATTCACATACAACGACAAATCCTGGAAATAAACACCAAAATGACTCCATGGACATATATTCTAAACAATATTAATAACATTTTTAAAACATTTATGCAGTTATTAAGAACCTTCCAAAAGTGACATTTTCTCATATTGAGAGAAAAAGTAAGGTTCCAACTGGAGAACATTAAAAAATCTTACACAACCAATCAAAGATTATATCTCTCTGTATATCACATTGTACTTCTCTACTGAAACAACTTTAATCAGCTAGTGAACTTTTATGCCTTCGGCATGTCTAAACCATTAAGGGGACATTTTCTTTCATGATCATCTTCATACTATTAGTCTGTTGATTCGCCTTCATTGATAATTCAGTGTGCATCCCTGGCGTTTACTTCATGAATAATAAATAAGGCAACTAAACCAATCAGATGACTAGTGTACACTTTTTTTTTTTATTGTAGACATCTGATGTGTTGTTTTGATCACATTTAGCACTACGAGGAAGCCATCCAGTATCTAACCAATCAAATAAACCTGTCCTGTTTCTGGAAAGTGTTCTAGTTCAGACAGCCAGTATTTTTTGCATTTTAATTGTTAAATTTGATTGGTAGATGTGATTTCAGCCTGAACACATGGTCTTATTCATTAACAATGAAACAGACACCTGAAAGGGTCGCGGAATCAAGGTCTGTGAAAAAGTAGCCACAGACTTGATAGTACTAAGATGTTCCAGATAGGAAATGTCACATATTCATTAGGTGTAGAGAGATAGCTTACCTGCATCGCTTCTAAAGCATTTTCTAGCCCCTCTCTCTCGGGATGACTCCTGTCTGTTTGTTTTATTAGCTCCTACAAAACATAAAGAGAGTAACATGAAAAGTTATTGTCTCCACAAAGAGGGTATGCCCTCAATCCTGATCATGTGTTTGTTCATACTATCATGAACAGGAATTATTATAAAGATTTTGATGTGGATCAGGCACATGACCTAGATCCAGAAATGTCATCAAGGAATATTCACAAATGTAGTCACTTATTCATAAATGAACCAGTTCATATAGGCTGGATAAGTGAATGGCGGAGGCCTGCATTCATTAGAATAATTTATTATAATAATGTATAATTCTAGTTTATGATATACACTAAGTTCTCTTCTATCACTTTCTCCATTACAGATTTAACTTTGAATTATTCAATTAAAACACAGAGCCATTATTTTATGCCAACAAGATGACAACATTTTGGCCATGCAGTTAGACATCTGATGTATGTAATCAAGGACATATTGGGTCTATAACTGGCATGTGATATCAAATGTGTACCTAAAACATGAGCTGTTAAGTAATACACAAATGGCCAAGTTTACACATACAACATTCATCCTGGCATTTAAGGAAAAAATATATGATGAAACTAGACATTTCTTGGCACCGCAGGTGCCAGAGTATCCCCAGACATAGTAGGCCCCCCCCTTTAATAACGACCCCCATTTTAAGCAGCATATACTGACACTTGGCATATTTATTGTTTCTTCCATCAAACAATCCACAATCTTGTTGAAGATGTTGGTCCTGTGACCTTGATCTTTTTAAAGATTTGTCCTGTGACCTTGACCTTTGATCCCATGGAAAAAATCAATTTGGGTCTTGCTTTTCCAATGGGACATATGCAAGTCAAGTTTGAAAACCATACATCGATAAAAGCAGGAATTATCATCCAGAAACTAATTTTTGGACAGATGGCTCCTGTGACCTTCACCTTTGACCTTGTGACCTCAAAATTGATAGGGGTTTTTCACTCTTGGCAGGTGAACTATATGTGCAAGATGAAAGATCTGAGATGAATTGTTTGGCAGAAAATGCATCCACAATCTTTATAAAGATGTGTCCTGTGACCTTGACCTTTGACCTCATGACCCCAAAATCAATTTGGGTCTTGCTTTTCCAATGGGTGAAATACAAGTCAAGTTTGAAATCCATACATCAATAAAAGAAGGAATTATCATCCAGAAACTAATTTTTGGACAGATGGCTCCTGTGACCTTCACCTTTGACCTTTTGACCTCAAAATTGATAGGGTTCTTCCTCTCTTGGCAGGTGAACTATATGTGCAAGATGAAAGATCTGAGATGAAATGTTTGGCTGAAAATGCATCCACATCTTTTTAAAGATGTGTCCTGTGACCTTGACCTTTGACCTCATGACCCCAAAATCAATTCGGGTCTTGCTTTTCCAATGGGTCAAATACAAGTCAAGTTTGAAATCCATACATCAATAAAAGAAGGTATTATCATCCAGAAACTAATTTTTGGACAGATAGCTCCTGTGGCCTTGACCTTTGATCTTGTGACCCCAAAATTTAAATGGATTATCCACTATTGGCAAGTGAGCTATATATTCAAGATGGAAGACCTGGGATGACAGTTTGGCTTAAAATGCATCCACATCTTTTTAAAGATGTGTCCTGTGACCTTGACCTTTGACCTCATGACCCCAAAATCAATTTGGGTCTTGCTTTTCCAATGGGACATATACAAGTCAAGTTTGAAATCAATACATCAATAAAGCAGGAATTATCATCCAGAAACTAATTTTTTGACAGATGACTCCTGTGACCTTCACCTTTGACATTGTGACCTCAAAACTGATAGGGGTCTTCCTCTATTGGCAGATGACTTATATGTGCAAGATGAAAGGTCTGAGATGGATTGTTTGGCTGAAAATGCATCCACAATCTTTTTAAAGATGTGTCCTGTGACCTTGACCTTTGACCTCATGACCCCAAAATCAATTGGAGTTTTGCTTTTTCAATGGGACATATATAAGTCAAGTTTGAAAACCATACATCAATAAAAGCAGGAATTATCATCCAGAAACTAATTTTTGGACAGATGGCTCCTGTGACCTTCACCTTTGACCTTTTGACCTCAAAATTGATAGGGTTCTTCCTCTCTTGGCAGGTGAACTATATGTGCAAGATGAAAGATCTGAGATGAAATGTTTGGCTGAAAATGCATCCACATCTTTTTAAAGATGTGTCCTGTGACCTTGACCTTTGACCTCATGACCCCAAAATCAATTCGGGTCTTGCTTTTCCAATGGGTCAAATACAAGTCAAGTTTGAAATCCATACATCAATAAAAGAAGGTATTATCATCCAGAAACTAATTTTTGGACAGATAGCTCCTGTGGCCTTGACCTTTGATCTTGTGACCCCAAAATTTAAATGGATTATCCACTATTGGATAGTGAGCTATATATTCAAGATGGAAGACCTGGGATGACAGTTTGGCTTAAAATGCATCCACATCTTTTTAAAGATGTGTCCTGTGACCTTGACCTTTGACCTCATGACCCCAAAATCAATTTGGGTCTTGCTTTTCCAATGGGACATATACAAGTCAAATTTGAAATCAATACATCAATAAAGCAGGAATTATCATCCAGAAACTAATTTTTTGACAGATGACTCCTGTGACCTTCACCTTTGACCTTGTGACCTCAAAACTGATAGGGGTCTTCCTCTATTGGCAGATGACTTATATGTGCAAGATGAAAGGTCTGAGATGGATTGTTTGGCTGAAAATGCATCCACAATCTTTTTAAAGATGTGTCCTGTGACCTTGACCTTTGACCTCATGACCCCAAAATCAATTGGAGTTTTGCTTTTTCAATGGGACATATATAAGTCAAGTTTGAAAACCATACATCAATAAAAGCAGGAATTATCATCCAGAAACTAATTTTTGGACAGATGGCTCCTGTGACCTTCACCTTTGACCTTGTGACCTCAAAATTGATAGGGGTTTTTCACTCTTGGCAGGTGAACTATATGTGCAAGATGAAAGAACTGAGTGAATTGTTTGGCAGAAAATGCATCCACAATCTTTATAAAGATGTGTCCTGTGACCTTGACCTTTGACCTCATGACCCCAAAATCAATTCGGGTCTTGCTTTTCCAATGGGTGAAATACAAGTCAAGTTTGAAATCCATACACCAATAAAAGAAGGAATTATCATCCAGAAACTAATTTTTGGACAGATGGCTCCTGTGACCTTCACCTTTGACCTTGTGACCTCAAAATTGATAGGGTTCTATCTCTCTTGGCAGGTGAACTATATGTGCAAGATGAAAGATCTGAGATGAAATGTTTGGCTGAAATTGCATCCACATCTTTTTAAAGATGTGTCCTGTGACCTTGACCTTTGACCTCATGACCCCAAAATCAATTCAGGTCTTGCTTTTCCAATGGGTCAAATACAAGTCAAGTTTGAAATCCATACATCAATAAAAGAAGGAATTATCATCCAGAAACTAATTTTTGGACAGATAGCTCCTGTGGCCTTGACCTTTGATCTTGTGACCCCAAAATTTAAATGGATTATCCACTATTGGCAAGTGAGCTATATATTCAAGATGGAAGACCTGGGATGACAGTTTGGCTTAAAATGCATCCACATCTTTTTAAAGATGTGTCCTGTGACCTTGACCTTTGACCTCATGACCCCAAAATCAATTTGGGTCTTGCTTTTCCAATGGGACATATACAAGTCAAGTTTGAAATCCATACATCAATAAAGCAGGAATTATCATCCAGAAACTAATTTTTGGACAGATGACTCCTGTGACCTTCACCTTTGACCTTGTGACCTCAAAACTGATAGGGGTCTTCCTCTATTGGCAGATGACTTATATGTGCAAGATGAAAGGTCTGAGATGGATTGTTTGGCTGAAAATGCATCCACAATCTTTTTAAAGATGTGTCCTGTGACCTTGACCTTTGACCTCATGACCCCAAAATCAATTGGAGTTTTGCTTTTTCAATGGGACATATATAAGTCAAATTTGACATCAATACATCAATAAAAGCAGGAATTATCATCCAGAAACTAATTTTTGGACAGATAGCTCCTGTGGCCTTGACCTTTGACCTTGTGACCCTAAATTTATATGGATCATCCACTATTGGCAAGTGAGCTATATATTCAAGATGGAAGACCTGGGATTAAAGATTGGCTTAAAATGCATCCACAGTATCTTTTAAAATGCCAGTCCAGTGACCTTGACCTTTGATCTCATGACCCTAGAACCTATAGGGTTCTTACTTTAGTGGTGGGCCATACATAAGTCATGTTTGAAATCCATAAGGCTATCAACAATGGAGATATCATAAGAGGTGTGTGATTTTCACCATATATGGCAATATTTAAGGTCAAGGCCACTATCATAGGAAAGGTCATGACCCCAATTTAAATAAACATCATCCCATAACCAATACCTATGTATATGCATAATATAAAAGAAATCTGTCCATTAGTTTTTGACTTATAATGCTCACAGTACTGTAAGGTGGCAATTTTGGGGGTATTAAACGGCATGAAAACAAGTATAGAAAAATAGGTGGCGCCACCAGTTTCTGGAACATGACAACCCTATCCATGATCTTCCATCAACTTGATTTTGGGATAAATCCATGCAAGATTTCTTGAGATATTAAAGAATTTGTGTGATTTTCCCCAATATTGGACCTATTCAAGGTCAAGGACACTCTCCTAGTAAAGGTCATGACCTCATTTTGAATAGGCGTCGTCCTCTTACTCATATCTATACATATACCAAGTTTGGTAAAGTTCTGTGAAATATTTTTTTGGTTATCGCGCCAACAAGATTTATATGCGGCGGCGGCGGCGGTGGGACCAGTATGAAACCATAGTATCCCCCGAATTTAACAAAATTTGCTGAAACGGCTACATTTACAGACTATGGTTTCAGACTACCTACTTATGGAAAACCACCTTTAAAACACAGTATCTACCTTGAGCAAGAGGTGGTACTTGAGCACACGTTGCATGGGCACAGCAAGCAAGTCTCTCAGCTGGAACTTGCCACCGTTAGCCTCTTCTTGGCACTCCTGATCAGGGTAAAACATAAAAATTATACAACATCAAACTCCCGTACAAAATCTCATGTGGAATACTTATTATAGTCTCTGATGGCACTTACTGAAAAACAATAATATCAAAGTCTTTCAGATACTTTACAGTAAAATATCATAAATTATCTGCAATATTTGTCACTGAAAATTTAATATTATGGCTTGTAAAATATCTTTTATCTCTTTATAATTAATTCTGGCTAGAATACATTACATGGACTTAAAATAATATCTTTTCACATGGTAGATTACCTTTTTAACTGCAGATGTATGTAGAATAAAGGTATCAGGATTAATTCTCTGATGACATTATCAGCTTCAATAGGTTTTAGTCCTTTAAACCAAAACCTCAAGTATACTCTTGAAATAACAAGGCCTACAGGCCAAATGCGAACCTGTGCATTGGGAAATACACCAGGTATAATGCTTCAATGCTGGACCATGACTTCTCGGGTATATGAACAATGAAGGTACTAAACGTTTTGAATAAGAAACAATTACACAAATATCACTGCTGAAATTTTGGCATGGGTGCACACAACACAACTAGGGACCCATGGGTCTCAACGCTCAGTTGAATTTGTCTATAAGGATATTTTGAAAGAAATTTTTCAGAACAACAGTCCTGTGACCTTAACCAATGACCTTGCGACCAAAAAATCTTAGAACTTAATATCCTTGAACTTGCAGCATTAGGATTATTGTAACAATCTTTTAAAAAGTGACCTTGACCTCTGACCAGATAACCTCAAATTCTACAGGTTTCCTCAGTTTGGGCAAGTAAGCCATGTGTAAACGTTGGAAAGTTCAGGATGAAAAGTTTGATTGACAGTGCATCCACAATCTTTTTAAAGATGTGGCTTCTGTGACCTTCAACTCAGATCGCTGGACCCTGAAAATCAAAATGAATTTACATATGTGGTTGGTCATTATTAAATCAAGTTTGAAGCCAGTCTGTCTATCCAAAGCAGAATTATCATCCATAAACTAATTTTGTGAATGGATGGGCCCTGTGAACTTGACCATTGACCTATGACCAAAAAATCAAACAGAATCTTCTCCTAGTGGCAGGTTAGCAATATCTTGAAAATGGAAGGTTTGCGATGAAAAGTTTGGCTTCAAATGCATACACATTCCTTTTAAAGAAATGGGTCCTGTGACCTTGACCTTTGAACCCCAAATTCAACATGGTTCTTACTTTAGTGGTGGGCCATTTATAAGTTAAGTTTAAAACCAATATATCAAACTTAACTGGAGTTATCATCTGGAAACTAATTTGTGTGGATGGACGGATTGACAGACAGACAGACATACAAACAGACAGACTGACAGACAGGGTGATTAGTAAAGGGCATCCACTTGTGATCAATAAACACACCTGTTGTCATTTTATAGTAAATAAATAGAAAAATATTTGTTAAAATAGGAAAAAATATAGGTGGTGCCATAACGTTTCAGGAACTGACAAAACTAGTCAAGGTCAAAATTCAAGGCAAGATTCATGACAAACCATGCATTAATTATCAAGATATTGGAGGTTTTGTATCAATTTTTTTTACTATTCTGGGGGGTACGTTCAAGTCCCATAGCTCGAAGTAAAAAGGTTGGAGTGACCTAATTTCAGGGTTCCAAGGAAATTTTTAATTGATCTCCCTGGATGTTCACTTAGAAGTTTCTAGGACCAGCTGTTACGATTTGTGCCCTGCTAACGGAGGGACAAAAATCCAGAGGGGCAACAGACAAAGCGCCATTCCTATACCTCAGTTGACTTACAGTCAGCTGAGCCAAAAATGATTGTAGCTAGCATCACCAGTCTTGTATACAACAAAGCTATCACAAATATATACATATGCCCAAGTTCAGACTGATATATCAAACCCCTCCTGAGAAATAAGCAGGGACACACACTGTGCAAAAAATTATTGTAGGTGGCCTTGTCTTGTATATGACAGGTATACGATAATTAAAATACGATAGGTATAAATATGGCCAATTTCAGGATGATATATCATTAATTATTGATATAATTAACTATGATTAACTATTGATATAATTCCTCAATAGAAACAAGCAGGCATAAAAGTCACACACAGTGCAAATGTCATTGTAGGTGGTGACACCTGTCTTGTGAACAAGAAACCCATCAAAGACAAATAGACAGGTCAGAATATTAGGCCAATACATCAAACTTACCTTTAGTGTGATGCATGGGGCTGACCACGCTTAGGTGAGAAAGGCAGTTGCCCCGAGTGAACTGTGACAAATTTGCTAGCTCAGGCTACTACACTGAGTGAACTCATGACCTGCACCTGGCTAGACTGGGTGAACTTTTGACCTGTACCTGGCTGCACTGAGTGAACTCTTGACCTGTTGCCTAATCTGATACAGTTGGCAGTCTGCCAAAGCTATAAATAGATTGGCTCCACATGCAGCCCTGAGGGGCATGACACCCATGAGATGATCACATGCTGCTAATGAGGTGATCACATGCTGCCCATGAGGTGTTCACATGTCACCCATGAGGGGATCACATGCCTTGTGCTTGGCTGCACTGACTGAACCCTTGACCTTTATCTGGCTGCACTGAATGAACTCTTGATCTATTGCCAAATCTGAAACAATTGGCAGTTTCGTAACCTATTTAAATATACAGACACGATCTTGGCCTGTTGGCAAATCTGTTTACACATACTGAAAGACTTTGGCTAAAATGCTTTTTTTTCAAGCTGAAATATTCATAAACTTTTTTTTATTCAAAATATCTAGAATAATAAAAGATTCAGTTCTTTCATTGTTAAAGGTCCAATAATTCTACCAAAAATCATTCAAGTAACCTTGAACAAAGGCCACCTATGAATAATTTTTGTGCCATGTAACAGAAGTTATAATTGAAACAATAATTTTGTAGAAGAACAGTTTTGCAGTCCTCAGTTTGAGTTAGACATAATAATGGCCATAAGACCAATTAAGTTTTTCTGATATGATTGAAAGAACCATGTCCTATGATAATTCTTTTGAAAAATTGAAAGATTCAATGGACAGTTTTATCATAAACATTTTAAGCTGATAGAGGCTAAAATTATGAGGTTTTTGCCCATAAAAAAAACAGGTCAATATAGGTGGCACATCAAAATCTGCAACTTCAAATATGAGTCATGTGACCAACATTTGCACTGGCATAAAATTTGGTGATGATAACTCTGGCTGTTTCTGAGACTGTCATTTTAGTATGCTTTTTAGACAGATAACTAGGTTCAACTTCCTGTAATTCGGCCAAATTCATCTAACTTGAACCATTTGAACAAACTTGAGAGAGATGGCATAAAAGAATATTTCTGTGAAATATCGAACAAATTGGCTTGACTGTTTCAGAGGAGAAGATTTTTTTTTTTTTTTTAGCTTTTTCTCTATAAAATCTAAGAAAATGCCAATTTTTTCAGATGGCTAATTTTTTGCATTAAATTTCATGATGCTAGCTCCACTCATTTTCAAAATAGTATGGGTTAACGTATACCTGTGATTGTAAACATTGCCTGGCATGAGAAATATCTAAAATCATAAATTTACATTTTTTGAAAGTTTTTAAAAAACATTCTTGTCAATATTAACCAAAGATAACCTGAAATCTAAATGTCTGGAGCATGATGTAATGGATGCTGATAAACTGGTTCCAGGCTAGATGTATCTGCTTCACACAGCTAACATATATGGTAAAATGACTCAATTCAATCTTTATTATTCATCCAAAATTCATTCTTTGGAAACATAAATGACAATTATTATAAGAATTATTCAGGGGATTATTCTTGTAAAATATTAGACAAATTAGCTTCAGTGGCGTCAATCAAAAAACGTTTTGCAGGTTTATAACTCATATGGGAAAATAAAGCAAAATGGCTAAGTTCAGCTTCCAATAACTCAGCCAAAAATCACTGAACCGAAACCATTTGAACAAACTTGAATTATCAACATCTAAGGATAATTAATGTGTGAGATTTAAGAATTTGGCCCAGTGGTTTTTGAGAAGAAGATCTTTGTAGCCACTGAGCTATAATGGGCTGTTATGGCATATGACTAAATTCAGCTTCCCTTAACTCAGCCAAAAGTCACTGAACTGAGACGATTTGAACAAACTTCAGAATGCACTACCCTTGGATCATTTTTGTGCGATATTAAACAATTTGGCCAAATGGTTTCAGAGAAGAAGTTTTTTGTAGCTGTCAGTATGATACGGGCACTGATGACCCCCGTTCAAAAAAGGCCGATGCAGGTGGCGCCACCAATACTTCAAGACATGACTCATGTGACCAACATTGGCATAAAATTTGGTGATGACAGCTCCAGCCGTTTCTAAGTCTTAATAGAGATTGTTCCAGGGATCATTTCTGTGAAATATTTGACAATTTGGCTGAACAGTTTCGGAGAAGAAGATTTTTAAAGCTTTTTTTAGCTTTTTCTCTATAAAATCTAAGAAAATGCAGTTAGCCAAAAAATAAGCAAAATCCGATAGAGTTTTTTAGATGACTAATTTTTTGCAGAAATTTTTTTATGCTAACTCTTGCCGTTTTCAAGATAGTATGGGTTAACGTACAGACGACGGACGCCGCCACACCATCGCATAATCTCACAGGTTCGCTAAAAATGTGACAAAATATCCTCAATTTTATGAGTGCTGTAAAGGTTAGTCTAAATTAACTAAATTTTTATATTAATTGTAGGCTAAAGTTTTTAACATCCAGTGCATTATCATACATTTTATTTTATCTAAAATAAATGTGAAGTTAGCCAGGATGTATATCACCTTGACCTTCTTTACTTGACCTTGACTTACTCACCTTGACCTTCTGTACAATTATTGGGTTTTTCTTTTGTAGTTCGTCTATGCGCTCCTGTGCACTGGGCAGATTGGAACAGTAATCACCATAAATAAGAAATTGTCTTTTCCATTTAATAAAACAGTCACTTATATTTCCACTCTTTCCACTCCCGCTCTTAACAGCTTTCTGTAACTCACTGTGGAAGCCCGTGTGAATCTGGTTCAATTCCTGTGGGTAAAAGTAAAATTTCAATTAGCAATATAATAATGTATAATCCAATATTATGATATGAACCATGAACATTTACTCATGAAAAGATGCATGATATGACATATTGTATGTTTGCTATAGTACACACTTTAAGTCATTTTTTTCCATGTTAAAAGATCATTCTCGACTTGTACAGTGAACTAAACATACTTGTCAAAGGCGTCTTCTTTTATTTAACCCCACTAGAAAACTATGTATCAGACGTATTTGTCATGACTTTGAAACTTGTATGCTAAAAACGGAACCGATGTAAGACAGGATTATTGGCCTATACCACAAACTTTGCCATTTTGAACAGCTATTTCTTCATTTTCTAACTGGGTTAGTATGTGCTTGGGAAAACAACAACAAGCCAGGTAGGACAAAGTGGACATTTCAGACCCGGCAATACGTGGCCAGTTTACAACTTTCATACAATTAGGTCAGGTAGATATGATATCCCAATGGACCATTCACATGTCTTGAGTGCAAAACACCAGGTTATATTCATGTTGGGAGTGCAACACACCTGTGGGGGGCTCTTTTATAAACATGAGACAAAATTTCCTTTCATACTATTTACTGCTGACCACGAATAAATCTTACTTCCAAACAATTAGTTAATCAGATTCCCTTCAACGCATTCCTGGATAATGAAGTTTCATGATAATAATTTAAGCACTCTGCCTGACATATTATACTATACAGAGATACCTGTGTTATGGGACCATCTGTGGGCAGGAGAAAAATGGTTTTAAATTACAGGTGGACCTATTAAACAGTTAAGTAATAACCACAGGCGATCTTATAAGACAGGTGGTCTTTAAGACAGGGTCTACTGTTCATATTTTTTTTTCATGGTACACTTTCTAGAAACCTACAGTATATGATTACCTTTATATTGAATATGACAAATCAATTACCTAAATTGATTACATGATGTTTCATTGTATAGAATAATGTATCTTCAAATGAATCATTAAATGGAATCCTTAACTGCTTAAGATATTTTATGAAGATTACAGAATAATTATTTAGCAGTGTACCATAACTGACATGCTACATTCTAGATGATAACTTTCCAAGAATCCAAAACAGCAGTACCCTGTAAATGATATTTTATTAGCTATTTTAATTTTTAGCTAAAATTATTACCCCGATATTCTTGAAGATGACCTGGTGATCATTTTCAGGGATGATGTTCTTCAGAGGTCTCATGAAATACTGCAGACAAAAACATATAGAGTTATATAACACTCAAATATATATTACATACATATATACACCCACCCTTTTACATCACAATGAACTGCCCTTTCCTCAAATTTAGGTCTATCTTTGTATTATAGATTATGTATTAATGAATATTCCCTTAACTCTTGGCTTATGCTGCACACATTTATCTACATAAGATTGAAAAAAATATTCTGTTAATGGTCTCAAGTAACATTTTGTAATATTCATTAGTAACTAGAATATGGGTAGTCGACAAGCGACCACTTGTATCTGCTGAATCAAAGAGGCATGGGTTAAGTAAGGCATTGAATGTTCCTGACATCACAAGACACCAAATTTGTGGCATCAGTCATGCCTCATATATCATGTGCACTTGTCACCAAAAACAGATATACAGATGGATACACCATTCCACTAATGAGAAAAAGTGCATCAATCTATTCTATAAAACTGGAACAGCAGGTGGTACAATCGGTGTGGTCTACAACAAAGATATCCAAGACGGATAAACATGCAAAATTAGAGGCTGATACATTCATCAACTCTTGAGATATGAACAATTTTTACCCAAAGCAAATGGACACCACATAAAAATAATTGCAGATGGTGCCACCAGTCTTTAACATGAGATGGAGGTATTTAAGATCTGTAAACATGCACAATTTCAGGCCAATAAGGCAAACCACTCCTGAGGAATGGGCATCAACCTTTTCGACGAAAAACAGGAAGGTTAGTTGCGCCACCCGTCTGGTCTACAAGAAAACTTTCTGAGATGGATGGACATGCCAAATTTCAGCCAATAAATTTAACCACTTCTGAGATATGCGCAATTTTAACCCAAAGCCAACGCATGGATGAATGCCCCTCAAGAATGGTTGCAGATGGCGCCACCAGTTTTTAGCATCAGATGGAGGTATCCAAGATCTATGGACATGCACAATTTCAGCCCCATAAGACAAACTACTCCTGAAAAAGGGCATTAATTTCTTCTGTGAAAATGGGAAGGTAGGTGGCACTACCTGTCTGGTCTATGAGATTACTCTCCAAGATGGAGAATTTCAACCAATACATTGAACCATTCCTGAGATATGAGCAATTTTCACCCAAAGCAAACGTAGGGATTGACGCCATGCAAATAACATTGCAGATGGTGCCACAAGCCTTAAGAAGAGATGAAGGTATCCAAGATGGACGGACATGCAAAATTTCAGACCTATACATTGAACCACTTCTGAGTTATGAGCAATTTTCACCCAAACTAACATATGGATGCCCCGCAAAAACAATTGCATATGGTGCCACCAGTCTTGAGTATGTGATGGAGGTATCTAAGATCTATGGGCATGCATAATTTCAGCCTAATACACTGAACTGATCACTAAGACCAACAGATGGCAAATGCATTAATGTATGCCATGCAAAAATGATTGTAGGTGGCACTACCAGTCTTGAATACTAAATGGAGAGATCCAAAAACTATAAACATGCAAAATTTCAGCTCAACACACTGAACCACTCCTGAGATATGGGCTGTTATCACAAAGACACCCAGATTCAAATTGTACATAAAGGACTGCAGGTGGCACAACCTTACTTTGTTAGGCACAACTATAAAGGTGAGTGAATAACTGTGCCAGGTTTCAGAAAATTAGTCCAAGGGTCTCAGAGGACTTCTCCAGGAATGAACATGGCAACAGCAGCAGAACCCGGTCAAAAACTTTGTTTTGGTGGATATAAATATCATTAATTGAGAGATTCCTACAAAATATATTGACTCATCTTATTATTACAGTGTTCATAGTGTAGTATTAGTGATCTGCTGCCAGGGTCTGTCTGATTGACCGCACGTCTATATTTTCCTTCCGGCCATGATGAGACATGTACAATGTGCTTCACAAAGAAATCAGGAAACAAACCAAACAGACAAAAAGCGGTTTAACTTTCATAAGGGGACCACCAATGTTCATAAAATACCACAATACTTACAGTGCTGACCATCGTAAGTGCTTCGACGTAATTCTTCTCAGTTTCCACTAATTCTCGTATGCAATAATCTCGCTTCGTTGGACTCTGAATTTACATAAGTAATATTGAAAACTGGGTCCTGTTAGTTGCAAAATGTCAAATGTGGAAAAATGTAACACTTGAAAATGACCAGTTACTGTTACCATGGCTATTTTATGGAAAATGTGTTATCAAGCTATCCTTTAAGAATGGCTTTTAAATGCAAAGTGATCTTTCAATTTAAAAGATGAATTAATTAGATTGGTAAATATTTTTCCAAACTGAATATTCTGATAGGAATTTACCACCAGCACGATTATACAATCCAACAGACAAAACTCAACTTGAAATAATTGAAACATTTTCAACAAGTTTCTCATACTCCTAGCAAAACCCAAAATATCTGTGTTTAAATGACAAGAAGTTTCCTAATCTCAAGCAAATAGATAATGATATTTATGATATTGTTCATATTCAAGATTCAAGAAGATCACATTATCAAATTACCAAACCATGCAGAATCAACTTGTGAATATGATGACTGCTCTATTATAATTTAACAGGATTATTTGGTTATTTTTTCACATAATTCTTCTTAATATTCACAGCAAAGAATGTTTTACACAATTTCACATACATCACACCTGAGCTGGGCAGGAATAATTTTTAAAATGTACTAATCAATCAATGTAAATTTTACACTCCTTATTTAGTGGTGATAAATTGCAGTCATTCAAGGACTCCTTCACTTTACCGCTGATTTGTAAGGCAAGTTTGTTTTTTGTTTCAACAGCAGGGCTTGCACAGAGCCAAAAAACAGACTAAAGAGAGCGGGTGTCGTGGATTTAAAATGTGGAGTTGGATGCACAATGTGATACCACATTCTCATTGGTCTGATTGCAAGGTTACCCTGACTTAGCCGGTAAAGCTAAGGAGATCTGGAACTGATCATGAATTATACATTATACAACTGCTACACAAGGAGTGTATGTAAATGTACAAAATAATCATTGTATAAAATCACTGATTTGAAAGACTTGTGTGCATATCACAAATTTCTGATAGGAAAAATTATGTTTTTTAACTTCAGAATTTGAGGAAGGAATGTATTGATTCTGACGTAAACAAAGTATAGATAAGATTATGGAGAAGTCTAACAGATTTTGGTTGATAGGCAACTTATTTCACTTTCAATGTAACTAATTCTGAAAAAAATCACATGTAATATACAGCCAAGTACCTGAACAGGTTAATGAGCAAAAGATAATTAGCAAGTACACCTCAGGAAAAAAGGAAGCAGACCAGGTGATCAGGAAGGGGGGGGGGGGGGGATTTCTTGTTTTATATCTTTTGTGGAAATTCAAATCATGTGAACATCTATTGATATATCAAAACAATGATACATACACGGGGAAATGTTGTATCTGACTGCAAAGCATTCATAAACATAAGATTATTACCAAAAAATATAAAATTGTGTACTATACTCAATTAATGATTATTCACACTGTTATTTTGTTGGAAATAACATTATACAAGAGACCCATGGGTCATGATGCTCAGCTGACAAGCATGATCTGTACAATTATGGACTATCATTCACAACTGTTAGTGACATTATTAAGAACTAGCTGAGGTTTACAGTGACACAATTTATATCTGTCAGTATAATTGTTAATATGCAAAAATGAATGAAATAAACAGTTTAAGTGGCACCACTTGTGTCATAAACTGGATAAGCCTACTAGTACACATCACACTTATTTTGAAAATATTACAATATTTTCAACAAACTTACACACTTAGGAAAGTCCGATTTTTCATGGTGATCAAAAACAAGTTTTCCCCTTATTGCTTGTGCAGTACATGCCACAATGACTATGTTTGGTTTTCAAAGAGATTTTACCAGGATATGAATATTAAGCAAACTTTCTGGGACTAACAGTAAGAGTTACAGTATGTGGAATGCTACAAATGTGTCAGATGGTCATTCAGTTGGGCAACAGACAAAGGGTCATCACTACAACTCAGCATGACTGAAAGTCAGCTAATATTCAAAGTCAAATATATTCAGTATTAAAATTACACAATTAAACAGAGAAAAAAAATCAACAGATACTCTATAAAACAAACTGCACTGCAGAGTAGGCCTTAGAACTGTCAAAGAGTATGTACAAGAAATGTTTCAGGTTTTTCCTTTATATCTTATAAATTACTGGTCTGACACAACTAGACATGTACATATTCTTAAAGTTGAAAATGTGCCCTGGATATTGGAATAAAGAAAGTATGAGTTTTTTAAACTGGCTTAGTTAATTCAGATTTTAAAATATTTGAATGAATTTCAGCTATCTGGCTAAAACTAATTTATTCCAGCTTACCTGTTACACCTACAGAAGATCTCTGAGCATTAGATAGTCTAGATAAACTGAGCTGTTTTTAATATTTTTGTGTTCACTCTCAAAATAGTGATTTTATAGGGTTTTTAAGTTTAAAAAGAACAAAAATTCATTAAATTTTAAAAATTTCATATATAAAAGGCCTTGCATTAAAGATAGGCAAAAAATAAAAATATGCATTATTGAAGATATGGAATTTTTTTACCATAAATGGCTGAGAAATATTCACTCAAAATATATAAGCCAGTAAAATAATTTAATTTCAAATATATTTTTTAAAGCAAAAACTGAAATATTGTGTAAGCAGATTCCAGAGATAGTTCTGAGAACTTAAATAGGTAACTGTTATCAGATATTAAGTAATAATAATGGGATTCAGTCACGGAAGACACCTTGCATCATTAAGAGTTCCCAGCGACTCTCTCATCACAATCATTACGACACAACTTACTGTAGATATCTCAGACATCCGCCTCTTGACACTACACAAATCGTCATATATTTCATCATGTTCGTCTGTAGTTACTGTGTCATACAACTCATCTGTGTCACCGATATCTTTAGTGCTACAAGTAATTAAGAAACAACACCATCTAATACCAGACCCGTTAAGCTATCTGTACAAAGCAAGTTTATACAGCAGTACTCCATCTGTCACAGCATCACAACAGCACTGCCATCAAGCTCCTCCGTTGTCATGTGACTTTCATGTGACCACAAGCAGGGTTCCAGTAAAACCTAACCTCAGGACCACCAATATTTAGTGACCACCTCAAAATATACTGACCACTTGTTCAGTCCAAGTTCTGTTTTGCTTTTTTTTATGAGACCTCACATAGATGACAACCTTGAAAATGGATCCACTTTATCAAGGTTCAATTGGTGGTCATATTTTTGAAGTTTCACTGTAATTTGTTAACTTTACAAATGTCCCACCACATTTTAGGGCAAAAAACTTACATTAACTATACCAAGCAATTACTGAGGATTATCTCAGATGATATCCTTACTGCATCCGAGACCAATGTCACAAGCATTAATCTGCCTTTCAAGAGTTTATTTTACATCTGCAGTTCCAGAGCTAGAGGGTATCAAAATGGGGATCAACAGCTTTAAAGTCCAATCCTTAACCATGACGTTACCTTTAACATCAAAATAGAGGCCATGGCTTTTCCTATTTTAAAATTGATTGAAAAAATGTTAAAGCAAAAAAAAAAAAAAAAGAATTTCATGATGATAGGACTAATTTTTAATTTCAAAAGTGATGAATTAAAAAAACTGAAGGACATTTAGGTAAGTTGATAATAATGTTAATGTTGAAATATCTTATTTTAATTTTAAATGTATGGTTAAGAATAACTGAGATATCATACCAAATACCCTCATGTTCTAAATAACAATTCTGGGTATTATTACACATTGGGTGATATGAACATAGGTTTCATTAGTTACCATGACAACAGATGGAGCTGTATAACACTGCTGTGATGCTGATTGGATGCTCTGCTGCATAAGGCATTGGCCAGGCACAGCAAAGTGCAGCACAGTACCCCCAGGTAGCAACAGAACCCTGAAACAGAAGTGGCTAGCCAGCCATTATCACTTACCCAGGCAGAGGGGGAGGGACTTCCACCAAAGGATTATGTATAAGGTACAGTTGCAAAAATTAAATGTGTCTGTTGATGTCAGTCAATGATACACTACTGGATTATTGGTAATGGCTCAAGGTGAACAATTATCTCCTAATGTCATGTCAGTCACAATTTTTCAATCATGGCAGGGGAAGGTAAGTATTATGTAAATTCTCAATGTTGTAAAGTTTGTTATATTTCTCAAAATTAAATCAATCAATAAACTGGTATAATCTTTTACAGAAACCTATTAAGATATCTAATGTCTATTAAGTAAAGAAATTTCTTGAACCTTTTGTAAAACTACAACAGAAAATGCTGATCCCACCATACATAAGCTGTCGTTTGGTTTATATACATGTTTTTATAGCAGGGAAGGGGGGGGGGGGGGGGGTATAATACAAATACATTTAACAAGGACATCTGATGGCAAGTCAGACAAACCAGGGTTTTGCAAATGCTGTTTTGAAACTAGTGACCTTTCAGTTTTCGCACAAAAGCAACCAGCCGCTTTAGGTTACATGGTTTTTCTGTTTGTCAACACTGGCGATTGTACCATGTTTTCCATGACAACAGATAAAACATTTCTTTCATCCATCACAAAGGACTTAGGTGTAAAAAGAACTTTTTTTTTAACAGGAATAACAGTTCATTAATATGTACACAGAGTACGCCAGAAATCATTTAAATTCTACATAAAACTTTGGTGAATAGCTGCTTTAAAACAGAAACAAAATCCCCTTCATAAAGGTTGGATTATGATTTCCTTTTACCTTGATAAGTCAGAAAAAAGTCCAGATTTTCATATTTAGGTTTCATTTAATGGCTGCAGTGATAAATAGGGGATCTACGGTATATCATTTCTCTAGCACCGATTGATTGATATATTAATGCCATTTATATATATATGCCATTTATATAGCATTTGTCTCCCCACCCCTACTGTTGACAGCAGAATTTATGAAAGTCTTTTAAATGCCAGCATGACTACTTTGGCCCAAAATCTGCCACACATTAAATGCTGGAACAATTTAAACTGTCACATAAATGTGACTTGTTAAATTGTGTTAGAAGCAACCAGACCTCAAACTGCTGCATTATACAAACCGAGGTCTTATGACACCTTCCTTTAGCATAAGCACTTATGATGGCTGTGTGTCCTTCAGAACTAGCTACAATATTTGTTAATTGAAGTCAGTATCTGGTCCCCTGACTGTAACTACTCTGACTCCATCTAACCTTTCCTATGGCAAGTGAGATAGACTGTAAGTTAATACTGAAGGAAAATGAATATTCAGAGTGCCCTAAAATCCAATCATGTCTAACCACATTTTCAGGAGATTTTTGGACAATTTTTAAACCAATGAATTCTGAACAAAATTACTTTTAACGTTTTGATTAGGTGGGCTATACATTAATTTATATTTGAGACAGATGACCCTACCTCACCAAAAGAGGTTGAGTTTTCACCTGTAGTTGTATGTTTGTTTGTCAGTCTGTCAGCAGGATTACACAGTTAACTACTTAATATGGCCCAGTGAAGATCTCACTGCATCTTGAAACTAACACCGGTCAGCTTGTTTTTTCTTGGCAAAAGTATGTGCACTATTTAGTGGTGTTTTATTAATTTTAGGAAGAAGTACATGGGCGAGTCATATACTAATTTGTGTTTTGATTTGTAATCATGATCATTTTTCTTTTATAACTAGTGATCTGTAATGTGAACTAATTTCATACATTTACACCAATGAAATTAAAATCTGAAAATTTCAAATGGTGATCTGTAACACTGATTCGTTTAAAAATAACCCTAATTTTTTTAATCAGTGGTTTAACAAGTGATGGTATGGGATACTTTGGCTGTGGTAGTATGGGATATTTTGCGTGGACGACTACTACCTCTCGAACTTTGTTCTTATGGGAATACACAAGGCCGAGGTCCTCGTATACGTCTTCCCCGTCGTCATCATATGCTGGGGCATCATACAAGTCATCATCAACGATATCCCGGTGACTGGAGGTCAAAAGGTCAAATTTCAGTAAAACTGGGGCAGGAACATATAAATGGGAATCCAGGTATGGACAAATTGAGCCAACAATCTTTTCATTCATGTGCAGGTTATGCAAACTGGTACCAGCATGAAGAATATTTCGTTTGCCCAATTCCTGGACCAATAGTATGACCTTAATAAGATTGATAAATATTTCTTGCAACAAAAACTGGAATTGCAAATGCTAAAAGTATGATTAACTGCAACATGGGACAGCAAAAATCTGAATGACCCTGAAATAAACGTATAAATGCGTAAAATGAAAAATGTGGAAAACTCTGAAACAAAAGCAACAATAACCATAACAGCGGTTCAGTAAGTATAACACAGGTACATTAGCTGTCTGCAGGCTTGTTGATCTGTATGCCCAGGCACCAAATAAACCCTATAATGTAGCTAAACAGGGCAGTTTTCCAAGGAAACAATCTAAAATTTATCAAAAAGTCAATGGTTATGTTTTATTTCACAGAATAGCTATAGCTGAAAATAGCTGTTTAAAATTTTCAAAATAACCTTCAACTTGGAACCCAAATTCTTACCATTGTCAGATTGACCTTTGCAGTGGTTGGCATCTAATTAATGAGGTACAATTTTTGTAATTTTCCTTTTCTCCGGGTTTTGCAAGGATTTCACTTTCATGATCTCATGATAAAGGACCCTGCAATAAGTACATCAATACATGTATGGTTTCATTGTGGAAGTAGGAGAAACTTTTCAGTAGCATGTGATATCTTAACTATCTCATGACGATGAAAGGGCACATTTAACAATTGCAAATACTTTTCCATTATGACCAGACAGCATGAAAGACCTCATATTATTAACCAAGCAAGGGGCAGGGGTTATTGTTTTCACTAGATTTTGCGAGCTTGTATCAACAAAAGATATCTGAAGAACAGTATGACACATGTTAAATTTGGCATGTGGTGAGGAGTGTGAAAAAAGTATTTAAATTATGGTGAAAATCTCCGCGTAAACAACTCTGGGATGAATATTTTGTGGATTTTTCCATTACTAATCACCACTGGGGAATTATAAACATATGAATATCAGTATTTGACACAAATCTGTCAGTTTGACACCTATATTTTGCACATACACTTCCTATTTTTATTTTTATAATGTATAATTCTATGTAGATCTTCATGTCATTCCTTAAAGAGTATCACTGAAAATAAATGGTTTTCTGAATACCCTCATTATGCCAATATTTTAACATAATAAACCTAAAAGATTAAGCAAAACTGCAGACAAAAATGCATTTCATGATATCACATTTAAACTAGAATATCAGCAGAAGCTGACAAAAGCCCTCAGCCAAAAGAACAGTGTTTAGAGATGGTAACAGTAAAAAGTACTAAATATCTGTTCTCACATGGATGTATATCTGTACATGTCTGAGTTATAAATTTAAAATGGAGAGGTATGTACCATGATTCATAAAAATCCACTAAATGCTTCCTGAAAAATAAGCTTCTAAGTTTTATTCTATTATAAGCTCTGTGACCTTAAAAAGTAGGTCAAGGTCACCCATCTTCGAACTTGACCAAGATTTTGTCGATAAACATCTTCACCAAAGAAATAAAATTCCTATTGTGAATACTTTTAGAGATATTCCGCTCACAAGGCCAAAATTGAAAAATCCAAGAAAAATTCATTAAAAATCAGAAATTGCAGGTGGTGCCCCCAAACTTTTGCAGTAGTTACAGACTATCAGTCCCAACAATCATAGTAAGTATTGTGAGAATCCAGCCAATGGTTCCAGAGAAATAAGCTGCGAGATTTTTTTCTATAATTAGCTCCAAAACGTAGAAAAATAGGTCAAGGTCACCCAGCTTCGAACTTGACCGAGATTTTGTCAATATCCATCTTCACCAAAAAAATAAAATTCCTACGATGAATTCTTTTAGAGATATCCCGCTCACAAGCCCAAAGTTGAAAAATCCGATAAAAATTCATTAAAAATCAGAAATTGTAGGTGGCGCCACCAAACTTGTGTAGCAGGTACAGACTATCAGTCCCAATAATCATAGTAAGTTTTGTGATAATCCACCAAATGGTTCCTGAGTAATAAGCATCTAAGTGTTTTTCTATAATCAGCTCTAAAATGTAGAAAAATAGGTCAAGGTCACTCATCTTCAAACTTGACCAAGATTTTGTCGATATACATCTTTACCGAGGAAATGAAATTCTGACGGCGAATCCTTTTCAAGATATCCCGCTCACAAGGTAAAAGTTAACGGACGCCGGACGGACGGACAGACAGCTTGTGTGACGACAATAGCCCATCAGCCAAGGGGCTGAGGGCTAATAAAAGTTAAAGACAAGATTATGGCAGCTGACAGATACCATGATGATCTCAGATATGGGTTATCAGCTCAAGACAAGCATGAATATTTTTCATGCCAAGTTTATCAGACAACTCCAGACTGCAGACAACTTTACAATGTATGTGTCATTTCTGAAATAAAATACAGACCTCTCTTGAGAAATGAAACACATGCCACAAAACATACCTCAAAGGTATTTACAGTAAATTCAGTGGTAAAATCAACATAAACATATTTCTAAACCATGCGTCTTTTTGTAATGATATTCATAGAGTTGCCAATGACATTATCATTGTACTTACATTAATTTTCATTATATACAATAAATATGAATGATATATGTATAATTAGCTCAAATTTATCACATAATTTGTTTTTTTTTTCAGTGTTCAGTGTTCAATGGTTTCAAAGAGAGTTCTGATTCAAGCAAAATCAACAAATTAATAAATGAACAGAATGGACCATCAGACTGCAGTGCGGTTGCTCGTCGGCCTCCGTTGACGGTGACACTCCCCGGTGTACCTGTGACTGAACCTTCAGTGAGCACAGATCCTCATACAGGTCCTCCTCCTCCTCATCCCCGTATGTCACGGTGTCATACACATCCTCCGACAGATCGCTGAGTCAGCATATATATATATATATATCACCACATGTTTATAATGCGCTGGTCAAGAGCGACCAAGACTAACAAAGATTTATGACTCAAATAGTACTACAGGGTTCCCACAAAGTTTTGGATTTCATTTCCAAAGGTTTTCTTAATGACATAATATTTTATTTTTATTTTACAACCCTGTTTGACATGCTCTACTTTGCAAACCACTTCAGCTGTCTGATATTCTCACAATATTTCTCTATTTATCATTTTTAAGTCTACTTTGCAAAAATAATTAAATCTTTGTTAACAGGACAAAAAATGTTTAGCTCCACTTGATCTTCTGTAGTCATTCATGAGAATGAAAAGTTAAGATTTTCAAAATTAACTAAATTCAAGAAATTTCAGGACCTTATGAAATACAAGTTTTCAAGGATTTTATAGATGTGGAAACCCTGTATAATACAGTCATTTGTTATTATGTTTGTCTATTACATATTTATAAGCATCATTAAGAGAAATATAATTCTTAGATCTTTAAGATCCTTTGCTACCAAACAACACATTGAAACAATAATACATGTATCAATATATACATCATGTATTTTTATATTTACACCTTTAAGGAGGTTGTTTTTTTTTTATTGTGATTGTTTGCTGGTTTGTTTGTTTATTTTTTGTGGAAGACTTAAAAATTTTGGTGTCGATCCAGACAGTTGTGAATCAATTGTGAAATGGGCTGGTTTTAAAGAACTAATTTAATGTTTTAAAACTAATTATGAGGTTCATTTAAGTTTGCTTCATATTCTGTATATGGATCACCTTGAGTTAAATTATTTAATAAAAGTTAAATCAAATTTAAAGATAAATGAAAATGTCTTGCCACAAATTTTTAGAAGCATGAAGCTGTTTCCATGCGCGTGTATATGGGTATTTGTGAGAAAAAATCATTCATATGATTCTGTGGTATTTCAATGTGTCCATCAGTGTATACATATATGTGCATAAACTCAAGGATTGAGATAAAATGAGGTTACTTCACCATTTTTTTAGGAAGAACTGCCAGAACCACTGTACCACAATATACTTCTACCAGTTCATGTGTATACTAATAAGACTCATACATAGAAAAACAGCTATTTTTTCACACAAATATATGCGTACATGGAAACACAGCTTTATGCAAATACTCCTTCATGGCTCAGTATTTCATATTGGCGTAAGTCAACCCAAACTGATCATTGGTACAATTATATTTACCTTCCATACGATACAGGTTAACAGGCATATCTCATTTAATTTGCACCAGAAACGTCAGATTTTAATAACATCAGGCTTGGAAACCTTGGAGTTAGCTTGTATGAACACTATGATAATTGTGAAAATGGTTTACTAAACAACAGAAAAAAGCAACGTGGATGTATCTGCAGATGGTTCAATGAAAAGCCAAACTCTATGTATGGTCTCCTACACAGAAGACAGTCTGGAGATGGTTTACTATGTATTAGACACCCTGAAGACCAGTGTATCATAAAATATCAGACTAAAGCTGTTTACACACTAAAAAATAAAATGACCATATATGGGTTAATTCAAGTAAAAAAAAACAATTTTTTATGGCTATGTAACTAAATGTTGAAGTTTACATACAATAAGCATGTGAGTTATACATTTTTCATAGTCATTCTTAAAAAACAAACAACTTAGACATTTGACTTTAAAACACACACACAAACACACATACACACATCTACGCTAAACAATTAACATTTTCGATCATAATGAATGGAACAATCCAGGTACTTCCACATTCCTGGTGTGTCAAGGAGTTCACTGACACTGGGCAAACAAGTCACCTGAGAGTATGAATTATGTTACATCAAGACCAGAGTCTATTTCTTAATTATAAGATGATCAGTGGATATTTTGTTTGATATGCAACAGGAAATCATGAAATCAACAGGTTTTTTCTTTTATTCTTTGTATTCACAGCCAGTAAGTAACACACTGTAAATATGCAGTCAGTCATTTGATGATTATAATTAATCAGATCAAGTTATTTATAGGACCCTAGGGCAAGGTGAAGTTAACTATATCTCTGATAATGAGTAAATAGGTGTAGTACACAGGTACTGTGCCAAATGTATATTCATTGTATTGTTTCTTGATTTGCATCCATCATTAAAAAAAAATTGGAAATCATGAAATATCACCAAAACTAAACCAAGCAAGGAGACTCATTGATAGATTCCCTATATTAAATAGATTTCAGGTGTATCTATGAGTATCTAATTTAAATTTATATACCTAACCATATTTCTTATTCTTTAACCTTGGTTTTACACAGAAACTCAAATCCTGACACAAGGTTCTTTTCCAACACGCATGGTGCAGTTTAACATGGAAGTTTTTCTGTTAACACACATACAGAATGACAGCAGGAGATGAAGCCCAAGTAATTTTTTTATGGGATTTTAATAATTGTAATAATTATTATAAAATAAACAGGTTCCAAAGGCATAATAATCAATCTAGGCGCAGAGTCAAATTTTTTAGATACACCTTCCATAAAATATCATAGTTTGCCATACCATATGTCTGTCGTCTAGCTTTGGTGTATATTTATATAGATGTACAATATAAACACGATAAATAAACACTTAGTGACAACATTCCAGGCATCAACACAAATTACCTGGAAATCAAGGCCTTTACGAGGGCTCAGAAACTGATAGTTTAATACTATTATGAATAAGTGAATGTGCTTAAATGTCCATTACACATATTAACCACACGGTTAAGCCATGACTGGCTTTGCAAATCACCAAGCACCCCCTCCTCCAAATAAAAACTAGATCATTAATAGGGAATTGGCTATGCAAAAAAATAAACAAGAAAATTGGGTCAAAGTCAAAATTAAATATTAGGTGCAAGTCTGTCACCTGTAACTATCACTCTGATCAAGGTTAATTTAGGCTGATTAGCTATTTTTGAGATCCCGTGCAAATACTGGCGAAAGAAAGAAAAAACATAGAGAAAAAGAAAATATTTTCTTGTTGATGGTTTTGCATTCTTAGGGACCTAAGTATCCCTCCCCCTGAAAAAACAAGGGACCCATGGGTCACGGCGCTCAGCTGTTATATATGATAAAAAATATGATTTGGGAAAGAGGCACATGCTGGTTTTGTGTGGTAATAAATATAAGCTTTATTATGAGTTGTTGGTGTTCAGCTTATGTATGATTTTGATAGTATCTTTGGAGACAGGGAAGAGGATTGATTTAATTTATTTTATTAACAAATGGAGTGCTATTGTCACACAGATTTTGACTTGGCCATATAACTTATAAGCAGCACATATAAAAGAGTTTAAAAGAGTTTAACTATTTATTAAAATTTAATAACAAATACTGTGCCACTATAATTTTTTATTTAAAAAAATAATAAGAAAATCATACGATTTTTTAAAATAAAATATAACTGAAATGATTATTGAAATAATATTATAGAATATATTCATAAATGCATTCATGAATACATTTTGAAAGTATCTGCACTGGTATTCAAATACTTTCATTTTTACCTGAATTCCCATTCTTATGCAATAAAATTTTTTAATGCAGTATATATTCATATTCGTATTCAAATACATTTGCAAAGCATTCGCACCATATCTATTATTTATTCAGTTTTAGCCAACAATGATGTTGCGAATCCAGAATATACAAAATTCACAAATTTAAATAATGATCATAAGTACCTGGTTTTATGGCTTTTATTTATATTAAAAAAAAATAAATGTAATATATTCACTTTGGACTACTTTCACATCAATCTACACACTAGACACAGTAGGAATCTAGATTGATATTATCAACTGCATCTTTGTCTATCATTAATTTCCTTCATATGATCCCTAATGATTAGTAATGAATAATATGATTTATTTTTTTATCATTAAAATTTAACTGAAAAATACCATAGGTGACTGCATGGTGTTATTTGGAATAACACTGACATTGATATTCTATCCATCCATACAAGATTCTTACATCATCAGTAACAGTAATTTTCTGTTACTCATCAACTAAAAAATTCCTTTTCTATTAATTTTTCTTTTATTTGTTATTAAAAACCAATAAAAAATTATTAATTTATTGTTTATTGTTATGTTGTTTTTCAAAACAACTACTAGATGAGTTGGGTTGGACACCTGGATCAACTGTGGCTGGGCATTAGCTGCCTGGCTGCCCCAGTGTATGCTTCGCTCAAGCGTGCATAATCTGATGAAAGGTCAACAAGGTCAACATACAGGTGACTGAAAAGGGGCTTGATTGAGCTTTGGTCTGACATGGTCTCATAAAAACATTAATAAAAGCTACAATATTTGGCCAATTTGTTTCAGCTTTCTAAACTATAAAGATGAAATCCTTATGTGTGCATGATATGAAAATTATATCAACAGTGCTCTCAGGAAACAAACGTGCCATGGTCAAAGTTGGGCAAAATTTAAGGTACTAATTTTATATTTATACTAATAACTTATAAAATTTGAAAAATTCAGAACTAATATTTGGTATTCAATTGAATCTTGATTAAATAATGTTACATCCCTGACAAAAAATCTCTAGCTTCAGCAATCCTCTTGTTAAGGGAGTAAATATATTTCTTGATTTTTTAAAAAGTGCATCATGTTTGGGCCCATAACTTAAAACAATTACGCAATACTGACATAATTTCTGGCATGTGCATAGCGAATGTATAGAAAAATATGTATATTATATATGATCAAAGTCAGATCAGTGGTTTTGATATTAGGCAGTCTTACAGTGTAACAATGGGTTTTTAATGGAAAAATGAAGTTTTTCATTAATATTTCGAAGGAATTAAGTCCTAGTCATCAAATTCTTGGCATGGTAGGGGAATTTGGAGACATCTAACTGTATGCCAAATTTAAGGAACTAAGAGCTGAAGCTGGGGAGCTGAGCTCTAGCAAACTGCATAACACTAGCTTGATGTTAACAATATGTGACATGGTGGTTGAAAACTTGAATAAAATCTAGTTTTTTATCAACTGGTTTCAAATTTTTGGTGTTAACAGTTGAAATGGTAACAAAAACATGCTTTGAAAATTAAATCCTCAGCAGTTACAGAGAAAAAACGTGCCATGGTCAAAGTTGGGCAAAATTTATATATTTTTATATTTTTGCCTAAAAATTGACAGATTTTTATCTAATTTTTGGTATACAATTAAAATTTTGATCAATTAAAGTTGTATTACTGAAAAAAAGTCCCTACCTTGAACACTTTTGGTCTTAAGTGACCAAATATCTTTCCTTATTTTTTTACAAAGTCCATTATGTTTGGGCCCATAACTTTTTTAAATTAAATAATACTGACTTAATTTCTGGCCTGTACATAGGAACTATATAGAGGAATATTTATGGTAAATATGAAGAAAACCAGATGAGTGGTTTTGATATAAGGCAGTCCTGAAGTGTGAAAATAGATCTCTAATAAAAAATTGAGGTTTTTCCTTAATATCTCGAAGGAACAAAGTCCTATTGACCCAGTGTTTGGCATGGTAGGAGATTTTGGGGACATCTAACTGTATGCTGAATTTCAGATTCGTAGGTCCAATGGTGTCAAAATGTGCCAGCCTTACGGACAGACATCCGGACAGACGGACAGACCACGAACCACGACTATAGCTCAGATGACCTATAGTCAGCTGAGCTAAAAATGACTGAAATATCAATGGAAATAAACTCATAAACCACTACAAACCTCCTTCCCTTCCACAGGGTGGGGGTGTGGAGGCTTAACTATAAAGATTTTGGAAACTTAACTCTTATTTGGTAACACACTAACCCGGATATCACACACAGATAAAGATCTTGCATCATACAGTCATACTCAGTTGTCTGGTGTTTAATGGTGTAAGCTGCTTTATATATACATATTATATAATACGGGTCACTCTTTTTATCCGTCCGTTGTTACTTCATGTCACTGCCTCCAGATAGTGCTGCCAAAAAAAAGGCTATTGAGGTTACTGTTTTGAAGTCAAGTAAAATGTTAACAAAAAGCAGAGCTTGACTAAGGTTGCATACCGTCCTTGGCTGTAATTCAAGCAGGGTACCAGCCATCAAAATGATAGCTAGAGTGAGTAAACAAGAAATTCTGCTGAACTGAATAGAAGTTATATTGGATTCTCTTACACCCTGTATCAAGGACTCCCTGCAGCTCCTTATTTGGTCTATCTAGTTATAAAATATACTTTACACATGCAGAGTGAAAAAAAACATGTTTTCTTTAATTAAATTTGGGAGACTCCACAATATTTAGGACTCCTAGTTCAGCCAAGTTACCAGTATCAACATTTGCAGTAAGCTGTCCTTGTGGCTTTAATTTACCTGTTGCTGCATAATTGACTGGTTTCTCAGATTTTAAATTCTAAGTTAAACTCAAATTTTTTGCAAGATATGGTTATGATTTATTAACAGATAAAATTAATTCAATCATATACTGGTAGTTTTCTTAATATCCACAAATTTTGTACAAAAAATATCTCCTAAAATAACTTGGTGGCCCCTGATAGACTAAAATTAAAATCAATTTGAAGTGCCCCCACACCTACCAATTTAGCAAGCACATCAAGTTGTATGGATTTTTCTGTACATTTTGGTCACAACAGGTTGCTACTTCTTAATTGCTGTTGATGTCATGAATGATGAAAGAAGGAACTGAAGGTCGATGAGGTCAGCTTTATTCCGCAGGTTTCACTATCCATCCTACCAGAATTTGTTTAATTCGAGCTGTGTAAAAGTTATAGTTTTGTGCCAATCTGAGGGTATCTTAAAGGCAAGTGATGTTGCCCAGGAAACCCAGATAAGGTCTTTTGTTGCAAATTACACAGATCACTCCAGACCAGGACCAAATTTTATATATATGTTAACAGGATCTGCATTATGTAGGATTTTTTTGGTACCGTTTTTACTTACTGTAACCAACACAAAAGAAAGAATTCCTTTCATAAAGATCACATCTTGAAAACCATTAGTTCAAGCCAATGGCAAACTTAGTACATAATATATTCCAGAAATGTATGTACTCAGAGCTATTCTGCAGTCCTTATTATTCATGATCACCATGGATCAATGTTTACTATCTCTCCGGAAGACTTCCTGGTTGTAATAATCTACAGAGCTAAACACAACAATCTACAACCTTAAACCAAGCACCAAGAATATGCGCATACAATCAAGGTCAACACAACTGACATAAATCCAAACTCATACTGTACTTTTCTGTTTTTTATAAATTATTCATTCTGTTGTGATGAAAAAAAAATTAATCTTAAAGTTTAACACTTAGGTATTACAATTGGCAAAATTTAAAATCAATCCATAAGTTTTAAATTCATAATAGACCCCATGAAGTATATATTAGTTTAAACCTGGTTTTGTGTACTTTCTGATAGCACGAAATTTTTTTTTACTTTTCATTCATTTTCCCACAGAAATTCAAGATTTTGTAAAATTTAAAATTTGTGCAAGTTTCATTACATAAGGTAAATAGTAAGTCACTTTTGAGTGGACTAATATAAAACTACAACACAAGATCTCAAAAGCCAATTTTTGGGGTTTTTTTGTATCATGATTCTATCTACCTTAAAACTGAAATTTTGAGTCAATAAAAAATTTCATTTTTCAAGAAGACAGAAACATGATAGACAACTTTGGGTTGATTACAGATAGAAGGTTTTTGCCAGTTGTGCTACTTTAAGCCATAACATGACGTGATTGTACCTAAATGAACAAGGGACCCATGGGTCACGGTGCTCAGCTGATTGTGATTGGACTATAAATGTTTCTCCACTGTGATACTATATCGAGTCGATAAAGCTTATGAATATCATGGACATGTTGGGCTATTATAAAGGAATGTAATGTAATATGTGAGTAAATGATAAATGAAATTTCCTGACTGATGGATTAATAGAGTCAAATATAGTGGTTTATTTTTTATTTATTTAGGAGGGGTTGAAAATTGTGATATATTTGAGCAAATATGAATGCAATGACAGCAGTAATAAGCAGTAGTAGAATGATGATAAGGCTATTTGTTGAAGGATCTAAAGTGTATGATAGTCTGCAAGCTTTCAATTTGACAGATATGATGTTATGATTAACTATGCTGATGAAGTGATTTATGAATTTGTGACTGTATGACAATATCTCTTTAGTCTTGACAAGGTACATTATTGTGATGCCCACTATGTCTACATATTACACAATATTGACATAATTTCTGGCATGTACATAGGTACCTACGGACGAATAGTTATAATAATTTTAAAGTATGAATATATCCGATTCATCTTGTTCTTGCTTATTGATGCTGACTTTGGGATGGGTTTGATTGTACCTAAATGAACAAGGGACCCATGGGTCACGGTGCTCAGCTGATTGTGATTGGACTATAAATGTTTCTCCACTGTGATACTATATCGAGTCGATAAAGCTTATGAATATCATGGACATGTTGGGCTATTATAAAGGAATGTAATGTAATATGTGAGTAAATGATAAATGAAATTTCCTGACTGATGGATTAATAGAGTCAAATATAGTGGTTTATTTTTTATTTATTTAGGAGGGGTTGAAAATTGTGATATATTTGAGCAAATATGAATGCAATGACAGCAGTAATAAGCAGTAGTAGAATGATGATAAGGCTATTTGTTGAAGGATCTAAAGTGTATGGTGGTCTGCAAGCTTTCAATTTGACAGATATGATGTTATGATTAACTATGCTGATGAAGTGATTTATGAATTTGTGACTGTATGACAATATCTCTTTAGTCTTGACAAGGTACATTATTGTGATGCCCACTATGTCTACATATTACACAATATTGACATAATTTCTGGCATGTACATAGGTACCTACGGACGAATAGTTATAATAATTTTAAAGTATGAATATATCTGATTCATCTTGTTCTTGCTTATTGATGCTGACTTTGGGATGGGTTTGATTGTACCTAAATGAACAAGGGACCCATGGGTCACGGTGCTCAGCTGATTGTGATTGGACTATAAATGTTTCTCCACTGTGATACTATATCGAGTCGATAAAGCTTATGAATATCAAGGACATGTTGGGCTATTATAAAGGAATGTAATGTAATATGTGAGTAAATGATAAATGAAATTTCCTGACTGATGGATTAATAGAGTCAAATATAGTGGTTTATTTTTTATTTATTTAGGAGGGGTTGAAAATTGTGATATATTTGAGCAAATATGAATGCAATGACAGCAGTAATAAGCAGTAGTAGAATGATGATAAGGCTATTTGTTGAAGGATCTAAAGTGTATGGTACTTTGGTAGTCTGCAAGCTTTCAATTTGACAGATATGATGTTATGATTAACTATGCTGATGAAGTGATTTATGAATTTGTGACTGTATGACAATATCTCTTTAGTCTTGACAAGGTACATTATTGTGATGCCCACTATGTCTACATATTACACAATATTGACATAATTTCTGGCATGTACATAGGTACCTACGGACGAATAGTTATAATAATTTTAAAGTATGAATATATCTGATTCATCTTGTTCTTGCTTATTGATGCTGACTTTGGGATGGGTTCGGAGAAGGGAAAAGTGAGGGCAGCACGAAGGTGGATGTAGAAATACTCTATTGTAATGTTTTTCATTTATATAAGAATATGAAAAGCTAAGAGGAAAGGGGCCCTCCTACTTGGTTATAGTAAAGTTCTAAATATATGATTGCAAACTAATACTCTGACAAGACTGTCATGAAGAAAAACAGTAAAAGTTTTGAGATACTGTGATGCATATGAAAATTTACAGATGGACAGGCAAGTGGACAGAATGGACTAATGCCTTTATTTCACTTTCAAGGGAATAATGCATTTAAGGTTATATATAAGCCAATTTTTATTTAAGCATATCCACTTTTTCCATTAAGAAGTTTTTATCTGAATCATTTTTTTTATTTACATGTTTTATAAATTTTTAATAAAAAAAACTGAAAATATAAATTAATTTTTTAGAATTGTTGCAAAAGTTGCAATCATTATATATACAGAGTAAAAAACTGAAACTATAAGTTAAAATATTAGAATTGTTGCAAAAGTTGCAATCATCATATATCCAGAGTGTAGCTCATATTGGGTCATATTATGCATACACATATATTTTATTATTTTTAAATCATAAATGTTTAAACTGAATTTAAAAGAAAATAATGCCACAACATGGCATCTACAAGAATATTCCTTGAATCACTATTAAAAAGTTTTGCACATTGGAGTTTTCAGTACATGCTCATATTTATTCACCAAAATAAAATAAAAGATTCAGTAAATTTGATAAAATAAAACATCTTTTCAAATAAAGTATACACACTGTTGGTTGAATGATGGACAAACAATATCATTGTGCTAATTACTATCCCAGTTTTAATTTATTACTGGAATTAATAGTCAATTTCACACCTGGTGAAGTTTTTACTCTTCTGAAGTAAGGAATTACTTATCTCATGAACATCCACACTTTCATAGCAATACATCACTTTGTGGACAAAATTAAATGTACACTTTAATCATTGTAACCCTGGTGGTACAATACAAAATCTAAAATGTAGCATAGCCTAGAATAAGAATGAATCAAATACAGAAAATAATAACATTCATCTAGTTTATGCACCATCTGGGGGGGGGGGATGCAGGGCAGAGGGGAAGCCTGCTGGTGGTGGCCAAGCTGACCCAAGGCAAGCTGCTTGGGGTGGGTTACATTATGCAAGTGAAGGCTGTACTACTAGGTGGGCTAGGTGTAAACAACACTTGACATGGTGTATGAAAACATGAATAAAAGCTATTCTTTCCAATAAATTTCTTTGAAATTTCAGATTTTAAAAGATTAAATCCTTATGTATATATGCTGTGAAATTAAATCAACAGTGCCAAAGTTGGACAAAATTTAAGGTATTGATTTTTTATTTATGCTAATAACTTGAAAAATTTGCAAAATTCAGATCTAATTTTGGGTAAACAATTGAATCTTGATTAAATAAAGTTATATTCCTGAAAAAAAGTCTCTAGGTTCAGCAATTCTCATGTTAGGTGAGTAAATATATTTCCTGATTTTTTAAAAAATTGCATTATGTTTTGGCCCATAACTTCAAAATAATACCCAATACTGACCTAATTTTTGGTATGTTCATAGAAAATGTATGAAAGAATGTGAATACTAAATACGATCAAAAACAGATCAGTGGTTTTGATATTAGGCAGCCTTGAAGTGTAACAATGGCTTTTTTTATGGAAAACAGAGTTTTTTTTCCTTAATATCTTGAAGGAACAAAGTCCTAATGACCCAATTTTCCGTATGGTAGGAGATTTTGGGGACATCTAAAATTATGCCAACAGCCTGGGGAGCATAGAGATGTGCACTGAATGACCTACAGTCATCAAAGTGGACTGCTTGACAATGTAAGGGAATACAACAAGAGCCTCCAAAAAAATTCAATAACTAGCCTAATTTTGCAGCTTTAATTTACAAATTTCAGATTTTAACAGATTAAATCCTTATGTATACATGCTGTGAAAATTAAATCCACAGTACCTACAGGAAAAAAACGTGCCGTGGCCAAAATTGGGCAAAATTTAAGGTACCAATTTTATATTTTTGCCAATATTTAAAAAAATTTAACAGATTTTGATCTAATTTTTGGTATACAATTAAATTTTGATTAATTAAAGTTGTATTACTGGAAAAAAGTCCCTACCTTTAACACTTTTGGTCTTAAGTGACCAAATATCTTCCTGATTTTTTTACAAAGTCCATTATGTTTGGGCCCATAACTTTTTTAAATTATAAAATACTGACTTAATATCTGGCATGTTCATAGGAACTATATGGAGGAATATTTATGGTAAATATGAAGAAAACCAGAAGAGTGGTTTTGATATTAGGCAGTTCTGAAGTGTAAAAATATGTTTTTAATAAAAAATTGAGGTTTTTCCTTAATATCTCAAAGGAACGAAGTCCTATTGACCCAATTTTCGGCATGGTAGGAGATTTTGGGGACATCTAACTGTATGCCGAATTTCAGATTCGTAGGTCCAATGGTGTCGAAATGTGCCAGTATAACGGACGGACGGACAGACAGACGGACAGACGACGGACAATGGACCACGACTATAGCTTAGATGACTTATAGTCAGCTGAGCTAAAAATCCCTGTACAAAGAAAAGAGATATGCTTGTAACTTGGAAAACCATGATGAAATACTGAACAGCCATTTTTTCAATGGTATAGCAGGAACAAGTTTGTCTATGTTAAGCCATATTATCATGTAACTATGGAGAAAAATGTATATATTTTTTAAAAAAATACTTAACCAAGGTCATTTCTGCGTAGTAAAATAGAGAGTTGCTTTCTTAATTCATGTGGTAAAATATGGAAAGATATCCTTTCAGCAAACTGTGTTATAATTAGGTATTGCATGTATGAAAACTTGTAATTAATAATAAGTGGTATTATTATATAATATGGCAAGTTTGTAGTTGATCAGTTATGGGTGTTATAGGTAGTTTATTAATAAAATTGCAACAGATGTTGACACAAACATAAAATAAGCATACATAAATTACAACCATACAATGATACATCATAAATAAGACATATTCAGATTAAGTATATGTGGTCATGATACACTTGTACATAAATTAAATATATTTTGTAATAATATGAGAACAAGGAAGTACTATGATATAATTCAAGTATTAATATATCAACATGTTCAATCACCTGCTTTACAATGTGGTAAGTAATGAGCAATGAATATTGTGGTTAGTTTCACATTCAAAGGGATAAAATTACACCTGTTTCACATTTTGTGTTTCCCCGAGGGTTCCAATTTTCATTATTTCAATATACAAAAGAAAAACAAGGGACCTATGGGTCACGACGCTCAGCTGTTATATATGATAAAAAAATTTTATTTAGAAATGAGGCACATGCTGGTTTTGTGTGGTAATAAATATAACCTGTATTATGAGTTGTTGTTGTTTAGCTTATGTATGATTTTGATAGTACCTTTGGAGACAGGAAAGAGGATTGATTTCATTTATTTTATTAACAAATGGAGTACTACTGTCACACAGATTTTGACTTGGCCATATAACTTATAAGCAGAACATATAATTTAAGAGTTTAACTATTTATTAAAAAAATTACAAATATTGTCCCAAATATAATTTTTATTAAAAAAAATAAGAGAATCATATGATTTTTTAAAATGAAATATAATTGATATGATTATTAAAATAATATTAAAGAATATATTCATGAATGCATTCATGAATACATTTTGAAAGTATTTGCACGAGTATTCATATACTTTCATTTTTACCTGAATTCCCATTCTTTATGCAAGAAATTTTATAATGGAGTACATAATCATATTCGTATTTAAATACAATTACAAAGTATTCGCACCATGTCTGGTATTTATTCACCAAACAATGATGTTGAGAATCCAGAATATACAAAATTCACACATTTAAATAATGATCATAAGTACCTGGTTTTATGGCTTTTATTTATATTAAAAAATAACTGTAAAAAATTCATTTTGGACTAATTTCACATCAATGTACACACTAGACACAGTAGGAATCTAGATTAATATTATCAACTGCATCTTTGTCTATCATTAATTTCCTTCATATAATCCTTAATGATTAGTAATGAATAATATGATTTACTTCTTTATCATTAAAAATGAACTGAAAAATGCCATAGGTGACTGCATGGTGTTATTTGGAATATGTGACATTCTACCCATCGATACAAGATTCTTATATCATCAGTAACTGCAAGTTAATTTCCTGTTATTATAAACTAACAAATTCCTTTTCTATTTTTCTTTAATTTGTTATTAAAAACCAATAAAAATTTATTAATTTATTGTTTATTGTTATGTTGTTGGTTAAAACTACTAGATGAGTTGGGTTGAACACCTGGATCAACTGTGGCTGGCCATCAGCTGCCTGGATTCTCCCCTCAAGCGTGCATAATTTGATGAAAGGTCAACAAGGTCAACATACAGGTGACTCAAGAGGGGCTTGAGAGAGCCAAAGTCTGACAGGGTCTCATAAAAAACATTAATAAAAGCTACAATATTTGGCAAATTTCTTTCAGCTTTCTAAACTAAAAAAGCTGAAATCCTTATGTGTGCAAGATATGAAAATTATATCAACAGTGCTCACGGGAAACAAACGTGCCATGGTCACAGTTGGGCAAAATTTAAGGTACTAATTTTATATTTATACTAATAACTTATAAAATTTGAAAAATTCAGAACTAATTTTGGGTATTCAATTGAATCTTGATTAAATATTGTTACATCCCTGACAAAAAAGATCTCTAGCGTCAGCAATGCCCTTGTTAAGGGAGTAAATATATTTCTTGATTTTTTACAAAGTGCATTATGTTTGGGCCCATAACTTAAAAAAATACACAATACTGACATCATTTCTGGCATGTGCATAGTGAATGTATAGAAAAATATGTATATTATATATGATCAAAGTCAGATCAGTGGTTTTGATATTAGGCAGTCTTAAAGTGTAACATTGGGTTTTTAATGGAAAAATTAAGTTTTTCATTGATATCTCGAAGGAATTAAGTCCTAGTGACCAAATTCTTGGCATGGTAGGGGATTTTGGAGAAATCTAACTGTATGCCAAATTTAAGGAACTTAGAGCTGAAGCTCGGGAGCTGAGCTCTAGCAAACTGCATAACACTAGCAATATGTGACATGGTGCTTGAAAACTTGAATAAAATCTACAGTTTTTGATCAACTGGTTTCAAATTTTTGGTGTTAACAGTTGAAATGCTAACAAAAACATGCTGTGAAAATTAAATCCACAGCAGTTACAGCAAAAAAACGTGCCATGGTCAAAGTTGGGCAAAATTTAAGGTACCAATTTTTTATTTTTGCTAATATTTTTAAAAATTTAAAAGATTTTGATCTAATTTTGGGTATACAATTTAATTTTGATTAATAAAAGTAATATTACTGGAAAAAAAGTGCTTAGCTTTAACAAGTTTTGTGTTAAGTGATAAAATTTCTTTCCTGATTATTTAAAAAATGCATTATGTTTGGGCCCATAACTTTTTTAAATTAAATAATACAGACCTAATTTCTGGCATGTACATAGGAATTATATAGAGGATTATTTATAGGAAATATGAGGAAAAACAGATGAGTGGTTTTGATATTAGGCAGTCCTAAAGTGTGAAAATAGGTTTTTAATAAAAAATTGAGGTTTTTCCTTAATTTCTCAAAGGAATGAAGTCGCAAAGACCCAGTTTTTGGCTTGGTAGGAGATCTTGGGGACATCTAACATTATGCTGAATTTTGGATTCCTAGGTCTTACGGTTTCAAAACGTGCCACATCTACGGACGGACGGACGGACGGACGGACGGACGGACAGACGGACGGACGACGGACAATGGACCACGACTATAGCTCAGATGACTTATAGTCAGCTGAGCTAAAAAACGAGTATAACAATTATTATATGAATTAATTATTTAAAAAAAAATGTGTACAAAATGTGCACAGGGACCCATTGGATACATCGACAGTGTGGTAAGATTGTTCATCAAAGATTTATTTTACAGATCTGATGTAATTTATAATACCTTTCTTAGAAACTTACAATATCTATTATATTTTTCATAATATCAATTTTTACCTTTAAATTTGCCTCTGATGATGGACCCCTTATTCTTAAAGGTTTTATTTTCATGATAATTCCCCTTTTGTATATATCTTGAATTGAAACCCTCACAAACACAGGCTGTGTATCTGCAGACAACTCATGAAACAAACTGATTCACAATACAACATAGCAATCTTTTGTGAAAGTTTTTGCCTTATATAATTCATAGCTTGAGATCACCAAATACAGCAGAACCTGTCATGAGGGGACACCTGTGGGATATCAATAAGTGTTCCTACATTGCAGGTGTCCCTTCATGAGAGGTAGGGACAGATGCAGGCAATGAAAATAATTACTGTATGGAGATTCATTCAACAATTAAAACAAAAGATCACATACCTATATGTATATAAAATAAAATGTTTTTATATCAATAATATATACTCTCAAGAGTTTGTATGTTCATTACAACCCTAATTGCAATGTATGAGAAACATCTAATAAAGAATATTATGAATCTAAAATTACACTACAAATATAAATAAACTTGTAATGATAAGAACATTAACTAATAAATATCATCATGTGTTTTATGAGACAAGTAGGTTCAGCTTTTTGTGTAAGTGCATTAATGATTACTTACGTTGCAAGCTCCTCTAAAAGGTTATAATAATCCTCAGACTTCTTGGAAGGGCCCCTACTTCCGAGTGTGAAACCCCTGAAAAATAATCACATCAGTCATGTCTTCATCAAGTTAACCATGTTGTAAAAAGAAACAGGAATTATCCATTTCTCCCCAATACTGTATAATGGTTAAAAGTGCAAATTATTCCACATCCCAGGAATGTGGCCCTTAACCAATCAGAGTTCATTCATGTGTTGTTCATTGCTGACATCAACAATGACGGAGGGGTGAATGGTTTACAAAGGAGGGCCGGCTAACTTTTTTTTCAAAACACCCGCCCAGGCGTCCCTCTTTCGTGTCACCTGTTTCCACGATGGGACACGCAGGGCCTGGCTCCCCTCGAATGGCAAAACAGGACCATTAAGGGCAAGTCACCTTCACCATTAACATTTGAGGTGAGGTCTCCTATACTGCACTTATACTGTATCATGTCTTAAAGGATATATTAATTATTATATATCAGGCCTTCTATGATGAAACAAACATTTTGTTAAGAGGGGATCACCACCAGGAGGGTATGTGTTAACTGTGTGTTTGTTCACTGCGTGTTTGTTCACTGTTGTGTTTGTTCACTGTGTGTTTGTTCACTGTGTGTTTGTTCACTGCGTGTTTGTTCACTGCGTGTTTGTTCACTGCGTGTTTGTTCACTGTGTGTTTGTTCACTATGTGTTTGTTCACTATGTGTTTGTTCACTGTGTGTTTGTTCACTGTGTGTTTGTTCACTGTGTGTTTGTTCACAACCCATGGCAATCATAGATGGAATCTTACAAAATTTTCAGGGCATTTCCAGAAATGGGCTAAAGAAGAAACAAATGGATCTGGCACATCATCCAGATTCAAGTACATCATCAAGGAGTATTCACAAATGTGCAGTTACTTATGCACAATGAACCTGTGAATATGGGCTGTATAAGTTAACGCAAACATAGTTGGGAGCATCCCACAACACAGAGGCTTGCATCCCTTAAAATACAGTTCAGTTTCTAGTCATTTTTGCATTTATTTTAAGAATAAAGGTATGAATGTCAATGAAGACAGAAAATATGAACTGGAGAATTTTTATTTTCTTAACCAGTGTAAAATATGTTCAAGAAGGTTAGTCAACTATATTTTTCAGGTTATTTGTCTGTGCTGGCAGTGTGAATGCCAAAACTAAAAATCTGCTACTATTGAGTCGGGGGATACAATGAATATATGAAATGGCAATAAAAAAAATATTTTTCTCATATTCACTTTCAAGCAAACTGTCAAATGCACTCTGTGCTCATATCGTCAATGAGACGACAACTATCCTGTACTTTCATTCATAATCAACTGGTTAATTGTACCTGCCCATGCCCTGGCTAACACTGTGGGTTATAAAAATAAAATAAAGATATAATAAAAGGTTCCAAATGTTGAGTCCATAAAAGATGCCACTGAAGATGGTAGATTATGCACCAAGATGATTTTTTGTGTAACAGATGAATATGATAAAGACAAATATGACAAGTATCATAGTGAACCTCATAGACTTCAGCAAGGATGAGCCTGTTTACTGATGCTATCTGATAAAATTATGTATATACATGTGTTATAAGAGTCTAAGTACTGGCATGACCCCACAGTATATAACTGAAGACGAGTCCAAAGACGACAATTTTGACAATGTTTTATTGATGGCATTTTAGTCTGAAAATAGTTCCTGGGTAACACAGTACATTTCCCCGTGTAAAAATTAGACAAAAGATTAAATATGTGTCACCATATGAATGACCTCATGCTGTTCTAATAAACCTCTGCGGGAAGTCATGCATGTATATTTTCCCTGGAATATCTATTTCACAGGTCACTGATTTTCTTGTACTGTGTCAAATGCCTTGTGGCGGTCATGACAACCTGGGGGAAAAGGTATAAACACTCCAAAAACACTAGTGCAAGTTTGAATATATACTTACACACACTGTAACATACTAGTAACTACAGAAAATATATTGTGGTCTCAGAGGCCAAATTATTTCGGATAGTTTCTATATTCAAGAGACCTGAAGAAATGAAATTGACCCAAAGAAGTATAGCCCTCAAATATTTGAATGAGTAATCTAAGACCGTTGTAGAACATCTATTCATGAACCCTCATTTTTTATACTTATAAACATCTTGGTTCCACAGATACGGGTAATGTCTGATTCTGTATCAGTGAATGGAGATGGAAAAAGGGCCATCAAATTCTGGTTATTTTCTTTTATAATTGATTAAATTGGTTACATTTTTGCATAATCAATAACAAACAATTCATATTATCAAGTCAAATTATAAAGAAAATTTATCCATGTGTGACATACGAAAGACGACACAAAGTAGCCAACAGCAGTAAAACTTGAAGGGACATAATCAGGAGCTAAATTATGGCTAATTCTTTCACACTGTCAGTTCAATTTTGCTTTATACAAATGTTTCCCAGCAAAACCATCCCAGCACACGGTCTCATATCCTCGCATATGGCTGTTTAACACCATGTAATGGCTCTGCCTGTTGGTAAACACAGTCTGTTTACCATAACAAGGCCACCTGACAGGAGGTCCGATTAAGAGGGGCAACTAGCTGTGTTTCAGCCAGCAGAAATATGTATTACATTTTTTGGGCCAAGTCAGACAGGGCATCTCCTGATTTAAACGTGTTTTGGCTCAGCGATGCACACAGCCCCACGCGCTGTGTTTATGTTGACACCATCATCGCGCCGGGTCCACTGTTTTTAACATTTGTTTACAAGAGAAAGCAAACAGTTACAGGGCAATCTTTTGGCAGGCACATATTTACTTTAAAGGGAAGAAGCTATTTTTCGTGTTAACGCAACATCCTTTATAGGTGATTGGGCCCCTTTAATCTTGTGCTGCAAATAAGTGTCAACAATACAATCATTTCCTTGACCTTTCAGGGTGTTGTACAAGTAAGAATGATGTTACTTGGTCACTATTTAAAGTAGAATCCTATGGTAATACAGACGGTACATAAAATAATCAATAAATAATCGATCATCAGTGGTCCCTTTTCTTTCAATCATCAAACATTATTCTACAACCTATTCCTACAACTACAGTTAAAGGGGCCCAATCACCTATCTGGCCTTTATAAACTAAAGGTAATCCCTTGGAGCTTTTTATAACAAGGGACCCATGGGTCACGGCGCTCAGCTGATCGTGATTGGACTATAAATGTTTCTCCACTGTGATACTATAAATCGAGTCGATAAAGCTTATGAATATCATGGACATGTTGGGCTATTATAAAGGAATGTAATGTAATATGTGAGTAAATGATAAATGAAATTACCTGACTGATGGATTAATAGAGTCAAATAAAGTGGTTTATTTTTTATTTATTTAGGAGGGGTTGAAAATTGTGATATATTTGAGCAAATATGAATGCAATGACAGCAGTAATAAGCAGTAGTAGAATGATGATAAGGCTATTTGTTGAAGGATCTAAAGTGTATGGTAGTCTGCAAGCGTTCAATTTGACAGATATGATGTTATGATTAACTATGCTGATGAAGTGATTTTGAATATGTGACTGTATGACACAATATCTCTTTAGTCTTGACAAGGTACATTATTGTGATGCCCACTATGTCTACATATTACACAATATTGACATAATTTCTGGCATGTACATAGGTACCTATGGACGAATAGTTATACAAAATATTAAAGTATGAATATATCTGATTCATCTTGTTCTTGCTTACTGAGGCTGACTTTGGGATGGGGTTCAGAGAAGGGAAAAGTGAGGGCAGCACGAAGGTGGATGTAGAAATATTCTATTGTAATGTTTTTCATTTATATAAGAATATAAAAAGCTAAGAGGAAAGGGGCCCTCCTACTTGGTTATAGTAAAGTTCTAAATATATGATTGCAAACTAATACTCTGACAAGACTGTCATGAAGAAAAACAGTAAAAGTTTTGAGATACTGTGTTGCATACGAAAATTTACAGATGGACAGGCAAGTGGACAGAATGGACTAATACCTTTATTTCACTTTCAAGAGAATAATGCATTTAAGTTTATATATAATCCTATTTTTTTAAGCAGATCCACTTTTTCCATTAAGAAGTTTTTATCTTAATCATTTTTTTATTTACAGGTTTATAAATTTTTAATTAAAAAACATGAAAATATAAGTTAAAATATTAGAATTGTTGCAAAAGTTGCAATCATTATATATACAGAGTAAAAAAACATTGGGTCATATTATGCATACACATATATTTTATTATTTTTAAATCATAAATGTTTAAACTGATTTTAAAAGAAAATAATGCCACAACATGGCATCTACAAGAATATTTCTTGAATCACTATTAAAAAGTTTTGCACATTGGAGTTTTCAGGACATGCTTAATTTTATTCACCAAAATAAAATAAAAGTAAATTTGATAAAATAAAACATCTTTTCAAATAAAGTATACACACTGTTGGTTGAATGAGGGACAAACAAAATCATTGTGCTAATTACTATCCCAGTTTTAATTTATTACTGGAATTAATAGTCAATTTCACACCTGGTGAAGTTTTTACTCTTCTGAAGTAAGGAATTACTTATCTCATGAACATCCACACTTTCACAGCAATACACCACTTTGTGGACACAATTAAATGTACACTTTAATCATTGTAACCCTGGTGGTTCAATACAAAATCTAAAATGTAGCATGTCCAAGAATAAAATAAAATACAGAAAAATTATAACATTCATCTAGTTTATGCACCAGCTGGGGGGGGGGGATGAGTGCAGGGCAGAGGGGAAGCCTGCTAGTAGTGGCCAAGCTGGGCCAAGGTAAGCTGCCTGGGGTGGGTTACATAATGCAAGTGAAGGCTGTACTACTAGGTGGGCTAGATGTAAACAACACTTGACATGGTGTATGAAAACATGAATAAAAGCTATTCATTCCAATCAATTTCTTTTGAAAGTTCAGATTTTAAAAGATTAAATCCTTATGCATATATGCTGGGAAAATTAAATCAACAGTGCCAAAGTTTGACAAAATTTAAGGAATTGATTTTTTATTTATGCTAATAACTTGAAAAATTTGCAAAATTCAGATCTAATTTTGGGTAAACAATTGAATCTTGATTAAATAAAGTTATATTCCTGAAAAAAAGTCTCTAGGTTCAGCAATTCTCATGTTAGGTGAGTAAATATATTTCCTGATTTTTTAAAAAATTGCATTATGTATTGGCCCATAACTTCAAAATAATACCCAATACTGACCTAATTTTTGGTATGTTCATAGAAAATGTATAAAAGAATGTGAATACTAAATACGATCAAAAACAGATCAGTGGTTTTGATATTAGGCAGCCTTGAAGTGTAACAATGGCTTTTTTTATGGAAAACAAGAGTTTTTTTTCCTTAATATCTCGAAGGAACAAAGTCCTAATGACCCAATTTTCGGTATGGTAGGAGATTTTGGGGACATCTAAAATTATGTCAACAGCCTGGGGAGCATAGAGATGTGCACTGAATGACCTACAGTCATCAAAGTGGACTGCTTAACAATGTAAGGGAATACAACAAGAGCCTACAAAAAAATTCAATAACTAGCCTAATTTTGCAGCTTTTATTTTCAAATTTCAGATTTTAACAGATTAAATCCTTATGTATACATGGTGTGAAAATTAAATCCACAGTACTTACAGGAAAAAACGTGCCATGGCCAAAGTTGGGCAAAATTTAAGGTACCAATTTTATATTTTTGCCAATATTTAAAAAAATTTAACAAATTTCGATCTAATTTTTGGTATACAATTAAATTTTGATTAATTAGTGTTGTATTACTGGAAAAAAGTCCCTACCTTTAACACTTTTGGTCTTAAGTGACCAAATATCTTCCTGATTTTTTTACAAAGTCCATTATGTTTGGGCCCATAACTTTTTTAAATTATATAATACTGACTTAATATCTGGCATGTACATAGGAACTATATAGAGGAATATTTTTGGTAAATATGAAGAAAACCAGATGAGTGGTTTTGATATTAAGCAGTCCTGAAGTGTGAAAATAGATTTCTAATAAAAAATTGAGGTTTTTCCTTAATATCTCAAAGGAACGAAGTCCTATTGACCCAATTTTTGGCATGGTAGGAGATTATGGGGACATCTAACTGTATGCCGAAATTCAGATTCGTAGGTCCAACGGTGTCGAAACGTGCCAGTCTTACGGACGGACATCCAGACGGACAGACAGACGGACAGACGGACGGACGGACGGAGGACAGACGGACGGACGACAGACAATGGACCATGACTAAAGCTCAGATGACTTATAGTCAGCTGAGCTAAAAATAGGCCAGAAAATGTAGGTGGATATCACCGCACACAGGCTGCTTTTTTGTCTATTTCACCCTGTTTATAATATGTGGAGGCCTGCCAAAATAATCAAAACAAATTCCACAAGGGCATCTGGCAGCAAGTCAGATAAGCCAGAGCTTTGCAAATGGCATTTTGCAACAAGTGACCTTTCTATCTCTGCATATATGCAACCTATCATCTTAGGTTACATGTTTTTCCCGTATGTCAACCTTGCCGTGTTTACAAACTTGTTGATGGATAAGTGCATACATCTTTCACAAAGGCGATTTAAGAACTTTTCATGACATAAATTACCCTTAGATCATTAATATATTCACAGAGGAAGCCAAAAATCAAATAGATTCTTTTTCAAAAGGTAGGTGAATTGGCACCTTTAACATTTTAACACTGAAATTTCTCTGATGCCTGCATGATAAGTGATATCAATTTATGACTTATTGACCACTATGCCTTAACAGCCTCTGTGATTTTTACACAGTTTTGGAAGTGACCATTCCAAATTTACCTAAACAAGAAGGGCTTCATTTCCATGGTCACAAAAACCTGATGTCTTTGACGTCATAAAGCATATGGTAAGGTTTGCACTTTTTTTCAAGAGTGTGTCTAAGACAAAGAATCCGCTGCTGACTTGACCTTGACTAAAACTGATTTAGAACCAACTCAGTACACATTAATGCCGTCAGCACATTATTTTTTTATTGTCACACAGATCTTATCTACCTTGTGTTTGATCAGGAAGTGATCAATATCTACCTGCCATGGACAAACCTGGGAACATATCATCAACAGCTACTGTTGGGGTTACTCATATATAGCCATGACCTCCTCAATATAAAACTTCATACCCAGACACTAGTGTTGTGACAACTTGAAGTAAAGTATATGTTACAAACCTACGCACAGCCACATAAAATTATCTTTACACAGCGACAGTTTTTGCAATTATTATTTCAAAAGTAAGTTGCTTTGTTGTTATAAAGCCAGTGAAAACCTCCTTTTGTTGAAGCTGGGAGGGACTTAGGGAAAACTTTTATATATCTGAGCTCATGCATCTCCATGGTGCATCCAGCTATTAGTTTTAAACCCGCAACACCTCACCCTCATTGGTCTGATTCTTGGCCTCTTGGTAAGAATCATCTGGTACATATAATCAGACCAACAAGAGTTGGGTTTAATGAGAGCTGGATGCACAACGCTATACCACGCTCTCATTGGTCTAAAAACATTTCTTTGCCCTGTACCACCCCTGGTGGTGAAACCCAGAGAACACTTGTCTACACAAAGCAGGAGCTAAAATGAAGGAGATCTAGAAATGATTGCAGTTTATAACCACTGTGTAATGAGGTTATCCATATTGTGGTTTAAGTGTTTTAAGACATCAGCTTTTATAGGCCAAGTGGTCTGTCATCACTGATCTAATACAACTTTAGGCATATTTGTCTATGGCTAGGTATTTATACATTAAAACAGGAACAGAGACTTGTTTCACTTTCACTTTCCCAGTGATAAGTTAACATATTGTCCATGAAAATGAAGTACCTGTAACCAGCAAATACCACTCAATGCATGATTTCAACTGGGAAAAGAGATGCATAAATGCACAATTTGAAGTTTGTATTTTCATTATAATTTTCCGGAAGGTATTAGTAACACTCAATTTATGTAAGCATAATACTAACGAGTGTTTACTTGTTTTTTTTTTCAACTTGCTCTCTTTCAGCATGTACAGGTTTAGCACCTTGCTATCAGCCCTTAATCCCATGGTTATCCCTGATTAATGAGTGCTATCAAATCAGTATAACATTAATGTGGCCATTGGTCCACGAAGCTCAGCTGTACATGCACAACACTGGTCATACAATTCTACAATACTGAAGATACTTACTGTATACCAGACTTTGCAGCCAGAGGAGTTTTGGACAGTTTCGATAGGGTGTCGATGACCTGCAAAAATACAAAAAAAAAAAATATGATTTAACGTGTATGATTCAATCATAAGTTCCTGCAATGTAAAATAAAACTAGGATGAACTATGAATAAAACTAGCTGAACTGAAGACTGTTTCATCTTAAACATGTTTACCTGTGATGCTGATAAAATGATAGAGGTATCTGCACTACACAGAGTGCCCTCTGATCTATTTGATAATATAGTCAAGATACTGGTAAGCTATTGTTGCCTAATTTTCAAAATTTCTGGTAAAACTAAGAACATATCAAATCTTTGAAGTCAAAGCATATGCTACAGCAAGATTTCTCTTACTTTATATATTTTATCAGGTAGAAATTTAAAATTTGCATTATGTCAACCTTGGATATCTGGAGTCGTGGATATATGTTCCGGAGAGAGGACTGGTAACATGGGAAAAAGACTGATGAAGAGCAGAAAGTGTAGGAGATAAAAAAGATGAGACAGAAACTGTAGGGAGAAGAAGAATCAAGAGAAATCAAAAGTGACTGCCTTATCAGAAGAGTTAGAGATTTAATCTTCTTTGAATATTAGGGCTTATCTACCAGTGAAATAAATGGTGGAGACAATGAATTATAACCTACATCAACTGGAGTTTTACTCAGAGAGCAACATTCACAAATACAAGAAGAAATGTGGTCAACAATAATTTTAATAATTATAGTTCAAAGTATAGAACATGAAAAAGGAACAAGCTGGCCACAACATCCAAACATAACAATCACATAAAATATTTCTCATTCAAAACATTCTTTACAGAAGATTTGTGATACAACACATACTATCAACTGGTTTTATATTAATACAAATACAGCTTACATGAACAGAAAGCACTCAGCTTCACAGAAATCATTAAGCTTTGGTAATTAATGAAGAGGAACATGACTTCAGTATGTATACTGCAATACAACAATTCCCTTTTCACACTAAGGCCATACAAAAAAATTGTTCAACAAAACCATTGCCCCTTTATGATTATCCTATAGACCTAGAAGATTTTTTTATCAACACATACACCAAGCGCTTGCTAAAGATGTTGTGATTGGAATAGCTAATTTTGCCTCAAACTCTTCAACAAAATTAAAATCTATTAATAATGTAAAATTTGAATAAAAAAAAATTAAATTAAAAAGGGAATCATTTCAACATTATTGTTCATTAGCACCATTTCATGAACTGTGACATATTTTTGCTATTGTTCATGCAAGTGACAGAATTTCACAATTTTTGTCTCCAATAGTGAATAAACTCCCAAATGAAAATAATTTTACTCTTACTCCATGCACTGAAGTCCACATAAAAATTAATTAAGCTTGTTGTGGCCTACAGGTTCATGTACAATTTGTTTTATTTATGGAGCTTCACATGAAAACCTTCCAATATCAAAATACTGACAAAAACAGGAAGACTTTGTACAGCTATATGAAAACACAGAACAGAGCAAAACAGAAAAAAAGAACACACCATGTTGACTTCCTGGCCAAAATATATGACAGGGTATAATAAAAGTTTTTATTGGTGAAGGCCAGCCCACAGGGAACAATTGGCAGAACCCGGAACAAACAGTTGGATGTATTCCCATCACACGCACCTGTTACTATGACCGACCTGGGAAGCTGGTCCTGATTGTTCACATAACCACCCCCTGATTACGCTTAACGCAAAAAATTAACGAACCTGTATCTCTCCTGCTGTAAACACAGTGCTTACTGTCAGTCTGTCTGTACTCAACAGCATCATCTAAGTGATGCACAGCTTACACTGCTAAGTTATGGAAATATTTACTATAAATCTGTGTTTTCAGTCTGTCTTTTCAAGTATTTCCACCTGAGCTGCCTAAGGAATAAGTGGCCTTGGCAATTATTCTCTAACTTAATTATTTACATGTATACAGTTTGACTTTTTATTGGACCAGGGATTATAAGCCTAAAATTCAAATTCAATTTACCACCGGTCTTAACTCTAAAGCCTGCAGGCCACTGGCGATTATGCTGAGACATAATGCGATGCAACTGGAATACCAAAGGAACTGCAACTGGTGATTGATAATAAATGCATGTGAATCGCTGGTGGGCCTGCGTTGCCATGCAACTTGTGAATGCAGTGGCAGATGATCGCAAGGATTTTGGCATGTGAGAAAACTTGTGAATGCAGTGGCAGATGATCGCAAGGTTTTTGGCATGTGAGAAAACTTGTGAATGCAGTGGCAGATGATCGCAAGGATTTTGGCATGTGAGAAAACTTGTGAATGCAGTGGCAGATGATCGCAAGGTTTTTGGCATGTGAGAAAACTTGTGAATGCAGTGGCAGATGATCGCAAGGTTTTTGGCATGTGAGAAAACTTGTGAATGCAGTGGCAGATGATTGCAAGGATTTTGGCATGTGAGAAAACTTGTGAATGCAGTAGCAGATGATCGCAAGGAGTTTGGCATGTGAGAAAACTTGTGAATGCAGTGGCAGATGATCGCAAGATTTTTGGCATGTGAGAAAACTTGTGAATGCAGTGGCAGATGATCGCAAGGATTTTGGCATGTGAGAAATCTTGTGAATGCAGTGGCAGATGATCGCAAGGATTTTGGCATGTGAGAAAACTTGTGATTAGATGCAAGCTTTCAATTTCATGTGGCCATCTTCATCTGTTTCACAAAGACTAAAATCTGGATGTTGCAATTCAGATGTCATTACAGGCTTAAAGGGGCTCAACCACCTAAATATCTTCTTCCCTTTAAAATAAATTTGTATCTGCAAAAATATTGCCCTGAAACTGTTTGCTTACTCAAGTAATCAAGTGTTAAAACAGTAGACTGGGCGCCATCACAAGTGTCAAAATAAACACATCACGTGCTTCACCAAGGCCACAACACATGTAAATCAGGAGATGCCCTGACTGACTTGGCCCAAATAATTAAATACATGTTCCTGCCGGCTGAAACACCGCTTTTTGCAGCTCACAATCGACCTCCGGTCAAGAAGTCTTGTCATTGTAAACAGACACAAATGGATTGTGTTTACCATCATGCAGAGCCATAACAAGGTGTTAAACAGCCATATGTGAGGTACTGTGACTGTGTGCTGGGATGGTTTGCTGGTAAACTTTTGTATAAAGTAAAACTGAACTGATAGTGTGAAAGAATCGGGATCATTTTGTTCCTGATTATGCCCATTTAAAGGGGCACTTTATGAAGGTGAAAAACTTCATGAAAAACACAATGATTTATATTTTAAAACCTCAGCCTTCTGGGTCTTGTCTCTAACTGTCATGGGCTGCCAACCTCACACATATTTACTTTTTAGAATATTAAGGAAAGTAAACAACAAACATGCAGCTTTTAAAGGTACATAAACATTTGCAATTTATAATGTGCATTATCTCACACTTTTACTTTTAGTTCATTCTGGCTGAATGCAAAAGTTTTCCAGAAAAACCATCCACAAAAACGGATCACTATCTCCAGTTCACTTGTTTTAAACATTGTTATGATTCTGTGTGTGAGTAAACAAAGTCCATGTGTGTCTAATTATCATAATGAGACTGAGTTACCAGAGGTCCAATCTTGCACCTCCGAAAAAAGGAGACAGAATATATAAGAAGAAACACTAGTTGGTAGCTGTCAAATCTTTAAGCTGTGTGGTATGGCCACCAGGTGAGGTGTAGACATTTTTTTCTTATTTTGTGTCACTGATCCTGCCTGGTGTATGCTTGTTTCTACTTGTGTATGCATATGGTTTTAGAATACATTAATACAGATCTATACATTTAAGAAGAAAATACTATACATTTTATTTAAGAATTTAAATAGACCTTTCATATGAATATGTCCCTTCAAATATAGATCTTTGTGCATGTGCTAAGTAATCTAGACCTTCACTGATCAATTGGATTATGTCAAGAACCCTTGTTTCTCGGCCCGGAAAATATGGTTTTGGTATGATTCTAGTTAATTAGACCAATGCCTCATTAAGATTCCTCTACTACAGTTAACATTTAGGAACTGATCAGGTATTCTATGAAAACACTGACGATTTCAATGATTGTTCCTTGGTAGATCAGTCTATAGCAATACGAGACTAGATAAATATAATCACCAAGTGTTCACTGGAAGCTGCTACCAAACCCCCCCACTGAGCAATAATAGGGAATCAGATATAGAGTGTAAGACCTTGGGAATAAGGGCAAGGTCAAAAATAAATATCAGGTGCAAATCTGTAGACTAAGACAAATATTGTGGTCAAATTTTAGCTTTTGAAATCAGCCATCTAGTGCACACAGAAAAAGACAGAAGTATGAGAAAATTTTGAAATTGATGGTTTTGCAAAAAAAAAACTTTGAATGTACAAAATATAAACATAGAAATAAACTCATCAACCCCTTCAGCCTCTCTGTCTTATGGGGGAAGGCTTAAAACTTAACATCTGATTAACATGTGTACTTTGCGATGAGGCAACTCTGTCAGCAAGAAATTTTCAGTACCAGTCTGTGAGTACCCTAAAAGTTGTACACCAATATTACCATTACGTATACCTTGCATTTTTGTAATGTCAGATTATTATAAGAAATTACCAAGAAACAGGGGCATGAAATCTGATACTGATAAAAACTATGAAGAAAAATGTTTGCACCTGCCCTTGTCAAACAGAACAAGAAAACTTATGACATTAGGCACCCAAGGTATGGCATGTTAGTAGTTCATTCGGGAGGCTGCCGACATAAGCTGCCTCACTGGATATACCGTAAACAAACAACTGATGTAAACCAGGATGCTGGGTATGAAACAGGGCTTCAAATACTGTTGAGTACACCTACCAGGATAGGGAGGGATATTGAGAAATCTTTAAGGTTAAATAGTTTAACGTGACTCAAAATTACTATAGGTGTTTTCAGGGCTCCAATCAGGCTCATCAACAATATGGAAATTTTATAGCAGAACTTGAGACAAAATATAGGAGTTTATAGGAAGAATTATATTGGAGAAATATCTGTGTAAATGGTTACTGCAAAAAGTTGTGCTTGGCTATATATCAAAACCATGAGTTCTAAAAGGAACATCTTACAATCTGTTTAAGTGATTTACAGGGCTGTACATGTATAACTACATTACTCACAGTTCCACAAAAGTTCTGAAAGTTTCTAATACTAATAGGTCTAAAAACAATAAAATTCATTCAATTATAATAGCTAAATTGAAAACAGAACTGCAGTGAAAACTAGAATAATGACAGGTCAGAATGGGCCCTGCAAAAGACCCCTAAACTGCCAGTAGGGGCTGAGTGATGCTTGAAAAAATATATTAAATGAACGTATTTAATAAAGAGACAGAGGGAACGGACCCAAAACAGTATTTAACAAGTGACAAATAGGTCATGACGCTCAGCTGCCAAGCATGACCTGCAACATCATGGGCTGAGATTTACAACTTCCAGTTAAATTTTGAAGACCCAATTTGCAAATATGTTGAAATTTTCTACGACAACAGAAATATATATCACCTGTGTCAGGTTAAAACACAGTGAATTTATGGTCAGAGGAAAAATTTTGATTGTTAAGCTATCAGCAACTATTCCCAGAGCTTGCTTGATACCTGTCAGTCTCAAAAGGAACCCCACAAAGGGCAAATATAAGATCAACATATATAGCAAAAATCAAGGAAATCGATGCAAGAATTATTGAGAAATGGGTGCTTCTGTTTAAATTTTATTTAATACAAGCCAACTGTACTGCACCTGCATAAATGATGGTAATATTTATTAAGAAATATTTGACCCAATCCTTTGCAAGATAAGATTAATATACTTCCAACTGCATACACTTTAACAATTCTTGAGATAATATGATCAAAAGGAATATGGTTGCCTGGTGGCCATATTCAACTTCTGACAGGTCTGAAATCACAACAAACATTCTCTAAATTGGATCAAACATTGAAGAAAAATCACTGAAACTGCACTGAAAAAAAGGATTTCTAAGGTGGCTAACTGGCAGACAAAATGGATTTCTGACAAGTCAGACATTTGATATCACACATCCTCCAATAAGAGACCAAACTTGGGGCAAATTCTCCAAAGGATGGTACAGTTATGAATGTCCAAAACAAATCAAAAGGCATGTTAAGGCCCTCATATCAGATTTATAGATATGCAAATGTTAAAAGTGTAAGTCTAATATGTTTTATTATAACTCTGCTTTTCAATGGGGTCAGCAGGGTAGGTAAACTGCAAAACCTGAAAGAAAGGAAATGCAGAAAGCATGACTAAGAGTCTTGTAATGAAAAAAAGCCATCCTTAATCCAGGTACATATCCACATATTATGAGAACAAACACTTGCTTTTATATGTGGTGATTTATATATAAATATTCCGATATCTAGGAAACTAAGTTTATTGCTATGATTCCATAAAATAAACTGCAAAATGTTCCCATCATCTTATAAATCAGTAGCTAAACCTTAATACTGTACTCTCATAGTCTAAATGCCTGGCTGAAGCATTCCGACAACTGTGTTTTTGTTATGCAGTAACCAGGTACTTATCACTCAGCCTTATCACTTAATAGGCTGATACCAAAGGGAGTCATATGTCACCAGTGTCACTCACAATTACAGCGACACAGTGATATGTACCAGCTGGACTGCAATGGTTATATATAAAAGAAAAATAGAGATGGTCTACAAAATAAGTTATTGCAAACATCCCTGACCAATGACCTTGGCCTTTTGCCCATATATTAACTGGATTCTTTCTAAATGATGGGTAACTACTAACCACTTACATCTGGTGTAATTACTTGGCAACCAATGAGTGAATAACAATGACCTGCAACCTTTAACCTCCTGACCAGCTGACCCCAAAATCAATCAGTTATTTCTTCAAGCAAAAAGACCCATAAATATGAAGTTTGGATCAAATTGAGTGATGCATAGATGTGGCATATGTGAAAGACTGAAGGTTTGGGTTGAACAGTTTCACTTGAAATATGTTCACAAGCATTTAGAACAATATTGTGACCTTGACCTTTGACCTTTTGAACTCGACATCAATAGGCTTCTTCCCCTACTGGTAGGTAAGCCTTATATGTCAGATGGAAGGTATAGATTGAAATGTTTGCCTGAAAATGTCTCCACATTAGAAGAGGGTGCGGTGAACTTGACCTTTGACCTGAAAATCAACAGGTCTTTTCCCCTGTTGGCAGAGAATCGATATCAGTGCTGGAAGGTTTGGAATAAAAAGTCCAGCTTGAAATGTGTCCACAACCTTTTAAAATAATATGTTCACAAGCATTTAGAACAATATTGTGACCTTGACCTTTGACCTTTTGAACTCAACATCAATAGGCTTCTTCCCCTATTGGTAGGTAAGCCATATATAACAGGTGGAAAGTATAGATTGAAAAATTTGCCTGAAAATGACTCCATGCAAGAAGAGGCTGCTGTGATCTTGACCTTTGACCTCAAAATCAACAGGTCTTTTCCCCTGTTGGCAGAGAAGCAATATCAGTGCTGAAAGGTTTGAGATGAAAGGTCTAGCTTGAAATGTGTCCACAACCTTTTCAAAGAAGTGGATCCTGTGACCCTGACCTTTGACCTTGTGACCTCAACATCTATAGGATTCTTCTCCCACCTTGTAGGTGAGCTATATGTGAAAGATCAAAGAATTGGGATTAAAGGTTTGGCTTAAAATGCATCAACAGGCTTTGTTGGTTCTGTGACCTTGTGACCTCAAAATAATTATGGTTCTTCCCCTGTTGGTAGGTGAGCTGTATGTGTAGGATGAAAATTTTGGCTCAAAGAATTATTTCTGGGGGTGCAAACGCACCCCATAACTTCGAGAATATAGGTCGCAGTGACCTAATTTCAGGTTTGCAAGGAGACCTTTTTAGAACCTCTAAGACTGCATAGGGTTCATGGCCCTAGCCCCTACAGTTACGATTTGTGCCCTGCTAACAGACGGCCGGCCGGCCGGACGCCTGGTTGGACGGCCGGCCGGCCGGAAAGACGGAAGGACGCCAGACAAAGACCCATCGCTATAGCCCAGCATGCAAAAAATCTAGAAGGTGAGCTATATATATGCAAGATGGAAGGTCTGGGATGAAAAGTTTTGCTTAAAATGCACCCACAAACTTTTTAAATATGTGGATGCTGTGACCTTGGCCTTTTTATCTCATGACCCCAAAATTAAGTGCTCTTGGTACAGTGGTGGGCCATATATAAGCAAAGTTTCAAATCCATATATTAATTCAAAGTGGAGTTATCATCTGGACATAAATTTGTTAACAGATAGCTCCTGTGACCTTGAACTTTGTCCTTGTGACCCCAAAATTGATAGGGATCTTCCCCTATGGGTAGGTGAGCTATATGTGCAAGATGGAAGGTCTGGGATGAGTTTGGTTTAAAATGCATCCACAAACTTAATGTGGGTCCTGTGACCTTAGCCTTAGACCTCATGACCCAAAAATCAATAGGGTTCTTGCTTTAATGGTGAGCCATATAAAAGTTATGTTTGAAAGCCATGTGTACACTCTAACCTCTTTCATTCACCCCTTGTTTATCCGCCAACCTCGCCTACCGCCTACAAATGACAAATTCCCGATTTCCTAACTACTTATTTACCTCATTCATTTGCCAGCCTCGCTATCCGCCATCCGCCAGGTGTTTATTTACCCCCAATGTGCCACATTCCATTGATCATTCGCCAACTTTCTGATTCCAACTTAAGACAAGTCAGGAATATTTCAAGAAGTCGGTGTGTTATTGCTCGGAATCAGCTCACCTGGCCGCGTCTCTGTTTACAACATGTCACGCCTCACTGCTTTTGGATCAAGTACCTAGTAACACTAATTAATTAATAACTTAACACCCTTGAGTTGTCTGGGGACAGCAGTCATCAGCCCAGTGACCGGTGTTGTTTTCACACCTGGAGTTGTTTGGGCAAGTGTCATATAATGAGGTAATCCACATGAGTAGTTTGAAGCAATTACCGGTAACACAGGGGTTCAAAGACTGTTAATTCAATGTTTGTTTACAGTTTGCAACAAGAAAAGGGATTGTTTTAAGTTTTCTATCAATTAAAGGTTTTTGTGAATTTGTTTGTTCTAATCTCCTGCCTGTATAAACATTTTTCGGTAAGGTATATAAGCAGGTAATCACATAGCAGGGCAATTATGTAACAATGGCTTCAAGAAAACACAAGCACACAGTCTCAAGCCCGTCAACAAGAGTGAGATCGTCAAATTTGCCGAGTTACATCCCAGGAAGAGTCAACAAGATATATCAAGCCAATTCTCAGTGCTCTGGGGTACGAGGTCAATCGGCCGACCGTTGGTGACATTCTGGCCCAGAAAGACAAGTGGCAGCCTGACAACATAGAGAGAGCTAGCAAGGTTGCCAGACTTGCCAAGGAGCCAGAGTTGGAGGAGATGTTGTATCTCTGGTTCTGCAATCCCTGCGCTGTAAATGCCCCAGTAACGGACAAGTTGCTGCGCCAGAAAGCCAGAGTGTTTGCTGTAAAACGTGGCATCACTGACTTTGCATATTCTAATGGCTGGCTCCAGTGATTCTAGGCACGTCACAGCATCGGACAACACATCATATCAGGGGAGAGTGCTGGAATCGACCGTCAGCTGATCACGGATCGCTGAGAAAAAGCAGCTGCTGCAGCCTAAGGAAATCAACTGGAGGACGTATTCAACTGCTATGAGACCGGTCTTTTCTTTAGAATGCTACCTGACAGGTCACTCAAGTCAGCTGATTCTACCAAGGGAATAAAGAAGGCAAAAAACACAAGGATCACAGTTATGCGGTGTTGTAACGGTGGTGGTTCCGAAAAGCTGAAGGCTCTTGTCATTGGAAAATCTGCAAAACCACACTGTTTCAAGAATTTTTATCATCAGCTGTACGTTGATTACAGAGCCAATGATGAATTATGGATGAACAGCATGTTCTTGGCAGAGTGGATAAAGCAGTTTGATGCTCGCATGCGCTGGCAAGGGAGACAAGTTTTGCTCATGATGGACAACGCCCCTAGCCATATCATACCAGGCGACCTGACAAACGTTAAAGTTCACTTCCTGCCCCCCCCCCCTACGCAACCAGTCACTTACAACCTCTAGATGCAGGGATCATCCAGTCCTTCAAGGCACAGTACTGCCAGCTGCAACTTTGTCACATCATATCATGTATAGACACAGCGAACCTAAGGGATTGTCCTCAGTGATCCAGTTTGCTGGACAAGCGTGCCAGGGATTCCGTCAGCAGCGCCACCATCAGCAATTGTTGGAATCACACAGGCGTAATACCAAGGGGTGATCAGCCAAAGGAAACAGATTGGCAGGACGGTCCAGAAGCAAACAGTAGCCTTCCTCTTCCACAGAGAGTTACGGATAGCCTGGGGATTGAGCACAGTGCACGTATGTCTCCTTAGGAATTCGTCAGTGCTGATCAGAACATCAGAACGGCACAGCCTTTGAGCGATCAAGATATCGTGGAAACAGTGACAGGCAGTGATGATTCAGCCAGTCCAACCTGTGATCCTGAGTAAATAGTTCCCCTACCTTTGCCATCATCCTCCGAAGTCCCCTAGGCCAAGAAGACCTTTTTAAGATATTTCAAGAGCTCCAACTACAGCGAACAGTCCATTATTGACGCACTTTTCAGGATGGACAAAAGAATAATAGCTTTTTTATTCACAAGCTGGTAAAAAATGCTCAATTACAGAATTTTGCGGGGGCAGACTCGGATGAAAGAGAAACTGCACAAGGAAAACATGGAGAATTTTATATTTTTACCGTATATGTTATACATGTGTATAACTGTTAATAAATTGTACATACTGTATTTTTCTGTAGTTATTTGTAAATTGTTCTTTCTATGTGAATAAAGTAATAACATTTGTACACAGTTTTAAAATGTTGTTTTTAATACAACTAGCTAAAGACAAGCCTGATAAATGCCCAATTTAAACTACCCTGCCCATCCCATTTGGACCCCCACCCCTCGCTTACCGCAAGAAAATTCCCCGGTCCCAAGGTTGGCAATGAAAGAGGTTAGACTGTACCTCCAAACTGGAGTTATCATCTGAAAATGAATTTGTGGACAGATGTACAGATGGGTAGGGTGATTACATTAAGTTACCTGCTAGAATCCCACTTATTCAAGTGGGCCCCAATAAATTTAGGAAACTATAGGAGATTATGGTCTTAATGTTTTTTAACTGGAAAATATAGGAAATACAGGAGTCGAGGAATCCCTGTTTTTTGTTCATTTAGTAAGGTCTTTCATATTTTTTTCCAAGGCCTCCCTTTCAACTAAAACTTTCCATTTTTTTTAACCATTTGTACATCCATTTTTTGTATATGTTATGCATAAGCACAATAATTACGAAACAAACTGAATCTAAAAGATTCCAGACTAGCTATCAGGTAAAACTATGTCAGTACAGAGAGCATAGTATAAACCTTTTGATGGTGACACTGGCTTTAAGTCCAAAAAAATAAAAGGTATGGTTCTCAGGCACCGCCCGCTTCAATTTTAAACCCCCACATCAAAAAATTTATTTGATTTTCAATAGAAACTTACCAATGTTGAGCTCCAGCCGCTCGGACATTTCTTTCAAGAGGATAAAATTATACAATTTTGATAAGATTTCCTTTCTTATGCAGCGCTTTTTCTTGTTTAGCAAAATAAATCTGTCTTTATCATGCTTTTCCCTTATCATTTGCATTTTTATCGAAACATATAAAAAATTAAAAATAAAAAAACCGCCCGCCCGCATTGATTTCTAAAAAAAAGTGCCTGAGAACCAGACCTAATTTTTTGGGGGGCCTAAATATTTTTTGCAAAACACAAAGGCTGGGGTATTAAAAGTTATCATAACATAAATGGAAATATATATATATACATTTGTGTGGGCACTTGCCTATATTTAATACTGAAACAATATATTTATTATGCATTACTTTTATTACAACTATCTGTTTTTTATTTTTTTCTATCTGGTGGTGGTTGTATTTGTTTTAATCCTCCATGTCATCAAGCAGTATGTTCCCAGGTGTACTGTGAACCAACTGATGCCTAAAAACTAAACCACACGAGGAATATAAAATTCTCTCTGAGGCAGAGTGTAACGCAACAAATCAACAGATGTGATTACTTTCTGTGGATGATTAGACTGGTTCTCTTCATCTTTTTTACACATCTACTGCCAGAAATTAGGATGACATGAAAAACTGATCAGAGAATAATTAATTCTGATGGGTTATTCAGGATCAATTTTTACCAAGTGAGCAGAACCAAGGATTTGTTATCAAAGAACGAGAGCACTGAATGGGTGCATAATGCACCTAGTGTAGGTCTTGTGACCTCTGACCTCATTAATATGCATGGATTTTGCAAAGACTTTAATTGCAGTGAGAAACTTTTGGCAAATATATATAGAGTTTCATGAAAATACATCAGATCATCATGGCTCCACCAAATTTTGGTGACCTCTCACCTCAAAATGTGCATGGATAAAGCTGGGAATCGTACATAGTTTAGAAATGGCATTGGTTTATGTTTCAACAAAGTTTCATAAAAAAAGATTGTATTCCTGGTAAGACTGAGCAGCAACACCACAAATAGGCCTGTTGACCTCTGACTTCATTAAATCTGCATGGATTTTGCTTAGAATCAAACCTAGGCAAGATAATCAGCTAATCAGTAGTTATGGTGAGTTTCGTACAATTTCTGGATGATGTTCAGCAATTTCATTGACCTAATTCTTGGATTATATTATGCCATTAACCCTTTACTGTTTGTATTTGGTTGTCACAAAACACCCCCCTTACTGTTCAGATTAATTTTAATTTTTCTCACACTTTGAATTTTGACACACTGTACATTAATGTTATGACAGATAACTTTATCAGTTTTTGGTGTATCCTTATGAAATTTTCAACACATTTTACAGAGATACCAAGCAAGAGGTTAATGACTTAATCAATCATAAATTTCACATATATATATCTAATAATAGTGCCAGGTAAATCAGGTAAATTCAGGTAAGTATAGTGTATGGTGTTTTAGCATATTTGTACATGAATGTCTGCAGTATATCCCAGTGAAGACATTGTAGAATTTAGGACCAAAAAGGGAATTTATCATCCGCCGGTACCAGGTGTATTGTCATGGAAGATCTAGGTAAAACAGGTTAATGAAATATGATTAATATTATTAATGTTATGTAGGTGTGGAGTGCTGAAATAAATTAGACAAAACCATATATGATTTGTTCCAAGAAATGTATAAGAATAATAATTGTATATTTAACATGAAATATTATGTTGATTTCAAATAAGAACCAAATTGCCACATCCCACCTGTTCAGGTATGGAAAACTAATTAAGACCAGGTGAACTTCACAGAAAAGTGAAAAAAAAAAATATATTCACAGATTTACTCATCAAATATGTATAAAATCCAATGGAAAATCGCCAAAAGTCTGACAGAATGGTAAAATCAAACATTTCTACACGTTTTTCCCCCTTTATAATGTTTACTTGGATCTTTTTGGTACTTCCGGTAAAGGGTATATCACTTTTATGTTGCCCGTGACAGAACATACAGGGAAATCCCCGTCGCATTGCATTATGGTTATCCAGTGTCAAAACGATGTCAGACGTCTTTTTATCTTAAGACATAAGCAAATATTCTCGAAATTGAGTAACTAAAGTTTATTTAACATTACTTTATATTTATTTTGTCTATGTCGAGCGGCAAGTCCGATGGCCTCCATCTTGAAATTGATGACATCGCTCGTCCTTCATAACAGGCAACATAAACATAGAAAATGCCTTAAGGAATGAGAAATATACACAATCTAAGTCCAAAATGATAAAAATTTAGATAGATACCAATCTTTTGTAGAAGTTTGGTATGGTTTATTGTCATAACAACGTGGCCCGGTCAGCTGAAACTTCACGTTTGTTGACATCCCCGGTGTCAATTGCAGACGTTATTCAACCAATCGGCTTTCCAACAGAGTCTCAATTAGAATTTTAGGAATATTTATGAGGATTTCCCAGGTGAATGAATAAATCATTATCAACTTTATGGTAGGGGTGTCCTGGAACCGTATAGAACCGAAATTAATTGTGTCCAACGTTAATTTTACCTCCAAGACTGAGCAAAAACCGGGAGTTCTTAGTGTCCCACCAGAGTGCGTTGTGGTGCGTTACGAACAGATGAGGGGATGTCACGTGACGTGGCTTAGAGTGAGCTGTCAAATGTTAGAGAGTTAAATACTTTATAAACAATCCTAGCAACAGACATGGGGTCTATTACAGGTGTTCTATTACTATTACTATTACTATTACTTTCAATTTCTGATATTACTATTACTATTACTATTACCACATTTTATCTTCTATTACTATTACTATTACTATTACTGGGGTATCTATTACTATTACTTAAACTGATGGGAGGATTCTAGACCTTGCGCAGCCATGAGTGCTATAAACTACCACTACAATCACATGTTTAAATAATTTACAAGCACCTATTTCATCCAGTTACCTACACAATTGTCTTATACTGTGTCTGTCATTTACAAGAAGCCTAATGATACTTGAGATCTTAATATTTCAGCTTCTTTAAGTCTGTTTCTGTTTTTTATATTTTGAAACCTCAATGATTGTTATTGGGCCGTTTCAAGTCAAAATTATAAGATAATTGTATGAACTCTTGAATACATGAAATTTAAAAGCAACCCATTGTACAGGCCCTGGCATATGTAAAATATTGATTTATAAATATATGGCTACTTGTACATTTTATATTAATTTCATATATATTTCATATAAATATAAAATAGCATATTTCCATTTAGATTTAATCTTCTTTCTCATAGTTAATAGTTCAGTGTAACTGAAAATTGTCTCCAGAGGAATTATTCATGATTATTGCATATTTTTTATTAAGTATCAAAGCCAAAAATTCAGTCCTTTATGTATGTATCAGATGAGGAATTTATGTAGGGCTGTGTCCTGTTTCCCAATCCTTATAAATATACTCATAAAAAATACTGTTTACATCAAGATTCTGGACACAGCCAAACTGGAGACAAAAGTACCCCATCTTCTCGGGTGTATATGTTCATTTGGATGTGATGCCATGTTTTATTAGATCACATAGTACATCTTGAGAGTGAACATGCAGAGAGGTGGTAAACTTTACAATAATGGTAGCATGCATGGCTTTTATTCATCAGGCATGCCCTTCATCATTGCAGCAAAACCAGCAAAGGATAATTTAGGAATATGGAGAGTGATTTAAACTTACATCAATTTTACAAAACAAATAAAATGTTATTTAAATAACTTTCACAATAAATTTGGTATTGAACAATCTTGTTCTTTAAATTTTGTACATAACCGGATCTATAATTATTTGATATAAAAATTTCAGATATTAAATAAAATATTAATGGTGACTTATATTCTCATATTATATAATCGAATAAATTAATATCGTGAAAAAATAGTTCATTTAACTTTCAAAATATAAATTAACATAATTTTAGATACTGAATGAAGGTCTGCAAAATTGGTACTATGAGATAACCAGCAAGTATTAAAAGAATATTTTTAAAAGAATATGTATATAAATTAACTAGATAATACATGTGCCTGCAGTATGACTTTATCCAAGTGATTGTAGTACTTGTATGAGTTTATAGCATTGTAGGCTTCAATATGTTATGGGCAGTGAACACACCATATGCTTATCATGAACATTTTGGGTCTGCACTATATCTGGTTCCATTATTACATTTTTCTTGAATATGTGTTATTGCAATCTCAATGATTAAAATGTAAACTGTCTGGTGAAAACAAATCTAGGTACATTTCAGAATATGCATATGATTTGATGGATGGGAGATAAGATGTACATGTCACAATAATAATACACTATTTATCTGTCTCTTAACACCAAACATGCCTCTGTTTATCCATGGCTTACTAATCAAAGGTCATATTGTGCCAGGTAACTTATTTGGCTGTGACCTAATCTGTCCAGTACTCTTACGTAATTACCACCGGTGCGCATGTGACGGGTATGAGCTCTGCCAAGTGATCGGATTTTATCCAAGTTCCACGTCGCTGTTTTCTTCAAAAAACACATATTAACTCCTTGGAACACCTATGTGATGGTCAGTAATTTTCGTGAGTCAAATATAGTTATATTTTGAGTTTGAGAAGGAGAAAATATTGCAAATGTACAGTTCGCCGTAACGCTTGAGTGATTTTGTTTAACCCAGGCTGGCCACTTGTCACTGTACTTGGTGACCGTTTAGTGTTATGCAATGAATCGCAAAACGACGCTGTTGAAAACCGACTCGTGTGTGTTTCGTGGGACAGTATACATGTGTAAACGGCCTGCATTGCCAGGATATATAACATTACCATTTGGATACTGAATTTAATCTTTGAAGACGTGCATTGTTGTGTGATCCATGCACTAAAGTTTTCTCATCTGAACTTATTAAACACATTTCAATACACCCAGCCACAACATTTACTGCCCTCTGTGTAATGTTTGGAAGGCATGTTGTCCTTCCTGGTATTGTAAACTGGACATATAATTCACATGGAGCAGGCAGAGTGTAATAGTCCTTTGATTTCTGAGGACATTATCGCTGAACCAATAGGCTGTGATTGTCCATTGAATAATACATCAGACTTCGATGATGCGCGCAGTTTTGAGGGATCGAAATCTGAAATTAACTCTTATGTCACGCCATTGAAATGCCTTCCAAAGGACATTTTTGTGAAAGAACTGCTCATTTCGACCAAAAGTAATGAGGAATTGCTTGAGAAAATACGTATGGATCTGTTCATAGAGGCCCGTCAAAATGACAATTTCCCAAATGGTACTTTGGTCAAGAGAGTAAGGCCTCGTACATTACGGGGGGAATCCATCGTATCGAAATAAGCAAAAGATTGTTTTGCCCTATCCGCTTTCTTGGAAGGTGGCCCGATTTGTGATATACGTGATATTATAAGTAGTTCGAGACAGTGTTGCGTCCAAAAAAGATCGCAGGTTACAAATATCTGGTTCTCAGCAGTCTGTGTCCAATATGGCCTCTGGTGATGGTTCAGGAGGGGTCGGTGACAATTGTGACAGGTTTGTCGCTGAAATGATGGCTGCAATGAAATCTGATATACAAGTACTTAAAGGTCAGGTGCAAGAGCACCAGAAGCGTTTTGACTTAAAAGTTGCACCAATGGAAACTGCTATTGCTAGTATCAAGTCTGAGATGGAAAAATTAACTGATGCAAATAAAAAGTTAAAACAAACGCAAAAACGAATCGATAATACATTACAGGGTATGTCATCAGACTTAAATTTAAAGAAGAAGTGAAAATGCATAATAATTCCCACAAGTCATCTCTGAATGATATGAAAAAAGATGTGGTTAGCTTAAAACAAGAACACGACGAATAGAATTAATGGTTAGTCAGTTGCAGGCGCCTCCCAGTGATACAAGGGAGCAAACCAATATTGACATCAGTGCGCTAAAATCTGAAATGAAACGTATTCGGCAGCTGATGCATGATATGAAAGATGAAAGTGAGAGGTTCCATATTTTGACAGATTCTAACTCGGAATCAATTACTTGGTTGAGGAGCCACATTCTTTCAGCCGAGAAAGTCATCGGTCAGTTAAAGCGAACTGGTATTTCGTATGCATCGGTTACTGCCAACGTACAATGTAGTGGGACTGATAGTCCACGCAACTCAACTGATGAAACTACCAATAATCAGGTTCCGGAAACAATTACTTCTCAAAGAAATATGACCGCTCATGCATCAAATAGCGGGAATACAGAACAACCTGCTACAAATGTTTCGGAGAGTGAAAATGTGGTTCCACAAAATCAGACTTCAGTGAATTCTCCTTAAGATAGCCCTGTGCAACACCAAAGTGCAACAGAGGTCCGTCCGTCTCCTGCCAGTAATATACCGGTCGTGACCCAACGACTATTGAGAAGACGTGTCCGTGTACAGCGTTACGACGACGTATCCACCTATTATGTGGGGAATGTAGGTGAAGGTGTCGATCAGGAGAAAGTTGCTTCATATATCAGGAGAAGAGGAGTCCTTCTGGTGCATCTCCGTTTACTTCGTAGCAGATATTCCGGAAACGTAGGCGCCAAGTTGATCATACCATCCAGTGCCAGGTCTGCCGTAGAAGCTAGTGACTTTTGGCCTCATGGGACTTACGCCAGAATCTGGCATGAAAGATGATGATTAAGTAGAATTGTATGGACAGTGACATAACATCCTTTCATTATATCATGAATACTAGATTGTCCAAGTTAAAATCATTTAATATTTCATGCTTCAATGTGCGTGGCAAAATGCCTAGTACGCCATATCTTTGTGAATATTTAGAACTGCATAAAATCCATATTTGCGGTATTAGTGAACATTGGTTATTTTCAGATAATTTGCATTATTTTAAAAGTATTCACCGAGATTATGATGTTTATGCTAAGGCTGATAATTCTCTGAACCCATTGGACCCCTATAGACGAGGCAAGGGTGGCGTAGCCATTATGTGGCATAAATCACTGAACGGCATGGTGTCGCCAGTATTGCTGGATAAAGATGAGGACAGAGTCATAGGCGTGTCAGTCAACTCTAATACAATGTTGGGTATATTCTATATTTTTAATGTGTATTTGCCCTGCTCCAAATATTCGCTCAACTTGTTTAGAATGTATGTAGCGAGATTATATGAATTGTTTTATGAACATTCTACCAAAGGAACGGTATTGTTTATCGGGGACTTTAACTGTGACCTGTTAAATGAATCTAATTACCAAATGCGACAAAGAAAGTTGCTGTTGTCAGCTTTTCTCCATGACATTGGATACTTCTCACCGGAACTCCATAAAGGGATTAGTAGTCCCATTTACACATTTGATCCTTACATGAATGGCAGAAATTGTTCTCTAATCGATTATACCTTTCTACCAGAATGTAAAAAAGATCTTATTTCAGAGAGTTATGTATCTTCAGATGAAGCGCTTAATGTGTCAGACCACTTTCCGGTTAAATTATCTCTGGATCTTGAATGTGATATGATCTCTAACCCTCCTATACAATCAAACAGATTAATGTTTAATTGGGGTAAACTGACTGGATCGTCCGTGAGCGAGTTGTATACGCATCCTTTAACCACATTGCTAGATACAATTCATAAACCAGAGTTAGACATTTGCACCAAAAAAGAGGTCTGTGAATACTACAGGACTTTAGTCAATTGTATTTTAAATGTATCTCTAGAGGGGGTACCTCGCAGAAAATATTCCAGGTTCCTCAAACCAGAGTGGCGCAAAGAGTTAAAACCTTTCCATGACATGATGCGAACTAAAAGACGGGCGTGGATCGCTGATGGTAGGCCTCGTACCTATACATCTACTTCCTTTAAGAAATATAAGGACTCTAAACGTGAATTTAGGCGCCAGTACCGTTTATATGTTTGCCAAAGAGAGAGGGATTTGTTTGAAAAGATCGATAGAGAAGGAGAAGTGGATATGACTAAATTTTGGTGTATGATTAAGAGACAGAGACGAAAGAAATGCGTTCTTACAAGCGAGATATTATTTGATGGGAATTGCTATAGAAATCCGGAAGACATAGCCAATGGTTGGTCCAATTATTTTTCGTCGTTATATAATCCTCAAGAAAATGATAATTTTGACATTAATCATAAAGTTTATATTGAGAAATTATTAACTGATTATATAAAATCTTCTTTTAGAAATATCGATGACACTTTAGATAGAGATATAGAGATGTCCGAGGTAAGCAATGCAGTGAAGGACCTGAAACGTAACAAAGCAGGTGGCGTGGATGAGCTCGTTAATGAGCATTTCATATTTGGTGGATACCACTTGATAGAACATCTTACTTATTTATTTAAAATTATTTGGAAGCTAGAGTATTTTCCTGGTGAAATGAAACAAGGTTTAGTTCTAACCTTGCTGAAATGTCCCCAAAAAAGAGCAGATTCTCCCAATAATTATCGGGGCATTACTTTGCTTCCAGTCATTAGTAAAATATTTGATAAAATTATGTTGACCCGTATTCAAGGTTGGTTAGTCCAGCAGAATTTTAATTTTCCTGATCCAATGCAGTGCGCCTACCAAAGTGGCCTTTCATCTATTGATGTTTCTTTTATTCTTCAGGAATGTGTGTTATACAATATTGAGCGAAACTCAAGGGTGTATTCATGTTTTCTCATACTAAGAAAGCCTTTGATGTCGTCTGGCACCAAGGACTCTTTGTAAAGTTGTATAAACTGGGTATACGAGGAAAGGCCTGGAGAATCTTGATTAACACTTATACTGATTTGAAAAGCGCCGTGCTTTATGGCGGCTTTCAGAGTAAATGGTTTCAAGTAAAACAGTCTGTCAGACAGGGTAGTGTGCTTGGCCCATTTTTATATTTAGTCTACATAAACGACCTTCTTCTTAATTTGAGAAAATCTAGAAATGGTGCTCTTATAGGCAAAATATACGTTGGTTCACCGTCATTAGCCGATGATATTTCTCTGTTGTCCACCTCGCCAAATGGACTGCAGCGTATGCTAGACATATGTTATGAATATAGCAGGCAATGGCGTTTTACCTTTAATAGTGAGAAGTCGGTTATATTAGTATTTGGTTCTGGTGATAAGTCCATGCAGAGGTTTTCATGGAAACTTGGTAATTCCCCATTGAGACGTGTAAACAGTCAGAGACACGTTGGCATAATTCTTGATTCAAATTTTCACAGCATTGAGCGAACTAGAAATGCATGTAGAACAGGTAAAGGTGCATTGCTGTCTCTAGTGGGTACAGGAGTTCGTCCTAAAGGCTTGAATCTGTTAACGTGTGCTAATTTATATAGGTCAATGGTTATACCTAAGTGTTTATATGGTTCTGAATTATGGTTTCATCTTGGCAGTACAGAATCATTATTGCTGGAGAGAATGAATCGTTTTTGTGTCAAGGTTATGCAAGGATTTAATAGAAGAAGCTGTTCTGATAAGGTTTTGTCTATGATTGGGCTCCCTCGTATAACAGCATGGATAGATAAATCTAAATTAACTTACTTAGTGAGATTATGTTGTGGTCACAGCCAGCAGCCTTCCACACAGGTCTTTCAGTATAGACTTGTCTCTCATTTAACATGCCAAGAGAGTTGTAAAGATGGTTATATACCAGACATTGTAAAGATTGTCAAAAGATATGGGTTATACGAGCACCTGTTAGAATATTTAGTTTCTGGTAGATTCCCAGGGAAGAACTTTTGGAAAAGCGCAATTATTAATAAAATTATTATTTTTGAAAAACAACAATATTCAAACAGAATAAAGGACCACAGAAACTTTTTGTATTTTAGTGATATTCAAGAGGACCCATTTATTCCCTCTATTCTATGGGAGACTGCGCGCCGGTTTGTCGGGTCTTATGAGAAGATCCAATATGTAGCTATGCAGGTGTTAAATCTGGATACGGAAATTGAGATAGAAGTTTTGTGTCCATTTTGTGGTATATTTTTTAATAATCTGTATTTGCATGTTGTGGTTAGTTGTTATAAATGCCAAGAAGAGAGAGACCTAATGTGGAACTTTATAACTGATAAATTACCAGTCACACTGAGTGTATTTTTTAATAATCTTTCTGAACAGCAGTTGCTGCCATATTTCTTCGGCAAAACTTTACCAGTACAAGCGGATTGGACTTCTGAAATGAATCTGGTGTTTGTATACAGAGCTGTTTTATTTATATATTCTTGTTCTCCTGTCATTAATCTGCTCAAGCAGCTCACACTGGCAGTATTTTGATTTGACTCTAGTATTATCAATATGCTTATTCTATTGATTAATATGTTCATTATATTGTCATTATTAATTCAAAATCAATGCATGTATATTGTCTGTTGTAATCGTCAATTTGGCGGAAATAAAGCTTAACAACAACAACCAGTAGTCACCAGCTGTATAGCAGCTGGCCCATGCTTTCCTCAACAATAGGCACATCCTGGGCAATTACTGGACAAGAACTGAGTCTGTTCAGTATTATTCGCTGATATTCTTCATGATCAAGGGGCTCAGAAGAAGTAATAGAAAGTAATATGTATTACTCTATTACTTTTCCTTCTGTTTCTATTACTATTACAGCTCAATTTTTTGAGTCTATTACTATTACTATTACTATTACATGGAAAAAGCTGTAATAGTCTATTACTATTACTATTACTTATTACTATTACCCCATGTCTGCCTAGCAAGTTCATCAATAAGGTATCATCAATTAATTACTTGTCAGTTTCACTGGAATGAGTTTAATAGTGCAAAGCAAACTGAGACCAGCTTAGATAAGTGCCTTGATTTCACAGAGAATTTTATGACAAAGTTGCCTGAATTATATCTTAGCAACTACATTTTTCTGTCAGTCAGAGATATTTCAACCCCTGTAACAATAACAGCAAGTGTCCAGAAGTTTCTGGCTGGGTTTACATCCTGGCTTGGGCATTAACCTCCAGCAAGTGTAGTGAGTGAGCGGTGTATGTTTAGACCAGCTTATCAACAATCGTCCCTGGCAGTGGGAGTGATCATCCACACAATAAATATTTGGACTACAAGGATAGAGGCTGTATGTTCTCTGTGTATAAAAAACTCCAATTACTTCCTTCTTCAGCTCCTTGTACGCTCCCCGCAAATCTCAAATACAGGTTGGTTAAATACCCCCAAGCAAGCTGAGATATAGACAGTGGCTGTACTGAGAGACTAAACACTAGAAACCTGTTGTACTGTAAGATCACTGATCTGACAGGCCTCGCATGTTTATGAAACACTCATCCTTTGTAGTAGTACGTAAGCCTAAGTATACCTTTCTTTGACCATAAAACTCCTGAAACTTCAATGTCTATAGCATTCATGACAAGATTACCACCAACAATAATATCATGAAGATGTAAGGGTGCACTGATATAAAAAATATTAATTTGGGGTGACAATTTTTAAAAAGATTTAAGGAGTGCACATGATGTTCCAAATATGTTTGTTGACATTTTGTGGTGACAATGATATCTGTAATTTGTTAAGTGTTACATTGATATCCTTAACTTTGGGTTGGCAAAGATATCCTTTAAATGTTTGGTGTGGCAGAGATATCCTTGAGCTGTTTAGTGTGACAAAGATATCTATTGATGTGAGAGAGGTTTAATTTAAGATATTTGGTGTGGCAATGATATCCTTGATATGTTTTGTAGTGATATCCTTTAGATGTGTAATGTGGCAGATATATCATTAAGATATTCAGTAAGGCAATGATATCCTTCAAATATTAGGCGTGACTGAAATATCTAAATGATGTTTGCTGTGACAGAGATCTAATTTAAGATGTTTGGTGTGGCAATGATATCCTTAAGATATCTGATGTGACTGAGATTTCTTAATTATATTTGATGTGACAGAGGTCAAATTAAAGATGTCTGGTGTGGCAATGATATCCTTGAGATGTTTCACAGTGATATGATCCTTAAGATATGTAGTGTGGCAGTGATATCCTTAAGATGACTGGTGTGGCAGTGATATCTTTATAATGTTTATTGTGGCAGTGTATTCCTTAACATGTTGGTGTGACTGAGTAACCCTTAAAGATGTTTAGTGTGACAATAATATCTTTACAATTTTTCGCAGTGCTGGGGATGTTTTGTGTGGCAGTGACATTCTTCAGATATTTTCTGAATAAGTCAGCATAACCATATTGGAGGTAACAGGCCCCCCCTCCTGTAATAAACGCCCCCCTCCTGTAATAAACGCCCCCCAACAGGATTTGGGAGAAGGTCACATAAAGAAAACTAAGGGATGAGCCATCCTAACCTCACTTTTCCCCCTAGCTAATATAACCTGGGGCAGCGTAATGCATTCAGTAATGCATCCCCACCAAGCTTAAAAGTTATCGCCAGGTTTTATTCTATATTCATCAGGCTTTATCATCTAATATAATAATAATGTAAGTTGCACAACACAGAAACAGTGGTCAAGTGGTCAAGTGTGTCATATACATTACACTGACTGTGTCCATGAAGGCCGACCCTGCAGCTGGCCATGCTGATCGGGGATATACCATGCAATGAATAATATTTACTTGTTGTTTGTTATTTCTATTAATTAATTTTTTTCTTTGAATAATATTAATAAAACAATTATTAGGGTATACAAATTTTTTGGAAATATTCAATTGTGAGAATGCCTAAGGTGCTTATCATGTCTATATGGTACTACACTACTTCAAATGCATCTTTATCAAAAAGAATACAGAGATACCAGCATTACACATAAACCAGTATTTCAATAACACAGACTTCTCAAATACAATATCTTTTTAATCTCACTGCTATATATCATTCCCTTTTACTTGAGAAAATCTACAAATATACAAAACCACGGGTGGTCTTAAAAGGATACTAATCCTATACTTTGAACAGTAACAATTTCATTTTTTTTCATAATATGACACAAATGTTACATTTATTACATAAAGTAAACATCTATCAGATGAGCCTGTAAAACACAGAGACTCATGCATATAGTTACAATGGTTTCGCTCATAACTACAGAGCTACACAGATTACAAACCCTGACTTATACTTAATGTGGGAAACAAAAGCACATTAACGAGCACTGCAGGTAAAGCCCAGCATTTGGATATTTTCTCCTGTAAGTGCTTGTATATGTTGTATATTAGCCATGTAATGACCTTTTGACTACAGTATGAATGACATTTGATGTTCTGGTTCTGCTTACTCAGTGAGAACGTTATATGCTGGCGTGACCCCGGGTCAACCAGTTGAAGCTACCTGGTGCTGCCGACAGCTATTAAACCTGCCAAGTCAGCACTTTGCTGTGATTTATGTGTCTGGCAAGGTAATGGAAATCCCTCGCTTCCATGGTAACAAAAACAAGTCACCATAAACATACCACACTTTCATTAAAAATATATACAACCCAGTCAGGTGACCCAGGTTAAAGGTCAATTCACCGTATACAAAAGTCAAAGTTTCAATTTTAACCACCAGAGGGGGTGATTACAGCTTTTGGATCATTTGCTTAGTAGCGATTACTGGTAGTAGGCTATTGATTACCAGTCACAGACTCTGTGAAAATAAACATGATTCAGAAAAGGCTGCGACAGCACTCAATTAGCATCCATGATGCAGAATACCGAAAAACTGCAGGATGAATCATACGTGAACGGACCACTGATGCTCACCTCAATAATCTCTCATGAACAGCAAAGCGAGCAGAATTATTTTGAAACAAGTAAGAACTAATCAACAGCTAGAAATCTGCATTCAATGGAATGCAAGCCTCCGCCATATGGGGAGTCCCTTTTATTGGATGCTTCCAAAACCGTGCTTGCATGCACTTATTAGGCCCTTATTCTAAGGTTCAGTCAAGCATAAGTGACTGTACATTTGTGAATATTCCTCAATGACATTCCTGAATCCAGATCATGTGCCAGATCTCCAACTCCTAATTGACCCATTTATAATCATGAGATTCCATTCATGATTGCCTGAGTTATGTTGTGAACAAACACACACACGGTCACACGCACATGAAAGGAGATGAGTGCACACCCTCCTGGTTGAGGGAATAAAACGACAAATATTCAGAAACACTGGTGAAGGCTGATCGTAACACATCACCAGTGATGGGAGTATGCTGAGAAGCAGGAATATTGATGTCAAGTTTCTCAATAACATTAATAAATGTCCTTAAAGGTACATAAACATTTGCAATATGATGTGCATTATCCCACACTATTAGTTAATTTTCACTAAATTCTAAAGTTTCTCAGCAAAAATATTCCAGCAGACAGACTCTAATTTACCTGTTATATACATAATTATATTATTATGTGTGCAAGTACATACATTCCATGTTTGCCTGTTTTCCATAACAAGACTTTATGACCAGAGGTCCAATCTAATGCATTCGTGACTCCTTCAAAAAAGGAACAGACAGATGAAAGACAAAACATGGGAGATATACTAATCGTAAGATGAATATGTTGATGTGAAGCTATGCAGCATGGTTATCAGGTGGTACGTGGGCTATGTTAAGGATTTGCCCACTGACCATGCTCAGTGCAAGTTTATTTCCTCTTCTGTATAAGATAAAGCAGCAATTTAAGAATGAAACGCTAGCCGATACCACAAATATTTAAGGTGAAATAACCATTTAACATGCCTGGTATGTGAACAGTAACCTTCAAGGTCACCTGATACCTGGAATATCATTTACACAAAATATGTGATACTACTCTGGAGTTGGAACAAATTTAAAACAGGTAACGCTCAGTCGACTGACATGTTCATAATAAGTCCTTGCACCTATAGGCAATTAATTTAAAAATAATGTAGGTGGCATCATCATTCATGCATATTAGCTTTATTTCATCAAGACCCATATGCACACCAAATTTAATAACAATCCATTTAGTTGTTCTTCAGGAATCTGGCAATTTGTATGTATCTTACATTATTTATAGATTGCTAAAAAACACCTTGTAATTCAAGGAAATATAGGTCATAGTGTCCTAATTTCAGGTTTCCAACAAGATCTTCTGAGGACCTCTCAAGATCCACAGGTTCATGATTCTACCCTTTACAATAACAATTTGTGCGTGGTTAATAGACCTGGTGTCCTAAAAATACAATTAAAAATTTGTAAAAAAACTCAGATAATGCAGGTGGCGCCACCATTCATGCCTAGTAGCTAAGGTTCATTAAGACCAATTGGCAAACAAAATTTGATGACAACCAATCAAGCCATTCCTGAGGAATCTGGCAATTAGTCTATATTTTTTTAATTATTTGCAGGGAAGGGGGGGGGGGGGTTAACATGCATCGTAACTCAATGAATATAGGTCACAGTGACCATATTTCAGGTTTCTGAGGAGAACTTATGAGGACCTCTAAGACTTGTCATTACTCTCCGCCATTCTTTCTGGAATACCTTTAAGTTGGCACATATTCAAGAGAAGAGTTTCAGAGAACACACGATACTATCATTTGTCGAAACATATATTTTCAATATTTTAATGTTTAGTTAGAAAAGAATTTAATGCAGTGAATATATCAGTGATTCATTAAAACAAATGTTATTCTTGAAAATTAAAAGTTTTTTTCTGAACACAGTAAGACCCTGGTGCCTCTATTATATAAAAACTATAGCAAATAATCTTGAAAGGACATGTTGGTGTACCTAATTGGGGAAACGCATAATATGATCACTATATAATAGGGAAGTGAACCATGCAACTGTTGCATCTCTCAGATATCATGATCATCATGGATACCAGAATCTCTCCCAACCCTATTACCAAATTTAAAGTTTCAGCTAAAATGTTTGGAAAAAGTAATAAGGGAAATTTGGAATTGGAATCCAAATCATGAGATATCATTCACTAGAGGGTCACTTTATATACGAAATGCTCCAGGGACAGGCTTTTGTTCAGATAAACAATCATTTGGTTAAACCATTCCACGTTTGCCATCCTGCAGCCATGCACAGCACTTAGCCAAAGATTGACAGACATGAATTAATAAAGCTAGTCCAAAATGAACATTTGCAACAGTTTTTTGTAAGGTTTTCCATTAATTTAATACATGGGAAATTAAATATTGCCAATTGGCCCAGGAAAAATAACACTTTAGTTCATTGTTGAAAAAGAATATTTTCTTACTAAACATGCATTTTACTTTCTAATAAAGAACAACAGATCAAAGTCTTAAATGAATTAACTGGCTTCAATAATCTTTCACATTGGTATTCAAATAATGTTTTTATTCTGAGGATTTTTATTCTACTCCTTCATGTGCAGGATGTTAAGTGGTCGGTTGTGTTTGTCACACACCATTTAAGAAACATGCACAGCAGTAAGAGACCAAAGGTCTGTTCCTGATAGATATCTATGTGTAACTAATATTACTGATGGCACACAAGGTAATAAAACAACAATTCAGGCCATCATGTGAACTTCAGCTCTGCCACAATATACTTATACAATCGAGAACAATATTCATCAGAGCCAAGTCCTCCCAGTCAATGCTATCAGCAATACACAAGCCAAGTTGATCGAAGGCTACATCATACAAACAAGCGGCCATCAGATCAAGCGTACAACACACATGTACATTCTATGATGACCACATCACCCAAATACAGGGCTTTATAACCAGACACTAGACAAATTACACTGTATAGAAACCATGAATCAGTATACAATTGGTATTAAATTAAATCCTTGTTACTGACACATTTATTCAATTTTATGGAAAGATTTCAGATTCTATTAAACAAATTTACAATAAATTGAATAACAAGCCTGGTTTTATGTATATTTAGCTCTGAAGGGAAATCAGCTTTGCTGAAATATGATACAGAACTGATATAGAGTGAGCTTTATTTAGGCATTGGACTTTTATTATCAACATGGCATACCCATTTCTAACATGGATTTCTGCCAAACATGGCCTGGGACTTCACACTGGTTTGTGTTGCACTGGCTCACAGTCAACTTTTTGTTGATTTATCCTTCACCTTAAATCATTTGTTGTGGCTTTCTCTTTATTGTTTTATAAACGAACCCATTTCTCTTTCCCAAATTCCTAACTGACTAAAAGTGTTAAAGCTTGATCTTTAGTTATTTGCCTCCACCAAGAGGTTATGTTCTTATTCCTGTTTGTATGAATGTTAGTGTGTTCACTACATCACCCAAGCAATTATGAACAGAATCTCATAAAATTTTTATGGTATTTGAGGTACAGGGAAATGAAGAATCAATCATATTTTGGTGTGGATCGGGAACATGATCCAAATTCCGGAACATCATCAAGCAAATTCACAAATGTACAGTCACATATGCATGAATAAACCTGGGAATATGAGCCCAATAAGTGAAAGCAAACATGTTTTTTTTTGAGCATCAAACAGGAAACCCCCCCCCTCACCCCCCCCCCTATTGTGGAGGCTTGTATTCCTTATTAGACTGCAGATTTCTTACTAGAAGTGGTTCCCTTTTTGTGATTTATTGCATTATCCATCAGACATTCAGAGATGGACAGTCAGTAATACAGAGCTGACCACTCCATCCCTGCCCAGCTGAAGTGTAAGCTAACTATATATAGGTTAATGACAAACTGAATGGAGTTATAGTCTTAGATCAGTAACAGTTGGCCTTACCTTGAGGAAATCTTTCATGTCAAAGAGGTCATAGGGGTCAAAGAGGTCACCCTCCCGCATTCCGAACTTGCTTTTGCATGTCGCCAGGAATGTGCGGATATTCTTCAGGCACAAGAACTGAAAATTAAGTAATATAATATGATATAATAATATACACAAATAAAGTGACCACACAGATAAACTACATACTGATTAATTCAAATGTATAACCAGAAGTGGTGTGCCGAGTAACTGATTATATTGTTGATTATTCGTTTTCTTTCATAATCAATTAAAATGGTTTCAATTTGCATAATCAATATTAATTTCAATTATATATGTATATGCAAAGAAGTCATATTATCAAAGAAAACATTTCAATATTGCCAGAGATATGAGAAAAATGGGACACAAACCAGTGAACTTCATTGAAATTTAACCTTGCTGTAGCAAACTTGACGGCAATTACCTGAACCTGTCAGCATGTAAACTCCAGACTGAATTTACTTGGTTAATATTTCAGGTTTACTGTAGAACCCAACCATGCAACCACCCCACAATCACTGCCACTTTTCTTGGTCCCTAATATATTATCCAATAATTTCTAATATCACAAATACTACTACCTCCAAATTACTACCACTTTCGTCAGTCCCCAAGGTGGTCGCTACTCGCGGGGTCCTACTGTATTTCTATACAGCAGAAATCAAGGTTATACAGAATCTTCATAAAATATTTAATTAATTATCATTCACTGGTCCCTTTTTCCTCTCAATCACTGAACACAGTTTTACATTATTTCCACATGCAACCTCTTACATCTTGGTTATGGTATGTACACAAAATGACAGCCCCAATGAGCTGTAGTGAGACCAGTAAACTTTAGGGTTCATTAAGGGAGAGGGAATCTATCTGCAGACAAGGTTTGCAGGCAAGGGGTAGTCTTTACTATGCCCGACTCCTCAAATTATAGAAGGCTGAACAGGACCAGGAATAATCCACAAGTCATTACCTGTGTTTATAACAATAAAGTATTATCTGAGTTACAATCAAGATGTCAGTTTCTGCCTTTGAGGATTGGTGTGGGCTGAAGTTGAGACTTTCCACTCCATATTCCAACTCTTTCACAGGCACATTTTTGGATGGAACATTTTTTAGGATAACACAGAGGTTTATATAGGTTGACAGCTCCAGGAGGGAGTGTTAAGTTTTGAAAAAATCATGAAAACCACTAAGAATAGTTTGTTCTACAAGGAAAAAGGACAGGACAGGGATTAAATCCCCTAAAAATCAACTTTTGGAACCACCGCAGGTTATGATTACTGAAATATGCATTTCCTGATCATGTTATTAAATTACATCAATGGAACCTAGCAGCTATAAAAAACAAAGCATGCCTTGACAGTCCCAAGAACTGATGATTATCAGTCTGAGGAAGTACTCTCTCAATGATAGTGTCATTACTATCATAATAGATTACATAACAGCTGAGGGGAGCTGGTTTGACAGTAGAGGCAGTTGACCTTGCTTGCACAGTAAGCTCACCAAAACCACAGCACTGGATGGGGTGCTGTTTTTTATGTGTAATCACAGCTAGCCTGAGAACAAGGTAATGGTATGGTTAGGGCTGTCACTGACTGAGCTGTTAGACTGACTGAATGAAACCCGGTGTTTCTGCTGGTAATCCCAACTAGGCCTTCCAGGTTTCCTGTCAGTACAGGGCAAGAAATTAACAGTACATACAAGGTTGGAAATTGTCAGGCACTTGATAGTCAGGAACCAGCATCAAAGATGACAACACAGAATTTAATGAGGTCTGATTGAACAGTTATGCTACTGGCAGGGGTGGAAATACTTTTAATGAGCAGCAAGACAGATCCAGAACCACATAAATGAATGCATGCAGCTGACAAAGTGTCCTGCTTTGACAAGTTTACATATAACACACTATTCACTGACCTTATTCATACATTTATAAATTTATATATAAACAAACATGTACATATAAATACAAATATGAAGATGGGTGAAATACTGGCATCATATTGAGTACTAGCAATGTGGTCATTTACTTTATAATTCTTTTTATATTTGTAGATTTACTTTATGGACAATAACATTGTTAATAATTCTTAAACTCCTATTGTACAAGTTGTTTTCAAAAGACCTGTTATTCACTCAAAGGAATTTACTGGGCACCTGGTAATTCAGTTTCAAGTAAAGAAGAAGGGATTCATCCTTTTTTTTTACAGCTCCATCAATTCCTTTAAATGTGCTTTAATTATAACAATCAATACTAACAGTCATTCGTAAATTTTATGTCAACATTTCACGAGCTTATATGCATATATATTGTGTTATGAAAGAGATTTTATAAAGCCTGGTATATATAATATTTATTTTTTGGCACATCAACAATCTCTAATGTATATATTATTAATATACTGCGGTCAGATTATATCAGATCTTTACAATTGTGTGCCATTAACACAAAATACTTTTTTTTGTTAATACGATTCTGATCACATAATCTTAGATATAATCAATTTACATAATAATGGTTACACTCAGCATATTGGTTTTTGTATTGTGAGATCACAAAAAAGGAATGCTCCGGAAATGGTGAAAATCAAGAAATTTTAACACTGAATATGATGCAAACAACAGTATATGATAATTACAAGCTAGGAGAGGACGGTTAGGCTTGATTAGATCTTATCGTTCTTATGCAAACTAATTAAAGTCCTTGTACTTTAACATACAATGCTATACAGTAATTACCCCTTGAGAATTAAATGTGTTAACTAATTAATCCTCCACCTACACACAAGGCTGCAGAGTCCAAAAGTAAATATGTATAATCTGTATATAAATATTGGTATCATGTACTATAACTTGACCTACAATCACAGGATGACAGCCTGTACACAGTACGTGACAGCTGGACTACTGATGGCTACAGGGAATCCCATAGTTTTAAATGTGTCATTTCATATCCAATAACTTGCTGTGGTTATAAACTATTTGACACCAGCACTTGAATGGATGACCTCTGATGTCAAACATGAAGCAGTGAGTTTAAGGGCATAAAAATAAATAGAGCTTTAACACTATCTAGTACAACTATACACTGCGACACAAAGTTATGTATTATACTATTAATTTCTGATGGCTCTTAATTAATCTTAGTGGTACCAGTCGTTATGTGCGATGTTTGAAAGAAATAACCAAAGATTGATTATAATTTGATGTACATTCTATATATAACCATGAAATCTGCTGTATAGAACACCTTAAATACCAACCAAATCAATTCAGTCTGACCTGAAAATCACACTAAAATGGCTATAGTAACGGCACAATCCATCACAAACTATTATGTATGCAAATTTAATGGTGTCATATTATCCTGATAGAATACTCTTAATTTGTCACAGATATAAGAAAGACAGGTCACAAAACAGCAACCAGCAATAAATCTTCACAGCTGTAGGCATGGAGAGACAACCAGCTGTAGGCATGGAGAAACAATAGCTGAGGGCAATGAGAGACAACCAGCTGTCCTGATGGACAACAGCTGTGGGAATTGAGAGACAACCAGCTGAGAGCTGTAGGCATGGAGAGACAACCAGTAGGAATAGACAGACCATCAGGTGTATACATGGAGAGACAACCAACTTTGGGCATAGACACACAATCAGTTGTATACATGGAGAGACAACCAGCTGTAGGCATGGAGAGACAACAGTTGCTGACAATGAGAGAAGCAGCTGTAGGTATGGACAGGCAACAGCTGTAGGCATAGACAGACAACTAGCTTGGACATGGACAAAGAACAGCTGTAGGCATGGAGAGACAACCAGCTGTGGGCAATGAGACAACCAGCAGTAGGCATGGATAGGCAACAGCTGCAGGCAATGTGAGACAACCAGTTGTGGGCAATGAGAGACAACCAGCTGTAGGCATGGAGAGACAACCAGCTGTAGGCACAGAAAGACAACAGCTGAGGGCAATGAGAGACAACCAGTTGCAGCCATGGATAGGCAACAGTTTTAGTCATGGACAGGCAATAGCTGTGGGCACTGAGAGACAACCAGCTGTAGGCATGCACAGCCAGAAGCTGAGGCATGGACAGACAACTAGCTTGGAAATGGATAAACAACAACTGTAGGCAAAGAAAATAGTCAGTTATGTGTAGATGTCACAGTCCCATCTTTTGCCATGATTGCTTTTTTCATGAGGGTTTCAAATTTGTGATTATCCCAAAAGTGAACCTGCACGAATAATAGGCGCTATCATGGAAGGCAAGTCAAAAGGCAGAACATTAATATTAAATATTAATAGTAATAATTCTTGGATATTCAAAGATTGCTTTTTTAAATGATATTAGATCTTTCAAATGAAATGCCATTAATAAACAGGACTGCCTGATATAACCATGGACACCTGTCTGATCATTAAGAATTTGCGCTCATATTTTTTTATATATTAATCCATACTATAGTTGATAACTTTGTGCAGATTTTCAATAGGGTGAGATCATGAAAATGGAACCTTCATGAAACACTGAAAAAGTGGAAATCCCATAATAGCAAAAATGAAGCCAAATGCAGTATCAAATACACTTATAAAACTGTTCATATAATTATCTCATTTTTTAATAATCATCCATTTAACACTCATGAGAACTTAAATAAAAAGTAGGAATATTTAGAACAAGGGACCCATGTGTCATTGTGCTCAGCTGAAGTTGACCTTGAAGGAAAAAATCTAAAAATATAAAATGGAGATAAAGTCTGAGAATAAGAGAAGATTTGTTGCAAATAATATTTTGGGATTTGACCAAGTGTTTCCAGATGTTGAAACTGAAGCATTTGACCAGTTTGTGAATATAAGATCTATACTATTACCATGATCATTGGTTGGTTTTGATAAGCTGTAGACCCTTGTGCAGTTTACACATTTGCTCAATTAGATTTTATTTTTCTTATTAAACCATTTTTTTCTATTTTATAAATGTATACAGTTGCCATAACGTTCCCACTCCACTGGCGGAAGAACTTGATAGGGGGGAGGGGGATGATAATGATGTTTTATTAACTTTTTATAAAATGTATTTTTTAAATTTGCAAAACAATAAATGTCAGACAGAAAAAAACACTTGAAATCTACTTTGCACCTTTATTTATCCATGATTTGGATAATATATTATCACATTCCCCCCCCTTTTTTTTGGGGGGGGGGGGGGGGGGGTTGGGGTTGGAATAATGATATTTTTTTATATTTTTTTATTTGCAGAACAAATAATATCTGAAAATAACACTTGATTCAGAATTCACAATTGACAAGGGCATCTTTATTAATCCATGATTTAGCTCATATATTATCAAATTATGCCTACTGATCGGTTTAATTATATTTTAATTTGCTTAAATTATTTGAAAGGAAATTAATCATTTGAAAGATGCTACAATAGCACATGGCATCTTCTGGATAACTCCTCGAATATCTATTCCAAGAAAAGATTTGTACATTGTGGAGTGGAAACAGGTTTATAATTAAACAGTTCAAACAATAACAATTATTGCAATACACTTGGTGGGGTGGGTTGGGGGGGGGGGGGGGGCATGACATGAGAATAACTGTACACATGTTATGTCACAGCAAGGGTGCTGGACTAGTGTTGGATCACTAATAAGGTTACCCAGGCAGGGGTGTAGTGACCAGAAGTGGGCGGCCTGGAGCTTGACAAGGCAAAGAATACAACTGAGCCTCTGAAAAAAAACTTTAATAACACTGGGGTATATACCTTATTCTAGTTACATATGCTCTAAGCCAATGTCAATTTACTGTTAAAAGGAGGACCAGGCTACTTCAACCCATGACAAAATTCCATAGATAAAATTCACTTTTTTATATAACCATTAAAAAGTGCTGTTTTCTTGAAAGGGAATTTAGAGAAGGAAGTTTGTCCAAACTGGTGTAAGTCCTGGAACCACCTGGTACACAAGACATTTATAAATGTCTCAGACTCATTAATGCTTGTACCTTTTATGAAAATGTGCCCTCTGGGAGAAGAGAACATCTAAAATTATCTCAGGCAATTACCTAAAATGCCAAGGTCATCCTGGGTACTGGTATGCCAATTATTTGATTATATAATTAACTGATTGGCCGTTTTCTTTGATAATCCATTTTGATCATATTTTTTGCAAAACCAATTACAAATGCTTATGTAATCTTGAACCTGAATTCTTAGCAGGAATTACCCACATCCCATCATTATTTAATTTTACAGTGTGCAGAGCAAGATTTGGGTACTCTCAGAAACACCAAAAACAATCAAGACAACTATGTCAACTCCAAATTTTAAGACAAAAACTTACAAACTGTTGAATATACTGGTCAGTGCAACATTATGGCATAACTATGTAAGTTATGTTAGGAACAGCCAAAACACTTTTCATGCAACAGACAATATCATGACCATTATAAACAACCACCATTTTAATACAATGATGCATAGATATATCCAACACATTATCAATAATCATTTATCTTTCGATTTCATTTTTTGGTTTCTGATTTGAAGTTATATAATGATTATTCATCACAGATAAACAAGGAGAGATAGCTGAACAAAACAATGGCTGAAATGTCAGAAGCTTTTTGGATACGAAAGGAAAAATTAAAAACAAAGCACATATGGTTAACATAACATTTTTGGCATTATGATTTTATGAATTATGAATAAAACAAATAACGGTACAGACTGTTTGATGATACTGAAAGTGGTGATAAAGGTATGCACCATTTCATAATGACACATCTTCAAATTAGGTGGGACTCTAGTGACAGTACTCCTGGTACACTCATAGTACTGTATCCTGGTTGAGAAAAAGAACTGCACAATAATGTCATGTAATAAACTAAGACCTGTTTTAAAAAAACGCCCCCAGTGGTCACTATGACCCAAACCATGCATGTATTAACAAATGTTTATGTGAGATTTACAAATAGGTTTACCTCCTGAATTGGGCATTGCTAAACACAAATGAGGTCAATATAAAAAAAAATTTAACTTTACAGTGAATTACTTTCTTGTATCTTAACAGAACAAGATGAAATTGTCAATGAACAGTTCTCAAAACAAAAACACTTAAAAAACCTCAGCTACAAGCAAATTATTGTATTAGTATTAACTTAATATTCAGCGCATAAAGACCTTATTTTACTTTAAAATAAATAATTTTGTTTAGCACTACTGTTGGTCAGTTACACAACAATGAAATTAGTAAATATGAGATTATGACAACAAAGTGAGTCAGCCCCCCAGTTGTTCAGGGAGAGCCCACTGACAGTGTATTGACCCTGACTTGACCAGGCATACCATGACATTCAATGAATGCAGCTACAAAGCAGACAGCAAGGGGAGAGTAGAAATTCTGTATACAGCAGTTTTGTTCACATCAGGGCTATTAGCAGCCAGTTAACATGTTAAATGGGGTCTGTGGTTTCTGACCTGCGACATCTGTGGACGCTGACTGAAGTCGCGGAGGTCCACAGCTCCTGGCGCTAAACTGTTCAGAAGATGACATATTAGAACACCGTCCCGTAATGTCTGTGCCAAATCGAACACTTCAGCGTCTCCCTGATTGACTTTGTGATCTTCTGCTAGAATCCTGCAGCGGACCAGCCACCTGGCACAATGTTGCCAGTCCTGAACGTCCCCAGGTCTCACCGCCATGTCGGTTTGTTCTCAGATGAGACCAAAATACTTCCTGTTTCTACTTCCGGAAGTTGCGTCCAGAGTCAACTTCCTCCGGCAGGGGGCGGTACAGGTCGATAACTCATTCATGCGGGACAAGCTTCATGAAATCTAGCGCCAATCAACAGCCGTGCTTTTCCTCCTAGAATGGTACCCCGCACTATTATACCCCAGATGCTCTCAGGCCAAATAGAGCGGGGTAATAGTCTACTTTCCTCCGTGAAAGCCTTTTTGCATCGTTTGGACATGTTAATTCATATCATGGTAACTTTGTATGTGTAATAATTATATCCAATAGTTTTATTTACTTTGAGTGATTTAATATTTTTTGTGGGATTATATACTCAAACTGTAAACATTAATACCGTATCAAGGATATTGGTATTTTGCTGTGTTCTCGCTGTACATCCTGTTTTTGTTTATTTTGCATTTGGATTTACAGAAGACGCGTTGTCTGGTATTACGTGTATCGTGGTTTTAGGAGGAAATCCCACAATTACTGGCTAATACTGTAATATAATGCTACAAGCGATGACGGTTAGTTGTTTCCATAAAATGACTATACCTTGTCATCATCGCTGACTAATGTCCCACTTTTAGTTACAAATCTTGTCAAAAGATGGCGCTTGATCCTGTATTGACTGCACGTATGTTTAAATTCCTCGGGTGACACATTTAGTACATATTCGAAATAATGAAAGTTAATTTTTAATTTTTAAATATGAATATTTACAATAAGACTCCCGAATTATTATTGTTAACTTAAATCAAGGTTATAAAGTGTGCGATGAAAATAATAAAATTTTTCTCCTGTTCATGACTTTTGATCATATGATATGTCTTGGGAAGTTGTTTTTCTGCAATATGAAGTTTGAATGCATCATACAATTTCTCTGCTAAAAATACTATATTCTCAGGGAGAATTCACAAGAAAATTAGGTATACTTAAGTTTCAGATTATTGTCCATTAAGGCCTATATAAACCTCAGCCTGCGAGAAACATAAATTATCATGTCTATCAGTCAGGTAAATTAAAATAATAAAAATAGCTCCAACGCCACAGGATTAGGACATGACACCCAGCAATCAGCCTTCGACAGTCGCGATCGATGATTTGGGCGAGGTAAAAAAAAAAGTTACTCCGTCCTATTTCCTTCCCGGTTCAGGATAGCCGTGACAACCCGACTCAGTAGGCAATCGGATAATTGGGCTGGTAAGCCTAGTAATCTGGTCGTAATGCCAGAGGGTCGGTATGACGCTAGGTTCAGGACCCATTGCCAAACTCTCTCAAACAGTTTAACTTTACTTAAAAATATGATATACATCATTTTTTTCTCATAGAACATGGAGTATGTTATCGGTAGGAAACAGATCACACAGAGAATCAGGAATAAGGGATAATCAACAAACAATTCAATTATTTTAATTTATATACACTCACACAGTGTAGGCATAATACAGCATGTTTATATAGACCACTGAAATTAAAAATAATTTTGAGACTTTTGATTTATACATATCTACTCCAAATAAAAAAAAGAAATTATTAGGGCCGTAAATTTAAGACCCTGCAATGACCAATTTCTCTAAATAGCAGTCCTGTTATCATACTGGATGTCAGATTGGTCTGCAATGTATCACAACAAATAAGCTTAAAGGGAACATCTTTCACACCGCGCAATATCTCTAAGGTTATTGAGGTAATACATGCGAAGAATGTTAAAATATTTACCTGGCAGCCACACTGTATTTAAAAGGAACCTGATATTTGATAGCCCACATCCTTTCTTTGCTGTAAATCGTCTGTTAAATTTTCACAGTAATTGCTTAATCGTCTGTTGAATTTTCACAGTAATTGCTTGGACGGTCTTGATATAATGCTCGCGATGGGTATTCCATGATCGCGGCCTGGTGGTCATATTGAATTTCTAAAGGGTTTGATATTCGATAGTGCACATCTTCTCACGATTGTCAATCTTTGGTAAAATATTCACGGCAATTGCTTGAATATTTCTTGAGATAATGCACGTAAAAGGACGTTTGGTGACAGATATTACATCACGCACAGAAATGATCAAATTGTAAAACAAAAGAAAATTATGATTAAAAAAATTTAAAGTCCGTTGAGACGCCATACTGAAAATGATTAAATTCATACTTATTCAATTCCTCTGGCTCTGATGAATAGTTTTCATGTTCTGAAGTTTCTAGGAAAAAAATGTGAAAAAGATCGCAGAATGTTGGTCAACATAGGTGGTATTATCTGCCCCTACATTGACTTGCGGTTCATTTGATCAACTGGAGAGAGATAACAAAATTATTCTCTTTGAGATACTGAGCGCGAAAGGGTTTCAGCAATTGCGTTCAGTCTGCCATTGGTTGTTGGGCGAGTCTGCATTTCGGTAGAGATTGAGCCCTCATAGGCGCTAATCACCCTTGTACTTCTAGGAAAGACCAAACACATTCTCTTTGAGTACTGCAAAATCACTGTTTAATCTCTGGCCACCATGCGGGATTTTGGGCAGTTCTGTATTTCCGTAAGACTGTAGCAAGCATATAGAAAATCGAAAAATGAAAGATTTGCCGGTACTGTATACTTGGGGTTAGGCATCATGGGCAGGCAGACTGTACATGATATGGAGACGATCGTACATTAAATAAATAACTGTTCTCCTGTGTTGATAGGGCGTCCTATTCAGGAGAGGTATACTTTTAAAAAACTACCTCTTTGTTAATCTTGCGAATTTGAAACCAAAAAGTATGTACCGAAAATGAAAACGTATATTCTTAGAGCCAGAATGCAGGGATGTCATGTGACATCACAGGTACAGAAGAACCAAACTAACATATATGTATTCTGTCACGCTGCTAGTTCATTTTTATTGCATGCTAGTGTTACTCAGCAAAATCCTTCCCGTCTCCAGTTCACCTACTCATCCCGTGTTTTTGTTCTGACTGTGTGTAAACACAGTGCCCGTTTGTCTAGTTACTTCAGCCTGACTACGTGACTAGCTAGGTCTGATCGCGCGCATGCGCGACGACTCATAGACAAGAAAAAGAAACAAGTACAACACCGAGTGGAAGCGTGAAAATCTTTATTTTTTTATACACGATTTTGTATCAAAGCATCAAGTAGTTTGTTACTCTGAATCCAATTCTACGGCCCTCCGTGGGATTTCTAGCTAGAACATCAACAAACACAACTTGATTATATTAATAAAATATGTGGTAAGTAAGGTTATCATATTATATTTAAGCTTGTTATTCCTATGTCCTCTGGCACAAAATGTATTCCTGAGCCTTATTTCCTGTCATGGGAATGTTGTTATATATTAATATTAAAATATATATTTCTTCCATCTCTTCTACTCGGGATGAATCTTAATTGGTCTTAAGTTGCAAAATTACGAAAGGTTCGGACGAGCTAAAAGGATTAATGGGATGGGAGAACAATTACTAGCTAATGAGTAAGTTTTCCTGAGTCTCATCGACAAGGAATCTTCCCTCTGTATTGCTAATGGACACGCTGATCTCCTCATTGTTGTAGTCCCGACCAGGGGGCACTAGTAGTTCTTTTTAACGCCGAGATGTCTGCCCAGTGGCGGATCGGATTGTAACCACTGGCGCTTGTATCGTCACGTGATTCGCGTATTATAGTTATAATGTGCTTATTACAATGTGCACTTATATTCTAGTTAAAGGTTTGAAAACTCGCGAAGGTGTACTCCATGACGCTTTTAACCAAGTTTAACGTCCATGGACGTAATCTCTACAACATGTGTCCGTGGTTGAGTGCGCAGTATAAGATCGCGCGTGAATGTGTTAACGCACGGGCCTGATAGTATAAACAATGTGTACTGCTTGTCGACAGTGTATACATGTCGTGTAGACTTTGTACTGATAGCTTATAGTGCGTCAGGTGTCGATATGGTGGAAAACCAATTTCCCCCAGAAGTCGCTGTCGCCACGCCATACCAACCGCCATGCTGCAGCAAGATATGCTTGGGCAAATGAGCAACCTCCAGCGCAGGGTTAAGATCTATTCTGCAATGACGGATTTTAGCATGTTTGACCTGACATTTGACCTAGTCATTGACCCACCTTCATGATCAGTAAATGTGAACAACATGTGACTCTCGACCCCTTGACACTCGTTTCTTATATGTCAGCATGCAATAATGGTTTATACCCAAATTCATCCAGGCAATCCTTTTGCCTAATGTTGAAATGACCACACTGCACTATCCCCTTTCATCGACGTTTTCAACAATTCTGGAAACCGTTGTATCACGTAAACTATCCAAGGACGCACGTGTATAAATTTCTGTTTATATTTACAATACCGGCCGCGTCACGGACATTACACCGCAAAATAGATCCACAGGATGATAAATAAAAAAAATTAGTTTCACGGACAAATACCTTCTGTTGATTATTTTTGGAATGAATTTTATTGATGCATACACTATATTTGATCCATTTACTTATTTTTTTTATTTAAACTTTTCAAGCGTAATATCTCAATTTTGGCGGGAAATCGTGCTGTGTGCATGAATATGGAAACAAGGTTTATCCTTGCCATTTATATATAGACCTTCTGTGTGGAGAATGGTAGAAAAAGTGTATAATTGTCGTGTAGACTTTGCACGGAAAGCTTAGATTGCGTCAGGTGTGGATCCGGTGGAAAACCAATTTCCACCAGAGGTCGCTACCGCAACGCCAAACTAACCTCCATGCAAAATCTATTTGGGCTGATGAAAGGCATTTCTAGAAATGTATCTTCTGTGTGGAGGAAGACGCAAACATGTAGCGGAGTGACCTCTGGTGGAGAGTAGCAGTGAACCCCCCCCCCCCCCCCACTGGGCAACCTTTTTTTCAACGCACTTGTAAATTTGAAGAATTGGTCCAAGGATTTTTTTTGCGAAATAACTGAGTTGACCTAATCTAGACCAGAAGAGCGAAACAAAATTATTCTAAGAGAGACAAGGTCAGGATATATCATGGAGAAAGTTAATTGTATCCCCAGACAAAGTCGGGGGATACTATGTTTTCAAACCGGTCCCGCCGCCGCCGCCGCATATAAATCTTGTTGGCGCGATAACCCAAAACATATTTCACCGAACTTTACCAAACTTGGTATATGTATAGATATGGGTAAGAGGACGACGCCTATTTAAAATGAGGTCATGACCTTTACTAGGAGAGTGTCCTTGACCTTGAATAGGTCCAGTTTGGGGGAAAATCACACAAATTCTTTAATATCTCAAGAAATCTTGCATGGATTTACCCCAAAATCAAGTTGATGGAAGATCATGGAAAGGGTTGTCATGTACCAGAAACTGGTGGCGCCACCTATTATTCTTTACTTGTTTTCGTGCCGTTTAATACCCCCAAAATTGCCACCTTACAGCACTGTGAGCATTATAAGTAAAAAACTAATGGACAGATTTCTTTTATATTATGAATATACATAGGTATTGGTTATGGGATGATGTTTATTTAAATTGGGGTCATGACCTTTCCTATGATAGTGGCCTTGACCTTGAATATTGCCATATATGGTGAAAATCACACACCTCTTAAGATATCTCCAGTGTTGATAGCCATATGGATTTCAAACATGACTTATGTATGGCCCACCAGTAAAGTAAGAACCCTATAGGTTTTAGGGTCATGAGGTCAAAGGTCAAGGTCACTGAACTGGCATTTTAAAAGATACTGTGGATGCATTTTAAGCCAAACTTTCATCCTAGGTCTTCCATCTTGAATATATAGCTCACTTGCCAATAGTGGATGATCCATATAAATTTTGGGGTCACAAGGTCAAAGGTGAAGGTCACAGGAGCCATCTGTCCAAAAACTAGTTCCTGGATGATAATTCCTTCTTTTATTGATGTATGGATTTCAAACTTGACTTGTATGTGTCCAATTGGAAAAGCATGACCCAAATTGATTTTGGGGTCATGAGGTCAAAGGTCAAGGTCACAGGACACATCTTTAAAAAGATTGTGGATGCATTTTCAGCCAAACATTTCATCTCAGATCCTTCATCTTGCACATATAGTTCACCTGCCAAGAGAGGAAGAACCCTATCAATTTTGAGGTCACAAGGTCAAAGGTGAAGGTCACAGGAGCCATCTGTCCAAAAATTAGTTTCTGGATGTGATTCCTTCTTTTATTGATGTATGGATTTCAAACTTGACTTGTATATGACCCATTGGAAAAGCAAGACCCGAATTGATTTTGGGGTCATGAGGTCAAAGGTCAAGGTCACAGGACACATCTTTAAAAAGATGTGGATGCATTTTCAGCCAAACATTTCATCTCAGACCTTTCATCTTGCACATATAAGTCATCTGCCAATAGAGAAAGACCCCTATCAGTTTTGAGGTCACAAGGTCAAAGGTGAAGGTCACAGGAGCCATCTGTCCAAAAATTAGTTCCTGGATGATAATTCCTTCTTTTATTGATGTATGGATTTCAAACTTGACTTGTATGTGTCCCATTGGAAAAGCAAGACCCAAATTGATTTTGGGGTCATGAGGTCAAAGGTCAAGGTCACAGGACACATCTTTAAAAAGATTGTGGATGCATTTTCAGCCAAACATTTATATCTCAGATCTTTCATCTTGCACATATAGTTCACCTGCCAAGAGAGGAAGAACCCTATCAATTTTGAGGTCACAAGGTCAAAAGTGAAGGTCACAGGAGCCATCTGTCCAAAAATTAGTTTCTGGATGTGATTCCTTCTTTTATTGATGTATGGATTTCAAACTTGACTTGTATATGACCCATTGGAAAAGCAAGACCCGAATTGATTTTGGGGTCATGAGGTCAAAGGTCAAGGTCACAGGAAACCTCTTTAAAAAGATTGTGGATGCATTTTCAGCCAAACAATTCATCTCAGATCTTTCATCTTGCACATTTAGTTCACCTGCCAAGAGTGGAAGACCCCTATCAATTTTGAGGTTACAAGGTTAAAGGTGAAGGTCACAGGAGCCATCTGTCCAAAAATTAGTTTCTGGATGATAATTCCTGCTTTTATTAATGTATGGATTTCAAACTTGACTTGTATATGTCCCATTGGAAAAGCAAGACCCAAATTGATTTTAGGGTCATGAGGTCAAAGGTCAAGGTCACAGGACACATCTTTAAAAAGATGTGGATGCATTTTCAGCCAAACATTTCATCTCAGATCTTTCATCTTGCACATATAGTTCACCTGCCAAGAGAGAAAGAACCCTATCAATTTTGAGGTCACAAGGTCAAAGGTGAAGGTCACAGGAGCCATCTGTCCAAAAATTAGTTTCTGGATTTGATTCCTTCTTTTATTGATGTATGGATTTCAAACTTGACTTGTATATGACCCATTGGAAAAGCAAGACCCGAATTGATTTTGGGGTCATGAGGTCAAAGGTCAAGGTCACAGGAAACCTCTTTAAAAAGATTGTGGATGCATTTTCAGCCAAACAATTCATCTCAGATCTTTCATCTTGCACATTTAGAGTACCTGCCAAGAGTGGAAGACCCCTATCAATTTTCAGGTCACAAGGTTAAAGGTGAAGGTCACAGGAGCCATCTGTCCAAAAATTAGTTTCTGGATGATAATTCCTGCTTTTATTAATGTATGGATTTCAAACTTGACTTGTATATGTCCCATTGGAAAAGCAAGACCCAAATTGATTTTAGGGTCATGAGGTCAAAGGTCAAGGTCACAGGACACATCTTTAAAAAGATGTGGATGCATTTTCAGCCAAACATTTCATCTCAGATCTTTCATCTTGCACATATAGTTCACCTGCCAAGAGAGAAAGAACCCTATCAATTTTGAGGTCACAAGGTCAAAGGTGAAGGCCACAGGAGCCATCTGTCCAAAAATTAGTTTCTGGATGATAATTCCTTCTTTTATTGATGTATGGATTTCAAACTTGACTTGTATATGACCCATTGGAAAAGCCAGACCCGAATTGATTTTTGGGTCATGAGGTCAAAGGTCAAGGTCACAGGACACATCTTTAAAAAGATGTGGATGCATTTTCAGCCAAACATTTCATCTCAGATCTTTCATCTTGCACATATAGTTCTCCTGCCAAGAGAGGAAGAACACTATCAATTTTGAGGTCACAAGGTCAAAGGTGAAGGTCACAGGAGCCATCTGTCCAAAAATTAGTTTCTGGATGATAATTCCTGCTTTATTGATGTATATATTTCAAACTTGACTTGCATATGTCCCATTGGAAAAGCAAGACCCAAATTGATATTGGGGTCATGAGGTCAAAGGTCAAGGTCACAGAACACATCTTTAAAAAGATCAAGGTCACAGGACCAACATCTTCAACAAGATTGTGGATTGTTAGATGGAAGAAACAATAAATATGCCAAGTGTCAGTATATGCAGCTAAAATGGGGGTCTATTCTTAAAGGGGGGGGGGGGGCTACTATGTCTGGGGATACTCTGGCACCTGCGGTGCCAAGAAATGTCTAGTTGTAATTATTACACGATTTAATCAAATATTATAATCTTAAGAGATAGCGGTTTGCTATCACTGACAATCAATCAGAAGGTATATAAAGATGGTTGGTCTGATCGTAGCATGAAGATTTGATACAAGAAGGGCCAGGCTTGCACATTCAGCATGTTATTCTGTATATTGTTTTACTTAAATCTTTAATGGAAGGACGAAGGGTAACCGGTTTTAAATTTAATTTCGTTAAAATTTCGTCATTTTCGAATTGATGCCAGGAAACCTCAGCATTGTTGTATAAATATAAATTTATATATATATATATATATATATATATATATATATATATATATATATATACATATAAGGCAGCACAGATGGCCAACCCTTTACCAGTGCTTTATGGTAACAACTTCGGAGCAAAAATATTTGTGTCCATCCATATTGTAAAAAATTACTCGAAAATGATGCTGAAGACTAGTTTTTTCCTCATCAGAAAAACTCAAGTGCCCTTATTTCTTATATTAAACTTCTTAAAGTATTATTTCTTTCTTGTAATGCATAAAATTAATATATAATTACGTATGGGTGCTTTGTCAATATGTATGTTTGTTTACAGAAGCGGATCCGGGGGGGGGGGGTCCAGAGGGTCCGGACCCCCCCCCCCCCCTTTTTCACCCGAAGCAACCTTTTTTAAGGGGTTTTAGACGTAATTTTAAGGCCTGGACCCCCCCCCCCCCCTTTTCCAGACGTGATGACCTTTTTTTAGGATTTTCATTAGTCCTCCTGGGTTGGACCCCCCCTTTTCCTAAATCCTGGATCCGCCCCTGGTTTATGGGTCAAAGAGAGAGAGAGAGAGAGAGAGAGAGAGAGAGAGAGAGAGAGGGGGGGGGGGGGGAGGGAGGGAGAGGATGGGGACATTTTTCCATGTGGCTCAGTGACTGAACCAGCCCTCTGAACCATCTTCTTTTTATTTGCCTTCATTTCTATCGAAAGACAATGTCTCTTTGACAACGTATTTAATCACACGTACATATTCGACACAAATGAGGACCCAAATATCGATAAACTTATTGACCCCTGGAAGCCTGCACTTTATACCAGTGAGAGCTGAAATAATGAGCGACAAAGTAGTTAATGACCAAGAAATTCGTTACAGATAAAAATCTGTATCAGTGACCTTTGACTATTACTTGACCAATGGTCACTTTGGGGAAAAAAGCCTTATTGGAGGTCGATGTACAGAAGGAAAAAGAAAATTATTGTAATTGTTTTGCACTCATCATCGAAATATTGATATGAAAATGTGAAGAGCAATTAACTAGAGAATGAGACCACGACTCTGATTGGTCAGAGATATTAATTTATCTTATTGACAAAAGTTTCGGCGCTTAAGTGTACATTTAGCCAACGGTCTGCACATGGCCAGGCATCAGTTTTAATCCTGTTTATTTTGGCTCATTGTGTTTGCTTGACACCATGCAGGTTCTCTCTGATACGGATTTACTGGGCACCTGCCGTCTGCTGTAGTGACCTTGTAGGAGCGAATTCCTTGCGCTTGCCTAACGGGACTTCCGTTTTTTTTCATGTTTCTTGAAAAAAAAAAAATGGCGTCCAATAAAAGACGACTCGTTGGTGGTTGAGGATCGCTACCATGTGTCCGTGTAAGAGAAGAGACTACCCTCCCCACATGTTACGTTTAATTAATGGGAGGGCCAATTCCTATAAGGTTTTAAGGCTGTTTTTCGGTCACGCCTTAATTATGATTCATCTTGATTGTACCAGTATAAGACAGACTGTCTGTCTCTATAATACAGAGACGGAGAGCACTGCATGCATTCTTGTGGTGCCCTGTCTAATATTACTAAATGTCCGTCCTTTGGCCAAATTACCAAACAAAATCTAGCTAACATACCCTTAACTACGACACCTCACTTGTTTTCTCGCTCAAATAAGAAAATTAAACATATAATCCAGGTGCAAAGTTAAGAAACGATTCTCGCAGGTTTCTAACCAAACATGACATGTTGCTTTAGGGTCAAATACTCAGGGAGAAGCTACGCTCCCGAGGCAGCGGAAATCTTGCGCTTCTAAAGAAGCAACTGATTTTCACGCTGCCAGCTTTGACCGTTTATGATATATTTAGACACCAGATGGCGGTTTGTTGTCCACTGAAATAAACGTGCGTACGATGTGACAAGCAGCCAATCAGATGCCAATAAACAAACACTCGACAGGCATCCTGGCTCCGCCCATTGCCCCGCTTCAAGCGCCGCTTGATGAGTTTCCGGTCGAATTTAAATTGCTCCCTCTGCATTCTCGCATCATCGACCGATTCGATTATGACATTATGACTGTGTTAGCAGCCATGTATCTGTTGTCTGCAGAACTGAAACCAGCCAGCGAGGTGTGCACGCAGCCTTTGTTGTTACGTTTCGTTTGAATTACAGCTCACCGGCCGAGCATCCTATGTGCCCAAGGCCCTAAGCAAACCACGTCAGGGGCAATTCTCTCTGAGCCTGTGGCCTGTTCAGACGGTTACGCTGGGGGATGAGCTGTCACTCAAAAATAAATGAATATGATTGGCTCCGTGTATTCCTCGCTTGGCTTTGTCTTCCAGCACAAGGTCTCATCTGATTGGACAAAAATACAGTGCTCCCCTCTGGTGTTGCAATTCAGGATACGAGGTCATAACAAACAGCGCCTTACGATATAGGAAGTAGCCCTATAGGTAAAGCGCTGTGTAAAGAGCGTAGGGAGAAGCCAGTTTTCGAAGTCCTTCCTCTGATTGGCTGTTAGGTTTCAGGCTCATTCATCATGGAAATCCAACTTAATTCCAAGCATAAGATTTACTTCCTGGTCCCTATAATAGTGCCATCTAGTGAATAAACAGAAAGTGCAAGCAAAACAATGGCTCCAAGCGGGGCTAGTAGCCACCTGCAAATTTTCTCGTTTTCACTTATTAGAAATGGTTCACACACACAGTAAAGACCCACGTTTGTTAAATTTAAGCTTATTATCTGATTTATCTAAATTTCTGTGTCCTTCCTCCACACCAATATTTTCAATAGAGTGCTCGTAAGCCTTACTGGGAGGCTTACTAAGTAGGCTATACCAGTATCTGATAAGGCAGCAACACATTCCCCAAAAGAAGATATCACTTCCTGCCTCCCGCTTCTCTTATCTAAAGGTTGCTTTATCTTGACCTCAGAATCTCAATAGAAGTATAATTAAATGACAACGCCTCTCCGGAGCAGGGGATACAGTGATCACTTCCGTCAACCCGTTTGTCCGTCTGTCAGTAAACTTTTAATCTGCGAGGTGATCTCAAAACCCGTTCATTGGATTCACACCTGCCTAGGAGTATGCAATCTCAAGGAGATCACTCGAATATATATATATGTGTGTGTGTGTGTGTGTGTATATGTATATATATGTGCATATATATATATATATATATATATATATATATATATATATAATATGAGGCATACAACTTAGCTAATTATGAAATATGCAAAATATATAATGAAAACTCAGTGATCAGAGCATTCAGAGAACAACCATAAATTTGTACAGTCCAAGGGCGTATATATATATATATATATTTATATGTGTGTCTGTGTGTGTTGTGTGTGTGTATGTGTCAAGATAAAAAGTGTTAGTAATGTCGGTAGCAATTTAAACAGCTTCTTGACGAAAGTTATACATAGCCAGGGAACATATGTTACATATTTAGATTCGTGAGGGCGAAAATCATCCGATTTCGCGAGCATACAATGTCAGGGCAATTAATACAGTGACGGCGCTATAATAGCTTCCAGCGATTACAAGGTTAAGAAGAAAAAAACAAATATAATTGCCCTGAAACGGGGCCTGTGACGGAAAGTAAAATTCGGCAGCATGGCTTCAGTCAGCAGGGGTCAGAGGTCACGGAGGTAATGCCTGCAGGGGGCGAAAACTGTGGACTAGGTTGAAGGTGGGAAATTAATAAGATGGGAGCCTGCCCTACACTATTCAGTTACAGGTGCCGTATACGTTTTTTTCCTCATTAAATTCACATGGAGCGCCCTGAATGTATATTTGAAACGGTAACAAAAGGTTGTTTAAGTTTCACTTTGAATGTCGCGATGCGTAGGACAGACCTGTATGCTGACTCTGTCACGTCAGGTTTGTGGTGACGTCACTTTTGATATAGTACAGCCAGGCTGTTTATAGTCCAGCAGCATCTGTATGAAAACATTAGACAGGAATACTGCATCATCTGATACTAGAGATACGACAGTATTTATAACCCCAGAACTCAAGATGGAAATTGGTAAGTAACTCCGTATGATCAAATATTTGCTTGTAGCAGCAAAATAAAAAATACCTTTTCTGATAAGGTTTAACGTAAAAGGAAGTCTGACTTTTATATTTTATAGGGTTATACCTCCGCCAGGAAGGTAAAATGTCTCTCCATTGGTTAGTTGTTAAGTTTGTCTAGACACAATTTAAAGCAAAAGATTTTACGGTAGAGGATTAGGGTATATCACCAAAGAACAATCTATTTCATTTTGGCGGTGATCCGGATCGCCATAATGCCTTTTTCAAAGAATTATATACCATTTTGATAATGGGCGATTTCTTTGTCTCCGGCTAGATGCCGCCCGATTCATAGGTATTAGCTTCATATATAGGGACAGTATTTGGTCAGGTGAAATAAAAAATAAGCTTGATCAGGGGCTCATCGCGGGAGTATACTGGAAGTCGTGCGACTACATCTTGTTGTATACTAGTAAATGTTTAGAATTTACTACAGTATGCTAGAAAAAGTATTCTTTTATTACACACATACGCACACACAGAGAAACGGAGCCACACCCATAAAGACATTTATTGCAGAAAGCGGGTAAGCGAGTAAAATATCACATCCCGGTTATTGTCATAATTTAAGCCTTTACCTGTGACACGTACAGCAATAAGCGGGCTTGACTGTGTATAAATTGCCCAATAAACCTATTTTCATAGGTTAATGTTTTATATAAAGTTAGTACATAGACTAAATAAAATCGCTTGCTTTAAAGTTTAAAATATAAATTTAAAAAACGTTTCTATGCGAGCTCATATTTTTACCGCTGCCTTGGGTTACGGCTTTTGATGGGTTAAAACACCAGGCTGCGGTTCGGTATAGATAATGTGCTGTGGAAAGATCGTAAGTCATGCAAGCGTTCCTTTATTAATACGTTCAGCAGGGGATCGTGGGGCGTACCTGTGGAGGCCATATTTAATAGAAGTGAAACATCCTACAGAAATCAAAGGTAATTAGCTTGAAATTAACATACTATGCTTCTAATTATATTTAAAAACTTGGTTGGTTTAAAAGTGCACCCATTTATACATGATGCCAATTAATTATCTTGTTACAATGTCATTGATGTTATGCATTTCTAAACATTAACACATCGCAGGCTATTTTATTTACGTAACCTAATGATTGTCCATTCTCTTTTTCAGTTATTTCTTTCTGTTCAGTATTTGGCGGGTTACACTCCTGCAGCTACCTAAACGTGTTTTCTTTTTTTATCGGTGTAATTAAATCCCTTTTAATTTAATCCCTTTTAATCAAACCTAGCTGAATATTGGGACTGATAACCAAAAAAAAAACTTAATGAGATTATGAAGAAGCATATATTTTACGTCATTTGAAACCCATCTGTGACCTGATTAACATTTTTGTCTTTAAGTCACAACTTTGCAATATCGAAGTTTAAAATTGATGTTTACAGAACCGGGTGTTGAGAGATTTGATTATAGAAGGCTCGCTGAATCGGCGACTTCCGGGAAACCAAGCAGACCAGGGGTCGCTGCCGTTGTCTCCAGTCACGTGGTACCGGGAACGCTTGGACAAAGGTTAGTTATTCTCCGTACAGATGTCACTATTATCGTCATCGAAGGCTTGTGAGCGTCCTTGAAATAACGCTCTAACGACACTTTTATAAATAAAGAAACCTGCAGACCTTAATATTATAGTACATGGTAATTAAATCTACCTCTGAAACGTAACATAAAACGTAATTCCATACCTCGATAAATGGATCTGACTTGCTCAAACTAACGGTTTGCCAAGTGAATGGTGTGAATTCTTGGTACATATTGGTACGTCACAAGGACGGCTGTTTGCATATTAGTTCGTCACGCTTTAGGTTACAGATGGATTATTTCGCTATGGTGACGACAGTGGAAAACAGGTCAGCTGATAGGTGACAGGTGGCATTTTTTACCTCAGATTAATTTTTAGATAACGTGTAGTTATGCATTTGTCTTCCAGATGGCAATACCTACATTGTCTCAGGTGCTACCAATTGGGCCTGTCCAGGAGAAGTGACGTAATTTCATTATTTTTATAGGCCTTGGTATTTGAACGAACAATACGGCCTTCAGTCTGGCATCAGGACAGGCAGCGGGCGGTTAAAGAAGCGGTTTGTGTGCGGTTACTGCGGTCGTAACTTCAGCAAGTCGTACAACCTGATGATCCACGAGCGGACGCACACTGATGAGCGGCCCTTCTCGTGCGACATCTGTGGTAAAGCCTTCAGACGCAAAGACCACCTGAGGGACCACAGGTGAGTTTGTCAGTATATACAGTAAAACCTTGAAATTAAGACCACTAAAGTCGTCGCATTATCCAGGCGGTCGTATGAGCGAGGTCTTATATAATGAGTAAAATAAACTTGGGACCATGAACAAGTGGACGTTATTTTGAGGTGGTCGCTAAACTGATATGGTCGTTGGGCGAGGTTTTACTGTATTATAATATTAGTATATAACGATACATTAAATATAATTATCTTATGATGTGATATGTATAAGAATATCGCTCCCGACGATATGACACAAACAAGATGTATTAAAACGAGGACATAAAAATAATAATAAAAAAATGATAAAAATAATAATGATAATAATAATAATAATAATAATAATAATAATAATAATAATAATAATAATAATAATAATAATAATGATGATGATGATAATGATGATGATGAAGATAATAATAATAAAAATAATAATTATAATAATTGTAATAATAATAATAATAATAATAATAACAATAATAATAATAATAATAATAATAATAATAATGACCTACGACCACTTTCCTGTTTGCTTGTTTTATTTATTTATTTTTGTTTCCTTATTTATCTTTCAGATACACCCACCTTCGACCGAAGCCGTTCTTGTGCCAGGTGTGTGGACGAGGGTTTTGTCAGACGCGCACCCTGGCGGTTCACAAAGAAATCCATAATCTGAGCGCCCCTAGTGTCAAGAAGGAGAACTGAAGAGATAGAGACAGACAGACGTTCGTTTCTTCTCCTTTTAATAATTGGTATCTTTTCCTTATTCGAACATAAATCATGAACTAAGACGAATCATTAAAGAAACGCTGACAATACGAGGCCAAAATGATTAATGTATCAGTATTGAGAGAATATGGTTTTCACAAACGGTTGTTTTAAGGCTATGTACAAAGGTTATTCCTTTGTCGACAGTATTTTTGTCAGCAGAAATGAAAACAACAAACCGAATGACATAAAATAATTTTATACAGTACATATACCGAATGGAGATAAAAACTGTGTCAGGGCGCTTAGTATAACTAATCCTGTGTTTTCTTTTTGTTTGCGTGTGGGGTATTATCGCTATGATTATACTTTCGTGAATATGGGACAGGTTGATAAAAAAGTAAATAATTACAGATCTGTTTTGGTAACGGTTAATCAAAGATTGATAAAATAAACATATTTTTTTGTATTATCTGTCAATATTAAACAGGTATTTTCACCCGGCCGATGTCAATAATTATGTCATATGATAATGGACAAATGACACATGAAAACTTGAAAATCGCGAAAATTTAACCACGCGAATATGAAGGAGACCTCAGTATTCATGGATCGTGGTTGGTGGGTTCTAATTTAGTTTCTACTATTGCCGACAGATGTCGCCAAGGGAACATACTGCTCCTGGATAAATAAATCACTTGACGATACGATAAACCATGTTCCACTGTATCTATGGACAAGTAACATAAACATATCAAGTGGGCGTCTTTCATGTTTATCCGGGCGTGGTATGTATACAGTGTGAATACCTAAACCGAGGTTACAGTATTCACGTAGAGTCAGTTGGAAGACCCCGCCACTGTACGTTGCTACTTTTGGATATCCTTTGTTGAGAATGTCAAACAATAATAAAACATGCCACCCATTTCTAGTACCTCGTTTATTCATTACTAAGCTGACAATGAATCAGCTCAGCAATAGCGATCACCACGCGCTCCAGCCCTCGAAACATGTGTTTACATGATAATTATAAATGACGAACTATAAATCATTATGTATTTGGTTGGAAGTATCCTTTTACATATATACACATTTTTCATTAAAACTATTAAAAAGGAATCTTATATATTCACAGAAACATTTGTTGTTGTCACCCCTGCTGAGTCACAGTCTGTCCGAATCACATAAAAATGGAACTTTAATTATTTAAACAATATATTGAATTATTTCATATTTGAAATGTGCCCCTTTTTTATAAATTTTAAAACTGAACAACAGAGATTTTGGTATGGTTTAAAAGAGTAAAATAAATTTGTGAGTAAAGAATAAGATAAATTTATGCGTGGCAGATGCCAAAGAGTACTTAATTTAATAAATGTATTAACTGTCTTGTCAAATTCTACATATTGGACAATTTAACTTATAAATATTGTAGAAATCAAAAGATTCTAAGTTTGATCAGCCATTTTATAGAAATATACGACAGCCGTCAACATTTTGTATTTTCTTTATTTATATGTAGGTTTGTCTAATTGTGGAGAAACTAATTTCGTTTATAGCTCAATGGGGTCTAACGGCAAATCATAAGAGGTATCGCGACTGTTTATTTTCCGTGAGCCTTGTCCCAGTTTGGCAAGCTTTTCCAGTTTCATTACCCGTAATACAAAGATTTAAGATTCCATTCCATACTAAAGCAGCCCGGAGCAAGTGAAAGTAAAATTACCGATTAGTGGGTATTATCTTGGAAGGTCTACAGGGTTTGCAGACATATCAGTATACAGAGCTTTACAAACACTCCTTCCAAACTGAGAGAGCTCCTTAGCAAATCTGCCGAGGGCTATTTATATTGACCTGTGATACACTTCAGCTTTACAAATACTGGACCATTACTGAGGAAGCTACCTCATTGCCGGCCGGATGTCTGACAAAGACTGTCATTGATGTAACAAACAGAAAACCATGTCAATCGGGATTCGTGACGGACAGAAATCTGTCAAATTGTATCCGTCCCTTGAATGTACATCTTTATACTATAGTAAGTCTGTGGCAGCCACGCTTTCATAGACCTTGATTCAGCGAGCCACTCTAGCGTCTATTTCATGTATAATGAACAAGCCGGCATGTTTTGAGGCCGGGATCCAAACTACTAATCAAATCCAACGAACGGAATGTAAACAAAACACCGATCACACAATGTCTGAACAAAACACGTGTGCTCCAGAAATGGGACAGGTTTATATACCTATATTTTTTTTGTCATATTCTCGAAGCTCTCCCGGCAATGCTAAACAATTTGTGTAGAACTAGCGCCAGACGTGCTTCGGAAGCCGCCTTAAACGGGTTTACGTCAGTCATTTGATTGGTTCAATTTTAATGTTCATTTTTGATTAAATAGACACCTGAGTGGCTCGCTGAATCAAGGACTGTGAGAGCGTGGCTACCACAGACTTGGTAGTATGAAGATGGTCCCTCCTTAACAGCCGAATTTCAGGCCTTTCATAGACATCACAGTTTGAAGATGTGCATATTGAAAAATTTACAAAATCACTTATTTCATATTTTCTCAAAGTTTAAAGAAGATAAATCTAGTTACTAACATACAAAGCTTTCACAAAACGCTTGAGATCTTAGAAATAATCCCTTCCCCCATCCCCTTTGGGTCCCAGGTGTTCATCTGGCCAAATAATGCACGGGTATGGTATGCCTGTGTGTCGGACGCAAGTAATCTGTTTACACACAGTAGACCTCGGGATCAGCTTCATCATGGCTCATTCACACACACTTGAAAACGACGAAATAGTCGTTGGAAATGACGACGTATTATACCGAAACCACTTATCCTGTCGCCAAACAATGATAATAACGTTGCGGTTGAACTGTCATTTCTAATGTTTAAGATACAAGGTTTACCAAAGGATATAAACTAAATAAGATGAAAAAACACGCATGTGATGGGTACAGCTGATTCTTATGCAACAAGAGAATGCTTCTTTAATTAAGTGATAAATTTAAAGTAGAAAAATGGCCGGCGCTGGGTATCATCTGATCCATATAACGCTAACCATTTACGTAAAGTTTCATGTGAACAATCATCATTATCTAGCATCGGTAACATTGTGTTTCATTATTAGGTAAAATAGAGCCAAGTAACTTAATCCCCTTGTGTATGTAGGTGAAAAACACATATAGTAAACGGTCTGAAGTTTAAATGTGTTTTATCTGTAGACCGGGAAGGAGAATTGCAACCTAAAACTAATATTCTCTGTATGGTTGTTTCCTGTGCGTTATCTTGTCTTTGTATTTACTAGGGCTGGGTATCGGTCCGCCTCATCCGGTACAATACGTATCACGATACAGTTAATTCGATACCGATACTTATTGACGATACGCTTTATTTCTCTTTGTTTATCATTTCTTAATAAAAGCTCTTTTTCTTGTTTATATATATATATGTATATATATATATATTTAATTTTAATATACCATATATTCCGTATGCTATGCACCCAAGTTGAGCAGCTTAAGCTTGATATTAAATAAATAAACAGACCAGTTGATTTTAATTATCAAAATCTATCTAATTAAAACTACCAAAATCTCGATCTTCTTTGAGCCCTTTGCATCCCCCCCCCCCCCCCCCCGCACAAACAGTTTTATTACTTTTGATGGGAAAGATCATAGGCTTTATTTTTTGTGTCATAAAATTACACAGTTTTGTATATTTCTGTGAATATGAATTCATTAGTGTGAGAGAGAGAGAGAGAGAGAGAGAGAGAGAGACAGACAGACAGACAGACAGACAGACAGACAGACAGAATATTTTATTCGACATAAAAGTAAAGCATCCATACAAAAAAGTATGCTTGTCAATATGTTTGTTTTTATTATGTCTAGGGACTGTTGTTAAGGATTTTAATCCGCCGACATAACAGCCCCCTGTGCATGAAACATGGAGAGAGAGAAATTGTACATAAATATGGAGGTGAAATGATTATACATTCTTAATTTTTGAGACTATATGATTTAATGAGGAACTTTGTAAAAAAATGGGAAGATTTACGACTTGAATTACTGAAATTATAGTTTGTTATTGATTAAAACATATTTTTTATGTTTTAGACTAATTTTTGTTACAGATGTAGCAGTTTATCTGAAGGGAATTGTCTTTATAATAATTTATAAAATGTTGTTTGATGTAGCAAATCAAACCTTGAAGACTATGAGTGAACATTTGTCAACAATGATTTAGTCGGTTTCATTTATGACTTTTGATGTTATGTTTCTCAGACAGCTGTCTGCTATCTTAGGTCTGGTTTTATTTGTAACAAGGGTATCTTTATGTCTTGGTAATGTTCGTGTGTCATGGTCCTTGTTGAAAATTAAATGTTTGTAAATATTTTGATAGTGATTCATGGCAGTTATTATAGTAAAATTTTGATATATTTAGTCTGAAGATGTCATTAATTTTAAGGATTTTTAATAATTTAAAAATCGGTTCACTGTGGGCATTGTATTTGCTATTTGTGATAATTCTTATAGATTTTCTTGGAGTTAGTCAATCTCCTGTGTGAACAGAATTTGTCCCCAGGCTTTAACCATTGATTTTACGTCTGATGTGAAACGTGGGAGTTTCAAGTAACCTATGACTGGCTGCGAAAATAAAAAAAAAAAAAAACAGAGATAAAATGATATACAGTGAAACCCCTCTGGGGAGGACATTCACGGGACTGGACAGTTTGTTCGTTGTAGCGGGGTGTCCGCCCCAGAAGGGGTCGGGCCCAGGAGGTCCGGCTGCGGCAACATGTCGGAGACCCAAGTATGGGATTTTATCAACCATAAAAAAAACGGTATTTTTCCATTAATATTAAACCTTAAATATATGTTACATGTGAATAAAATTTAATGCTACCGGTTGTTGTGTTTTATTTATTAATTTTATTTTAATTTTATTTTTGAATGAGGCTTTTCATATTAACAGGAACATTATCGTCATTCCCTTTTATTAAAATAATATTTTTAATTTGATTGACATCAACAGGATTTACTCGTCTCGACATATACATTTCTGCACTGGGTCTACAAAATTTCTCAATTACTCACTCTCCGCGATAATAAAAGAATCGCCTATGACATAAATTAATTTCTGACATCTCGTTCAAGTTTTGTGAAAATCTTTTTGGAGCGTAAGCAATTATGGTAAATCAATGCATGATATCATATACGCCTTATAATTGGTAGTTGGGATTGATTTCCGTGATGCAAATGTTACAGGATCGGGGATTGGTTGATATCACTGAGCCCTCACCCCAGGCGAAAGGTCATGACTCGTGACTGTTATCGTCCGGTTGTGTAACAGATACGTCATTATCCTCGCTTCTGGGCCTCTGATAGAATAATGTGGCCCAAATACAGAAAAAATATGTTGCTTCATATGTTGCTTCACTGAGAACTCGGCACATTCGAATCTTCGTTAATTCCGTCATTTTTTGATAGAATGATACATAAATGAATGTTCCAGCTGAAAAATAAGGTAACTTGAGTAAAACTAGCTCCGGTCTTATAGTCATGGCAGTATGCCTAAATCATGAGAACATTTAAGTGATATATAAGGCGTACCAGAAGCAGACCATATTTGCAATTTCAAAGTATTTCTGCCGACTTCGATCGGGACGGCCGCTTGGGTGTCCGTTCGCCGGGGTGATTTTTGCCATCGGGCGGACAAAAAAAGTGTCCTTTGTCCCGAATAGCAGGGGTGTCCGCCCTAAAGGCCCGGCCCTAAAGGACCGGCCACACCGAACGCTGCGCTGCGCCGTGCCGTGCAGCCCGTCAAAACAAAGTTGAAAAAAAATCAACTTTCTCCGTTTTGCAGTGCCGCAAAACTGCTCAGCCGTTTATTTGCAGCGCTTTGCAGCGCAGCGCAGCGTTCGGTGTCGCCGGGCCTTAATAGGGTTTAAAAAGTAGTAAAAACGCTCCGTCGGCCCAAAAAGTGTCCGTTATAGGCGGGGTGTCCGCCTGCAGCCCGGGGTTTCACTGTATCATAAAGCGAATAAGTGTCACACACACATTCACACACACATATATAGGATATAGACGTGAATGTACCTTGTTTCTAGTAGAAATATGTGATGTGAATATCGATTTCAATAACAAAGAGGAAAGTCAGTATCATTTTCCTATTATCGCTTACATGCACCTGCTTTTCATGGAAGTACTGACGTGCATGCGTATAAACATTTCTAATCAAGTCATGAAAGGCAAAACAACAAATATACAGTGCATTTAGCTTTATAATTCGTCAAGGTTATATTTAAACTTCGAGTCATATCCCTATTCGTTAGCAATCAATGTTTTACATCGATACGACCGACACAGCATGTAACGCATTTCGGTTATCGTATCGACGTCGCGTATCGATTCGTATCGATATATCGATATATTGATACAGCCCTAGTATTTACCCGAGGGGCTTCTCATGAAGCCCCTATTTATCTAAAGAGATGACGCGGCAGTATATTCCTGGGGGTTCAGTGTGATATAGGGTCACCTTCCAAATACAAAATGCAATCACAGGACAACAGTCGCTCCAATCTCACAGTGACAATTAAGGCGCCACCACAGTTCGTCCCGCAGAATAGCACCACATTCAAAACAACAACAGACGTCACCACAGGGCCTCCGCAGAATAACACCACACTCAAAATAACAACAGATGCCACCACAGGGCCTCCTACAAAACAACACCACTCTAAAAATATCAGACGCCACCACACGGCCTCCCGCAGAATAACATCACACCTAAAACAACAACAGACGCCACCACAGGGCCCCCCTCAGTATAACACCACACTCAAAACAACAACAGATGCCATCACACGGCTTCCCACAGAATAACACCGCTCTCAAAACAACAACAAACGCCACCACAGGGCCCCCTCAGAATAACACCACTCTCAAAACAACAACAGATGCCATCACAAGGCCTCCCACAGAATAACACCACTCTCAAAACAACAACAAACGCCAGCACAGGGCCTCCGCAGAATAACACCACACTCAAAACAACAACAGATGCCATCACAAGGCTTCCCACAGAATAACACCGCTCTCAAAACAACAACAAACGCCACCACAGGGCCCCCTCAGAATAACACCACTCTCAAAACAACAACAGATGCCATCACAAGGCCTCCCACAGAATAGCACCACTCTCAAAACAACAACAAACGCCTACACAGGGCCTCCGCAGAATAACACCACACTCAAAACAACAACAGATGCCAGCTCAAGGCCTCCCGCAAAACAACACCACTCTCAAAACAACTATAAACGCCACCACAGGGCCTCCGCAGAATAACACCACACTCAAAACAACAGATGCCATCACAAGGCCTCCCACAGAATAACACCACTCTCAAAACAACAACAAACGCCAGCACAGGGCCTCCGCAGAATAACACCACACTCAAAACAACAACAGATGCCAGCTCAAGGCCTCCCGCAAAACAACACCACTCTCAAATCAACAACAAACGCCAGCACAGGGCCTCCGCAGAATAACACCACACTCAAAACAACAACAGATGCCATCACAAGGCCTCCCACAGAATAACACCACTCTCAAAACAACAACAAACGCCACCACAGGGCCTCCGCAGAATAACACCACACTCAAAACAACAACAGATGCCAGCTCGAGGCCTCCCGCAAAACAACACCACTCTCAAATAAACAACAAACGCCACCACAGGGCCTCCGCAGAATAACACCACACTCAAAACAACAACAGATGCCATCACAAGGCCTCCCACAGAATAACACCACTCTCAAAACAACAACAAACGCCAGCACAGGGCCTCCGCAGAATAACACCACACTCAAAACAACAACAGATGCCATCACAAGGCCTCCCACAGAATAACACCACTCTCAAAACAACAACAAACGCCAGCACAGGGCCTCCGCAGAATAACACCACACTCAAAACAACAACAGATGCCAGCTCAAGGCCTCCCGCAAAACAACACCACTCTCAAAACAACAACAAACGCCACCACAGGGCCTCCGCAGAATAACACCACACTCAAAACAACAACAGATGCCATCACAAGGCCTCCCACAGAATAACACCACTCTCAAAACAACAACAAACGCCACCACAGGGCCTCCGCAGAATAACACCACACTCAAAACAACAACAGATGCCAGCTCGAGGCCTCCCGCAAAACAACACCACTCTCAAAACAACAACAAACGCCACCACAGGGACTTAACAGAATAACACCACACTCAAAGCAACAACAGATGCCAGCTCAAGGCCTCCCACAGAATAACACCACTCTCAAACAACAACAAACGCCACCACAGGGCCTCCGCAGAAAAACACCACACTCACAACAACAAGGGATGTCACCACAGGGTCACCGGGAAACTAGCACCACACTTGAAACAACAACAGACAAAGTCCCATAATAATTTAGTCACAACACAGTAAGGAAAGCCCGCAATCCACAAAGTCACTCTTTACTTATTTTAACATCTTCATACTTCATAGGGGCCGTCCATGTGTTATATCATTTTATCAGGTTATAGTAAAACAAACTATATAATCCTCTACAATACAACACAATATTGGAATATATATTAATATATATATATATATATATATATATATATATATATATGCAGAAGCGGATCCAGGAGGGGGGGGGGGTCTAGGGGGTCCGGACCCCCCCCCCTTTTTCATCAGAAACAACGTTTTTTAAGGGCTTCAGACGAAATTTATGTATATATATAATAATAAATGGAGATAGTTGCGGCGTTAGGGACAAACACCTTGGTATTTGGATATTTTTCCACCGTTCGTGCTCTCATGCGGGGCCTACGGAAAATTAAAAGTCCAGTCACGTTCTTGTTCAAATGAGCTTCTATGTCGTTAGCCTGACAATATTGACGTTCACAGCAAAACATATTCATATCTTATTTACTGAATATTAAATCACCGACTGTGGTACTGTAGTGTTTGTATATTTCAAGGCGCCGCTTTCCAATCGACTGACCCCAGAACATATATACAAATAAGGGTTTTAAAACGTGCGGTTGGCCGCTATATTTTACATTTCCCTGTCCTGCACGTGAGATTGTGTCTTTGACGGTTTTTCTTTCACCGCTCGGCAATTCGCTGCCGTGAGAAAATTGGGACATGACAGATCCAAGTTCTATACACCATCAAACTGCTTGTTTGTATGGGGCATGATTCTTTAACAGCCGGATATTAGTTAAACATCGATCGCTGAAGCGACCTAAATGGTAACATTGATTTTTGTATTTCTATGCGGGAATAAGTAACGCTCGGTCACAAACAAACGTGCTTAGAGCGACAAAAATGGATGGCTGCGTGTGACTTTACCCAGAAATGCCCGAGAACATCTGAGAGCCTCTCCGGGCATCGCGGGGTTTCCTCGGACCAATAGTACATTTAGTCAAGCCTTGGCCTTTTCGTTATCCGAGCCAGCTCTCAGCCCGAGCGGTCGATCGCGGATCGAACGGGACGTTTCTCGGACGACACATCGGTAGCACGTGAGGTGCTGGCACTTAAATGAAAGTCGAATGATTTATATATGCAGCACCTCATCTTGAATAAGGTTCAAGCTGGTCTCATTTATACACTGGTCGCAGAGTGGAGTGCTTGTACGCCCCTGTTGGTGTTTACACTAGGGACAGGGCCAAGTTTAGACAAGACGTCAAGAGGCTAGGGATGTTGCTATTTTGAACTTTTAGCTCAAAGGTTCAGATAAACAACCCATAAAACGATAAACTGCAGTTTCACGTCAGGTGCAATATTTGCGCACAAAATACGTCCGACAGCACGCATGACGTTTCAACACTGATTGAGCTTTGACGCGATCTTTGCAGAAGGGATTTTGTTCAGTGTTTCTTTTGTTGGTTTATTGTGAATGAATGCTGCCGATATGGTCTTAATCTACTCCCGCTGTTTGATCTGAATAAAGCGTTGCAGGTCGGCGTATTGTTAAGGCGGGGGCCTTGCACTATCTGCTAAGCCGCCACTTGGAGAGTTACACACCGCTGTGATACAACTACTTGTACTAACCTCTGCGCCCTCGTGCCACCCGTACAACAAATCTCGAGCCCGACGTTGTAACTAATCCGTCGGAGAAGGTCGGACACAAGCCAGTGAGGATAATCCGTTCCAAAAACCATCGATCTTTCGTAAGGTCAGCCCAGAATCAAGAAAAAGGCGTCGCATGGTATTATCAGCTCAAATCACAGCCACGCAAGCACTGACTGGAACAGTTCGTCCAGTTTTACCTTGGAGCGCGTTTTGTACAAACTTTACCACAATGTACAAGGCAGAGAAAGCCAAGCAGACCTACCACCGAGGGAAAGGTGAGTGAAACCTTGTAACTTTTAAACTTTGCTCTATATGAAAATTCAGGAGATAAAAAAGAGACACTTTTTTGTAAGTGCTTTGATCATATTGTGTTTTCGGTTGTTTATTAGATAAGAGTGACGTGGGTCACACTCCAAATGTAACAAACGATCGTGTTTGCCTCTTTCCGCGTGTAGCCAAGAAGATTTTAATGGCTTACGATGTTCCTTTTTTTTATATTGGTATAAAGGATGGAATTATAAACTTTACCAGCTGAGTTAAAACATAACTTTGGTAGTGTCCGCAGGGCAGATCTACCTTTTTTTAATAATAGGTCGAGAAGATGCATATTTAACACCCCCCCCCCCCCTCTCTCTCGGACCAGTACACATGTTGAATGTTATATCTGCCCCTGATAACAGACCAGTCAACCTCTTATCCCACCTATGCTGACCAGGGCAGATCACGTTGATGTCAACTTATCTCTGTACCAAGGAAAACTTAAAGCTAGCTATATTCACCTACCTTCTCTGTAGAATTGAAGTTTGTTTTTTTAGCTTATGCTGTTCTACATATAATTTAATGAACTCAAGTCAGTTCCTTTAGTATAAGCTTGTTTATAATCAGGCTGTTTTTAAACACATTTGACAAACGGAAGACCCCTGTAACCAACATTGGTTGGTGGCATATATGCTGAAGATGAAAGGGGTCACTAGTTCCAAAACGCTGTTTGCAAAACTCTGGTTCGTCTGACTTTCCGCCAGATGTCCTTGTTGAATGTGTATTATTGTGCCCCTCGTATGTTATAAACACGTAGATAAACACAAAAGGAACAGTCTGTGTGCGGCGAGATTTTCGTCTTCTGTAATATTTTTTTAAAATAAAAGTTTAAAAGGATTACCTTCAGTTAATAGACGTTAGACAACTGGAAAGGTCCCTTTAGGAGTGAATATCATAGGATAAGTAGATTAAAAATTTCGACATAAAAAATGTGATATTATTTTGATATCATTCAGAGCGTCATCACCCCAAATGACTTAATCAGTAATCCCTGTGGGGATCAGTATTTAGAGCGTTTTTGAATTTATTTGAAATGAATAAAGACGAAAACGTCCCCCTCAATTAAATCATGATAGTAGACATTATCACACAGTGTAACCTGTAAATACAGGCATTTTTAAGACGTATCCCTGCTGTCTTGAATATACTTAAAATGTGTCCTAGATTACAAGATGAAAATTGACTAAAAATGCATTTAAGATGGTTGTTCCAATGTCAGAGTGGCAAATCTGCCGCTTACGAATTAAACAAGAACAGCTACATATGCCTGCCACAGGACTGGATCTGTACGTACAAAAAAGTCAACAACAAAAGGACAAGTCGTGAATCTAATATATATGGAGAAAAGCCAGGATAGTGTTACATTGATTCGTCACGGGTCTAGGCCTGCTTTGTTCACCTGTTGTCGATAATAAGTACAGACAGAGGCTCGGCAGAAAATCAAGTGGTCATGGCGTACAGAGTCGTTATAAACCACAGATATAGGATAGAAAAAAAACACGTTCCAGGCGTGCCGGTATACAAGACTACAACCAGAGAGAAACAGTGCTGTAACTTAAAGGTTGACAAGAGACAAAATGTGTGGACTGGTCAACAATTATCGTTAAAATAGATGACAGTATTCAAAACATGTCACAATCTTAACTATCCGGGCATTTAGTTAAATGAGTTAAATTTGCTAAAAATTCATGGGTTTGATATTTAAACTATTAGATGTATTCATTCAATGAATAGAACGCTGAAAACAATTACCGTTTTGCAGAAATACCTCATTCCGTGTGCGCCTTATTAAAACCAAAAAACGGTACAACATATACAAATAATATACGGTACCACAGCTTGCATTTGCAGTATACATTGTAAGGAGAAGACATTATGATACAGACATGTCAGAACGGTGATTAACTCCCACTGTGTACTTGCTCGTATATTAGGACGACAATCTTACCTTAAACTGATAAAGTGATGGACATCAAATAAGCCCGAGTCTTGTCAGATAAGAAATATAAATGTGTCTGAGGTTGAAACTTAATCAAGGACAATATAAAATGAACACATTTCATAAATGGCTCAAATTTTAGACTCATATATATCATGATTGTACATTTAGTTTTGCGCTTATACTTAAATGAGTTGAGAGTGAATATTGGATGCTATAACATTCTCCGCTTAACTATAGTCTTTTAAAATGTTTCCTACTTCCACACACAAAGGCTGTTTAACGAGTTTCAAGTATGTCAAGCTAGACCTGTCATTCCTTAAGTAATTATGTTAATCACCAAATTTACGTAAAAAATAAAACGTAATTTCATGCCTCCATTGACGTTACTATAACCTGAAAATCGTTCATACATCAATCATAACGGTCAGAGAACCTAAATTTGTTATATGAGTTGCAGTCTTATTGTAGCTTTACCGACTGTGCCAGTCTAGGCAGCTGTTGCTCACCCACTTACATAAATACACATTGATCAAGTTAGAATGATTAAACGGCTCACTAAATCACCACTATCAGCAACGTACTGAGTAATAATTTATTTATGGGGAGTATAATTGATATGATAAAAAAGATTATCAAATTGAATTCTGATAGCATGACCTCTTGACCCAGACTTACAAGGAAATGAATTAACTAATTTCTGAAGATTATCCGCCGGGATGTAACTAAAAACTTATCTTCGTATATTAACTGATTTGTTATGAAGTGTTCTGATTACTTCATTGAGGGCCGATCTAGTGAAGAGCTAGCTTGAGTGAATTGATTTACTGTTAATGGTTCAGTGATTTAATGTTAATTGAAAAGATGACAACTTAAAGGAAATTACCCATACAGTAGTTTTTCACCTGGAAAAACTCTCTTAATAGTTAATAAATTGCGAAGAAAGTATTCACATTAAAAGCATTTTGCAATGTTATTAATATATTAATATATATAACATAAAAAATCTGCATTCTAAGGAGGGCAAGCCCTGACATGGGTGGGGGAGGGGGGGGGGCATGTTCTGGATACACACCACAATCTAATCCATTCTTCATTCGCTCGTTCCCGAAATGCCCTATTGACTAACACACAAACACACAAACACACGAGAACGGGGAATAACGCATACCATCCCGGCGTAGGCAACACACTTTCTCTATTATAGAGAAGTATACGTGATCTTTGTTGGCGTTCATATTCTTGCATCACCAAAATGTAGACTTCGTGTATAGCATTATTCCAGGTAATTTATATTCTGACCCTGCCACGGCAGAACCACAGAATTAGTATGCAGCGGCACTCTCATACTGATAACGCGGTAATTTACAGAGAAACCCCGCCAGGGCCACGGTATTATGTACGGAATAGGCATAAATATAGCAATCGCGATATATATATATATATATATATATATATATATATATATATATATTTATACCTACTTAAATACATACAGTGAAAACTGTGTAATACGACCACCCGTGGGTGATCAGTTAATAACATATTAGTTAATAACCAATATGAATGGTTTCGATTCACTCAAGGATGGTCTTTTAGACAGGTTCCACTAAATAAATATATACATATATACATATATATGTATATATACATATATACATATATATGTATATATATATATGTATTCATTCATACATATATACATACATATATATATATGTGTTTATGTATTTAATTAAATTCACATATGTGTATTATATTATTGTATGTAAATGTATTTATATATACATATACATTATGTCTATATATTTCCATTTAAGCCTATATAAGTATTATTATAAATAAATTATGCATACAAATATACATACACACATGCATATTCATAGTCTTTGTTAGTGTAATTAGATAAATAAATACACACATATATATATATACACATTTGTATGTTGGTTTAAAATATACGAATTTTATATATCACCTATAAATATATAATGTGTTTATATTCATATTCATGTGTATTCCTATGTGCAAATTTGTGTCTAAGTGCAAAGGTAAAACGTGACAAAATGACGCGCATTTTGCACCATTATTTACTTTACCAGCCGAGCCACATCATTTTCCCTTTGTTGTACCTATATAATCAGTATAATCCGGTATACATGCGTACAACGCCACTAATGCGAACCCTACTGAAATAACACGGTGCACATTCTAAAAGGAGCGCCCCGAACCAGCACACGTCTGTACAACCTAATTGCATGGAACAGGTACGCTGGTAAATAAATAATCAACAGATTATCGAAAAACAACCTTGCATGGTAACGGCTATACGGACATATTTATCCACTTATGACTATATATGTTCCTTTGTTTATTTTTTGGGGGCGCCGTCCCCTCTGAAAGCAATTTACAATTTTGATAAATCGATTAAACGTGTGTTGTAAGTGTTTTTATATATGTCAGAGAGTAAAAATAATAGTGGTACTCGTCCCGTCAAATTGAAGTATACCATCCATATGTCAAGGGATTTGGTCTTTACGTGGCTTTCCATTTGATTTGCATGGCTCGCTCTCTGTGAGCAGGTACATGTTTATTTCCTCCGCCAGGGGTATGTGTTGATTCCCGCCCGTGTATTGTGTGTTTTTGTGTTTGTTCACGACGAAGCTCACGCATTCGTAAAAGGAATCTCATGAAATTTCCAGGGCATTTCTGGAATGGGACAATGAAGAATCGATTAGATTTTGGTGTGGACGCGGCACATGATTAGGATCCAGGAACGTCATCAAGGAATATTCACAAATGTTCAGTCACTTATGCACGAATGAATCTGGGAGTATAGGCTGAATATGTGAGTGAAAGAGGCTTGTATTCATTAGAATGCAGATTTCTTGTTGCATGGCTAACCTCTGATGATTTTGTTACGGTTTGCCATGAACTTGTGTTTGTTAGTTAAAGACACACATTACAAGTAAGGGAAATGTAACATTACACAAAACATTGTTACTAAGATCAACAGAACGGAAACACTGAAAGCTGATTTTTTTTTAAACACAGCGATCGAAGTCGAGCATGACTTTGCATATGGGTATGTATCCCTGTCACAATGGATAGTCTGATTGAAATATCCATAACTTTCACAGATACAGTGGTAAATGTTCAATTTAAGGTAGCTTAATTGGCAAAAAAACCCTGTATCTAAAATCAATCAAAAATTGTTTTAAATTCATATTAGATCCAATAAGCATATATTTCTATGATGCTATACGAGTTTTTGAACTTTTCTTTAATTTTCTTTTTTTTTGTAATGTTTTTAATGTTTCCCTTTTTAAACACCCAGTAATAGCAGGCCGCTTTTTATAGGGCTTTTTATTTACCCCTGTCATGTTTCTATCTTGTTGAAAATTAAATTTAAAAATTTTATTGACTCAAAATTACAAATTTTAGTTTTAAGATATAAATACCTGGTTTCATATCAGAGGCCATCGGTTTCATTTAATTAGTGAAATTTCTAAAGCCCATGAAGGTCTCAACGTTGGTTAGCAGAAAATCATGGGTCATAATTGATTGATATATTCACCAACTGTACTTCAGTAAAGGTTTATTACCGGGGGTTCATAGAATTTAGTGATCCAAATGTGACGTGTAACTGATGTGGTAGAATATTATACTTTCTTACATAGTATTGTAATAGTTGTTTTCATGATATCAACGACACCTATTGATAACGACTGGCACTAACTGTTCGGATCCGTCATATCGACAAAGAAAGAAATATTTATATATACATATTTTTTAATACAAATATTTTTTATATACATGTATATATTATTAAATATTTGTCATATATAAAAAATTATTAAAGTATGTAACCCATCTTATCTCCAATGGTGAGGTTCATGTCAGAGAGACTGTCCTATACCTAACTTAACAAAATCCGCAGTGCTTTTTTATTTGACCCGAACACACCAGGTATAATCGTTTCACGAAGTGCGCACAGAAAAATGCAGTTTTTTGCATGCGTCAGGTCTCAGATAAACATCAGCTAACTGATACCTGTTTAGCTACGGAATACAAAGCCATGTCATTTGCATATGTGTTTATGAAAATGGCTCGTGAACATTTCGTGATCGCACATGGGCCTGTCTTATTTAAATATAACTTTGCAATGTCTCAACTGTCATTTTCACACAATGAAAACCTCTTGTACATAAAATCAGCTCAACCAAATGTCATTTTCCTAATAATTCCTCGTTGGTGGAATCAACTTCCCACCACTAAACTGACCGTGAACTGTAACAGAATCGATCAAAGCATAACATTAACAGGAAAATGGCTGTCATACCATTCTAGTTATGTGGGCAGGTATACAACAGGAGGCAGATTACTATCGCGAATGGTGGCCTTGGGACACCGGGTGGCCTCAGGATACCGCGGTGCGCCCTTCTCGATCTGTTTCCTTCCGCGAGTAGGCCACAAGGATACATAGCATTATACATGTGGTGTCCTCAGGCCACCGGGGTATACAGGATACACAACATCACAGGGGCTTGTCACAGAAGCTGAAAAAAATAATATCCCGTCATATGACGGGAGTATTATGGTATTATGGTATACCCACCGTCCGTCCGTCCTTTAACTTGCCGGGGCAATGATGGATTTTCGCGAAACTCACCATAAGTACTGACCAACAGATTATCTCGCCCGAGTTCGATTATGGGCAACGTCCACGCATATTTAATAAGGTCACGGATCACTCTGCAACATTGTGGTGTAGCTGCGATAACATACGAAGAATATAAAGGATTTTGATAGAACACATCAGAATTGTTAATAAAAAAATATGTCGCCTCAGTTCGAATTCCAGCGAAATCCATGCATATGTAATGAGGTCAGAGTACACCGCACTTTGGTGGTACCTTGGTCACTTACAAAAATCATATGGGTTTTCATGAAACTCTTCATGCATATTTATCTGTAGACTCTCTCACCTGATTTACATTCTCATAAAAATTCACGCATATTTAATGAGGAAAGAGGTCACCGCACTTTGGAGGTACCTTGGTCATTTAAAAAAAATCATATGGGTTTTCATGAAACTCTTCATACATACAGGCCTCCCACTCACTTTTGAGAATTTTTTTAATGATTTTATGACATTTTTTGTAAAATTTTATGACATTTTTATGCTCCTTACAAGCGCCTTTTATAGGTTAGTTTATGTTGTTCAGATTAAGTCCCTATAATATTCAGAGTATTTGCACATGATTATAACATAGGTAATACAGTCGAAAAAGCAGAAGCCTGATTCTTAGTTTGTAACTCCTACTACTGGGAAACACATGTAGGAGTCCCCAAACAAATGAGCCAGGAAGAACCCTAACAAGTTAGTAATGTTAATTATGATTCTTTCTAGGACTACAGCATAAGAAGTTTATCCTTTTCCTCAAACTGGACTTAATTTCTATATTTCAAGCACTATTTTAAAACAAAGATACAGAAAAATAGGAAATTCTACCGCTACATTAAAAAAGAATTCATTTTTACATTCTAACACTTTAAATTTTAGCACTAATTTAGATAGAAATCTCTTAATGGGTATATTAATCATTTGCAGCCTATATATAAACCATGCATGCTGCTAATGCATGATGCAATGACTGTAAATGTCACACAGTGCAGACGGGAATCCAGTTGAGTTCGGAACTCAACCAGTTGAGAAGGGAATTCCATGCAACTAGTTGAGATAGGGTTTCCCATCTAAACTGGCTATCTTCCTGCTGAGATGGGAATTCCCATCTAAACGATTAAGATGGGAATAGTTTTTTAATCCAGTCTCAGCAAGATGACATTGGAATATTCCAATGTACATTGGTTCACATTGAGATATCCACATATGAACTAGTTCACTTTGGGATATCCTGAAATACACTAGTTTTCTTTAGAATTTCTGGTTATTATAGCTTATATGTAACGAGGTGAAACAGTTTATTTTGGAATATCCTGAAAAAACTAATCTACAGTGGAATATCTTACCCTTGTTGTTAAGATTTATTTTAAGTTTCAATTTCTGTTAAGTGTACACAAGAATATCTGATTATCTGTTAATTTTTGCTGGGGTGACAATACAGGGCCCACCTTAGAACATTAACCAGCTGAATAAAAGCAGAGATATTAAAATTAATACATACAGATTTGAGGGAATGAAACAAACTAAGATTTTATGTGTAGCAGTTCCATTACTAAATTGTAACCACAATTTAAACTATGCAGTATCCAGCATTTACAATAAATAATTTAAACACTCAAGGATCTATTTAACACTGATAAGCACATCAATGAAGAAAAATGTTTTATAGAATAAATCTTTCAGCTTTAAATGATTAATGATTAAAAGCTTCCAAGCATATAATGAAAAATTGACTTTCTTTGTTAATACAGCACTTTGTGAAACAACATAAAGTACTGTTATAAAGCTGTAACGATATACTGAAAACAAATTTGATTTTGTTTTACAAAAATATGGCAGCTACAGAGTCCATTCCTAGGGATGAATTGTTTTAATATAGTAAAATATGACATAAAGGGTCATAAAGTTTTCTTCTGTGGTGCCTTCATCTGATGTAAACCTGGTTTTAAGATCAGCCGGAGAATGTAGACCACAGCTCATAAACAACAATGTACAATGTAATCTAGCTGCAGTTTTATTTCAAACTTGACTAGATAAAAGTATAAAGGAATAAAACATTTATATATCACTACCACAATATCATGATTTTTCATATTAATTTATTATTATACCAACATGATATGTTTTTCAATAGCTTATCCAGAATATATCAACAATTATAGTGTTGGTTTATTTATGATTATGATTAATTATTATTATTGTTACCTTTAATTGTATTTGAATTATTCTGCAAAAAATGAGATGAACATCATAACAGAACAAGCAGAGTGCATTTCTTCCCATGTACCAGTATGTAAAACTGCAGCCTCCAGTAAAACTTTACAATTCAAGGGAGCTGGAGTTTTTAACAATATTATTAAGATTATCAGATATTGATCCTAATTGTTGTACAATATCAACCTTAAACGCTGTCTGAGTGAATACCTTTCTTCAATTTAAGAATTATATTTATTATATTTTACTCCATTTTCATAATCTAATTTTTATTTCTAGTTTGTTTTCTCTGAAATTTTAGTTTCTTATTGCACAGTGCACCACGTAACCTACTATATTTAATGATAATACTGAAAGGACATACACTCTATGAGTAAGTCCTCTTTGTCACAGGAATAACTATATATATATATAAATGAACAATTTCATGTATAATGTTAAATCCTGTGGCAAATAAATGAACTGATTTGAACTTAATTTAAAAGCATTTGTTATAAAGTGTAAAACAAAAAAAAAAACTGTAGGATTATCTAGATATTTCAAAGTGATCTAGTGTATTTTAGGATATCCTAAAGTAAACTGATTCACTTCTGGCAATCCCAGTCTTAACCAGTGTACATTGGAATATTGTGACTATTCCCGTCTGAACTGTTCAGATCAGAATTCCCATCTCAACTGATTGAGTTCCGAACTCAACTGGATTCCAATTTACACTGTTACATATAAATCATATATATATGCAGCAGTTTTGGTTATCAATATCTCAACAGTTGTCAAGGATACTGCATATTATATTTTCATGCTTTACAAGAAACACTATTTTTACTCTAGCCCACACACCACTTGCATGTGTAAAATACAATGCAAGTATACACACATAGTAGTTTTGGCACTATGCAAAAGAGCCATAGACTTTGAAGTTGAAACAAATGTAATTGGGTAATTAAAACCAAATTTTATGATTTTATGATTTTGTTACTTATTTTATGCTATTTTATGCCAATTTGGGAAATTTTATGAATTTTATGATTTTATGCCAGTGTGGGAGGCCTGTTATACATATTAACCTGTAGACTTACTCACCTGATTTACATTCTCATAAAAATTCACGCCTATTTAATGATGTCAGAGGTCACCAGATACACGACGGACATAATATGCACGTTTTCGGGGCTCTTTGTTTTTTCTGTTTTCGTTCTGTTTACATTTTGAGGTCTACCCTACTTTAGAAGCAAATGCAGTAATATTATTGATCTATTTGTACGTCTGTCTTGGAATTGTTAGAGAGAAACAACCAACGGTAATGACATCTGGTGAAAGATGTTGATACTTTTTTAGACTAGTGACACCTTATATAATTTATGAATAAAATTAGGACAAGTAGGATTAATCAGACTTATAGGCAGCAGTAAACATAACCCTGGCAGCACCCTCTTTCCTTGGCCTTATTCACACTTCAAGGGGAGCTAACAAGTACCAAACTGAACTTTTATCACTCAGACTGTCTTTAGACACGCGCTGAAGTGATTGTGAACATTTTGTCGACACTTGACAAAATTAGAAGTCGAACGATACATTTTAATCGCGAATTACGCGATGCTCGGTGTCCGCTCGCACAATATGGAGTCCATACTGATCATGATTAAAACGTTTAGGCAGATCACTCGTAGAAATTCACAAGTATAATGCTAAATTGAGCAAATTTGTGAACGAATGTATGCCCGCATGGCTGCTTGCTTTCCGGTCAAACAAAACGCGGGTTATGCCTAGTAAATTGCTGGTGGAAACAAGTTAAAACAGCATAAATACACAAAGTTTCACTTTCTATGTAGCTATCCGTGTGGGCTGGTTCATTATCAAATATGTCTGTCTAATTATGTATATATAGAAACCTCCCATAACGGCATCTCCATCTTATGGCCACCTCCCGATTACGGGCGCTTGTGGCAGTCTTGATAAGAAGGTTCCGATTTTCAGTCGTGGTTTTTTCCCAGCAGATATTTAGTTCGGCTCTGATCCCCCCCAAAGATCTGCTGAAAAACATTAGTCTGCCAATAGAATTATATACAATCCTGCCAAGCGGGGAACTGTTAATGTTATTGATGTTAATGATTCATTAACCTTATGGTATATCTAAATGACCTCAGTAAGATATAACAATAAAATCAATCACAAAAAAATACTTGACACCGCAATGATAACGAAAATGTTTCCCTCTCCACAGGGGAGCTGCCCATCCATGTAAGCGTACAAGAGGCGACACCTGTCGACACGAAGGGGAGTTCACAGTACTACTTGATGGGTCTCCCTGACAAGTTGACCCCGGCCTTCGCTCATATCAGCCCTGACGTCATCAAGAGCGTCGCCGAGAGGAGGAATCTGCTAAAAGGGGTGTACATTTCAAATTTTAAAGCTGGTAAGTTTCGTGTATGAAAAAAAACATACATCACCAACATCAAATTTAATATTTGTTGATTCAGGTGTAGCTACATATACATATTACTGCAACTAACAAAATTGTTTCTAAATCTGTTACTGTTTTTCTGCTACTATTATTGATGAAATATAAACCACTCTAAATAATGGTCAAACAAACGTATTCCAGATCTCATTATATTATCATATAACACACTTGCCTATAAAAAAATTTAATATATTTTTCATAAACTGAACCACATTATTAAAAAAAAAAACACAAGGTTTGTGTGATTTATTAAAAAAACTATCGGCACAGCTATGAGCACTGTTTATTCGACAGTGACGTCAGCTACAAGGAAAACCCCGAGAACTAAATATTCAAGATCTTTTCCAAACCTTCAAAACATGTATTGTAAGATTTAAGTCGCTTTTAAATTTTGCCTGTGACATCATACTTTGCACCAACCAATCACAATGATGCCCGGTCTGTTCTGGATGCAGCGCACCCCCCCCCCCCCCCCCCCCCACACGTTATGTCTGCCAGATCCCGCATAGACTGGTACCCCGCTCTATTATGGCACCGCTGCTCTAGGCCAATCATAGAGACGGGCGTACAACGCCATCTTAAGTACTCCCAGCAGACTGGTTCCAACTCCAGTATATATTATAATGATTAAAAATAAGCATTTCGTTTGCTATGAGAAGTTACCAAAAGCTGGCTGTGCCTTACCTGTGACATTAATTATTAGATTAATAGATATTAATAATAAAACGTATGTCACGTACAGTGGAATATCAAAGATTCAGTATATCGTATCATCTATACATCCATCAGTAATTTTTTTGTGCAACGACTCATTTTCAATAATCGGAAACTATAAATAACTAAAGAAAGTAATTTTATAAGAAATCTTCACGGATAACCAGACAGGATCGCGGGAACGTCCATGACAATCGGTAAGAGTGTGCAGTTGGAACCAGTCTACAGGTAAGTCAGGAGTTGCAACTGGGAGTACTTAAGATGGCGTTGTACGCCTGTCTCTATGCTTGGCTGAGGGCCATAATAGAGCAGGGTACCAGTCTAGATCCCGCATGGAAACACCTTTTTTCACGCATATATTTCAGCTCGCACAATACGTAGTAGGCCTTGAACCACCTCACTAGCGCTACCTGCCGGCACCGACTGTTACGTCTGTTATATTTACAAAATGATTAATATTATATTTAAACATATTTAGCGACAAAAGTCGCAAGAGTGGCTCGCTGGATTCGTAATCTAAACAGACGATAATTTTGCTCAGTGTGCATGCTAGTGGAAAATATCTGATACGTACAACTTAAACATCTAAATAATATCATTATGAACATATTAAAAGACATACAACAAAGCATGTGAATGCTTGAATGTGTACGTGTGTATTCTGTGGTGCCTTTTTTCCACGAAGAAATCTGTATAACTGTCACTTAAGCATGTATATAACTTAATATAATTTTAAAATATTTATTTCGCACATATACCTGTAAAGACATAGGTTGTGTGCAGGAAAGTTAACAAATAACTGCAAAATAAGATATTTTATGCTTTTATCTTCCAAGCCATACTTTTTTATTCACAATAACTTGTTTATTCACGAGATATGATAAATTCTCTCACCAGGTGGGGTATTACCGACTGACTTTGAACAAGTTGCGGCGGTGGACAGCCTTTGGAAAGCGTACAAAGCCGGTGAACTGACTGTCATGCTACAGGAAGTGCTTGTGAGACCGGAAGTGATGAAAGCTCTCGGGGCGAAGACGCTGAAATTTAAGTTTACAATAAACGAAGAAGATTATCAGAACTGCAAAACTGAAGTCGCCACCGGAGAATTCGAAAATCTCAGCCTTGATGACCGCGGTTGGGGTTCAATTTATAAATTGTTAATTATATTATATATGATATACAAATTATAAATTAAAGAAAAGTGAGCGTGAACAACAGTTATCCCTTAATATAACCTGGATATAACGAAAGACCAAGTGTTCAGAAACTTTCTATTATAAATTGTTGCTTGCGTGTTCCTAAAATGTTACTTTAAATTATTTTTTTTCATTATATGTAGAATTGTATGTAAACGTAATAATTTCCTATAATGTGAATAAGTACGGTTAGGTCCTTCGTATGAATCAATTGTACCCGTTTTACTGTATATTAACCGCAGAACAATAGTATTTTAAAGGAAAATAAAGAGGAAATGAACAAAAAAAAATATTGGACAAATTATATATATATATATATATATATATATATATATATATTTATATATATATACATGTTTAAAATTAGACGTGTTCAACAAGTAATAGGATTTCAGCAGAATTTTTATAATAATATAGAATTATTTATAGAGTTTTCAAACATTTACATTTTTAATATAATTTCAGATTTGGACCTGGATATGTTACATAAGGTCAAAGGTTACCAGCGAGAACTGACCGGGAAAGTCCTGAAGCTACGAGACGATCTGACGCGATTCGACCAGAATATGGGCGAGTTCCTGATGAACATGAAAAGGAACCTCCCTGACTCCGTCCAAGAAATAAACACATACAGCGAATACGACGAGCTTCAAAAAGAGATCCGCCTTGACCGAAAAATCAGCGCCAAACCTTTCGATTATTACGCACAGGTCCGACAAAATTGCTTAAACCTTCTCGAGGAAATGAGGGAGAAAATCTGCTACCCGCTAAGTCTCGTTCACTCGAGTTGCGAGACTTCGCAGCAGCAGAAACAGAAACAACAAATCAATGACAAAACAAAAGATATGATCCGGCGACTCACTCCGGACGCTAACTTCTCCAAACTTAAACACTCAGGCGTTCAAGGCAAAATACTTTTGTTGGAACAAGCTTTGTTTCTAGGACTGGTTAGTGTCATCCATTTTGGTGTCGAAACAGTTGTCGATGTTGACCAGCATCTTGACGAGTATCTGTCAGCAGTTGATTTATATTGACGTGGATATAATTATTTCGTTCTACTTAAGGTGTCCCGTCGGAATTTTGCGGATGATTATGAAATACTAAAGTGTGCCTGTCAAAAATGTGACAGTGAGAGAACATTATGAGCACTTGAATTATTTGATTCAAGCTTTTCAATTCCATACTTAAGTTTCTAGCACAAAGTGTCTTTGATCGCCACTTACAAAATATATATATATATTATTCCTTGAAGTCCTTGCTATCGAATCAACCAGTGATATTTAATTTACCTTGAAACAATTCTTGTCCAGCATATTTGAACTGACCACATAACCCTCTTCACAACAGTAATACCTACGCCCATGGTTTACCTAGAAACCCCGGTGCATTGCGGGGCTAGGATTTCTATGTCCACAAACCCTACCCAGTAAAGTCGTACTTTTGTTGTGTCGTTGCAGAACAGATTGTTCTCACATATTTAAATAAATTTATATTTTTCTCCAGTTTATCCAAAGTAAAGTGATGGTTTCCTTCTAAATAATGACTGATGCATATGATTACAGGTCAGTTTTCATTATCAACTAACTTTCTACAAACACATCTGCAAAATCTGATGGGCACATCCTGGTGGAACGGGATATAGTTGTAACATTGACACAAAGTGTAACAGGACAGTGATGACCCAACGCTGTTACATCCGTCCAACATACAACCGCACAACATCAAAATTATAATATAAAAAAATATTTTCCAACGGTGTCCTGGTGTCTTTCCCTCAAAATTTGCTGAGGAACGATCACTTTCATTGAAGATGGTCTGGAGACAGAACCATAAGGGATTAAAAAAGGCATCCTTGACCGTTAGACTAGTATATATGTCCTTAACTGCTTACGTGCATCATTGTTCCTGTTTATGTATTAAATATATCTCTATTTATGTGTGTTCTTGTCATCTATATGAAGAGATCGTCCGGTCCGTGAAAGTTGCATATCTCATACACTGAATCGTATGCTTGGCCTGTCACATCGATGATATGCTTATTTTTAGTATTTTAAGTACATGTGTGGGATCCCCCTACTCCCGAGTGAATTTCAACCACTCAGCAAAGTAATTTAAAAAAAGATCACAAAAGGATCGAAAGGTTTGTCACGAAGTTGGAATGATTATTATATTCAGTCGGATCTGACCATACTTCCAGCCCTTGTCTAAGCGCATAAGCTTAAGAGACGAAGTGTCCCTGCAGCTACTAAACTTTACCGCCTCATAATCCCCACCCCCACCCCCCTTTTTACCTAGATACCGTACTTAGTAAATTATTGAACAGTAGCATGAAATGTCGGCTTGTCGCCGAAAGTATTTTGTTTTGGTGCCCCAAAGGTTTGAGAGAGGTTACCTTCCATGAACACACACTGGAGTCGACACCTATCTATCCTTAGCCCCGGGGTGAAATGTTCTGATTGACTGCGCGCATAGGTGAGCCCATTGTGTTATACACAATAGTTATGTTAGTCGGTTTGTCCACTAGTGATGGAGGGATTGCTCGGATTTGTAACCCATGTGTATACGTCAACAAAACATGAACAGAAGGACTTTGACTGACATGACCTGTTAATAGAATCGACTCCTGAATCGGAAACATATTCATCAAACTGTCATCAGTATCGCGTGATATGTTAGACGTAGTTCTGCCATCTGCCGGTGAATATTATAACTAAAAATGAGTGCAAATCTTGCAGAAAAAAATCACACGCACCGGGTCCACCCTTGATATATGTAATCTATACCTGCACCTAAGGATTGGTATACTCACCATGTAACATACACGGGTTGTTATATCTCCGCATAGTTGCTAGAGGTTTTATGTTTACATTTTGTTATTTTTAGGCTCAACTTTACGAAAACAATTCCGGACAGATTTTGGTTATATTTTGGAACAACGAAACAATCCATTACATTTTGAAAGATCTAAATCTCCGCGATATGTCAATGTTACATGCGGCTGTTTCATTAATGGAGCTATTCTTCGGAATTTGGGACGCTTTTTCTTGGAAGTGACCTAGGATTTTGTTGTTGCACCGTGACAAACATAATTTTGTGAAGTTTCTAACGTTTATTTATATTTTGTCTGAACTACATTTTACCTTGCATGATCATGATTTCAGTAGCTTTTTGCGAGCTTCATTCGTTTTAATGTTGTGACGGAACCAAATAACAACAGATCACGTAGTCGTGACGAGCATAAATTTTGTTACGGAGATAAATAAAAATCAGATTCTGTAACACTAGGCAGCGTGAAATTTCTAAGGGAATGAATAAAGAAGTCAGTGGTTTTTGTTAACAAAAAATTATAATTTATTCTTAAAACAACCCTTACATTACAATACACTATCAATACAATAACACAGTATAACAACAGTATAACAGTAAATCAATACAATTACACAGTATAATTAATAAAGAGTACAATACCAGAGTGTCCTGATCCTTGGCTTTTCTGGAAACCACCACTGTCACAGCTCAATAAGTCCTTTAAAACATATATAATCCAGATGAACAGTTCATGTTAATCTTTTCAGAGAATTATAGTCCAATTCGATTCCGAAATCCATCTGTTGTTTTCCAAAAGTGAAGTTTTGGTAATAGTCCCAAAGGCAAACTGAAGACTATAAAAAAAATCCGTTACAAATTTCGGAGAAGATCTATAACTGCTGCAATTATCAGAAAGGTCCACAAACTGACCAACACTCTTCCGTGTCCGCTGGAATATTTTTCTCTCTCTCCTCTGGGCTCTAAACACCGCCCCTTATTTATAGCTTCTCACCCCAAAGCCTAGAAATTTCTATTTCACGGAAAATCCGAAGGACACAACAAGACACACGCGTTCATAGAGCGCGAACAGCCCAGAAAATTCAAGATTAGCACGAACGCTTTGTCTCTTCACATCAGACCCCACCCATCACACGCGTCTCCAATGGCAACGGACTATGCTTGCCTAATAGACACATGCATTACCCCTGAGCATAACAAACCAGGAGAATCAGAATGTCAACAGACAGATGTAACATTTTCAAATAATAGTAATGGTAATAGTAGGGCTGGGTATCGCCTACAAGTTTCGTATTGGGGTATGTTGCGATTTGTGGTTGGGTATTGCGAAACATATTGTGATATTGCCATTGTATTAAATTCGTGCTTTTAACATTTTTTTATATATGTAAACTTTTAGGAGATATTATTAAAATCACTCTTTTTCAAGTTAAATTGAGGAGACAATGAATGTTTATGCAGGTCGGTTCATGTCAAACACTAAATATGGCAATATTAATTACTTATGTACATATTTCAGTACGGTATACTTACTTGTTATCGACAGTACTCAAAGAGACCTTTAAAATCAGAGCTTTTTTATGCCTTTATGCAAATTACTTTGAGGAATATAGACTAGAGCGGTATAGGTGATGTATATAATCTCATCCATGAGCCAAAGTTCTCAACAAAAATACAGTTAGCAGGACACGTTATCTCAATGCAGTAATCGTTAAATGTGAAGGGAGAATATTAATGAATGATTAATTATTATGACTGTGTTGAACACATCTTTTTTTTCAATAAGTCATCAAGCAGACATGCAAATTTATTGGCACGGACCTTTGACCTATGGTATATCATACCAACTTGAACATTTCCTGCTGTATGTCTAAAAGACGGTAGCGGCTTTCAATTCAGTCTGTCATTAATCCAAACCCATTGAGATGTCTGACTTTGTAACAGATACAATATTTTTTTTCTAAATAAAAATCAGGTTATTGAAAATATCGATATTCGAAAACTGTTCGCGATACGCAATACGCAAATCTTCGTATTCAATATACTGATATATAGATAATATCGCAAACCCCTAGATCATTCTTGCTCTTCACTTTTCACATACCACATACTTATGCTGAATAAAGATCCGCACTATACAATCGGACCGCCGCCCTTCCACCAGATGTCGTTATAAGACCACCATTGAGACCTGTAGGGCTTCCATTGTAACACCATCATTCACACATGTAGACGACCATTTTACAACCACCATTGAGACTATAACATTTTTACCATTATAAAATAACCATTTGGACATGTAGGGATACCATTATTTCTCCACCATTCAGACTTGTAGACGACCATTATATCACTACCATTGAGATCTGTAACATTATTACTATTATAATATAACCATTTAGACATGTAGGGCTATCATTATAGCACTACAATTCAGATATGTAGGGCAACCATTATGCCACCATTATTGAGACCTGTAGGGCTATCATTATAGCACCACGATTCAGACATGTAGACGACCATTATACAACCACCATTGAGATCTGTAACATTATTACCATTATACCACGACCATTTGGACATGTAGGGCTATCATTATAGCACTACAATTCAGATATGTAGGGCAACCATTAAACCACCATTATTGAGACCTGTAGGGCTATCATTATAGCCCAACGATTCAGACATGTAGACGATCATTATACAACCACCATTGAGACCTGTAGCATTATTACCATTATACCACGACCATTTGGACATGTAGGGCTTTCATTGCACCACAACCATTCAGACATACAGGGCTATCATTATACCACTACCATTCACACATGTAGACAACCATTATACCACCACCATTCAAACATGTAGGGCTACAATTATAACACCACATTCAGACATGTCGGACAACCATTATGCTTCGATCATCCAGATATGCAGGGCTACGATTATACCATCAGCATGTGGACATGCAGGGCTATCATTAAACTACTGCCATTCACACATGTAGACAACCATTATACCACCACCATTCAGACATGCAGGGCTCCCATTATAACGACACCATTCAGTCATGTAGACGACCATTATACCACCACCATTGAGACCTGTAGGGCTACCATTATTTCAGCACCATTCAGACTTGTAGACGACCATTATATCACTACCATGGAGATCTGTAACATTATTACTATTATAATATTACCATTTGGACATGTAGGGCTACCATTATTTCTCCACCATTCAGACTTGTAGACGACCATTATATCACTACCATTGAGATCTTTAACATTATTACTATTATAATATTACCATTTGGACATGTAGGGCTATCATTATAGCACTTCAATTCAGATATGTAGGGCAACCATTAAACCACCATTATTGAGACCTGTAGGGCTATCATTATAGCACCACGATTCAGACATGTAGACGATCATTATACAACCACCATTGAGACCTGTAGCATTATTAATATTATACCACGACCATTTGGACATGTAGGGCTTTAATTATACCACTACATTTCAGATATGGAGGGCAACCATTAAACCACAACCATTGAGACCTGTAACATTATTACCATTATACCACGACCATTTGGACATGTAGGGCTATCATTATACCACTACAATTCAGATATGTAGGGCAACCATTATACCACAACCATTGAGACCTGAGACATTGAGTAACATCATTACCATTATACCACGACCATTTGGACATGTAGGGCTATCATTATACCACTACAATTCAGATATGTAGGGCTACCATTAAACCACAACCATTGAGACCTGAGACATTGAGTAACATCATTACCATTATACCACGACCGTTTGGACATGTAGGGCTATCATTGCACCACAACCATTCAGACATGCAGGGCTATCATTATACCACTACCATTCACACATGTAGACAACCATTATACCACCACCATTCAGACATGTAGGGCTACAATTATAACACCACATTCAGACATGTCGGACAACCATTATACTTCGATCATCCAGATATGCAGGGCTACCATTATACCATCAGTATGTGGACATGTAGGGCTACCATTATACCACCACCATTCACACATGTAGACAACCATTATACCACCACCATTCAGACATGTAGGGCTACAGTTATAACACCACATTCAGACATGTCGGACAACCATTATACTTCGATCATCAAGATATGCAGGGCTACCATTATACCATCAGCATGTGGACATGTAGGGCTACCATTATACCACCACCATTCACACATGTAGACAACCATAATACCACCACCATTAAGACATGTAGGGCTACAATTATAACACCACATTCAGACATGTCGGACAACCATTATACTTCGATCATCCAGATATGCAGGGCTACCATTATACCATCAGCATGTGGACATGTAGGGCTACCATTATACCACCACCATTCACACATGTAGACAACCATTATACCACCACCATTCGGACATGTAGGGCTACAATAATAACACCACATTCAGACATGTCGGACAACCATTATACTTCGATCATCCAAATATGCGGGGCTACGATTATACCATCAGCATGTGGACATGCAGGGCTATCATTATACCACTACCATTCACACATGTTGACAACCATTATACCACCACCATTCAGACATGCAGGGCTCCCATTATAACGACACCATTCAGTCATGTAGACGACCATTATACCACCACCATTGAGACCTGTAGGGCTACCATTATAACACCATCATTCACACATGTAGACGACCATTTTACAACCACCATTGACACTATAACATTTTTACCATTATAAAATAACCATTTGGACATGTAGGGCTACCATTATTTCTCCACCATTCAGACTTGTAGACGACCATTATATCACTACCATTGAGATCTGTAACATTATTACTATTATAATATAACCATTTGGACATGTAGGGCTATCATTATAGCACTACAATTCAGATATGTAGGGCAACCATTATACCACCATTATTGAGACCTGTAGGGCTATCATTATAGCCCAACGATTCAGACATGTAGACGATCATTATACAACCACCATTGAGACCTGTAGCATTATTACCATTATACCACGACCATTTGGACATGTAGGGCTTTCATTATACCACTACAATTCAGATATGTAGGGCAACCATTATACCACAACCATTGAGACCTGTAACATTATTACCATTATACCACGACCATTTGGACATGTATGGCTACCATTGCACCACAACCATTCAGACATACAGGGCTACAATTATAACACCACATTCAGACATGTCGGACAACCATTATACTTCGATCATCCAGATTTGCAGGGCTACCATTATACCATCAGCATGTGGACATGTAGGGCTACCATTATACCACCACCATTCACACATGTAGACAACCATTATACCACCACATTCAGACATGTCGGATAACCATTATACTTCGATCATCCAGATATGCAGGGCTATCATTATACCACAACCATTCACACATGTATACCACCACCCTTCAGACATGCAGGGCTCCCATTATAACGACACCATTCAGTCATGTAGACGACCATTATACCACCACCATTGAGACCTGTAGGGCTACCATTATAACACCATCATTCAGACATGAAGACGACTATTATACCACCACCATTGAGATATGTAGGGCTACCATTATAATACCACCATATGGACATGTAGGGCTACCATTTTATCACCACCATTCAGACTAGACATGCAGGGCTACCATTATACCACCATCATTGAGACATGTAGGGCTACCATTATACCACCATCATTGAGATATGTAGGCCTACCATTATAATACCACCATATAGACATGTAGGGCTACCATTTTATCACCACCATTCGGATATGTTGGGCTACCATAATACCTCAACCATTCAGATATGTAGGGCTAATTTTATACAACCACCATTCAGATATGTAGGGCTACCATTATATCATCACCTTTTAAATATGTAGGGCTACAATTATACCATCACCATTTTAACATGCACGGCTACCATTATTCCACCACCATTGAGGCATGCAGGGCTACCATTATACCACTACCATTCATACATGTAGGGCTATCTTTATATCGACACCATTCAGATTTGTAGGGCTTCCATTATACCACCACCATTCAGACATGTAGGGCTACCAGTATATCGACACCATTCAGACATGTAGGGCTACCATTATATCGACACCATTCAGACATGTAGGGCTACCATTATACCACAACCATTCAGACATGTAGGGCTACCATTATATCGACACCATTCAGACATGTAGGGCTGCAGTTATACAACCACCATTCATACAAGCACAACTACCATTATACCACACCATTCAGACAAGTCGGACCACCATTCGGATATGCAGGGCTACTATTATACCACGACAATTCGGACATGTAGGGCTACCATTATACCACCACCATTCGGATATGCAGGGCTACCATTATACCACGACAATTTGGACATGTAGGGCTATCATTATACCACCACTATTCAGATATGTATGGCTACTATTATACCTCCTTTTAGACATGCAGGGCTACCATAATACCACGACCATTTGGACATGTAGGGCTACCATTATACCACCACTATTCAGATATGTAGGGCTACTAGTATACCACCTTTTAGACATGCAGGGCTACCATAATACCACGACCATTCACACATGTAGGACTAACATTTTACCACAGGCGCTTGAATTGCTATTAGTGTAGATTTTGGTTAAATTTGTTACTTTTCTGGGTCATTTCATTATAACTAATACTTATCTGGTCCGACAGCCATGGCATAGCAACCGGCGATCGCGCTTTCTGATTGGTTGATTTGTCTACCGCCGGAGTCTTCAGATTGTGATACCGCTGACGTAACAATGGTACAGCCAGTCACGCACGTTCTATAAATTTACCCTGAAACCGATCTGCCATGGCTGTCGGGCCTAACAAAGGGAGCTTCTTGCCTGCCTATCTCAAATATTAAGTACATAATAAAGAGATAATAAAGTGCGAAAAACGCTAGGAAAAGGTCAGGTAAGTAATAGATATAAGGAATTGATCTACAAGAGTAAAAAAATTAACCGAAACCAACACTAATAGCAATTCAAGTGCCATGTACTGCAATCATTATACCACCACCATTTGGACATGAAGGGCCACCTGCTAACGCAAAAAAAAAAAAAAAAAAAAAAAACACTCTACACAAACCAAATAACTAAGGGTAAAACATCCTTCTCGTTACCTAGCCGAGGTGTCTTCTGATACATTTATGCCTAAATTTGAGGCGGTCGAAACGTAATCACACTGTCCTATGTTGTACAACGTGTCACGCTGCAGAAACACGGGTTCGCCTGCTCAGTTGCCTGAAAAAAGCTGACAGCTATATCTATGAATGGGACGGTTTCCTCCTCTCCCTGTGTCTCAATGAAAATAATCATTTCAATTAAACATATATTATGGTGATCCAGATTACCTCCAAAATGCAATAAATTGTTCATTTAATATTACACTAATCCTCCATATATTTTTTAAATGCGTCCGTAACTTTTGTTGCGTAAACTTACTTACAAACAAACAAACCAACGAACCCAGGGGAATGCATGATACACTCCTTGTAGAGGTAGCATTTTGTCAGGTTCTCGATATAGAGGTAAACGCCGATGACTGCTCAATCTTTCAAAATAGATGTATAAGGAATGCCATGCTATAGGGTATACCTCTCCCAAAACAGATATCAAAACCCTAAAACATTTAAGATATGAAAACATGAAACAGTCATACAGAAAAATGACGTTAATTAGACATACAGAAACAAAAATAGAAGGATGGACAGACAAGATTTAAGTATATAATGCTTGTGACAAGCCTGATAGCAGTGAAAATACTGTGTATGGTTACATGACAGGTTTACAGAGACATTTCGATGATACTATCACTCTGATACAAATTGTTGTCTTAATGGACTATTGTTTAATTTTATCATTATAGCCACCAGGGAAGCAAGTCTGGTGAACTGATAACAGTATTGATGACAATTATTTCTTTGTCCTGGTGATAACTGTGCTGGCAGGAAGTGTTGTTATATCTGTAACATTACTTTTTAGAGATAAAATTATAAACGCACCCTTTTGGTTTCATTTTAAACAAACTGGAGATAAATATGAAAAACCCATCATCTTCCTGAATAGTGCCTGGCTCTCAAGGAGGCAGCAGCGTTGGCGAGGTGGTAAGTATTTTACCTTCCCCAAGGAGCGGGTGATATTTGTTTGCCGGCGTCTCTTTGTCTATTTGTTTGTTAGCAACATTACTAAAAAAAATTATTAACGGTATTTGATGAAATTTTCAGGATAATTCCGAAATGATTAAAAAAAAAATTGTTAAAATTTGTGAGTGATCCGGATCACTTTCTGAATCCAGGACCCATTGGTCCCCAGTTTATATGGACTGCAAGTGCAACGCTACATGGTGCCACCTTTTAGTTGTATAGTACACGCGTTCGCACAAGAGTTTGAAATTGTGCGTCCTTTGTGTGGAACACTGTTTATATATATATATATATATATATATATATATATATATATATATATATATATATATACACATATATATATATGGACCTGGAGTCCTGGATTATGGTAAACTTTATCTTCTGTTCTGACTTGATTGTGAATCTATAAAACACTCAAAAGCCGGTTTATGTAGTCAAGGGTTAGAGCTCAGTACCCAAATCCATGAGATTAGGAGTTCCGTTTTCAGCCGGGGAGCTTTGAGGTTTTTTCGGCCCAACCGAAGCCAAACAATGGATGTCCGCAGGTGCAGTATTCAACGGGCCTGGTTAACTTTAACGGTAGTCAGCGGACCTGGTTAGCACAGGGCTATATTGGCCAGTAAGGCCCAGTGTCAAGGGTTCCAATGTCAAAGAGGTTTCACTGTGAATATAAACAGGTATTCATCTGCCTAATTTGTAAACGTTATGGGAATCATTTACTTACTCTGGGTATATATTAGTGGAATGCAGGTCATTCATATTAAGATATGTTCTTATTAAGTCCTGTGAAGGGTATTTACGGTTTGTATATCTAACAACTATTTGTAAACACGTTAAAAGTGCAAATTAAAAAACTTTGGGGGGGGGGGGGGGTGTATTCTAAAATGTGTCCCTCGTTGTTGTTGGTGCTTAAGATTAACAACACACATTTCAGTGTGTTTGTTTATCTACAATCTCTTTTTAAAGAGGCTAAAAAGAAGACTATTGGTGGATGTATTAGCATACGCGGAAGTTTAAAGGCCACTTGTTGTAGTGAAAACAACACACTTTTGTAATTGAAAAAAAACTCTGGTTCGTCTGATTCACCGACAGATGTGGCTGTTGTACGTATCTAGGCATTATCTTTTTTTCTCATACACACACGTCAGACAGCAGATAGCCCCTTTAACAAATATTACCATTTCTTTTACAGATCGTGTCAGTAAGATGGCATGGGTTCAACGGACTGCGCTGCTCCTACTTTGTGTTACCTGGCCAGGTAAATTACCTTGAGGGTGTACCAATTATTATCCTGAACAAAGTCGAAGATTTATAGTTTATATTTATTTATTTTTCTGTAATATGCATTTTAATTGATTATATTTATTTTTTATTTTGTATTATTATTATATATAATAAAATAAAAATAAATAAAAAATGATGATGATGATGATGATGATTATAATAATATATAATGATGATGATGATGATTATTATTATTATAATAATTATTATTAATAATCGCGAGATGAAAGTTAGTATCAGTACTTGGCCAGTTAAATTACATAGAGGGCATGCCAATAATTTCCTGAATAAAATGTGTATTTTATTTTTATTTACTTTCTTCTTCTGTAAAATGCAGTTAAACTGATGCCGAAGGTATTACTATTATTAATACTAATGTTAATCCTGCGGTTTATATATATATATATATATATATATATATATATATATATATATATATTAGTATCATTATTTTATAAATGTTATAAAATAATAATTATCATATCTTTTTATTTATAGTTATTTGATCACATAATAATAAGAATGATGATAATAATAGAAATAATAATATAATCATTTTTTTATTATTTTCTTTATTATTATTATTAATAATGATAATAAAATTATAATAATTATTATTAATATGCCAATTAATTAATTAATTAATGTGTTTATTTACTACAATTATAATTTTTTTGTAGCATTTGCGTTTCATAATTGCGGGTCCAGTGCGTACAGGTATGGTGAAAATTGCTACAAATTTCGTTTCGAAAACAAGCCCAAGGCATGGAACACTACTGAAATTCGCTGTAAAAATTTTGGGCAGATCCTTGCCGAACCCCGTGACCAGCTTGAAAAGGTCAGTGATTTAACGTCATTGGTATAAAAAATGTGCTTACGTTGATTTATTCATTCATTTATACTTAATATATTATTAAGAAAGGGGAAGAAATAACATCGATTACCACCACCTATTTGTTTCCATGAGTTACCTGTAAATATAATGATATATTATTATATTAATATTATTTAATAATGCATACTATTATAATTACGTCATATACTTCTGTCAAGGTTAAGCAATGTTTTTTAATATGTGTGAACATAATGAACATTAAATGCTGAATGTAAACATACGGTTCTTTGTATAGTGTCCATATGTTTTACATATCCATATTTTTTAAAGAATTAACAGAGTTGTTTATAAATTTTGTGACAAAAAATTACCAGAATTGTGTAAGGGAACAAATTGCAAATATAGTTAGCTTACAATATACACATATATATATATATATATATATATATATATATATATATATATGAATAAATGAATGAATGAATATTTAATTCAGAAATATAAGGCCTCGGGCCCATAGTTCCATATGTGCATATATCACATGTTAAAAAACAGAATAGATAATGTTTTCAAACTTGAAAAACAACATCACAAAGATATAAGAAATGAAATAATAAACAAATGATAATATATGATATATGCATTCCAAAATATTAACAAACAAACAAAAACTCATGTAGAGGTCATTTCAACCATATATATAAATATACATAAATATACGGTTCTCATAAGATTAATAAATATGCAAGTTAATAATTACACATATATGCATGTGTGTACACATATTCTCAATACATATACATGCATAACTACATATACTACATCACAAAAAGTTTCTAATTTATTATTTTTGGACTGTAATCTTCCAACTGTATCTGTAAAACATACAAACATCATCTGCGAAAAAGATAAAGTCATATAAGAGAATGCAAGTTAAAAATAGTATAACAGGGCAAGAATGGATAAAATTTTTCTATAAGTTATTAAATAATAATGTAAACAGTATCAACCTTAACTATGTAAATGAAGTAAATAATTATGATTATTTTGAAGAAGTAGATACAAGTAATTTTGACATGGAAGTAAATTATGACATAAACCAGGTAGAGATTAAGAGGCAATTAGACAGATTGCAAAATGGCAAAACACCGGGACCAGATGGTATTTCGGTAGAATTGATTAAAGAAAACAAAGTTATTTTGATACCACTTTTAGAAAAATTATTCAACAATGTTTTTTCATGTGGTAAATTTCCAAATGAATGGTCAAAAGCATTTTTATTTCCACTTTACAAGAAAGGTCCTATTAATGATCCAAATAATTACAGGGGTATAGCTCTTTTAAACGTAATAGGTAAACTATTCACCAAAATTTTAAATGAAAGATTAATATTATGGGCTGAAAATCATAACAAATTTATAGAAGAACAAGCAGGCTATCGAAGAAATTATAGTACAGTTGATAACATGTTCACTCTTATGGCACTAACTGAATCTTATTTATCAAAGAAAAAAGGCAGATTTTATGCAATATTTATAGATTTTTCCAAAGCTTTTGATTGTATTCAGCATCAGCTATTATTTCATGTTCTTCATAAAATTGACATTAGAGGTAAAATGTATAACATATTAAAATCTATGTATTGCAAATTGAAGTCTTGTGTGTTAACTAGTAATGGTTTAACTGATTATTTTACATGTACTGTAGGAACAAGACAGGGTTGTATGATTAGTCCTTTATTATTTACATTTTTTATGAATGAATTATATTTTACACTGCATTCTGAAGAAGAAAGTTTATACATAAACCCGAAAGCAAATTCACTTTCAATGCTCATTTTCGCAGATGATGTTGCATATATATATACATTCAATATTTATTTTATATAAAAGAAATATATACTACTTTATCAAAGGTAATCAAACTATCTTACACCACACCCAATTAAAGCTGTTGTGAGATGATGCAGGAAATATCGACACCAAATGAAAACTTATACACCAGCAAAACATCTAATGTGTTAAGTCAGCACTATATTGTCAGCTCATTGTCAAAATAATAATAGATATTACTGAGTATCTCTCTGAAATAAGTGCATAAATTTATTGGCCGGTAGTTTAGCCTTTTGGTTTGACGCCCGCAGGGTAAATTTCCCAATTAGCCACTTCTTAAAAATTTACCCAAAAGTAATTAAAATTAATATTAGATCCATGGGGTAGCCCCCCCCCCCCCCTATATATCATTTTAAACTTGGTCTAATGTTCTATCTGATGGTACACATATTTATAAAATTTACATATTAAATTTACCTTTTTTGAAAATTATAGATTTTTAAATGGTACACGATTTAAAAAAAAACCACTAAAGCAAACAACTTTTTAGTGGAATAATATCAAAGTACCTGAAAATATATCAAACCTGTTTTTTCCCTTCTACCATGTTTCTTTCTTGTTTTAAAAATGAATTTTAAAACTTATTATTGAATCAAAATATGAAAATTTAGTTTTAAGTGAGTAGGTTTCTTAAGTCGGTTTCTGTTAAAAGTTCTTATAACGTCTCTTTGGCGGATGTGTAAGCTTATTTATCTAAACGGTTCACACACCTGTGTTGAAAAATAATAATAATGAAAAAAGGGAGGCCTACAGTGGTTGTTGCATATGTTGCATAAGCGGAATTCAAACCAACGATCATTTTTTTTCTTCTGTCATTTTCTTTTTGTGTTAGATCTCAAATATGGCTGATTTTTAAAAGCTGAAATTTAAGCATTATATTAGTCCTAAGTCACAGATTTGCTCGTGATATAATTTTACCTTTTCGCCTTATTCTTAAGGCTGTACACTTCATGATTAATTCCCTATAATTGCTCAGCTGCGGTCCTGGGGCGGTAGGATGCTTCAAACGATCACTTGGCGATTGTATCAATCTTTTTTATGTCTATAATCTAAATACAAAGACTATTTAAGCAACATTTTAATAAATCTGTTTTATATTTTCATTTATTAGGAATGGGTCCGCAATTTGATTAAAGTAAAAGACCATGACTACTGGATTGGACTTAAACGGATCAATGGAAAATGGGTATGGACAGACAACAAGGAGGCGTACAATCCTGATCAGAGGTCAGTCTGTTCAACAGTCATATCACTCAGGCCACACCAAATAAAAACGAAAGCACAGAGGTTCATTACATGCATGATACTTTTCTAAAGACCTGTAGGGAGGAGCAGTTTCTTTGAGCTTCATTTAATGTGTTCCACAAAATAGGACCTCGGCATAAAAATGATTTCTTTAAGTAGTCTGTCCGAGGTTTGGGTACATATAATTTATTGGAATAGCTATTGCGTGTATCATGTTGGTGGACTTGGTAAACAAAAGTGAACCGGGTCGGTCATATAGGATGCAAGCCGCCACGTGCCTGCATTCACGTATTCAGCCCATATTCGCACGGACATTAGTGCATAGGTGACTACACATTTGTGAATATTCCGTGATGATCTTCCTGCATCCGGATCCCGTACCGAATCAACACGCATACCAAAATAGAATATAACCTATTTTTCATTGACCAATTCTTGACCTTTTGTTCATTTGCAATAAAATTTTAAATAAATAAACAATAAAATAAAAAAAAAAGAAATAAATAATTAAACTACGAAAATGGGAGCGGCAAAACCGTGGAACCATAATTATATTTGTATTACCTCACCGTTTTAAATCAATTCTGTTTGCAATTAGTTTGTTCGTTGTTACTGATACCGAAATTCATAATTTTCATATTTTTTTTTAATTCACGAAATACGCAGTCTCTATAATGTATATTCATGAAAATGACCAACAGATGAGATTCCACTATATTTGGGAAATCAGTTAAACATTGGATTGTTATAATTTCAGCTACATCAGGTTTTGATGGAAAAAAAATCCAGAGAACAACTAGATAACCGCTTGACTATTTTTGGTCGGTGTCAGGGGCGGATACTGGATTTGAGAATAAGGGGGGGGGGGGGAGCAGAGAGGGAGGGAAAGGGAGGGTGTTCTCCCTCATATACTGTAGGAACACTTTGAAAATATAGACTGTATAGTGGTGCAATTTGAGCTAGTTTTAAAAGCCTAGTTAGTTACATATATTGTTATACAGTCAATAGTGTATTCTTTATATATATATATATATATATATATATATATATATATATATATATATATATGCGTGTGCTTTAAATCAGGGATTGGGTCTCTGGTTCACCGAGCAATGGCACGGAGGAAGTGTGTGCGTATGCGTCGGCATGCAATGGAGGGAAATGGGCGGAGGCGTCATGTAACTTGGAAAAGTGGACACTCTGTGTGAAAAAGGTGAAAGGAAAAAGAAGTTATAAAAGAGGTAATACTGTTTAGTTTTTGTTTATTAAATAAGCCTGAGAGCCTGAGGCCGGACGGATAAAAGGGGATGATAGATTGAAAAGTTTCTACCTTCATATTTGGATAGACATTGTTTTTGGTTTTACCTACTTAGCTTCCCCAAGTCCAAAACCTTCGATTTCAATTATTTTCTTTTTGTCCTATGTTTCTTCGCTTCCAACATTTTTTGTTTGTGCCACATCTCCAATAAGGGTTATTTTCAAAAAGCTTAAATTTAGGCAGAATTATTATTCCCATTGTCATACACGCCAAAACCGATCCCCGATGATCACCCAATGGCGGGCTCCCATCCGGGTGGGGGGGGGGGGGGGGGAGGGATTATTATTTCCTGTGTTCGCTAGGCGATATTACAATACCATATTCTTTTGATATCCTCTTGAGGTTGCAAGTTGAACATTTTTTAAACGTCCGTCATATTTTAATACCTGGGCTACCTAATACCTAATACTACTAATATCTAGCGAAGAAATTTGGCTTGTACTAAAATATAATACAAATGTTCATCTCATGTTAGTGATGGTGTTGGAGGGAGTTTCACTGTAAGGGCTACATCATTTCAAAATCTCCTTCAGCCGCCGATCAGGGGGGAAGCTGGAGTTCATGCAGCAAGACCTGCGGAACCGGAATACAGACACGAAAGAATAAGGATGGCCAAAAGGAGTTCCAGTTCTGCAAAGTCGGGGACTGTTCGCGTGAGTAGACTTAAGGATCCCAATCCTTTACTGGTTTATTTTGGTATACACTGAATAGAGTGTTCTCTCCTGGACACGTTACATTTCCGCCAAGATTCCAATTGAAAACATTTCCTTATGACTATACACAGTCCCTTCTTCACAGTTCCCTTCTTGATTGAATGCGCAGTATCGTAACTCCGGTCACATCTTGGCTCGCATTTATTAACACACCGAGTCAATCCAATGTGTAAAACAAGTAAAAAGAAACACTGCGTCTGTAAGCCGGAATGGTTACGCTAGTTAACCTTTGTAAGTCTTAATGAACTTTTAGCAGAAGATTGGAAATTTGCATTTTTATGAATACAAACCGGGCCTGGACAGTCGAGGGGTAAAACCGTTGGCTCTCTCCGCTGGCGATCCTGGTTCCATCCCCGTCGTGGCTATGAGAGTGGGTTGTAATTGCTCTTCCAAGACCGGTGGTTTTCTCCGGGTTCTCCGGTTTCCTCCACAACTACAGTCTACCGAACGCCAAAATCTGAGCCATGGAGAGTGCCGCGATAAGTTATAACTTTTATAAAATCCATGTAAAGTAAATAAGTTTATATGCCATGTGCATTCATTTATTCGGGCCATGTACTTATGGTCACTCTTGCAAAAGTGACTGTGCATTTGTGAATATTCCATGACTGAATGCGGCTCATGTGCCGGACCCACACCAAAATATAATCGTTTTCATCGTCTCGTTTCCGAAATGCCCTAAAAATTCCTTGAGATTCTGTTCATGAGTGCGTGAGTTATGTCATAAACACACACATAAGCACACAATCACACACACGAACGGGGATGAACGCATACGCATAAAGCAATAACCCACATTGTGGCAAGTGACCTTTAAAACTGGCCTAGGGCGGACCATTCAATACAATGAATCGCCACTCACTCGCTCAGCCGACAGTAAGGATTGTGTTACTTAATAGAAATTTCTATCAGATAATGATAGGAGAGTGGTAAGATATTACAGCGTATTAAAAATATTTTCACTTTATTCTTTTAGCAACTTGGGCGACATGTGACATCGATGGCGACCCACATTACTACACCTTTGACCAACAGAGCTTTAACTTTCAAGGTGGGGACTACGGGTCACGGGAGTGCAAATTTCTGCTGGCCGGGCGCTGTAAGCCGGCCTCTCCTCTTCCGCCGTTCAAAATTCTGGCTGCCAACAATCATCGTGGCTACCCGAGTGTCTCCTGGGTGAAGGCCATAGAGCTTCACTACAACGGTCACGTGATCAGGGTAGACCACACCACCCGGAATACATGGTTCTTCCAAGTGAGTGAATGATGTGTCTGTTTCTAACTATTTCTCATCTTAATATGAACTGTACAATGGGGTATCTAAGAAAACAATTCTTGTTATTAACCTGCACGGAGCGAAAGTTACTGTTTTCACTCGATTCTGTGTGTGTGGGTGTCCGCAAGATATTTGAAGAGAGATATCATTGATGTTATTGAAAATTATCATATAGATTGGTTGTGTGTAAATCTCCAAGAAGTTCGGTTTTGGTGTAAATCCAAGCGTGAATAACCCCGGAATGAGGGTTTGTAGGTTTTAATAACATATATGTTTCCACTAGGAGGTTACATGTGACGATATGGCAATCTCCGGAATGCGAGTGGTAAATATTAGAGAAAGTCATTCATTAGCATATCTGTACTCTCTCTTAAATATATTTTCCCATGATATATGTTTTAATATACCCTTACAAATCTGACAGTCGTGTTGAAACAGAAAGTACTTTGCTTTTAGGTAGATGGTGTTCGGGTTTACTCCACCAGATACACTGGAGTGAAGGGGGTTATCATCACCAAAACGCGAAGCGAAGTACGAATGTCCCTCGAGAACGAGTCGGTGTACGTGACGTACGATGGACATAGGAGAGTGGTAGTGGGCGTGAAATCATGTCACAAAGGAAACAACGGTCTGTGTGGACTCTGCGGCAACTATGACGGAAACCAAACCAATGACCTCTACCTGCGAAACGGAACGGCCAGCACAAACCAAATCGATCTGGGCTGGAGCTATCAAGAACCCGACCGGCATGGCCGCTTGTACGTATACGTATATATATATATTAAGCACCCCCTTCCCCCTTTTGAGAATGGAAGGGCGTATAGGGCTTGATCAGATTACTACTATATCCTATTTTTAGCAAAAGGAATGACCATGGATTTCATTTTTTTTTCTTTATCTATTTGCCTTTTCTTTCTTTCTTCCGCCATTTTCTATTTTTGCTAGATTTTTAATATGACTTATTTTCAAAAGTGGAAATTGGGCACAATATTAGTCCAAAGTCACAGGTTTGCACCTGATATTCATCTGACCTTGATCTACACTGAAGGTCGCTCACTCCATAGCGGATCCCGCATTATCGCTCAGTCGCGGGGCCCGGGGGGGGGGGGGGGGGGGGGGGGGGGAAGCTCTGTCCAAGCGAATAATAACGAAGGGCGTAGCTCCCGAGGGGGGTGGGTGTGAGAAGACGAATCCCCCTCCCACGGTGTTTTTGTTTTGTTTAAATACATGCTAAAAATCGGGTAGGTGCTTTTATTATAATATAAGCTATAATCATTATGACAAAACATAATTGCTTGCTGTTATTTACGTGGCTTAAGGGTCACATTAATGATACTGATAGTCACAAGTCAAAATGAACTTTCTTGCAAATAATGCCATTTTTTTTTTTGTTTTTTTTTTTAGTTTGCCTTAGACCTCTCAGATCCCCCCCCCCCCGAGGCTATATCTCCGTACTGATATATCCCGTTCATATATCTGCAAATATAGGCCTAGATATAGATGTCGCTGCATGTTCACCCACTGGATACACTGACCTTATTTCTGCGATAGCTCCTGCTCAAAATAATATTAAATTTCTCAGTATTTATGGGAAAATATCAGACATTTAACGACCACGATATTTCTCAGGTGTGGCCACAGAGGGGTGGCATGATAACAACTCAGTACCATCACCTTTATCATTATATAGATAAAACCAGTACAACACGTAAAAAAAAAGCAAAAAAAAAAAAAAAAAAAACATGCGAGTGAATAGTCAAAGTTTCTCCCGCCAGATAGCGTGATGTTTGAGTTATCGCTCTCTTGACAAAGTTCTAGATTTGAAACAAAACTTGTCGACGGGGCCATCAGAGGCGGATCCAGGATTTAGGAAAAAGTTGGGGGTCCCAGGTCCGGAAAAGGTAGGGTCAAGGCCACAAACTTTATTTGAAACCCTAAAAAAAAATGCTTCGGATGTAAAAAAAAAGGGGGGGGGGGTCTGGATCCCCTGCCCCCCCCCCCCCGGATCCGCTTCTGCACACAGACCATTTGCGTTGAAGTCACGAAACCACAATTTATTTATTTATGCCGCCATTTTTCTAGGGGGGGGGGGGGGGGAGATCTGTTTTTACTCTAGCTGAGAACGCCATTCACCTGTCGTCTGCTCTGTGCTTCTCTCATTTTGATATAAAATAAAACAACATGGTAACCACTTGTGCTGCCTTTGAATCACAGAGACATAATAATATTCATTATAAGAGAAATGACATTTCAGAAATTGCACGTTAAAAAAAAAAGAGGCGCGGATCAAGGACATTTTCCGGGGGGGGGGGGGCAGAATATGTCTGGGCACAGACCATATACATATGACGTAAGTAATCTACAAGGCAGAAAACTCAATATCCCGGCTTCTCAGCATCAAGCTGAAAAGCTTTATCAGTTGCGACTTTTTGCAAACATAAAAAGTAACTCGATATACAGATTAAAATAAAGGAATAGTTACTTAGAAACAAGTAGAATAAGAAAGCTGTTTTTATTATTCTTTGATCAAGCCATAACGGTTGTTACTTCTGATTTCAGTGATGTCCAGTCATTATTTGTTATTTGTGAATACTACTATAACTTAGACTCAAATGCAGTAATATAATGGTTATTAGTCAAAGTGTGCGTTTGGGTATTCTGAGACAGTATTTTGTCGTATAGTTAACAAGTCAGCTAATTTTTTTCGTCTCTGGAGGCGGGTGGGGGGTCTCGTTTTTTTAAACGGTATTTAGGTTTAGGCAGATTAGCTCTATTGTCCCAACAATAGGCCTTTATGCCTTTCCTTCTGTGTTTATTACAAGCAATTTATAATAATTTTTCCCAGTATCGTCGAGACTTTACATACAATTAGCATGTCTTCTTATTTACATAAATATATACTAAGTATTATTATTGTTCCTGTTTCATCAGCTGCCACAAGGATAATGTTCCACCATGTGAACAAACCAACTGCACACATGCAAAACCGTGTGATGTCTTGAACGACCGTCACGTGTTTGGCAGCTGTCCTTGGTACTACAACGCCAGAAACTCGTGCGCCATTGACATGTGCTGCGCACCCTCACGTTCTGATTTATTTCAAATCCTCCGGGAATACGTCAAAGAATGTGACAGACTGGGCCATAAGGTGCCGTCTGACTGGGAGGAGCGAAGTCTAAATGGTGAGTATGGTGCATGGTAAGATAGAAAATAACATTATATAGCAATATAAATGTAAATTTAGAAAGGGGGGTCAATCACACAAGACACTAAACAAACATGATGTAGTTGTGTCCACGCCATCCAACGTCCAAGCAACTCGAGTACAAGTCCGAGTGCTTGAGGTTCGAGTCCGAGTCCACCTTCTTCGAGTCACTGTGAACCCGAGTCCAAGTCCGAGTTCGAGTCCAATACAAATCTTCTTTATAAAAGAAATTCAAACAGGATATTTGAGACAATCATACAAATTATATGTTAGTTAAAAAATTCATTTACTTGAATGTTTAATTACCTTTATCTCCTTATTCAAAGCTCCAAATTGGTAAGAAAATATTATTTCATCTAATATTCTCTTAGAACAGTGGATTTGTGCACAAGCTTTACATAGACATATTTTTTTTCTGCTGGACTCGAGATATACCCTCGACTCTGAGTCCGAGTCCCAGTCTCTGAAAAAGTGGACTCGAGTCTGGATCATCCTACTTCACTGCTCACAAATAAACAATAGATTATATGTCCTGAAGTAATGTGATCTAGGTGATAATAATTAATTTCCTTTTTAAATTTTCCAATTTTAATCTAGTCAGGATACCAAACATATATTTGAAAAATACTACCATAAAGCTGAAACGATTTTGGAGACCTGTACAAGGTTAGGAAACATCTACACAGGCTTGAACATATTACAGGGCTCGAAATTAGCCACCGGGGTACCGGATATTTGATGCAGTTCTCATGACGGGTCTTTGAAATCTGCCTAGTTCCCCCCCCCCCCCAAGTAAAAAAAAAAAATGTCTTATTTGGCTGTCATCGCAATAAGCCTGTTGGTAAAAATGGGCAACTGGTTAAAGCTTATGGCAAAAATGGTACAAGGCCGTGTGTCAAATAAGTATGATTAATATATATATAGAAACGGCAATTAAGGTAAAATTTTGTGTAATAAAAGCAAAACTGGGTCCAATGATATTCATGAAGGTCCGGTGAATGTTTTGCCCTGCCAGGTCCCTAGGTCTGGTGGAAATTTTCTATAATTTCAGGATATATATATATATATATATATATATATATATATATATATATATATATATACAGTGGAACTTCTCTAAAAAGACTACCTTCAATTGTACTAAAACCACCATCGAGTTACCCGAAAGCATTCACATTAGTTATTAATGACTTGTCTAATATTGGACCACCTCTGAATTAAGACCATTTTTGACCGTGGAAGGTTTTATTACAGATGTACAGTAAAACCTCGCCAAACGACCCCCTCAGTTTAGTTGTGTGTGTGTGCGCGCGTTTGTGTATATATTTTTGCTACATACACGTCTGTTTCAGTGAATTGTACTGAAAGTACGAGAAAAATTCGTCCGAGTGTCCGACCTCTGGCCGACGAGGTAGCTGGTGTCAAGTTCCAGTGTCCACGTGAGGATGGCGCTTTCCCGATCCGAGGCTCCTGTAAGGAGTTCTACGCATGCGTAGACGGCGTCGCCTTCAGGGGAAAGTGCCCAAGAGGAATGCACTTCAGCCCAAGTCAGTCGAAATGCATAGAGAAGGAGATAGCTGGATGTCAGCTGTGATGACGACCATTCAGAGAAAATGATCTTGGATTTTAAACCTTTCATGTTCACTATAAGTTCACTCACAGAAGACCCAGCAGTCATTTTTGATTGTTAGGATCATGGCATGTGTGAATACTCCGACCTCACTAGAAGTTCTTGTGCCCTACCCCCTCCTTGCCAAGCCGTTAGTTGTTAAATTTGCTTATAAAATGTGTAAAATAAAACGTGACCCCATGTATCGAAAGGCAAAACCGAGTTCGGAAATTCCACTTTGATAAAGATGGTAATCCAGAGAACTTGCAATTAGGTTTATAATTTTCCGCCATGTGGAAGTCTTATAAGCTGTACCGACTGGGCCAGTCCAAGCTCCTCACTGTAACAGTTCAATGCAAGTATTGAACAATATTTTTGGAACGATAATCCAATTTTCTCCGCAATCTGTGCAGCAACGGCAATATGTTAATTAGCCTCGTCATTTGATGATACATTTTATATACTATAATAATTGCGTCGGCTGATACAGGGTCTGTTTTGATATCTCTAAAGACTTTCTTACGTTAGCGGGATTAACCTATCGAAAGGCACAAATTTCTTGTGGGGTCAGTTTATGATAATTTCCACACACGTGTACTGTATCTTTTTTTCATTTTCTTGAATAAACTGTGTGAAGAAAATTATGTCGTATTTTTGTCACGAATAAGTGAATGATCATAAATCTGGCGGTTTGTAACTGGCCTTTCCTTGATATTTTGTCATGTTTATATCATGTGGGGGGCAAAATAATTCAAACGTGTTCAACAAGAAATTTGGCGGCAAATCATATGAACTAGAGTTTTACAAAGGGTGTTGTTACCTTTCAAATTCCGTACACACGCAACCAACCCCCTTATGTAACATGGTTTTCTGTTTGTCAACATTGGCGCATGTACCGTGTTTACTAACAGCTTGTAGATTTACAAGCTAAACAATCAATCACATGCATTCATCAATATAGACACAGAGTAAGCCAGAAATTACATAAATACTACAGACAGAGTTGGTGAATACCTGGCGTTTAAAAAGGAACAGTTTTGGTTAGGTTAAGTTGTTTACACTATCCGACCAGCTTCAGGGGTATTCATTCTCTGGGAGAATGACCCTTGGTGGTCCCTAGCGAGTATTTTAACAATTTTGGAGCTGATAGACGTGATGATTCCACCCGAGTCGCGCAGGTGTCCGCGAGAAGCCACCACCGTTTTACTATACCGGTGACCAGAGAAAGCCACAGCAACTAGAAGCCACAAAGCCGCAAGCGGGCCACGCTCGGCCAATAACCGCAGCATTACCTCCGTCAATCTAGAGTGCTGAACCCTTATCGAATGACCATGAACGAATCATTAGTTTCTAACATGAAAATATCCTGTTTTGTACATACACAACCCTAGGGTGTAATATACATTAATATCTAATAACATTATACATTTTTATTAAAATCAAATACCACACAAACAAACATACAACTAGACAGACAGACAAACAGACGGACATTGATAAATATATAATATAAAATGATGTAATATAACGGAACTAAAAGGTGTCGCATAGGACCACAAAACAGTCGCAGTTCTGTCACTTACACTGGTTATCACTTTTACAATAGAAATATATTATAACATGGCACATTTTCCATTTTACTCAAAGTACATCGAAGTGAAAATCTTCCCATAGCTTTCGAAATATAAACTGCATCAATAATGTGATTATTTTTCTCAATCTGTTTGATACAGATTATTTTGTTCTGGGATATGAATATCCAGGGACACATGGTACATAAAACAATTTGGTATTTAGGACAATAAAGTTATTTCAGGTGTAGTTATTTCTAACATACAGAGCAACAAAATCGAACAATGCTCCATTTAAAATGTCCTTTTTCCAAATTTCCTATTTTGTTTGCCCCCCCCCCCTCCCCCCCCCCCCCCCCCCACACACACACGCAGCCGTGCACGTGAAAGTTCACCATGTATTTTGGCTATGGATCATACAAATCCAAATATACCTAGCCCTGTATATGTATCCCTCTATGTGCTAATCACCTGATCATGACAGGTCCTACGAATCGTACAACTAGTCGGAATCGGTCGTGACTAGTCTTTGGACTTACCCTGTGTCAAGACCCAGGATTAATTCTGTACCTCCGCTTGCTACCGATCACATTAGACCACGTACGACCGTTCGTAAGCTAGTCTTACGACCACAAATGAGTACCACCGACCTTTCCAAGACACTGCTGTTATGTCGTAGGAATGCAAACCGCGGGCATCCCACTCCCGAATAGTTAGGCCTAAGTCACATACATCGCACAACAGATAGTTCTGGGCGTGTCGAACGAAATTCAGGTGTTTTGCGACGGAAAAAAATGTCGTAGACCCTTGTCGTAGAATTTTGACCATGTTCAACATTTTTTTAGCGTCGTATGTTATTCTTTATGTCATGTCGATCCCGTAGGTCTGTTGTACGATGTTTCACGACTGTGTTATGATAAACCAAAGACATTTTGGTTATGTGAGGCCCTACGACAGTCCAACGATTGCTATACGTTCTACCTATGACGGACCGTGAATGTTCTAAGAATGTAGGTCATTCCTGTGACCGCCGTGGGTTTGTCTTAGGACTATGATTTTATCCTAAGCCCAGCGCACACGTTACGAAATTTGGATACGAAACGATTTTGTAATTTCCTATCGCAATGTGGTATCGTAAATACCCAAGACCCGTGTCGTATTTCTACGTTCATTATACGAAAGTAGTGCAAAAGGGGACGGGGTAATTGCTTCAAATACTGATCAGCAACATGGCTGCCAATGAAACTATACATCGCAGAAAATTGGCTTTACGCGCTTCGTAGCCTGATAATTAGATTGCAATGAAGAGAATCTACCGGACGGAAGAGGAGGAGATTATTGGTATGGTTTTCACTCATGCGGCGGAATTACGATTGCAAGTTACGATACGAAAATTTTGAACATGCTCGAAAAAAATACGATACGATACGAAGCCAAGATCGTAGGACGTCGTATCGGATCTCAACATACACCTTGCGATAAGAAGCCAAGAAGCCAGGATTTTTTGTGTCGTATCTTGCTTCCTATCCCATCGAATCCAAATTTCGTAACGTGTATGCTGGGCTTTACTGTTGTAAGGACAGTCGTAGGAACCACATACGACTGTCGTAGGGAGAGCGTACGATTAGACTTGTACAGCCCTGAACAATTTTCCATCGACCGTCGTACAAAATATGCACTGTATTGTACATGTAAACGCTTCCGGGAAATTATCCACAAAAGCCTCTCACAAACCTCCGACGGTTCCATCTGTCGTAGCCCTGCTGAAATTGTACGACGGTCAAAATCATAGATTGTTTGTGACTTGGGCATATGGACAACCTACGACTTGTTGTGAGTGGTTAGGACTTGTCGTACGACCTTTCAAAAATCACCTGCAATCGTCAAGTCGCCAATTGCCGTAACCTTCAAATAACCGGGGGGGGGGGGGGGGGGGGTGAACTCGAAAATTTTATAGTTTTGTCGTTATCTCATTCGTTAGGTTTACTTTAACGAGAAAACAACGAGCGTAACTCGAAATCCTTCGTTGTTGTCTCGTTATATGTATCCACATTTTAGGTAACGAAACAGCGTTAGCCTCTTTCGTTTCCTTTCTAATAAGGTTATTTAAAGCATGTAATGCCAATATTCCTATACTTTTCTGAATCCATAGCTAGTTGTGAGAGATTATAACCATTTCTTGGGCTTAGGATTAAGAGAGAGAGAGAGAGAGAGAGAGAGAGAGAGAGAGAGAGAGAGAGAGAGAGAAAGTGCCTTTCCCCTAATAATCTCCATGATATGTAAGCTGGTTTTAATGTGCATATATAAAAGCTTCACTTGACGCAATACAAAGCGTTCCTCTATTTACAAGATGGAAGTCTTTGTTGGTGTCCTGCTACCAAATCATGTTTACAAACTATAAACATTGTTTTAAAAGCAGCTTCATGATGACGAATGAGACCGAAAACAAAGGGAATACTTTTACATCAGTTTTGGAGGGACTGTATACGAGCTTATATTGTGAAGTGTCTGAATTATTCTTGTCAGTGTCAAAATGCCGAACTTCCAAAATTCCTCATCTATATTATCAGATGAATAATAATAAAAAAAAACACGGCAAAGAAATAAAGCATTTTTGTTAATTTTTAAATATCCGCCAATCGTAATCCAAAAAGGCCATCTATAGGCAAACAATACGGAACTATAGAGATTGCAGAAGAAGGCATTGCTGGATTTACTTGTGCAAACAGCTACTTCCGGTCATTCTCAACACGGGTTCGTGTCCGGCGTTCATGGTGATCAAAAGAATGGTTTCACTTAATGGCTAGCAGGTATTAAGCGAGATTCGTAAAGCTCTAACATTTATGATGTGTGCTCTGCTACAGGATGTCTCAAAATGTCTGAGAGTTAGAAAAGCTCATAACAATTAATTGCATATTTAGAAAAAATAGGCATTCCATGATGGTAGACCAAAAGCGATTTGGTTAAACATTCTTTCAAGGGGCCCAATCACCTATAAAGCATGTTGAATAAACACGAAAAATAGATTTTTCTATTTAAAATAAATCTGTACTTGCCAAAATTTTCCTTGAAATTATTCAAAACAGTGGACCAACTTTGGTGTAAACATAAACACGGCTTATGCATCGCCGGGCCACAACATGTGTACACTAGCAGATGCCCTGACTGACTTGGCCTAAAAATGTAATACATGTTCCCACTGGCTGAAACATCACGTTTGCGCCTCACATTCAGACTTCCGGTTAGACAGCCTTGTTATGGTAAACAGACACACACGGACTGTGTTTACTAACACGCGGAGTCATATAAAGTTATCAAACAACCGTAGACTGAGACTGAGACTGTGTGCCGGGATGGTGTAGGCCCGAAACTTTTTTAAAAAGCAAAACTGAATTGATAGTGTGAAAGAACACTCATAATATAGCTTCTGATTATGTACCTTAACTTCAACACCTTTAATGAGTGTTTTTAAATCATGATTATTTGAAAATCGCTCCTGTGACGATTTTCACGTATACACGCACATACGCAAATGCGATGACGAATACATGGAATCACCCCAGTTGACAAATCATATATGAGCGATGTTTTACACATATACGCGCACATGGAAACACATCTACGCTTACGGTTGCATGAAATGAACGCTTATTCTGAGATTATTATGTATGGGAGAAATAAAACACATGCACATTTTCTACTGATGTGTATACAAATTATCCGTTCTACGTTTCAAAACTGAGATGTGATATCAGTATTATAAAATTTGTTTAAAATACGTTTTAACTAGTTTTATATATAACTATCTTTATTATGATTACATTCCCCTCGGTCATTTAGAATTGGTTCTATCGATAATTATACGAGATGGAACGTTTTGCAGTAAATTATATTTATACCGATATATTTATCGTGGATTTTACACACTCATTGTTCATTGCATAGATTACAGAATTAAATATTACAACCAGGGACTAATTGTACCATGTCCATCTACAATAAGGAACTGAAGGGACATTCTCAGCTCGTCTTTTATTATATAGCTGATTTTGCCTCTTATTTTTTATTCTCATGCAAGCAATATAGTTAAATGCATCACAACAAAAATATCCTTATACCAGTATGCATTTAGAAAATATTTGCACCATAATCACGAGCAATTTTCCTCAGTTCATTGGTTTGTTAGGTGCTTTAAACCTTCATATGATTCGGAATGTGGTCCAGTTATGCGGTCGCGGATAAAATACATGTATGTGTAATATATATATACATATATATATATATATATATATATATATATATATATATATATAACGACTATTTTCCCTGTAATGTAAAACATGACTGGATAAGATTAAGAAAACGGCAGCTTATATGTAAACATGAATTGACCAATCAAGAGTGGATCATAAGGGAATGTTTTATATATATTTGCAATGATTTCGTTTCCAGGTGAGGACATTTTTTCTTATGGTTTATAACGATTAACACATTTAATTCTGGGATACCCCAACTAAAATGTACGTGGTTGCTCTCCAGACCCAATCCGCGTTTAAATTTTGTTATTAGACGAGTCGCTATATGATCCAACATTTTCTTGTCCGATGTCCGATGAGGCCGGATATGTTCTACTGCCGAATAAAAGGAAACGGTACCTCATAAAATCATAATTTTGACTCGATCCATATTAACGCCCGTACCGCATCCGCAACCCCTTTAAAAAGGATTCGTAGTTCTGGGTATATATGGTAATATTTGAATGAGTTAAATGCTGTTAAATGTTATCTGCTTTCCCAACTTTGAACAAGAAGGGATAAAAAAACCGATAGCCGTCATACATGTAATTAATATTTTACAATAAAATATTTTTCTTTCGTCGTCGCACTATTTATTACGAATAATGGTATTTTCATTCGCTTGCAGCTCTAAAATGTGTATTACATAGAGACAAAAATATATACAATGTATATAAATTGTCATCACAACTATTGCAATAAACTTCCATGCATGGATGATTCCGTTCGGTTCTCTAGGAAAAGAGGGATATATCAGATCAATATCAATATATATATATATATATATATATATATATAATATATATATAATATATTTATATTTATATATATATATACACACATATATGTGTGTTTTTGTGTGAAAATGAAGTAATAGGTTGTAATAATTTGTTTTTATTTACACATGTCATTACATATGGTAGGCACGGCACAAGAAATGTATTAGGTTGACTAATCTCAGTCGAGTAAATAGAAAAAATACCGTGTGACGACACTTGTACACGTTTTCGTTACCGTAACGGATGGTCCGGACCGTCCGTTAAAATAACGAAAAAATTGAGGCATTTACGAACGAGAAGAATTTAAAGAAAGTTTCGAGTTACCCAAAAAATGTGTAACAATGGAGTAACGAGTTCGTTATGCATTCGTTCGACTTACGAATGCTTCGAGTTCACCCCCCCCCCCCCCCCCCCCGCGAGGTCGCTACTGCTTGTGTGACTGGGGCCTTTATATGCACGACCACCAAACTGAGGAGGTTCAGTGCTATTTTTAATCATTCAAAGGTTTCAATAAAAGGAGCAATGGTGCGATCCTGCTGGGTAGCTGGGTAGTGGGAGTGGGTTAGAGTGGCTCGTCTACCAGTCCATGGTTAATCGTTTTCTCCTGGTGTTCCGGTTTCCACAACCTCAAAAGAATACCAAACGCCGCAGTGGAGCGTGCCTTGCATTAGATATTATTACTAATTTTACAATCCATGAAATGAAATTTATTTTTTCATATTCATATTGAGTTCATTTATATGAATATCGCAATGGGATTCTTAACCGTAAAACCGGACATTTTGATCATTTGATCAGTTAGGTTGGTAGTTTATATGCCATTATGCATGCGTTTTTTTAAATTAATTAGAACTTATAAAAGGATAGGAAAGGATTTATATACGGTTTTTCGAGCACAACTCACTTGGCATTTACAAGAGCAGATAGTCACAAGAAATCCTTCAAACTGTCTTTATAGTCAGCGGTTAAGCTCCGATATTTGGAGGAACTGTGCAAAAAAAGAAAGCATGAAATTCGACAAAAGTATCATTTGAAGTTTAATCATGAATTTTAGATATTGGGCCAAGCTAAAAATAAATTACCTTGGCCAATATCCAAGTTTGCGGCCAAGATGCCGCCTGATTAGAAAATGCCAATAAATGGAGTCATAATGTACCGAGAAGCGTAATAATTACTTTATAGCTATGTTTTTTTTGGGCTGAGAAATTCAATTTTTTGAGGTTCCTATCCTCTCCAGGTACTCATTAGCTGCTTGTTTATCAAGACTTTGGTAATAATCCCATAAGTGCAGCAGTTAAGCTGCATGTTTAAAGAATATTGTCAAAATTGAAAGAAGATGGAAACTTGGCATAATAATTATCCAGAACATACACTATATGTTCAGATAAGGTGCTACATTTGCCTTTGTTTACTTGCAAATTCGATAGCAAACATTATTTGTTAAGTTCTGCATAGTAGATGTATACATTGTGATAGTAGCCAAATGAAAATTTGCAGGCTTAGGTTTATTTGTCATGCATTTGGATGCTTGAATTAAAGAACACTTTCCATTGCAATATTTCTTCCTTTCTTCCTTTTAAATTCCCTTTATTTGCATGCTAACAAATGTAATTGCTTTAAAGAGGTGATGGGTGCAAAAAATCTTATCTGTCGAAATCTGGAACAAAAATTTGGATTGAACTTGATATGTCTGTAAACCCTAATGATTAGAATATTTTAAACCTACATACATGTAATTAGATTTTGCCATAAACATTCATGTAAACCTCTGTAAGTACAATTGGGAAATATCAAATGAATAAATCCAACTTTGCTGAGATTTAATATACATATTAATTTAAAGTATTTGAGCCCTATGTCTGTTTCAATGCAATGAAATGGACAGTCGAGTGGTAAAACGCTCGGGTGTTTCCACTGGCCCTCCAGGTTTAATCAACATCGTTCCTATTTGAGTGGGTTATAATGGCCCGTCCAAGGAGGGCGGATTTCCTTCGCTTTCCTCCACCACTGTATATATACCAGTAATGACCACCATCCGGACCATGGAGAGTGGTTTGTAATAGTAATTATAACTAACAACAGAATCAATACTCGTCTAGGTCGGGCGCTTGCCGGAAGACGGACAGAAAGAACATATTGTAGGTTTCCTATCAACTGAATGACTTTCAGAGCGATTGTTGAAATGTTGTGGCCTGTAGAATGACACAACATACAAAAGAACAAGAAAGCAGACAAAGCTGACAACAAAAGACGAACAGACAGACATACTGGAACGTCTGAGATAACAGATGACCAGATAATCCTATGGAGATGGTATAGAGGAACAAAATGAGCTACAGTTTATGTAGGCAAGATTTTTAGATTTTGAGATATGACTAAAAAATAATATGTTGTAGTGTTTTAAGTGTAGCACTCCCTAGCGGCCATATCCAGAAGTGAAAAACTTCTTTCAAGATTTTAGTTTATGATATAAGATGTACCAGATTCAAAAGGATTCCTGCAACACTGTGGCCCGTAGATCAAAGATTTCCGGCAAGCAATGAATTACAAGTATATGTAAAATGATAAAATAAATTACAAAACCACATAATATAAAGTTTATCTTGCTTATTACTTTTATCTCGTGCGTGGCAGGATACAAGCCTATGTAAGAAGCTCACACCTGTCAGCTGTATAGATTCTATGCCTTGTGTTTACCTATTGAAATTGTCCTAAGAGTGCAACGGTTAAGCTAGAAAATTTGTTGAATACCGCACCTTTAAATGAAACTGTCATTTGCTGGGTTAGGTTTTATTATATTAATATTACATATCTGATTTCCTCTGATTGATATTCCTTTATTTGCATGCTACCGAATGTATTAGCTGCTTTGAAGAGGTGAGGTATGAAAGAAACTTAGGTATCCTGTATGTAAGGTATCAAATTGGATTCGTGATATATCCGTGATAAATATATTTAGTATTTTTTAAATCTTCAAACATGATATTAAATTTTATGATCAAGTTAACATTCATGTAAACCGTCATTAGATTAAAAAAAAATAAAAAAAAAAGTTGTGTTGAAATTTATATTATACATGTACTAGTTACATGTATCTGAACACCATGTCTGTCTCAAAGGAAAAACTTTTATTTATAATTTATGTTGAAAACATGCGTGAATGCCAGGACCAGAAGCTCACACCTGTTGGCTCTATAGATTCTAAGCTCGTTTCGCTATGAGTTGATGGTTTTCACGCTATATGCTGATAGAATCATGAAGACAGAATCAACACACATTTACAGGTGCGCAACATGTTGCTGTATGTTACCTTTGTAGAATGGTGATGAATGCATGAAATAATCAACAATCATGTGGAAACCTTTTGCAGATTACTAATTTTGTGATATGGTGATGATACAGACTTCAGACTGCATGCTCTAAAAGAACCAACACTTGTGTCAATGAAATAACACGGCTTTTTGCTGTGATGCTAATTATTGTGATATAACATGTGTTCCTTCCCAACGAGTTGCCATCCACGTTGCATTATGTGTTGGCGTCAAAAAAATACTTTCGTTTCCTAACATTTTTCACATTTTTAGATTCTATAGTACATGCATGAATTGTTAGAAATATCCACAATATGTATGAGTTCGTGCTGCCAGTGTTGAAGCTAGCTGATCTTTCATGAATGGATGGTAAGAGAATTGAAGAGCAAGGCGCATGATAGAAAGTCGAATTCACAAAACAAGGTTGAAAAATATAATGCACCCTCAGGTTCCAAACATGCATCCTGTCTTTATCATCTTGATTACCTAAGTTTGGTTTGAGGTTTCTTCGACGTGATTGGTGATTTTAACGTTTCAGTGCTTTCAGCTTCTTTATTTATTTCTTTATTTATTACAACATTCTGAAGGGAAGTCTGCAAAAGAAAATGAAAGATTATACTTTAAATCAATAGGTTATTATGACTATTTCGTACTGAGAGGGATAAGATGCAACAGACAAAAACGACTTTGCTTGATAAAATAATTTCGTACGGTACAAGAAACTAAGATACCTCTACAAATCTGGAAAAGTACGAACGTGACTTTTTTCCAACGTTGCAAATATGGGGTGCACTTGTATAACCTTTTAAAAGTTACACTTGCCCTTTATGTCAGTTTTATGCCCCAGGGCAGCATTCTTGAGAAAATTTCACACCACTCTCTTCATCATGTGAACATACATTAATAAGAATAGACTATTTCTGAATATTATTATTGAGCAGAATAGACATCAGTGAACTGCATTTTAAACATCGCAAGAATCAATTCGGGATATCGTTTAAACCGATATTCTCGTGTGTGGAGGCAGTAATTAACTGCCTGCTTGAAAAACTGCAAGCAAACAACTAGTGCCTACTAGCGTCCAGCCCGACCAGTGTATTCATTCAAGCCAGCAGTGTGGGCACTGGACATAGTGTTTTAGATTTCCGATCATCCTGATGCATATTATTTATCATATGTATCATGCTGTGTTAAAACATATTACAGAAACATGAACAGACATAAGAAATTATTGCATTCGGAACGGTTTGCATTAGTATTTTATTTTGAATTAGCTGCCTTGTAAGATGATATAAGGGAAACGTACACAGGGTCTTTCAGTCATTGAAAAATGTCAAATTTTGCTCGTTATACTTCCTCGCGGTGGCCCTGTTGAATGGAGTTTTCTCATAATGAGATGGCAGTTAATTAACAGATATATATATATATATATATATATATATATATATATATAACGTTGGTATATGTGGCTTAGACATATCGAGCCCAGTATAGACACGGATGTTGTGGTTTAACCTTAGTTTTAAGTTCCTCTGTCACACAAGACTCATTAAACAGCTGAACTGGTTCCCCCGTCCATTAATTTACCCGTGTACGAGGGATAAGGGAGCAGGGAAATAGTCCACTGAGCTTTTCAAGAGCCACAAAGAAGACCTGGTTGGGGCCTTATGCATTCTGTAGAGTCTTTCCAGCCCAATATAAATGCCTGCTAAGGCGTGTATTTACTTAAGTTTCTAATTTAGGGCTTGGGTACAGTTACCAAGGTAGCACATATGGAACATTACATAAATATAATTGTATTATCAGCTGCAAAAGGAGTATCATGAGCGTCAGTTTGGTATATCATATGCATATCACCTGTATATACCACTCTCATTCAAACCGACAAGTTCAGATGTAACTAGGCTACAGATACGTGGATAATAATCAGCTCACCATTGCCATCTTCAGCCGCGTTCTGTGCTAAAACACCCGCATATTTCAGCTTAGCATCACCTGATTTCTTTAATGGCGGAACAGAAGTAACAAATTGATGTTTGGTATCAAATGTATATATTATGTAAAGGGTGTTTCTAAAGGTGGGCCCCCAAAAATCAAATATACCAATTAACACTTGACCCTTCCTCTCTTTATTGCCGCATTGATTCCGTCAGGAGGATATATGCGTTCATCCCCGTTCGTGTGTTTGTGTGTATGTTTGTTTACCACGTAACATACTCGGTCCGGTCATGAACGGAATCTCATGAAATGTTCAGAACCGAAATTTGATTCTGCAGTGGTTCCGGTACATGAGCCGGATTGAGGGACGTGGTCAAGTAATATTTACAATTGTACTGTTACTTATACGCGAATGAACCTGTTAATATGGACCGAATAAGGCATTGTAAACACAGGGTGGGGGTAACCAACATTGGGGATATGGTGACCATTTTGAAAAAAAAATATTTTATTTTCTCTTTCTTTAAATTAATGTTTTTATAGACGCACGTGCTCCAGCATAACGCCCATACACTATTTTTGACAATAATGCCTCGGTGATGATGATCACCTGTCACAGGATATGCTGTTTGGTGTTATTACACTGAAATAATGTGAGGTTTATGTGGGGTATTATTACCTTGTGGTCGAAATCAAGACAGGCTCTTGAAAGATATGCTTTTATTTAGACACGATGTGTGTCCTTAGAATCGATATCAATGTGGGTGTTCAGAATATGCCGGGATTTTCATGTCTGACTTGTGTTACATCAGAAAAGTAAGTCGGTGTAATGAAATGCCAGATGTACCGTTAAATTTTATATTGAACTGCTGGTGGAATCAGATAAACCTTGTTTTCATTATTTTTAAATGGCATCATTTTGACAAACATAAAAGTAACGTCAATGAAATTATATATTTGCAGACTATCTAAAAGTCTCTCTCTCTCTCTGTCAAAGTCTCTCTCTCTCTGTTTCTCTTTGTCTCTCTCTAGCTCTCGCTCTCGCTCTGTCTCTCTCTCGCTCTGTCTCCCTCTCTCTCTCTCTCTCTCTGTCTCCGTCTCTCTCTGTCTCTCTCTCTGACTCTCTCTGTCTCTCTCTGTCTCTGTCTGTCTGTCTGTCTGTCTCTCTCTCTCTGTCTCTCTCTGTCTCTCTCTCTCTCTCTCTCTCTCTCAAATTGCTGGTCGCTGTAGGTTCCTCCCCACGGATATGCGGACTATTTATGTTCTCCAGCGGATTTACCAGGGGACATTCGCCTACCATTTAATTTTTAAGACAAAGGATTATTACTTATTGGTTCTTTAAGCGAGAATATTGTCTGTTACTTGATACTTAAATCGCTTCAAAATTACCTATATTCTCAATGACAATGAAACAAAAAAAACATACCCCTAAAAGGATAGACCACTTCTTACACCAAACCTTCTAATCTGATAACACGCCCTCTTTGAATCCTAAAATACTTGTGACCACCCCCCCCCCCCACATACACACACGCGAACAGGAATTAGGTACTTGTGTGTGAGTGCAGCAGGGATATATACCCTGCTGCAAGGGCCTGTGCTGTGTGTGGGCGGGGGGGGGGGGGGGTACAGACCTCGACCCCCTCCACATTTTAAAATTATATATATATATATATATATATATATATATATATATATATATATATATATATATATGATAATATTATCAGCTTGAAAGTTTGATACAAGTGTCATATACAGATAAACTTTACTCAAAGTCGATTATGGTGACCGTACCATGGTTCAGCCCTCCTTCAGGCTTTGAGGCGGTTTAATAAAAAGGCCATTACTTCTTTCAACCACCAACATTGCTTTTTATAATATTGGGACCATGGGAAACAATGGAAATCCAAACAAATTTTTGTGTCTAATCATTTTTTTATACATACAGTTGAACAAACAAATGAAAAGGGTTTGTAGGAAGCCCCCATGGACTACAGACAATTAAAGACAAGCTCAAATTTGGGCGTTCTTGTACTAAAAGGGACATAATCAGGAGCAATATTATGCCTATTCTTTCACACTATCAGATCAGTTTTGCTTTAGACAAAAGACTCCCTGCAAAAAAACCCGAACACAAGAGTCTCAGTACCTCGTATACGGCTGCTTAACATCTTGTTAATGACTTTCAGTCAGCTGAGCTTTAAACCTTCATTTCAGTTTTATGTCGTGGGCATGACCCTTTGTATTATATGAAAGAACGAGAAAGTGAAATGAACATAATATTCGTATGAATGAAAATGATAGTGATAAAATGTAACATGTGGAAACAGGCCCGTAGGCTTACTTCTGAGTGGGAGGGTTCGTTTTTACATTTTTACTGATGGTGGAACATATATATATATATATATATATATATATATATATATATATATATATATATATATATATATATATATTTATATTAATAATAATAATATATAATTATATATATCTTTATATATATATTTATATAACATATACACATTCGTGTGTATAGTTATTTTACACTATATAAGTTTCTTTGTCTTGAATTTCATTAAAATGTACAAATCTGTTAAAATATTGTTGTGAAAACTTATCATGATTGATTAAATCACATTAAATGAAAGAAAACCATTGAAGAACTGATGAAAGCAACTCCATTCAATGCTTTGTAAAACCATAGCTTCAGACCAAACTGCACGAGGAGTAACACCGTGCTGTGACACCTTCAATCTTTGACAATCTAATGAATGTATCTATCATGTTTATGTATAAGCATTTTTAGTGATGAAACTTCTCAAATATCAGATTGAACCAAAATGATACAATTAACATAAATGATAAAAAAGTGCTTTTGTCACATAAATGAGCAGGTTCATCCGATTTTTTAAAGAAATAAAAAATTCAAATGGACATACTGCTTAAGCGAATTGTCAATTTTCCCGCTGTGTGTACTCAGAACGTCCTTCTCAAAGTGTTATGCAAGCTCCTCCAACAACATGATCATTAAGGTGGATTCAGCTGTACTTGTAAACTATGCAGGGACGTTCCATTTGCAAAAAAAGTACGCTGGTACATTTCATATCAGATTTAAAAAAGAAACAGCCATATTCATTTTGAAATCCACACATGATTTTCTCCGGTAACTGTCCATTCGAGTGACCATCACTGACAATTGCTTCAGCTTGCTTGAAATTGACACACATATCAGATAACTTGAAAACTGTTTTCTCTTTCTAGCTCAGTGTAATTTGAACAGATTAAATAAAATGGCATTTTTAACAATAAATAAATAAATAAATAAATAAATAAAATTAAAAAAACATGCAGTTGTAAACATGCGAGGTGGGCACTTCTGCCGTCCATCGCATCAGATTATGAAAAGCATTTATTTTATTAAGCATGATTTAAAATTTAGACATATAGGGGGAAAACTACAAGGATAATTTTTTTTATAAAAGCAGCTCAATGAATTTAACAGAGAACGAATCATCTAACCCCTTACCTCAGCTTTGACATCTTAGCAGATGTGTAAAAATTTGCAGTATAATAAAAACAATGATATATACAGATAATATCTTTATGAAAAAATGTTAGATGAAGTCAGTATTTATTTTAATTTTTATCCTTAAATTATAGAAATTTAACCCTTTTGTTACCTCAACATAACCACTTAGATGTACTAATGTATTGTGAAATAATATTTCATTGTAGTCCTAGTATAAACCTTATTTATTTTCGCGTGGGTTGTAAAACAAAATTTAAAGGCCCAGTCACCTATGAAACATGTTGAATTATTAAGAAAAACAGCGTCTTCTCTTTGAAATCAGAAGTCAAAATATTGCATTGAAACCGTCGGCTTACTCCTGTACACGAGTGTTAAAAACAATGGACCGGGCGCGATCACAGGCGTCATTATAAACACAGCGGACTAGACTGTGTGTATGGCCCAGCCAACAACACCTTTCAATCGAACCCGGGCGCCCAGCATTTAACCCGTCGACCCATGGACAAATAAACCATGCATTTTTTTTCAATAATTTCTCCCACCATTTCACTGAAATTTATAAAAATAATGTGTACAATAATATTCACAATGTTTTAAGTAATGTTATTTATAATGTTCATTACTTGATAAAATATTTAGTTTTTTCAATTTATTTTTCATCTCTGTCATTATATCAAACCAAAAGATATTCATTTCTCCAGACAATGAGAACATATGTTTCCAAGTATATTTTTAATTACTGATAAAATATGAAACGACGGTCAATTATTCTTGATGCATGCATGGTTAATGAAATGAGTATTTTAAATTGGTTTTTGTCATAATTTAATTAGCTTTAATATTTTTGTTTTATTGTGACTTTTTGACAAAATTTATAATTAAAAATATTGCCACCTGTGCATGCTAACCGGCAATAACAATTACCATGCCCGTGTGTGCGTGTTTTTGTGTGTAAGGGTGCTAGCGAAAGAGATTTTGTATGCATGTATAACGTCTGTGCAATTTACTGTAAAATGGATAAGATAGACCAATTTTACCAGTATCAACAAACCGCTCATCAGGTCCATCAGGCACATGATTGCCAGTTTACACACATCATGAATGTCCAACCTGTGGTGTCCGACTCCCACGTATATTTACATAGCCTCGTTTTCAATAGGGCGATCACGTTGATTTCGTTGGCCAATCGGTATAAACTGGGACTTCGACTTCGTCAAATCACTCCCTGAATTGGGTTTGCTGGTCTCATCACCGTTTCCCACTAGTGTCGCCATCTATATCAAGCCAGGTAAGTGTATAATTAGGACTGTTATAAACTATATTTGTAGGGCTGTGGAGCCTTTGTTTTTATTGAGCAATTCTTAATGCATGCGTGCATTTATTTGAATGAAGAATAAATATAGGATCGTAAATATCCATAATGCGTCAACACCTTTAAGATAACTTTGGGTTAGTATATTAGCTATAATAGTCTAGATTTGATCAAGTAAAGCCACATAAAAATAAATATACTAGGGATGGGATTCGCCATTACTAATAAAAGGTTTTCTATGTGAACAAGCACGAACATATGCCACAGTTATGTTTTTTTTCGATTTTTTTTAATATATATTCTTAAACATATTGTTATTTAAACAAATTGTTATGGACTACACTTTGTGTTTTTAAAATTCAGCATTTCTTGAATCAAATCTGAGTTTTTGTATTCTTCCTGCTAATATTTCACATATTTTGTCTTTACCTCTAAATCGCTCCATATTTTCTGGTCCAAGATGTCGTAGAATAATTCACCTTTTTTAGCTTCATCGAGTGTTAGCTTGTATGTCATTCAATCAGGATGACAAGAAGATGCTCTTACCAGAACAGTCAGACAAATCTTTCGGAATGATGTATAGTGCGACGCTCATACTTGAAAGAATGTAGCTAAATTAACATTTACCTACTTTCATCTTACAGTGCCCGCAAAACCCTAGAAATTGTACCAGCGGGTTTGCCGTTTCGGTCCTATAGCCATTCCGTTAGTTAGATTTTATATTCAAATTCATTTTCCCTTCTTTTTTATAGTTGAAACAGAAACTGAAACATTAATATGTTACAGGTTAATTGCTCCTGTTACTCCTGTAAATCTGATGTCTGTAGGAATAGAATCATGCAGGGGACGGCATTTGTTTATTGAATATAAAAGGAAGGATGTCCTAAAGTAAGCACACGTTTATATGTTGAACGGTTGATTCGAGCTCATGATTAGAACAATATGCCTGCTAATACATGCAAACCGGGAGATTTAAACGAACGATATTTTCACCGTATCGCGGTACATCTAATACTGGAGACTTAGTACTGTGCGTGACTGGTTTCATATTCGCGAGGGTAAATATTCGTGACATTTTTGTCATAAACTGTTTCGCCAGCCTGCAATTTTGCGTTCTCATCATACCACAGCTTATGAAATGTGTATAACTATATTTTGTCCGAAGATGGTGGAAAAGACGGTACGTTTTCTCATGATTTTGATTATAACGCAGTATCTTAACACTTTGAGGAGGTTCTAAAGAAAAATGGAACCAGTGGATAATTTTCACCAGAAACAGACAATTAGACTTGCCCTCTAAATGTAACAGATAACTAGTTATGTGGTTTTAAAGAAGAGAAACAAGTACAGCCGCCTTGCCACTATTCAAACATAATTCCATTCAGTCTTACCTGCCCAATTGTCAACATGCATGTCACGGCTCAGTGACCAGGATCCACATGTAACAGTACACGGCACATTACACGGCACACTCATTTGGGCCTTGCACCTGGCAGCACTTTTAGACTGGCCCTCTCAATACAACTTTCTGATACTAACAATTACCGGCCAATTTCGATCACCAGCCATGTGATTAAAATCTTAGAGAAGCATATTAAACGTCATCTCCTTAATTACTTAAACCACAAACGCTTGATATCTCCTGAACAAACTGCCTTTCTTGCAAACAACTCTACCCAAACTGCATTACATAGAATAGTTGATAATTGGCTGACAGTTATGAACTGCGGACGTGTAAACTCCATATGCTTTCTCGACCTTAAAAAAGGTTTTGATTCCCTAAATCACGATATATTATTGGGTAAATTAAAACAGTATGGCGTAAATGGAAATTCGCACACCTGGTTTTATAATTATTTATACGACCGAAAGCAGTTTGTCTGCTTCAATAACTATAATTCTGAGGTGAAAACCATCGGTACAGGTGTACCACAAGGCACTGTACTTGGACCCATTCTTTTCTTACTATATCTTAATGACTTGCCCGATAATGTAACAGACGCAAAATGCTCGATTTATGCTAACGACATCACGCTATACGCAGACGGCATCGATCGCGAATCAGCACAACATAAGTTACAGGCTGCTGTAGACCAAGTTACTAAATGGCTTAATAAAAACAAACTAATTGCAAAGGCCACAAAATCAGCTACTATGCTTGTGAGTTCCAAGCAACGCAAACAATCAAATTCATTACAAATAATTATCGATAAAGATATTGTCCCGAATGTCGATGAATTTTCTCACCTTGGCTTGATCATTGACGTCCATCTCACATGGAAATCTCACACTTCTACCGTTTTTAAAAAGCTATGTTGCAAAATTGGACTTTTACATCGGCTCAGCAAATTTCTACCACAGAAGTTTTTAGTCACTATATATCACGCCTTTGTTCAACCCTCAATAGATTATAGCCTAACAGTATGGGGCAGCTGTCCCAGCACATTCCGTGCCGCAATCCAACGAATGCAGTGTCGTGCGGCTAGGATAATAACAAAAAATTACGACCCAACTCAAAGAAGTTTAGATTTAGTGAAAGAAAAAGGCTTAATGACAATTGAACAGCGATATTTGTACCTCCTATCTATTTTAACCTATAAATGCATAAATGATTTAGCCCCTTCATATTTATGTAAGAATTTTCATATGGCGAAGGGCATTCATAATTTTTCGACGCGGTTAACCGAAAACAAAAACTGTATCCTTCCGAAACCGCGTATTGAAGCCTTCAAGGCTACCTCTTTTTATGCAGGCAGTACTCTATGGAACTCCCTTTCTCGACACATTAAGTTTGCTTCTAATTTGCAGCATTTTAAAAAATTATCACGTTCGTACTTCTCCGATTTTACAATGATGTCATAATCTTATCACAGCACGAAATTGTTTTAGCTGTAATCGTTGCTCTTACCGCTGTTAGTACCGTCCCTTTTATTAATTTTATGATATTATCATTCCTTTGTAATGATTTTACAGTCTCATTATGTCTTTTATATTTCGCATTGTACATGTACTTTTATGTATTTTTATTATCATGTTCCATTGTTTATAATATCTTGTATATCTTGGGAGAGGGCCCTGCTTATAACAGAATTCTTATTCTGGTACAGGCCACCCTTCACAATATTATAATAAATAAATAAATAAATACAACGGTTAAAGCTTAATTCCTGCCACTAACAGACCCATAAAACTGGCTCCTGCTGTGTCACATCGATTAGAACAGGTACTACTACCTCGCGGCAAATTTTTCACTAAATTACGGCTCTCTGGCCGACTTATTTATCGACTGGTAAGGTTATGGGACGGTCAGAGCCACACATCACCGCCCCTCTAAACTAAAGTCTTTTTCGGTGGTCTTTCCCAGATTTTTTTTCCAAAACCAACTGGGTTCATTCAGTCATAGCCTATTGCGGGGTTCCAGTTGGCTACATATATTCTCATTTAATCAGTCTTAATATTTTTGTAGCCCCCCCCCCCCTTCCCCCCCCCCCACATATGTTGAGTTCAGCGAGACTTTCACCAGTAACGTTATAACACTCACAGTCAGCCTCAGTTTAACCGTTTATTAGACCATCGCTGTTCAAAGTTGGTCTGTTCAAACAAAATGTAACACAACTTTGACTATGGCAGCGTGAGATATTCAGGTTTATTCGCGACGAACGCAGTCACAATATCCATGTACCAACTGGCACGAAGATTCGCGTGATGTGAAATTGGCACTGGTTTATGGACCCAATACACTGGTTCACATAAACGCGCTGCTTCTGTTACCTTGGCAGCGGGAACGAGACCTGTCGTTATAAAATCGTTGTGGTAGTGTCTACAATGCACTTACATTTGGCCCATGAACCGTTATGTTTGTACAAAAGAGATATATCACAGGACATGAACGCCCATGCAGGGACTACCTGAATACATGATTTCTGTACGAACGTCACCAAGCGCGTCGAGTTGTATGTTGACTGAAAACCACTGTTGGCATTCTCACAGCAACGATACCATTCACAAGGTGTGACGGCCTGTTATGCTAATGCGAGGGAACCACCAGGTCCTGATAGAGCCTTGTTACGCCCTTATATGCATATATCAGGGATTCCCCATATTGACTTTACGGGGCTTTAGTAATAAGAACTGGCAGTGAGTTATGTCTATCGGTACATGGAATCACATTTATTTTAAGCATTCTCACGAGCTGGATTGCTTTTATGCTCTGGCCAGTACAAGTTTTAAATTTTTAGTTATATCTTTTATCATGAGTTCATTCAGCCTATATGACTTTAGCCCTGCTGTTTAGTAAAATTGCATTCGTGTCTATCGGCTCCCCATTCAGCGGCTTGGAGGTCGAGCAGCAACAATAATCTCGTGTGTTTATGATCATTAACTTGACGTTGCATAGATGAAGATAGAGCAATGATACTTGAACCTTCTATCGATATTATTATATAAATGTATCAGTTTATCAGTGATATTATTAAGTATAACACTCGTTCATCAGTAAGCATCCATGTAAATCATCCGAAGCCGAATGCGAACACACGAGTTTTACAGCAAGCTAACCCCTTACCTTTTCTGTAGAATCTGTGCGTCTTCTGTACATATTATTGGGGAACTCTAGGAAATTTCTGTTATGTATATTTCTTATTAGGCCCCCGTGACAGATGTATGACCAGCATGTTTAATCCACAAGCCGTCAGTAAAAACAATACATGTGTTAATGCTGACACACAGATGAAACACGTAGCCACGTTGGTGGTATAGTGACGAGATCCCACAAGATATAAACACGTGAATATAAACAACACGACCAGCTGTGTGTGGTGGGATTGACGTTTTCTGGTCTGTTTTATAAAAGGTTCAAGGGATTGTCTTTATAATAGACGTTATTGATACCGAGAAAAAAGGCTAGCGAATTCATAATGTATTTTCATTATCAATGGTATAATTAATCAATACTAATGACTAAGAGTCATTTCATTTTCCCTTTATTGGATTTATGCGCATATTTATCTAGACGTTCTCATTTATATGTAAGTTAAACCATTTTTGTACGCCATGGTACCCAATGGTTTTAATCAAACGTCATATATTAATTTGCAAATCTCTGTATACTTTTCTCTATACTTTATGCTTGTATCTCGATTTTAGCTATGAAACGTCAATATGCTTGAAGATGTCATAACAAATAAATAAACTGTAAAATGTATTCTTGTTGTTAGTAAAGATAGTATTAGCGTTCCTCGTTCCTTAGAGATTAAGGTTATACTAAGGAGGAGGCCCAAGAAAAGGCACCCACAAATGCAGTACTCAAATATTGATATAGAAATAAACGCATCAACTCAAATAAACCTCCCCTTAACGGTAGGCTTAATTAGGGAGACGACACCGCTAAAAAGTGGTTGCAACCTTATAGGATCGAGAGCTGAGGGGCATGTAGAGCGAATATCGTTCATCATCAGCTTTGTCCTGCATTATTAATCTCCTACCAGCCTGAGCAGCTGACACCAGTGGACGTCTTGTAACGCAATAGGCAACAGAGGTAGCTTAAATGTGTTTGATTTACTTTTAGTTTTTTATGTTTTATAAAATAAAGACCGGTCCTCTTTTGGCTGTCTGTTTTACAAGGAACTCAGTGTCCAGCTATTTGGTGAAGTTATTTGTAATATATACATATGTTTATATATATATATATGTATATATATATACATATATATATATATATATATATACATATATATATATACTTCCAGTTGAAGATGCCTGTGTCGACCAAGCCTATGCCCATACGATGGCTGATGGTAGCCTTTTTTGGTTTGGTAATGGTTTCCATGGCAAGCTGCATTGGCGTTCAGGTATTCTCCGTACTAACATTTACTTAAACAGAGGAATACATTAGGCCAGTCAAATTAGGAGTAAAATGAATCCCAGGACTTACATAAAATCACAGTGTTCTAGAATGGATACTTCATTTTAACCAATATATTCCACAGAATTAATATCACACGCAATTCAAAATAAGTATAAATAGAGTATTCTAGAAAATCAATTAAATATAAAATCATATAATTTTCTAACGCTGAAATAGTTGCATCTGCAATTAATTCATAATATGGCAAATTATGTATCAGGCCATAGAGACATTAAAGAGCACGAAAGTAACATCGGTAATATTATGATATCATTTAACTAGCATTTCTTCAACACAGAAACAATATCGATTATGTGTTCAGCGGTTACAAATGATTTTTATACATAAGTAAATAATACATATAAACAACAACAGCCAAAAACACCATAGTCATTTAAAAGTGCAAGGAATATCCGTATATATGTTATTAGTGATAACTTTAAACAAAGCATAATTGCACAACGGCCAAATTCGTTCCTCCGTACCTCCTTAATGAGGTTAATGGATCTCTACAGGAAAAATGACATGCGTTTATATCAGTTAAAGATATTTTTCACAATGCAATTGTATCTTTCAGGAAACAACGATCCACACCATTGAAGGAAAAGAAAAAATCCGAGTTGATCCTGACAAAAAGGAAGAGGAGATATATCTGCCAAAAGTGAAGTTCTGGATGCTAAACGATTACAAACGGGTAAGATATATGACATTTAAATTGGTTCCGGATAGAGCATTTCATTAAGTACAAGGTAAAATTTCAATGGAAATTGCATAAAATGTTCTTGAGATAATGTTTTCAGGGCAGTAGCCTGAGCAGAGAATGATGGAGGGCAGTTGCTATTAATGCTTTGTCAAAGGGAAACATAGCGGGGGGTAGCCCCCGATGGGGGGAGGGTATAGAAGGAATAATCCCCCTCCCACAGTGTTAAAATCTTTAAAAAAATACATGCTATAAATTGATATTTCTGAGGGTATTTTTCTTATAATGTAAACCATATTATATATGGCAGTGGCCAAACGTAATTGCTTGCTTTTATTAACATGGCTTTAAGTTAACTCAGTCATATATCACCAGTCAAATAAACCTTTCTTGAAATATTGCCAATATATTTTGGTCTAAAAATGCTCAGATCTCAGGGGGGTTGGGGCCACGGCACTGGTGTTGAGCTCCAACAGATCTGAAAAGCTATAGCGAACGTCGTCTATTTGTTTCAATCTTGTAAAATTGTCACGACAATCACTTGAAGAGCTCTCGAGATAATGCGCACAAAAGTAAATCGCTGCATGGCGGTCATATCGAATATCCGATATGACGTGAAATGCGATAGCGCAGGTCCCCTAATGGGTGTCGGTCTTCGGTAATATTTCACGCCAATTGCTAAAAAAATTCTTGAGATGATGCGGGAAATGAATTCCGCATACTCTGCCTGGGGCCAAACTTTATTTCTGACTTATCTGCCATTTCATAGAGCACACCATCTCTAGGGTCTTATATAGGCCTACTACCTATATCGTAAGCGCTGTTTGTTTTGACCTCGTATCCTGAATCGCACCACCAGAGGGGGGCACTGTATTTTGGTCCAATCAGATGATACCAGCCATGCGAGGAATACACGGTGCCAATGTTGTTTATTTCGTTTTGAGTGACAGCTCATGTCCCGGCAACCGTTTGAACAGGCCACAGGCTCAGCTCAGGTCCTTGGGCACATAGGGTGCCTGGCAGGTGAGCTGAAATTCAAACTTAACTGTAAAGAAAAAGGCTCAGTGCACGATTCGCTGGCTTGTTTCAGTTTTGCAGACAACAAATACATGGGTACGCTAACATAGTCGTAATGTCATAGTAATGTCGATGATGCGAGAATGCAGAGGGAGCAATTAAAATTCGACTGTTCTTGACTAAGTGAAACCATAAACTGTCATCAAGCGGGGCTTGAAGCGCAGCTATTGGCGGAGCCAGGATGCCTGTCGAGTGTTTGTTAATTGGAATCTGGTTGGCTGCTTGTCACATCATACGCACGTTCCGCAGACAACGAACCGCCACCTGGTGTCTAAGTGTATCATAAACGGTCAAACCAGGCAGCGGGAAAATCAGTTGCTTTTTAGAAGCGCAAGCTTTCCGCCGCTTCGGAGAGATGCCGTGCGAAGGGAATTCCAAGAACTTTGCTATAGCCGGCCTCATTGCATTTCCGAAGGGTCAAAAAACGTTAGCACACATCCATTCATTGATTTCTCCTTTGGTATTTTTTTTACGACAAAATATTTCGTTGTAACAGTTCTTGAGATCATGCGCGAAAGGAATTTCAAGATCGCTTTCTGGCGGCCACAATGTGTTTCCACATTTCTATCTAAATTCGGTTATATCTCAATGTTCTCAGTATTCGGTAAAATTTACACAACAATTGCAATCGCTTGAACGGGTTTAGGGATAAAACCTGCGAATGAGCGTGACGGACGGACAGACAGACGAACAGACAGGAAACATGATTAATATAGGCCATGACTGTATGTGCGAGGTGAATCGCCTCAAGGAGCATTTGTCCGGAAAGCGAAATATCCTGGGGCCTTAGTACTCGATTATCTTGTTAAGGATAATATAGTTTTACGTTAACACATATTTCAGGGACAGACGGTGTTCAAGACGTCGATGACCGGAACGCAAGCCTGTTACCTGACGAAGCTTGACCGGAGCAAGAATATCTCTCCTAGAGTTCTGGCCCGTTTAATAAAAAACAGTAAAGACCTACAGGTAAAGTGTCTTATAGATATAAACTAGAAAATAAACAACCACTGTGTGTTTTGAACAACATTTCTAGCATGAGCTCCAGTATTCCTTTATTGACAGTCAGTAATACTTGCAGTTTTGTGATCACATGGTGTTCAAAATTGCCACAATAATTTACTCCTTATCAGACATGGAGAATTTTATAGGAACCCGCAACATTCTGACAATGCATGTTACAGTTCAAAATATTAATGCATAAAAAAGTAGGAACAGGTAGGAATTTTCGAGAAAATAAAGGAAGACTAGTACTGTTATATCTTAGGGGATTTCATCATCAAGGAAAACAAGTGCCCGAATGAGGCGATATTTTTCTCCATAAAGATGCCATCCCTTTTAGTTGTATCAATATTTAGGCTGTTTAGATAAACTGGCTCATTTATATTATTCAAATATCATTTGCCTTATTTTATTGCCTGTTTGCTTTACTTTAAAGACTTGCTTATGTATGTACTTTGCTGCTAATATATGGAGAACCAGAAATGTTGGTATTCCATTGACTTTTCTGATAGTTAGGACATATCAGAGTATATATACATTGCCACATGAATGCGATGGTTGATGGTTCCGTTTGTCTTCAATTTACTGCAGAATATGGAAATATTTACTACACATATGTAAGAGGTGAATAGAAACAGGGCCGAATGTGGATTCGAACATTAAACCTAAAAGTCAGACCCCCCCCTGCTTCGCTCTTCGTTATTAAAGTAAGCTTCACTAGTAAGGCCAGTGTCAGAAACACTTTTTAATTTTTAAAGAAGGAAAAGATGGCGCTTCAGCGCCGTAGTTGAGGAAGTCAGGGACCCTTGCACTAGGCGCTCTTCAGGCAAAAAGCTATCTAAGTGAATGTTTGATTACGCTTTTTTAATGCACGTTTACATTAATGTTAGTTTAATTTTCTAATTTGACAGCACGATATCAAGGCCAAGCTCACGAAAGTGAAGTATGAACTGGTGATCTCCGAGGAGGAGGTGCGTGATATCTCGTCTCTAAGCGAGCGGGCGCGCACCTTGTGTAAGGGACTGAAGGTTTTCCGCTTAGTGGAGAAAGCAAAGAAAGGTGAGAACATACGTTATTTAGACGTCACAGAGAGAACTGAATGTCGCCCAATGAATATGTCTTAACACTAAATAAAAATTTTTTAATGTAAACGGAACTTAAAGGTGCCCATTCATCTACCTTTTGAAAAAGAATTTAAGTGATTTCTGCCTTCCTCTGTGTATATTAATGATCTATAAGGGTAATTTTGGTTCTGAAAATTTTTTATAGGGTCTTCGTGAAGGATGTATGAATTTGATTATGAAAAACATGTTTGTAAACAATGTTGTCAAGCGGGAAAAACATGTACATAAGGTGATAGGTTGCATCTTATGATGACGTAGAAAAGTCACTTGTTGCAGAACGCCATTTGCAATACATATGTATTTGTATGTATGTATATGTATATCTACATTTTATGTGTATATATATATATATATATATATATATATATATTTATATATAATCCGTGTGTTATATTGTGGGGTATATATGTGTATGTATATTCACTCATATGATATCTATATTATTCACACAAACATTTTCATTTTCAATGCATGTATAGGGACCGTTAGTCTCATATAATTCATTCATAATCATGAAAGGTAATTTGCCACACTGTGATTAAAAGTTTGCTTTGTATTTTTATTATAGGTGGCATGCAGAAGAGATTCTTCTTTTTCGTAACCATCTTTGCACCTATTATTATCATCGGATGAGCAGACAAACTTGTAAGGCGACCAATGAGCACACATTGTATCGCCGTCGTTGAAGATCATGTGTGGATATTATTCAACTTTCCATTTCAAAGTATATGTAACAGCATTTTTTCGGAGCACTAATCATGTTTGATGTTTATAAAATTGTCCTTTTTTTCCTCATTGGTCCTTGCATTGATTTTTGGTTCATTTGTATTTCTAATAATAGCTGTTATAGTCAATGTCAGTAGGCCTGATGAAATGATATATACGGCCTATGCACATTTGTATCTGCTCTGTTCTGATCTAACCTTGTATGAATAAAGCTTTATGCATCAAACACTTCTCTGTTATTAGTTAATATTTCAACAGCGAGCAAGTTGATTGATGCATCTGCAATAAGTATGTCAAGAAAAAAATGTCAAGAGAAAGTGAACAGATTCCTCTAGAGATGGATTCTTTTATTATAATTTTTTACAGCTTCGCCTGCATATCTGTCGTTTCATTCCTGTTAAAGGAAATTTTAATATCCCCATTTTAGATGTAAACAACCACATAGCACTGTATATTGATACATTTTTTTAAATATGATTTTTAGTAGTAATGTAGCTTAATCGCCGTTCTACACAATGCAAAACTTAAAGGAGTGTGGTTTCTTAGAAGGTTCAATATCTTCGGTTTTCCCAATCATGCTTTGTTATAAATGTACGTGCAAAAGTATAGCCTTTGTTTATTCGCCCCTTGACATATATTTAAGCCAATTGACTGAAGGGTCATGATACTCTGCTGACAAGCATGCATTGTCTGTGGAACGAATGTTTTTTTAAGTTCATGTTTACCAATAGACCTCTTACACGAGCATGCGCACTTCGCCTGATGGCCGTCTGCTGGAATCAAGCAAAGGTACTTTTTGTCCAATGCAAAATAATCGAGCAAGAATCTCCCCTTTTAGATTAAGACAGCTTTATATTACTTTTATCACATTTAATGTAAACGAGTACGATCTTTCTTTGTCGCCATAACCGACCTGAACCTTTAGTTTCAGTCATCACCTACAGATGTCACCGGTGAAGTTGCTGAATGGCAGAAATATATGTTTTGCAAAAGCAAATTACTTGATGATCGAAAGCAAATTTACTGCATAATGAACCAGAAGGCACACGCAGAGGGCACACCTACACTGAAATACGCACCAAGTACCTACAAAAAATATACCGCAATTCCACATTTATTCATGGAAATGTATTAACAAAAATTAGGTAATATTAGGCTTTCAAAGATGGCGAATAGGTATTATGACGTCATTGTCTGAGCATCTAACATCTATTACTCTGTCGTCACTATGACGACGAGACAACGTATGTAACTGACTAAGAACGTTAAAGGTACCCATGAAAGTTAAAGATACCAAACCTGTCCGCAGGATATCTTAAAAAAAGTTCTACATTGATCTTAATGAATGTAATGGTGGGCAATATAGTAAAGAAGGAGTGAATGAATTTCGAGACGAATCAGTTTTATTTTTGGTCAGTTTATACTGATCAATACGCGAAACAGCAGTGATCTGGATCCACGACCATATATTAATTCCAAAGATCAATCCCAAGATCTATCGTTCCATCGGAATCCTTCAAGCACATTCGTAAATTCGTAGACACACAAATATGACTGCTGAGCTTATACGGCTTGATAATAAATACGGCATGACTAACACTATATGTCCTAAAATAACTATTGAAAATGTGAATATGAGAAAAATAAAGAAAAAAAAACTTTGGATTGCACATCTGATATCATACATATTACTCCTTGTATGATCAAGGATTATGATCTATCGAGAGTTGGTGATGACCTTGAATTCAGAACGGGGCCGGACGTAGTCCGATTTCATAACTGGTCATTATATTCAGGAGATATTTGAGAACAAAATCATATTAACACTTTTCAGGATTGCAGGAATAGGTGATGGATATATGAAATGGTGATATGGAAAAAGCTATGGTTTCTTTGCTGGTACCATAATATGACTGCTATAATTACTGATAAGCATATAATTTTAAGGACAACAAATAAATCAACTGCTGAATTAAAGTCCGACTGCTGTTATTCTACGGTATTAAAATACAAGTTATATGCATAAAAAGTGAAAAATTATAGGTAGTACCAAAAGTCTTACTGAACTAGTGAAACTATCCCTGATCAATAAGCATGCAAATTTGCAGGACAATACATCTAAGAATGCTATTAATTGACCGTCTGAAAAATACAGGTAAATGCATAAAAATAAATGTTAGATTTATATTTGGCACCACCAGTCAAGTTCAACTCATAAAACAACAAATGATCAGTAGGTATACCAAATTTTAAACGACAATAGTTAAATACTAAGAAACTGAAACAACTGATGTAGATCTGTTCCTCTTGTGATGTCTTCTAATTTTTAAGGGAGGCTAAATAGAGATACAGTTATTCTTAGAGAGAGAGAGAGAGAGAGAGAGAGAGAGAGAGAGAGAGAGGGAGAGAGAGAGAGACGGGGAGAGAGAGAGAAAGAGAGAGAAGGAATAAGTAAATTCGAATGAAAGATAGTGAGATGGGCAAAGAGCCAACATGAAATGGATGTAGAATGAATATTAAAGTGGGACGATGTGACAAATAAAGAGATAGAAAATGAGATAAAAACCGAGAGACGAAGACAAAAATTGAGAGTGAAAATGGCAATGAGTAAGAATATGAGAGAGACAAATGGGAGAATGGGGAAGAGCGGGTAACTGAGAGACAGAAAGAGAGAGAAAGATGGGGCAGAATACGATAAAGTTAGACTGAAAAAGAGAAAGGTATAGAATTACATATAAAGAGTAAGAGATAAAGCTAATGAGAACAACAGAGAGAGAGAGAGAGAGAGAGAGAGAGAGATAGAGCTAAGCGAAAGAAGATCTCGTGAGAGAGCAAAAGGAATGTCCCGCTACCCCACCTTGTAAAAACTAGATTTCAGAAAAGCTTTTGATTCCTTTCAATGGTCATATAATGGTCCTAAATTAAACAGAAAATTCGATTTTGGAGAATCTTACTATATGTGGGTATATACAATCTACTCAAATATTTACAGTAAAGAACTTAATAATGGACACCTGTCTGCAGTATCAATATTGAAATTAGCGTTCGACAAGGTGACCCATTGTTACCTTATTTATTCAGAGAGAGAGGCACTGAGAAAGAGAAAGACAGAGAGAGAGAGAGAGGTAGGGGGGGGGGGGGAGACAGTGAGAGAGAGAGAGAGACAGACAGACAGACAGACAGAAACAGAACATCTATTGGATAAAAAAAGAGAATGTCCGAATATCACACCTTGAACTAATAGCCTGTTTGGAAGAGGCAACACTGAAAGACAACACAAGGTTTCTCTCAAAAGAATCATATTGTCTTAACATTAACTGGGAAGGCATTTAACCAGGCCTCTTGCATGGGATAGTTGGACTCAGCTCTTTGATTGTTAACTAAATATACATTAAACATGTTTAGATAAGTAGATAAATAGATAACAAACTATACCTGAAATATGGTCAGTGTGACCTAAATCATTCGAGCAATGGGGCGCGAAAGAACCCCCAGAATAATTAAAACATTTAAATAAAAGCTCGGGTGTCTGAATATTTAATGCATTGGTTGCCATGATTCTTTCCATGCATATTGATCATAGAGTGTTTCATCAATTCCTGAAGACTGGTGGTGCCAACTGTACTTTGTTTCTATTTTTTACACATCAGCTGGGCTATAGATATCATTCTTTGTCCGTCGTCCGTCTGTTCGTCTAGCTGTCCGTCTACACTCTACAGGCCAAAATGTTGCAGCAATCACTTTCAAACTTTAACAGTTGATAAAAAATCAAAAGTTGCAGGAGCCTATTGTTTTCGTTCAAGGTAGATGAAAGGTCAAGGTCATGAAAAATCGAAATTTTATTTTCGTCATAGCTTCATCAAAATTAGTCCTATCTTCACAACCTTGGCTAATTTTTCTTCCTCTTGGTCTTCTTCATAAGCTGGTCTAGTCATCTGGTCCCAAACAAGTGTCAGTATGTCTGTCTATTTTTCAGTTGTCCGCAATTTCTTCTGCTAGTTAGTTCTTTCGGTTTTCATATAGCCTTCTACAGGCCACAGTTTTGTTGGAATCATCCTTAGCTTACATAGATCGTATATCGGAACAATTTCTGAATGTTGTATGTGTATTTTTAAGAAGGTCAAAGTTTAAGGTTTAATCATAACTTTTCAACATTGAGCCTATCTTTACAAACTATGGCACATTTTCTCCTCCTCTTCTTTTTAATAGAATCATCCTGATACTTTTACCGTTTTGCTGTTTCCACATTATTTTCGCAAGCGTTCGATCTCTGTTCGTCTAGTTGTTTGTCTGTCTACGCTCTTCAGGCCACAATTTTGAAGCAATCACTTTAAAACTTACAGGGATAATAACAAAAACAGAAGTCCTGGAAGCCTATTTTTGTCTATAAAGGCCAAAGGTCAAGTTCATAAAAAAAAACAACAACAAAATCGGACTTATCCTCATGCATTTGTCGCTCTACAGACCACAGTTTTGCATCATTTTTTAAACTGATATATAAAATGTACAACCATGAAATCTAAAAAAAAAGTTAGTTTTCAAAAATTGCCACCAGGGGGAGTTGAACAAGGAATACTCTGAAACATCATCTTTATACCATATATCCATAACTGTAAACAATATCACAACTTCACTGCAGTTTGTAACACTAGAATGAATCGCCTTTATGTGTTTTTGTTTTTAGCATAATTGGTCCAAGGCCAGGGTCAAGGTCATACAAAAATCTCAAAATCTAATTTTCCTCATAACTGGGTCAAAATGGTCGTATCAACTTCAACTCAACCACATTTTTTTCGTCTTTCCGTTTCTCATGTCATATTACATTTACCTTATCTTGACCTTGTTTCACTTTGTCTATTTGTCTGCCTGTTCTTCAGGTGATGTTAATTTAGTTTACTCGCTTGTTGTTTTGTCTGACATTCAGCACACTTCGACTTGACAGGAACCACTCTGAAGCCTTTATAATTGTTTTGTTAATAATAGGCTACTACAGAACAGATGAAGTTAAAATTAATGTTGGTGTTTTTGTTACTATAGAAAATTAGTAGTAAAAACCGTTAAAATACCAGTATCTGCGATATACTGTTGTCTTTAATCATGATTTCAATATTAATGGTAATATTGCATCCATGATTGTAAAATAAATTCAAGGTCACAGTTTTTACATGCAGTTTATCAGTGCAATGTCATCCCATAGAGAATAATTATATATGAATTGATTAAAAAATATATATCTAACGGAGAATTTCGTTTAACCCGAAATTATGACAAAGAACCATCACTTGCTTTGAAGATGGTCAGGAAACAGAGGCTTCACGGGTTAAAAAAGGAACCCTTTACCGTTAGACTAGTATATTTGTCCTGTGTTGCCTACGTGCTTCATTAATTCACTTACTGTATAATTATATCTTCATTATTTGTGTTCTTGTCATCTTCATTAATCGAATTAACGGTTCGTGAAAGTTATTGATCCCATGCTCGGAAGATTTTGGCCTACCACATGTTTTAGCCTATTGTTTAGTACGTAATAAGGTGGAAAGAGGCTCGTATTGTAGTCAAAGGGCAGACCTCCCTTGTCATGTAAAAATTATGTATAGGATTTTCCCATAACCCCCCCCCACACACACACACACGCACGAATTACAATGGCATAACTGTGTAATTTTAAATCACAAAGAGGTCGAACATTTTGAATGATTGTTGCTATTAAGCCGAATCTGATCATACTTCCAGTCTTGGCTTAGCGCATGGACTAAAGAGACTTAAGGGTCCCTGTGGGTACTTAACTTGACCAGCGCATTATTTCATCCTCTCCTTATTACGTTGATGCCCTATCAACTAAATGAGTTTGATTAAATACCATGAAGTGCGGGCTTGTGGCCAGAAGTTTTTTGTACAAGTTCCGGTAAAGCTGGCCAGATGCTACCTTCGCCATAGACACACAGCGAAAGTCACTATGCTATAAATAATACCTACTTATAAATATCTATTTCATTAAATGAGGAAGGGGATGTTTAAAATATAAGTTATTAAAAGTGAATGTCGATTAGTATCATGGAATTTGTTGTCAAATATATCACTGCATGAAGTGACAGTGTTAAGGTCATTATATGATAAAAACATTCACGAGTCCGGGAAAGAAATCAGCCCATCGCCAATATGATTGGCTACCTCGACCTCTTTCAGTGCCACCTAGTAGTGTAATAGCCCCATTTTGGCCTACTGATATCAGTCTACCACTAGCGTACTAGCGCAAGAACGAGAGGCTAAAAACCAGCGCACTAGCGTTAGAGCAGAGTCTATGACCAGCGTACTAGCGTCAGAGTGGGAGTCTACGACCAGCGTACTAGAGTCAGAGTGAGAGTCTACGACCAGCATACTAGCGTCAGGGTAAGAGTCTACGACCAGCGTACTAGCGTCAGAGTGAGAGTCTATGACCAGCGCACTAGCGTTAAAGTGAGAGTCTACAACCGGCGTACTAGCGTTAGGGCAGAGTCTACAACCGGCGTACTAGCGTCAGAGTGAGACTCTACGACCAGGTTACTAGCATCAGAGTGAGAGTCTACGACCAGCGTACTAGCGTCAGAGTGAGAGTCTACGACCAGCGTACAAGCGTCAGAGTGAGAGTTTACGACCAGCGCACGACCAGCGTACCAGCGTCAGAGTGAGAGTCTACGGCCAGCGTACTAGCATCATAGTGAGAGTCTACGACCAGCGCACTAGCATCAGAGTGAGAGTCTACGACCAGCGTACTAACGTCAGAGTGAGAGTCTACGACCAGCGTACTATCATCAGAGTGAGAGTCTAAGACCAGCATACTAGCGTCAGAGTGAGAGTCTACGACCAGCGTACTAGCATCAGAGTGAGAGTCTACGATCAGCGTACTAGCATCAGAATGCCTTTACCTATTGCAACGAGACTGGATGACGATGCAAATATTTTTATTTTTTGACAAAGCTTAGGCCTACAACTAGCTGTCACTTGACATAAAATAGACCAATTGATAACTGAAACTAGGTCATAGTGACCTCTGTTTTGGGAGCTACGTCCCGAAAACATTATTTAAGCACCCTATATGTCAGTTTGGGACAAATTATAACTATTAGGCCTAGAATCTTCTAACGCAAAATTAAGGGAGTCCTGGGCAAATGTCTTTGGGAAGCCTGAACACCTATATTTTACGAGCTATCGGAGGAAATCATTTTAGCACAGAAGCAGGGTAAAAATTGTATCAGTTAGTCCCAGAATCTTCTAACGCGACATCCGGAGTGTTTTGGGGTAAATCTAATTGGAAACATGAAACTGAGTCACGTTGACATTTATTCTGCGCTACATGCCAGAATTCTGAGCTTCTTGACAGACCGGGCAAAAACTGTGTGTTAGCCGTAGAATCTTCTACAACATAACGTCCATGGAATCCTGTGAAAATCTCATCGGAAACCTGTAATAAGGTCATGGTGACATTTTCGGCAAGCTTTGTTCCAAAAATATGATTTTCTTGCAACAACATAAATTGTATCCATTAGATCTAGAATCTTCTAACACAACATTCAGGGAGATTCCAGGCAAATCCTCTTGGAAACCTGAAACTAGGTCATGATGAAATATATTCTGCATGCTAAAAGCATATATTTGAGCAGTCAGACATGATACAAATTGTATCCATAAGCCCTAAAAACTTTTACAATAAGATCCAGGGTGGACATAGCAAATCTCCTTGGAACCCCTAAATTAGGGCATAGTCAACTATACTCTGCAAACTACGTCCCCAAACATGCCTTTCAGCACCCAGACAGTCGTACAGGGTACAAATTATATTCATTAGACCTAGAATCCTCCAAAGTTATATCCAGATATATCTTTTGCAAAAATCCTTGGAAATCATAAATTAGGTCATAGGGCCTTTTATTCTGCTGGCTACTGGCCATAAACATGATTTTGAGAAAACAGACAGTCAGACAGCACATAACTGTTATACCTAGAGCCTTCTAATGCAGCATTCATGGAGGTCCTTGGCAAGTCTCCTTTTGATCTTGAAATAAGGTCACTGTGACCTGTATTCTGTGAGCCAAGGAAAATCTAGAAACTTCTAAGATCCAGGGAGGTCCGAGTAAAATCTTCTTGGAAACCCTAAAGTAGGTCAGTGTGACCTCTAGCCTGTGAGCTATGTGTAAGAACATGATATGAGTACCCTGTAAGGCAAATGGACAATAATGGTAGCAGCCGACGCAGAAACTTCTAACTTAGCATCCTGGGGGTTCCTGGTACAAATTTCGTGGAAACCCCAAATAAGGTCGCTGTAACCTATTTTTTAAAGGTTACTTAACAAATATTTATAACCATTTCATAACATGAATAAGTAGAACATGCATGGCCTGTTGTAAAATACACCTAAGCGTCAAGGCCCACGGACTACTTGTTTTAGTCTTCTTTTATAAACAACTACCATGTGCGAGAACATTCCATTTTTACTCAGCATGTTGGTAAATTTCTCTGCTTCTCTGCTGAATTTCTGAAAATATATATACAAGTATGGGTTACTGGACGATACAGGTAAAGACTCGAAACCATGGAAACTGATTTTTAGTTTGGTTTGTCAGTATTCTTTTGTGTTACTTCATCATTCATAGGCTAATGTGAAGGTGATCGGATGTTTTCCTAGATATCATTGAAACATGATGGATGACCGTTTCAACACATTTCCCCGTATGGCTTGTATGACGACTCAAGTTAAACTAGTGTATTCATGGCTAGTATTGTAACCATGTAGTCGTCATGACATACTATATTCTACCCCTATGGTGTATCAACCCCCGGACCTTGTTACAATTTTATTAAAGGAACCTATTCTGATATATGCCGTCTATTGACTGAAGTCAATCTCTTTTAACCTTTATGAAAAAATACACCAGAAACGCCTAGCCCATTGCACACAGTCCGTTTTTACAAAAGTGTGTATAACATGTGGGGGCAAAATAATTTAAACATGTTCAACAATGACATCTGGCGGCAAATCAGATGAACTAGAGCTTTACAAAGGGTGTTGTGCAACTAGTTACCTTTCAACTTCCGTACATCCGCAACCAACCCTCTTACATTACATGGTTTTCGGTTTGTATACATTGACCCATGTACCGTATTTACTAACAGCTTGTAAATTTACAAACTCTACATCCATCACTGCGGCGTTATATGAACATTTCTGATCAGAAATTTATTAAATAGAGTGTATCAATATAGACACAGAGTAAGCCAGAAATCACATCAAATCTACAGACAGGGTTGGTGAAAAGCTGGCTTTGAAAACGAACAGGGACTTTTGCGAACATAAAATGTCTTGTTCTTTGGCACACAACCATAGATTGTAATACAAGGCACAAGGTAACTAGTTGGGCATCACCTTGTGAAATTGTAAAATAACACTCAGAGAGCATTAACACTTTGCCTTCCTGGTCGGTTATTAGTTCTACATTTGCCTGTCACCCATGACGTGTACCAATTCACCCTTGTGTCGAGAGAGCCCTGTGGTAAAGACTAAGCGAGTCTTAGCGAAGACGGCTGTCCGAACGGGACGCGAACCCACAACTTTGCGGTCACAAGTCCGGCGCCCTAACCATTTCACCACCATGCTTTTTCTTAAAGATGCCTAATCACCTGCCTTTTGATAAAGAATTTATGTGATTTCTAGCTTCCTCTGTGTATATATAAATGATCTAAGGGTAACTTTGGTTGTGAAAAGTTCTTAAAAGGCCTTCGTGAATGATGTGTGAACTTGCTTATCAACAACATATTTGTAAATACAGCAATATTGACAAAAGTTAAAAACATGTAACCTTTTTAGCGTTTAAGCGCTTTCCTCTCCCTCGCATGTGATCAACACGTGGATATAAACAAACCAGACATGCAGACTTACTTTTACAAAAGGTTCAAGGCATATCTTTTCTCATACACTATCGTCAGACAGCAGATGGCCCCTTAACCTTTATAACCATTTCTTTTACATATCGTGTCAGTAAGATGGCGATGGTTCACCTGACCGCCATGCTCCTACTCTGTGTTACCTGGCCAGGTAAATTACCTTGAGGGAATACCGATAATTATAATGAACTACGGTTCTCTAAGATAAACAATTTTATATTGAGCTGGTAGGGTCTGAATGTCCCATATTTTAATCCTGAGCTATTCGCGAGTTCTTTTTAGCTCAGCTGCCGCAACATCAAGGGAGATTCCAGGCAAATCTCTTTTGAAAACTGAAATTAGGTCATGGTGACCCAATATGATAAACCGTGTGAGCTATGAGCCAAAAATATTAATCTGAGCACTAAGACAGACAGGGTACCAATTGTATCTGTTTTCCTTGGAACCTTCTGCTTTAAAACCGGGGAGGACTTTGGCAAGTCTCCTTTGAATCCTGTAATTAGATCTCTTAATTCTTATAATACATGTCAAATACAATCAGATAGGGCACAGATTGTATTCCTAAGCCCCAAAATCTTCTAACACAACATCCAGGGAGATCTTGGCATATTCCATTGGAAACCTGCAAGTTACAGGCCAAAAGCATGATTTGAGCACCTTGAACGTCAGATGGGTACAAACTGTATGTATTAGACCTAGGTCCCGGGCAAATCACCTTGACATGACTTTCCAAGGACCCCCCTGGGGTCATAGTGACCTATATTCTGCAAGCTACTGGCTAAAAGCATGATTTTTAAACAGTCAAGACAGGGCACACATTGTATCCATAAGGCCTGGACTCTCAGAACATAACATCCAGGGGAGATCCTGGGAAAATCTCCTTGGAAACCTGAAATAAGGTCATGGTGACCTGTATTGTGCGAGCTACGGACCAGAAACGTGATTTTGAGCACCCAGATAGGTTTACACATTGTTTTTTTCCGTTTTCCTTGGAACATTCAATTGTAAAATCCAGGGGGGGGGGGGCTTGGAAAGTCTACTTGAGTCCTGAAATTAATTACTTAATTCACGTGGCAATTAATATTCTTAATTATTGGTCACTAAATTATTATAATACATGTCAAAGTACAGTATAAAAAAAACATTTTTTACCGTCCGTTTGACAACATGGTAACATAAACCATAGGCTATTCTCACATACGATAATTAATATTAATAAAAAGATGTGAGCACACAGTCAAATTCAGCTGAGCTTCATGGCCATGGGCCATTTGCTTTAATATGGTTTACTAACCCCTCCCCTAATAATATTAGCAAAGAACGGCAAATTGTGCTATTCAAGAAATTACATAAAGAAATATGTTATATTATATATCAGCTATATATAGGGTGTACGAATTTTTAGTGAGATATACAACATGGGTATGACATCATCACTGCTGAAGTAAAGACGATTTAATTGATATAATGATTGTATATATAAGTCACCTACTGTTCAAATAATTTGAAGAAATTATATGACTATAGCAAAGTGAAAGTTTACCTTACATCATTTTAAAGGTTATTATGCCCGGAGTGACACAGGCGATATGAGAATAAATAATTTTTAATGTACATATATGATTCTTAAGTTACATGCCGCCGGCCGATTTTTTGCAAATCGGTGCGAGTGGTCATAAATAACTGCCAGTAAAAGGCCGCCTGACGGGCTCCGGGCGGCCCAAGGCAGTGTCTAAGTTCGAGGGGTTGTGTGACGTCATCAGGGTGTTGGCCGGTGGCAGTTAGGCGACAGGCCGGCAGCCGTCAGATTTTACCTGCCACCTCCCGGTGACCTGGCGGACACAGGCCATTTACACCTGCCACCGGCCGACGATCGGGCGTTCTAATTGCCACCGGCCGGCGCCCGCCCGATAATCTGACGGCGGCAGTCCCGGTTGGATATATAAACCTATATTGCTCTCGTATCACTACAAAGTGTACTATCAACCATTTATTATCAACCATTTTCCATCAGCCATTATTATCAACCATTTCCTTCCAACAAGATGCCCCCTAAAGGCAAGGGAAAGGACAAGGCGCCAGCCCCAAAGCGAGTATGTTGTATGGTGGATGGCCTCGGATTTATATTCAGGGGTCCGGGAGTCTGCAATCGGCAGATCGCCGTCCTGCCACCTACCAACACCGATAGCCGCCTCCCAGCTGCCTTTCAATCTCCGCCCTGCCGCCGGGAGATATTTTGAAATCGTACGGTGGCATGTCGGTAGCATAACGGCAGCAGGCCGGATGCTAGAGAGTGGCAGTTAGATCCTACCGATCGCCGGCCGAAGTTTGAAGGACCTCGAGCCCCACGACCGAATAAAGATCGCGCTGCTGCCCGCCTGCCGCTTGATAGCCGCCGCGCGACTTCGAAATGCGCCCGGCCGGCGACCTGACGACTGGCATAATTGGAAAAAATCGGCCGGTGGCAGACAGAATTTTAACTTTTTCTTAAAATTTCAGCGGCGTCCTAGCGGCGTCTAAAATGCCGACTGCCGCCTGCCGATTGTTCCTGCCACCGAGCTGCCACCTGACGAATTTTAGTGAAAACTGGCAGTTACCACGCCGGCAGGCGGCATTTAGTGATTTGTGACCGTAGCATTAATAAATCTCCCCACCCCGGTAATAAGCCCGATATACCGGGTCTATCAGCTAGTTTATTATATAGATGAAGTCGAAAATTTATAGTTTTATTTCTTTAAATTTCTCTGATATGCAGTTAAATTGATGTCAAGAGCATTACTAATATTAGAACTATCGGCTTTTGGAGATTATTGGTGGATCATTATGAAATTTATGAATCTGTATTACATCTGCTACAGAATCTACATTTTTTACATGGCTCTAGAGAAGTCTTTTGATATTCATACTTTTAATATTTATTAAGAAGTTCCTTGTATGACCATGAATCATATTGCTTTTCACAGCTGCAGGAATCATCTGTGGATTATATTTTTAGTTATATTTTATTTATAAAATACTACTACCACTACTCCAACTACTGCTACTACTACTTCTACTGCTACTACCGCTACTACTACTACCATTTCTAAAACTAATTATACTTAAAAAAAATCATTATAAAAATAAATATATAATTATTCTATTTATTTTTTATTTTTATTTATTTTATTCTTCTTCTTCTTATTATTATTATTTTTTCCCTTCTTTTTCTTCTTCTTTTTCTTCCTCTTCATCACATTCTTCTTCTCCTTATTATTATTATTATTCGTTTTCCTTTTCTTCTTCTTCTTCTTTTCTTCTTCTTCTTCTTCTTTTTTCTTATTCTTCTTTTTTCTTCTTCTTCTTTTTCTTTTTTTTTCTTCTTCTTCTTCTTTTTTCTTCTTCTTCTTTCTTCTTCTTCTTCTTCTTTTTTCTTCTTCTTTTTCTTCATCTCCTTCTTCTTCTTCTTCTTCTTCTTTCGCTTATTCTTCTTATTATTCTTCCAATTATTATTATTGCAACTACTACATGTATTATATTATTTAATAATTATTATTTTTATCACTTTATTTTCTTTCTTCGTATTATTATCATTATTAGTATTATTGTAATTATTGTTATAATTATTATAATTATTATCATTATTATCATCATCAGTTGTAGTAGTAGAAGTAGTAGTAGTAGTAGTAGCATTCTTTCATTTATTACAGCTGTTATTATTATTTTTGTGGTATCTGCGTTTTATGGATGTGGGATCAGCGGGTACAGGCTTGGAGAGAATTGCTACACATTTCGCTCAAGAGAAAAGAAATGGAAAGCTGCTGATTGTCATTGTAAAGATTTTGAGGCGGTACTTCAAGAACCCCGTAACCAGAAGGAAAAGGTCATAATTTAACATCTTTAGTTTAAAATTATGATTTTGTTGATTTATTAATTAATTTATTCTTGCCCAAAATCGTTTTTGTTTTCCTGACATTGCCTCATTGTTTTGGTGATGAAATTGTCCGAAAGGTGACGGTAACATAGATTAAAAACGAAGAACTGCGACTTGCTTAATCCGGTGAGGGTGTAGAGCAGTAAATGTTAGACTTGGAGGTGCGGACCGGACCACCCCCTGTTTGTTCGGTCCATCACATAAGCGATCTGGTCCTGCTCCGGCCCAGCTGTAGTCTCAAGATTTGCAGGTTGAAACTAAATCCATAAAGTCAAATGTTTATCTTTAACCTTTAAAATAACGTAAACCGGTCCGGACCGGTCCGGGGATAAGTGGTTCCGTATTTTTAGTAAGCGGTCCTGTCCGGTCCAGCCTAAAATTGTGGACCGGACCGTTCCGTACCTGTAGTCAGACTGACGTATTATTTCTACACTAATTAGTTTATATCGAATCCATTTAATGCAATGGGCATTATATATAGAAAAAATTAATACATTTATTTGTATATTTTCACATATCAGGAATTGCTGCGCGGTTTGATCAAAGAAAAAAAAACCATGACTACTGGATTGGACTCAAACGAATCGATGGAATGTGGGTTTGGAAATACAACAAGTACGTCATTGATCCCAAGTAAGTCTGATCAACAACCATATCACTCAATCAACACCAAATACAATTATTGTTCTGCGGAATCCGAACAAAAAAAATGGAGGTGCAGAGGGAAAGGCAAAGGGAAGGTGACCCCCCCCCCCTTCCACATCACAAAGTGTAGAATCACTTGGAAAATGGAGGATATAAAGGCGCAAACTGTGCTAGTTAAGAAAAAGAAAGATCGTCAGATTCGGCTGTTGATGTAGCCGTGTATACACGACTCAGTAAGCATTTATATTGGGCTATTAAGCCTAACTTGAGTCGTGATACAAGGATGGAATGTGCTGAAATGTAATCCGTTCTGTTGCATTGATATCGTGGTAAACAGCCGATAATTCCACATTACCCTACGAGAGATGATTTAACACAAAGAGTACATGTGCACTCACAGACCGAACTTAACATCCTTCTCTATGATAACGAGTCATTTCCTGTATCGCATAGAATACAGCTGGCTATCGTCCAGATTAGACCCGTGCGAACCATGCTTGTATTCTTGCGGTCAGAAGTGCAACAAATAAACACAAGGGTATCTCTATATGCTGAGCTAAATTGGAATGTTCCCGCACATGGCATAGATGTTTTTAGAAAGTATACTCTACAGCTAAGATTGCACTGGTTTATGTCAAGTGACAGCGCACTTGTAGGCATGACGCGGCGTCAAAAATGAGGAAAAAATTTGCATCCTCATGCTCATGCTCAGCAGTTTTGGTTACTTCAAAACTCTCGTCATGGTATGTACACTGAGAAATGGTGAGCGTTTGTCTTTCCGTCCGTCCGTCTGTCCCTCGTGCCGTCCGCCGGGCCGACTGTCCGTTTGTCCGTCACCAATTTGTTAACGCAATAACTCAAAAAAATTTAAGTTACATTCACCAAACTTGCAGCTTTGATGATACACCTTATCAAGGGCTAGGTCAAGTTCGAAGATGGATGACCTTGACGCATTTGTCAAGGTCACAGCGGCGATAATGCTAAAATGAATTAAACGCAATAATTAAAAAAGAATTTGATGTACAGTCACCAAACTTGCAGCATTGACGAACCTCATGAAGGGCTAGATCAAATTTTAATATGGATGACCTTCATACAGTTTTCAAGGTCACAGAGATAATCTTGTTGGATGACATTGACCCACCTCAGATTTCATACAAGTGTTCACAACTTTTATCCCAGCTATTCCCACAAACGCGAGGACATATTCTGTTCGACAAACAACTTTTCCCTTGTTCCTATAAGTGGGGGCAACTACTGGACCTTCACAATAAGAAATAGGGGTGAGGTGGTTTACTCTATACATATAGTTTACCAATAGTTGTACATTATTCATTTATATTACACAACATGGCAAACTTAGCGTAATTGTTAAATAATGCTACAAACGGCCTCTCTCTATTATTATCCTTTTCTATACTTTAAACGTATTCTCATTAAAATGCTAGCAACTCTCCGTTAGAATAGTGCACCGATACCTTCTGTCTCGACCACGGCCAAATGAGCACCAGTGGTTACCTGCGGTATCGAGGAATGTCGGTTGCTGCCGGTTAGCGTCATGCCCATTACTTTGAATCACCTTGAGACAATATAACTGTCCATTGGCCACTACCAGAACACCTGCAGCTGTTCTGCTAATCGCATTCTTTAAGTACTATCTAGCTCAGCTCCTGTGTATAAGCGAAGAAAGGTCACATACGTACTGGTCTATTCTATATTATATACTTGCTAAAAATTAACGGAAACTCTGGCGGAAATTGATGGGTAGAAGTCCACCATATCCATCAATTTCCGCAAAACTTCTGAACTCTGCATTAGAATTTGCCACAACATATGTCTAGATAACCCCAGAGTACGCTCTTTACACAACGCTTTAACTATAGGCCTAATTCCAATATATTGTTGCTTCTTTAGAAGCGCAAGATTTCTGCTGCCTCGGGAGCGTAACCCCAGAGGAACAAAACATTATCACCTACTGCAAAAATGCCTACCTGTACCACTCTGGACAGCCATGGGTGAAAAGGGCCACACCTGCGTTATTCGACGTGACGATGGGCAGCTTCGGCGGAGCAGAAACTGCGAACTAGTCGATCTATTCCTGCTCCACGAGATCACCAGTGAACATGGCAACGACTTCGGACTTTACCGGGACGACGGACTTGGGATCATAAACGCGACCCCCCGCCGGATAGAAATGATGATACAAAACCCAAACGCTATATTCAAAAGGCACGGACTAAAAATAAAGTTTGAAGCAAACAAGAAAGTTGTAGATTTCTTGGACGTCACTTTTATACTCACTACAGGAAAATACGCTCCATACAACAAACCCAATAACACACCAACATACGTGAACCACAAATCCAATCACCCATCAAGAATAGTCAAGAACATATCAGAATCTATAAACAACAGACTCTGCGAAATTTCTTGTTAAGAGAAAAACTTCACCAAAACCGCCCTGTTATACCAAGAGTCTCTCAGAAGAAGTGGATTAAAATTCAAACTACAAATCAAAGTAAATGCAGATCAACAAACTTAACAAAAGAGAAAATGATACAGAAACATAATCTGGTACAACCCACCCTTCATAAAAAATGTCGCCACTAACATAGGACAATCCTTCTTACGAATCCTGGACGAAGCATTCCCAAAAAAACACGATCATCACAAAATTTCAACCGTAACACAGTCAAAATAAGCTTCAGTTGTATGCCCAACCTGAAACAACACATAGAAAGCCATAACAAACGTATCACCTCCAGGAATAGTACAGTGCCATCTACCGGATGCAATTGCAGGAATCGCCGTCAATGCTCAATACCCGGACAATGCCTTACAAAATCGGTCATATATCAAGCAACAGTTAGTACAGAAAACGGAAGAGCGGATGAAGCGTACAGCGGTCTTACGGAAAATTCTTTAAAAAAAGATATAACAACCATAAAACATCGTTTAGACACCCAGAAAAAAAGGAATAGTACGGAACTCAGTGAATACATTTGGGAGCTATATGAGAACAACGCTAAATTTGAAATACAGCGGAGAATCATCAGAAAAGCCAAAGCACATTCTCCAGAAACTAACAGATGTAACCTGTGCCTGTGAGAGAAATATTTCATTTCATGTAAACAAAACCTTGCCACGCTTTACCAACGCAATGAACTTGTAACAAGTTGCAGACACGCTAACAAACTTCTCTTACGTTAATTCAACACAAAGAGTAATCCAGACCGGCACGTTGTACAGGTATTAAGCACAAACACGCTTCAGTAAACAACCAGATGTTCAATGTACTTTCCCTTCAGTCATACTGTTCTGAAAAGTGCTTTACAACGGTACGAAACTAATTAGTCAACACGATGCTTACAATCGTTTGATTCCTTACACATGATTTATATCTTTAAACGCTCTGGTTATACCATCGAGCACTTTGCCATCAGTCCATATATGAAACATGTAATATGCGTGTGTGGTTTATTTCAGCGACTGGCTTTCCGGTTCACCGAGTAACGGCACGGAGCCAGTGTGTGCGTATGCGTCGGCTTGTACTGGAGGGAAATGGGCGGAGGCGCCATGTAACTTGGATAAGAGGATAATCTGTATGAAAAAGAAAAATTTGAAAACGGTAAGTATGGAGAAAAGTATATATTTTATGTATTAAGTTTCCACGAATGACAAAGAGGTTGATAATGGTTGATAAGTTTGTTTCTATATAATTATTTTGATACTAAAGCTTGTGGGTTAACTTAATCAGCCCCTCCCCCCAGTGCAAAGCCATCGGTTTTTTTTCTTTTTCTACTTTTTTTCCCTATCTTCTGCCATTTTTCTAAATGCGCTAGATCTTTAGTATGGTATATTTTCCAAAAAAAAAAAATGAAAATGTCAGTCCCAGGTCACAGATTTACACCGGATATTGTATAAATTTATAATTATACCAGATGTGAACGGAGTTTCTCTTCTTATCGTCTTCTCTTTTTGTTTTGTTTTATTTTTGTCTGTGTGCAAGATACGTAAACACGCTATCGGAAGATATTGTAAATACTGAACGAACATCCACTGGGACCCACCGTGAAACAACAAGACCTTTAGATAACCTCTGGAGGTTGCATGTTAAAGATGTTCAAACTTCTGTCTTGTTTTATTACCTGGGCATTACTTCTTATAAATATATAGCAGAGGAATTTGGTATAAATTTGAAATAAAACATAATTGTTCATCATATGTTAGTGATGGTACTGGAGATATTTCTGTCTTAGGGCAGTATCATTTCTAAATCTCCTGCAGCTGTCGGTCAGTGGGGAAACTTGGGTTGATGCAGCAAGACCTGCGGAACCGGAATACAGACACGAAAGAATAAGGATGGCCAAAAGGAGTTCCAGTTCTGCAATACCCATGCCTGTCAGAGTAAGTAGACTAAGGCTTCCTATTCCATGACTTTATTTGGTATATATTAAATACAGATTTCTTTCATGAAATGTTATACCTTTTGCCAAGATTCCATTTGAAGTCAGTTCTTATGACTATACACAGTGCTTCGCGCATGTGCAATATCGTACCTCCGGTCACACTTGGATCACATTTATTAACACACGGAGTCGGGGTGGTTTCGCTCGGTAACCTTTAAAGTCTTAAAGGACTTATAGCAGAAGACTAAAAATATGCCTTTAAGGAATACAAACCTCCGCCAGGGGGGATCTATTGTGGGATCCTCTCAACCCGTGAATGCAATTAGTTATTTGGGCCATACACCTACATTCATTCCTGCAAAAGTGACTGTACATTTGTGAATATTCCTCAACATGACAAAAAGTTCATGAGATTCCATTCATGATTGCATGAGTTATGTTGTTAACACACACTCACAAATATACACAAGAACGGGGATGAACGCATACGCTTAAGGCAATAATCCATATTGTGGTATGTGATCTTTAAGACTGGCCTAGAGCGGACCATCCGAACCTAAATACAATGAATCGTCACTCACTCTTTCAGCCGACAGTAAGGATTGGATGACTGAACAGAAATCCCGGTATATCCATGGCTGTTAGAGTAACATAAGGGGATATAACACAAAGTACTCCGGTGACAGCGTCCAGGCGAGGAGCTAGTTTGGTGGTAAGGGGATGTGTATCAACATAGTTAAGTGGAAGAACACTTTGTTGGACCACGCCTAAACCAACAAATCATACTAGAATCCAATTTCTATTTAATATGTTTGACGGGGACAGGGACGGTTAACATGGTCAGGCATAGTCTGGCAGGACACTCGAGAGAGTCAGACAAATGGAAAACTAAAATCCAATATACTGAAATTTCGAAGAAAATGCATATTTAAATAAATCCTTCCTTATCTTTATATGTTTTCATAATAGAGTGAATTAAACCATGGTGGAAGTTTTTTCGAATTTCGCTTAGTTATAAAGGAAGTTGACCCTCACAATGTTATACCTGTATATGAAACAAATTTATTTCAGAAACCTATTTGGAAATATAATTCGGTTATTTTTTATGAAGTTTTTATTTTTATTAACTCTAATAATGGCTACAATAATCTTAATTTGTATAGTACAGATATTTCCTCTTTTCCCTTCAGAAAGGTGGGCAACATGTTCAATTGATGGCGACCCACATTACTACACCTTTGACCAACAGGGCTTTGACTTTCAAGGTGGGGACCACGAGGGCCGGGAGTGCAAATTTCTGCTAGCCGGGCGCTGTAAGCCGGCCTCCCCTCTCCCGCCGTTCAAAATCCTGGCAGCCAACAGTCACCGTGGCGACCGGCATGTCTCCTGGGTAAAGGCCATAGAGCTTCACTAAAATGGTCACGTGATCAGAGCAGACCATACCATCCGAAGGACATGGTTCTTCGAAGTGAGTAAATGATACGTCTGTTACTCATCGTAATGTGAACTATACAATGGGGCAGTGATGGGGAGTTGGGGCGGCACTTAGACTCGAGTCCGGACTGGAGTCAACTGTTTTAGGAACTCGGACTTGGACTCGAAGTACTGAACTCAGACTTATACTCGGGCTCGAAGGAATCAGCTCCAGTCCATCACGAGTTCAGTTGACAGAAAACTATGTCACAAAGGACTCGCGATCGCGGACTTTAACTCGGACTCTAGTAGCCTCGACTCGGATCTGCATTCGGTCTCGTGTGGATTCGACTACATCACTGCGATGGGGTATCTGAAAACACAACTATCGTTATTTATTTTGCTTCTTAGTGCCACCTAGTGTTCACACTTTAAACGAGATATCTCTGGTCTTGATTAAACTTCCGCTTGATTTTTAGCTCTTATTATAGTGATGTTCACGTTTCAAATAACTTAACTAAAAGAACTGAAAAGTAGCGCTAAAATACATAAAATGTATCACCGTAATTAATAATAGTAATACATTTTTGATGTTAAGTATATCAGAGGCTGGATCAGCTCAAGGAACGTTTGGAATGATCTAGCAATAAACAATAGTTAACAGAAATCATACCTAGATACCCAGCGATAAAGACAAACTAACCAATGAACTGGCAAGCGAATTGTCAAGGTCATTGGTGAAATCCAACAATGATATTTATTGGAAAAGTCGTAAATTATAAAAGGACTCATTCATTTGAACTCTTTCTTTAATGTATTTTCTGTAAAATATATTTTAAAATACAATTTAAAATTTGACAGTTGTGCTGAGACAGAATGCAATTTGCTTTAGGTGGATGGTGTTTGGAAGAACTCTACCACATACACACTGACGTGAAGGGAGTTACCGTCACCAAACATGGCCAAGTAGTGAGACTGTCCATCGAGAATGAGTCGGTATACGTAACCTACAATGGAGACAGGACAGTAATAGTGGGCGTGAAAACCTGTTTTAAAGGCAACAACGGTATGTGTGGTCTCTGCGGCAACTATGACGGAAACAAAGCTAATGACCTCTACCTGCGGAACGGAACGGCCAGTACAAGCCGAAGTGACCTTGGCTGGAGCTATCAGGAACCGGACAACCATGGTCGCTTGTTCGTACATTAATGCCCCGACCCTCTTGTCGGACGGAGAGGCGTATAGGGGTTGACCAATTTATTTCTCTTTATTTATGTGGACAAACTTTTCTGTGTGTGGAATAACTTAGGTGTGCAAAACTATCAATTTCAAAAGTATTTGTTTTTCTTTTATTTGTTCTTTCTTCTGTCACATTATGTTGCGCTAGATCTCTAATATGGCTGATTTGCAAAAGCCGAAATGTGGGTACAATATTAGTCCTATGTCACAGAATGGCATCTGATACTTAATTTGACCTTGCACTTACCCCGGTCATACACATGATAGTTTCTCTCGAACCCATAAATCACCCTCAGGATCCGCGCCTACAAAACTTTCAGGCTTTTATTATGGTTATTATGTCTGAAAGTTAAATATAAGTATAAACTCGTCTCTTTTGGAAAATTTGTTAGCTGTATTGTCGTAACAATATGCCTTTATGCCTTTCCTTCTGAGTTATACTAACAAGCCATTTAGATTAAAAAGATTTCCTTATATTTACTAAGTTTCCTTATTGTCCACGTTTTATCAGCTGCCACAAGGAAAATGTTGAACCATGTAAACAAACCTACTGCGGTCATGCGAGATCGTGTAATATCTTGAACAATCGTCACGTGTTTGGCAGCTGTCCATGGGACTATAACGCCAGACACGCGTGCGCCATTGACATGTGCTGCGCACCCTCACGCACTGATATATGTCAAATCCTCCGGGAATACGTCAAAGAATGTGACAGACTGGGCCATAAGGTGCCGTCTGACTGGCAGGAGCGAAGTAAGAAGGCTCCGGAGAAAGGTATGATAGAAATTAACATATAGCAAGGCAAAAGTAAATTTAGAAAAAAAAGGGGGGGGGGTCAATCACGCAAGACACACACTCACAAACATGATATAGTCGATTCAACTCATCCGACTCAAAGTGCAAGTCCGAGTCCAGGTAATTCGAATCTTAGTTCGAGTCCAAGTTCGAGTCCTTGAGTTTCGAGTCCAAGTCAACCTTCTTCGGGTCAGTCTTTTGGAACTTCAGACCAGGTCCGAGTCCAAGTCCAATACAAATCTTCTTAATAACATGAATAAAAAAAGGATATTTGGGACATTCATACAAATGATATATCAGTTTTTAAGTTTTTTTTTTTTAAATGTTCAATTACGTTTATCTCCTGATGGGGATCTAAAAATTGGTATGTATAGTCTTATTTTTTGTTTTATTAGGTTATTAGTTCACATATGTGCACAATCTTTATATAGCCATAGTTTTCTGTTCTACTGTACTTGAGACGGCCTCTGGTATGATTTTATCCGATTTTTAAGTCCGGACTCGAGTCTTACGTTACTGCTAAAAAAATTAACCTATCGAAAATATGTCTTGGCGCAATGTGATCTAGGTGATAATAATTATTTATATATATTATATATGTGTGTGTATGTGTGTGTAAGGGGGGGTGATGGTGTGTCATGGTGTGCATGTGTGTGTATATTGTTTGCTACATACAAATGAATGTTTCAGTAATTTGTGGTGGAATCACGACTGGAACTCAGAAACGTCTGATGACCGTCCAACGCCTGGTTGACCGGGTAGCTGGTGTCAAGTTCCAATGCCCACGTAAAGATGGCGCCTTCCCGGTCCGAGGCTCCTGTACGGAGTTCTACGCATGCGCAGACGGCGTCGCCATCAGGGGAAAGTGCCCAAGAGGAATGCACTTCAGCCCAAGTCAATCGAAATGTATGGAGAAGGAGATAGCTGATGTCAGCTGTGATGACGACCAATCAGAGAAACTGATCTTGGACTTTATCCTTTAGTTCACTTTAAGTTCATTCACAGAAGATCCTGTAGTCATGTTTGCGTGTTAGGATCATGGCATGTGTGGATACTCTGACCTCATCAGGGTCATTCTTGTGCCCCGCCACCTCATAATCGTGTCTGTCCGTGCAATTCAAGTGCTGCCTATATATAATTTGTAATCCGGAGAACTGTAAATTAGTAATGTAATTTGCCACCAGGTGGCAATCCATATTCCTATTGTTGCGATGCAACGAGAGCAAGTCTTATCAGGTGTATCGACTTTGCCAGTCTTTGCACCTCAGTATAAGAGTATAATAAAAAAAATATTGAAGAATATGACAGGAACGATAATTCCACTTTCACCGCAGTCTCTGCAGCAAAAAAAATGTTAGTTTCGTGACGTAACGATGTTGCCAAGATACTAGGAAGTGGCTCGGATGATATGGTCTGCTTTGACATCTCTAGACACTCTCTTGTGTTAGAGGGGAAAAATTGTCGCTAGGCAAAAAACTTTTATGAGCTCAGTTTATGATAATTGCCACACTTCTACTTTACTCTTGCGCTTGTACTGAATCTTTTTTTCATTTACTTGAATAAGCTTCGTGCAGAGAAATTATGTCGTTTTTGTCATGATTCAGCGAATAATCATACATATAATTTTTTTGAATAATTTGGCTTTCCTTGGTAATTTTTGAAAATTTGAATTAAATAAAAATATCATTCTCTTTATCCAATATATTCCATTTTTGCCCTTCATAGCCCTCTTGTCCCTCTTGAAGACTGAAGTCCCCTCAATTGATTTTAGCCTTATTCCTTCAATGTGCGTAGCCTACCCAGTAAGCCTAACAGTGAGGCTTACGAGCACTCTATTGAAAATATTGGTGTGCAAGCGAGGACACAGATATTTAGACAAATCAGATATTTAGCTTAAAATAAACAAACGTGGGTCTTTACCTGTGTGTGTGACCCATTTCAAATAAGTGAAAACAAGCAAATTTGTAGATGGCTTCTAGCCCCGCTAGGAGCAATTGTTTTGCTTGAACTTTCTGTTTTAGTCACTAGATGGCACTATTTTAGGGACCAGGCAGTAAATCGTATGCTTGGATTTCCATGATGATTTAGCCTGAAACCTAAAAGGCAATCAGAGGAAGGACTTTGAAAACTAGCTTCTCCTTGTCCTTGATCCTAATGCAATATGTCATGTTTGGATAGAAACCTGCGAGCATCGCTTCTTAACTATGCACCTGGAAAATATGTTTCATTTTCTTATTTGAGCAAGAAAACAAGTATGGAGTCGTAGTTAAGGGTATGTTAACTAGATTGTGTTTGGTTATTCGGCCAAAGGAGGGACATATTATATTATAATATAGAAACGGACACTGTCTATACAGTGTGCGCTGGCATGAGCTTGAAACAAAATACAGACAAAAACAGTAGTTTGAATAGATACAGACACGATACCATTAAAGTGGATAAAAGTGAAATAAGAGAAAGGAATATAGATATGTATATATATATATATATATAATTATACAAAATGAAGACGAGTCAAGTATTTTCATTTCAGACATTTTACTACTACGTAGCTTCGTGCAAGATGCTGAATGACCCCAGTCCTCCCGTATCCCGACTCTCATTATCTGACCCTGGTATATCTTTGCCCCAGGGCGCACATTTACACTCAACAGTAACATATATACGTTCAAGGTCGCATATCAATGTAACAGTATGATCTAGTCCATTTCAACCAGACAGCATTACCTGACGAGTGCAACAACATCTTGCACGAAACTACGTAGTGGTAAAATGTCTGAAAATACATGACTCGTCTTCATTTTGTATAATTATAAAGCTCTGGTGAAATGCCATAGAGCACTCTAGTAGTTGTTGCTTGCAGAAAACCTGCAGATCTATATATATATATATATATATATATATATATATATATATATATATATATATAAATTGTAGTGAATATACAGTGTTGTTTTTCTTCAGTGTTTTATATATATATATATATATATATATATATATATATATATATATATTGTTACATGCAATATATTAAGTTTCATTTTTAATATTTGAACAAGATTGTGTTGAATATTAATTATTGTAATATTATAACTGACTGACTGGGAATCACATAAAATAAGCTGCTACAGTCAGGGGACAGCTGAAGAAGCTACACTTCGTGTCGGTCCAGGGGCCACTTGAAGACAGGTGTTACTGCCCTGGCGAGGGCCAGTAATATCTCATGGTTGTTGTAATTTTAGAATTGATAGATAAGTTTAAGTAGATTTGTGTAACCATATGTTTTGCCGTGTTTGTGGCACTTGTTTAATGCACATATGTGTCATCTGAATTTAGTGTCATTTTTAAGCAATTAATTCGTGACCTCTGTTGGAAAACCATTATTATATGTATTACATTTACTTCATGCAGTGATCTTGTGTAGGCTATACCAGTTATTTTAGATTTCCTTAATTCAGACGGAGCACCAGGCTTCATGTGCTGTTTATTGTTTGAGCTAGCCAGCCGGGTGGTAACTTATCATGCTGTGGCTGGTGTCCAGCCGTACCGACAGCTCACCAGCTTGTATAGTGCTTCACAGGGTCAAGGATACAAAATTGTCACTGTTCTCAGCTCGTGGGACAGGGGTGCTCTCGATAGCCCCGTGTTGTGTTACTGTTCCAAGGCCGCCTGGGTATTTTAGGTATGCCCCGAGACAAAGGGGGAGTCAGTTGGCAACAAGTGTTAGTTCAAGTCACCTTACTGTTGTGTATATGTTAAGATTTTAAGTCACCGTTACGTCACCCTAGTCAAAGACTCCATGTCACCATAATGTGTGGGTCAAGTCAATAATACCGCACAAGTCTGTGAGTATTTCATTTTTTATACATGTCATTTAAATTCAGTATGGTTTATTCAAATATAACAGGACATAGTGTTAGGGGCGGTAATCTTGCCAAGTGTATTTTCTTGGCTGTCAGATCAGGTCAAGCCGTTGCTTCCTTTGATGTTAAACTTTCATGTTGTAACTGTTTATAATTTTGTGTCATGTTGACAGGATATCTGTGAGAATTTGTCAGGTTATAGTAATACAATGTTGCCATTTTGATAATTTATGAAGTGAGTCTCATACAGTGTTAAGATAACTTGTTTATGGAAGGTTATGATACAAATCCAACTTGAATATGAACAAAATTAAATGTTTTATGGGTTTTTATGAATGTTTATTCAGCCAGTTTCAAGTTTCAATTTATTCCTGATAATGATATATTCTTTATTGGTAATTCAATGCATGTGAACGTTGCTCACGAGTTATTATACATCGACATTTATGTTATTATCTTATTTGTTGTAGATTCACCATGATCATGATCATAACCCTAACCTTTTATGAAGTGACATGCGTGTAATAGCAGTGCAGTAAAATGATATACGTCTACACGTTGTTATGTTTATGTCCGTAAAGACCCGCGCGTTACAACAAGAGTAATGTCATTGTACTGAATTATTACTGCACAAGGCTGTACACGTGCCTTGTATGCACTGGAGGGCTGACCATACAGCTGATCTGTGCTGAAACAAAGGTTCCAGGCACCCCAAAGTTGTGTCAATGACCGACTAAGACTTTTATGTGAGGGATCATGAGTGAACCCTCATGCTCATGGATTTAAACAAAGAAAATTCTGTTATACAAGAAGTAAAATCAAAAGTGAACACACATCATTTTAAATACTGAAACAAAGACAATCATGAGTGACAAGTCTATATAAGATGAGCTCAAATGATGGGCAGATGGGCATCTAACATCTAAGAAGAAAAAAAAAATTAAGTGAACAGAAATGAACTGTTACGTGAGCGCTAACATATTGATATAAGACTGATTAAAGATTGAAGAAATTTGTGAAAGAACATTGAAAGAAGAGAAGAAATGTAAAGAAGTGAATTATACATAGATATCGCGAACTTTTATACGCTAAAGTGAAATGATCAAAGAAGACAAAGAACCTCATGAGAAGATAATGCTTTCAGTGACTTTTTATTGGACTCAGTGATTATTTAATTATGCAATTCGGAATAACTGGTTATGGACATTATTCCCAGGTCAGTTCTTTTGTTTTTCATTGCATGTAAGTCATGGTATAATCATGTATTTGTAAAGCTATATTCAATATGTTTTAACTAGTATAATATATCAAATTGTGGTAATTTGGTATATTGCCAATTTGTGTGACAGATAAGGAGGTTTCCTGTACGCCTTTAACAGATGAAAGTAAGCCTGAGAAATAAGAGACGTCTGTAAGGTCGTAACAATATATATATATATATATATATATATATATATATATATATTTATAATAAAACCTGTCTGACAGACCAAATGTCTAATAAGACCACCTGTCTATTACGACCACTCTTCAGTGACCCTAAAACATAGATGTATATATATATATATATATATATATATGTATAAATCCCATGTAACAGACTGTAGTGAATATACATTGTTGTTTTTCTTCAGTGTTTTATATATATATATAAATATATATATATATATATATAACCTGTCTGACAGACCCGGGTGGCCCGGGTACTAGGATGACGCTCTATCTACATTGATGTGGCACGGGTACTAGGATGACGCTCTATCGACATTGATGTGGCCCGGGTACTAGGATGACACTCTATCTACATTGATGTGACCCGGGTACTAGGATGACGCTCTATCGACATTGGTGTGGCCCGGGTACTAGGATGACGCCCTATCTACATTGATGTGGCCCGGGTACTAGGATGACGCTCTGTCTACATTGATTAGGCCCGGGTACTAGGATGGCGCTCTGTCTACATTGATGTGGCCCGGGTACTAGGATGACGCTCTGTCTACATTGATGTGGCCCGGGTACTAGGATGGCGCTCTGTCTACATTGATGTGGCCCGGGTACTAGGATGGCGCTCTGTCTACATTGATGTGGCCCGGGTACTAGGATGACGCTCTGTCTACATTGATGTGGTCCGGGTACTAGGATGACGCTCTATCTACATTGATGTGGCCCGAGTACTGAGATGACGCTCTGTCTACATTGATGTGGCCCGGGTACTAGGATGACGCTCTGTCTACATTGATGTGGCCCGGGTACTAGGATGGCGCTCTGTCTACATTGATGTGGCCCGGGTACTAGGATGACGCTCTGTCTACATTGATGTGGCCCGGGTACTAGGATGGCGCTCTGTCTACATTGATGTGGCCCGGGTACTAGGATGGCGCTCTGTCTACATTGATGTGGCCCGGGTACTAGGATGGCGCTCTGTCTACATTGATGTGGCCCGGGTACTAGGATGACGCTCTGTCTACATTGATGTGGCCCGGGTACTAGGATGACGCTCTGTCTACATTGATGTGGCCCGGGTACTAGGATGGCGCTCTATCTACATTTATGTGGCCAGGGTTCTAGGATGACGCTCTACCCACTATTTTATAAATGAGGTTTTCCACGAGCACGTGCACTGCGCGTCACGGTCGTCCTCTGTGTTAGTGTACCGTGAGTCAGCATTGCGATTTTTTAAAAATAAAATTCAATAAAATCCAGATTATACGATGGAACCTCGCAATTAAACATAAGAAAATATTTTGAAAGGGGCTTTAATTTTTACCATCGTATCCTACCCGCGTATTATTTTGCATCTGAAGACCAGTGTAGTTTCATCTAAATGCGACAGGCGGCGCCATAATATAGCAAAGACTGGCTAACCAATTTTGATATATCAAAACAACACACCCATATTAACAGGAATTCTTTTAATTGCACAGGCCATATGAATGAGAATTTGTTAATTTATAAGCAACAGACAAGACGAAAGGTTTTGATGCCCCCCCCCAAAAAAAAATTAAACATTTTGTTATGTCTGACTCCATGAGTTTCAGAAATAAGTTTAGATATAAAAAAGAAGACATGCTTTGATTGGGCGAAATAAGGGTCCGTTTCACTCTTTGTAAGCCAGAAAGTACATCTTAGATAGGTAATTCGCCTACGGTGTATATGTTATGCTACGACAGTGATAATTGTGTAAACTTTACCTAACTTTCAACAAACTGAAAAACCTCATCAGGATATGTCCACTTGCGGTGGAACAAATAGCGGTTGAAACACTTCATCGGAGAACAACCAACCGCTTTCTGTCTTAATACACAATCGTAGTTACCGACAGGTGGCGCTGGGATAGCCCCTACGAAAATATTTTGAACTATCTCTTGATTTATGCAGAAATAAGGTAAACGACCCCCTTAGGACACACTTTGAAATATCCCGAGATTTCAAGACCAAAACATGTAAATTCAAGGCGTATCAACAGAGGAGTCTCGTGACAAAAGTCCATTGAGACCACCCTCATCTATTATATATATATATATATATATATATATATATATATATATATATATATGTCACTGCAAAAACAGCCATAAATATCATACAGCGCTTTTGAGGTTTCTTCTGAGATTAATGTATAGAGGATTACACCAAAAGTGAGAGGGATGGGGCCAAGGGAAGGGGGCTGATTATGCCTAGGTGCCTAAAGTTTTTGAAAAAGTTCAATTTAACGAACACTATCACAATTCTTACTAAGGAGAAATATTGACATTTGATGATATTTCAGGGTGCAATTAGCAGATCTATGGAGGAAGGATGCCTTATTTGGCAGCTGCTGAATGGATGATGCTTTTTAAACACAAATAATACCAGCTAAAACAGAGATGACTACTCCTACAGGGAGATGTATGATCTAATCGGTCATGGATTCAGAATTAAAAAACCTAAGAAACATAGACTGGAGATTTATTGTTGAATTCCTATTACGCTTTATTTGGACCGCCGTTTCAATATATTCATCTTTCTATGAAATTATTGAAAAAAAAAAAACTCTTTAGAAGATGATCTCCTAAAACAGGTGGACATAGGCCAGTGTAACAGAGTATATACATACAAACAGTTAGCACGCATGGACAGCTGTGCAGGTAGATTGGATTAAGTAGATTTAGGGATTGCTCGAGTCATAATCTGATACCCACAATGCACCACGGTTTCTATATACACCTGCGGCGTAGGTATAGGTGTAAAGAAGAGGGCCATGTAGTTTGTTAAATATGTTGGAGATGAATTATTACAAGGCAAATATTACATAAACCTGGGTGTTTCCGTGCCAAGGACTTTGCGGAATAAGTAATATAAATGACAATTTTTTTTTATGTATACACATATGGGCAATACAAGGGGGATTTATTTACTCTTTTCTGTTCAAAGTAATCGGTGAATACACGGACCAGGAAGTAAACGACTAGACTGTTCTGACATAACAAGGGCGCTGTGTCTGTAAATAACAGGTGATTTATAGACGATAACAAAGGCCACGATCAACTAGAACACGACCTTGGGCACTTGAGCAGTCACTTGAGCGAGAAAGTATGCGCTGCAGTACTACTTATATAAGACGTATCAAAGTTGCGCACTTTTTATATTGAAAAGATCATGTAGACACGAGAACCAGCGCGTAATTTGTCCCTGAATAAACAATAAGTTTACCTTCCTACGTAATTACTATTCCGTGTAAAATATATATCGACAAGACATGTATACATGACTTTGCCGGTCGTTTGCTTTAACCAGTGAGCTACAACAGATCCCCGACCCCTCTGTGTTTTTACACACTTTTATAGGAACCAGCAAAGTGACGTCACGGAAAGTCATTGGTTCGATTCCCATCGGCAGTGATACGACTTTTCTGTGTATTCATGGTAAATTTCGCTATTAAATGAACCCGGATGGTTATTCTTACATCTCTTTCTCTCTCTCTCTCTCTCTCTCTCTCTCTCTCTCATTATATATATATATATATATATATATATATACATATATAAATATATATATATATATATATATATATATATATGTGTGTGTGTGTGTATATATAGAGAGATATGTATAGATGTATTAATAGCCAATACTTGTTGTATATACAATATAGATGGAAATGGTCAACACATAAAAGTCGGTTCACTGAAGGTTCACTGAAGGTCCACCTGACGTGATTTTGAGCCGGCCGGTTGGACGGCACTTCTACTCCTGAAAAAAGTTTTGAGTTTTGTGTATGGACACTGATTTGAGACCTCACGTGGCATTAGCTTAAAGATATCATCATATTCTACCAAATGGGGGTAGGCACTGAAATATGGAGAGCGCGGATAGGCTGCTTTCTTCAGCCAAAGTTGAAGGAAAAATTCAGAGTGCCGACCATAGCATTGACAGGAGTGGCCTTGACCTTGCGGCTGGCCACTTGTGTAGCCGTGCTGCTGGTACAAGCAGGGGATGTGGAGCGAAACCCCGGCCCGCCGCCCAAGAAGGGGAAGAACGCCAGCTCCAACCTGGATGAAGACCAGCCAACACTGTTGTCTCATGTCCGGGTCCTCAGGAGCTCCAGCCAAGACAGGTTGGACAGAGACAGCAGGGGCAATGTCCAGGACACCGGGACGGTCGGTCTTTTTACCGCTAGCGCTCGGTAGGACTTTTTACCGAGCGCTACCCTGGATTCACACCAGGCATTGCTCTGACCCGCGTCTTTTTACCGATCGCTACCCTGCTCTAACAACGGGCAGAGTTCTTACATACTTGGAACTACCGAGCGCAGGGACTTTTTACCGAGCGCCACCATCGTGCACATGACAACTAGTTTTCTAACCGCATTCAGCACAAAACATCATAATCATGTTATTTAGAATAAAGCACAATTCTCAGTTAGTCCAGCAAACAAAATAACTAACAATGCATATAACTTGGATGATGTCGGATGATTTCTCACCAAACCGTGTAACACCTTTTGCATAAATTTCTTTAAATGACGGTTATATACCTATATATAAATATGTATGCTGACTACGTAACGCCATCATCGGAGCCATGGAGAGTGCCGCGATTAGTTATAATAACTTTTTGTACAATCCATGTAAAATAAATAAGATTATATTTATGTATATATGAAGTTATTTAATGTTTTGATATACATACATATAAATTGGAGATATATATATGAATACATATTCAGATATCAGTATATATATATATATATATATATATATATATATATATATATATATATTATTTAATATTATGCTATATATTTACATATATCAGAATATATATATAAATATATATATATAGAAGGTAGTGTTACCCTTCGATGTAAAGTGCTCTATGGCCTACAGACTAGGCCAAAGCGGTTTTTCATCATGCAGAGTTATATATATATATATATATATATATATATATATATATATATATATATGAGAGAGAGAGGGGGGGGGGGGTGAGAGAGAGCGAAAGAGACAGAGAAAAGATAAAGTGAAATAGAAAGAGAGAGCTATACTATATAAAATATTTATCCGATATATAAAGGAGAGAGAGAAAAAAAGAAAGAAAGAGAGAGATAGAGAGAAAGAGAGACAAAGAAAGAACCTGAATCAGAGGGAAAAGTAACAAAGACCTATACTTTTTACAATATTAATTCGATATAGGTTATATAGGAGAGCTAGAAAGAAAGAAAAGAGAGATAAAGAGAGAGATCAAGAAAAAGGGAGAGGGAAAGAAAACGAGAGAAAGTAAAAAAAAAAAAAAAAAAAAAAAAAAGAGAGAGAGAGAGAGAGAGAGAGAGAGAGAGAGAGAGAGAGAGAGAGAGAGAGAATGATTGGGAAAGATAACATATATAAGCCTATATTTATTCATGGTCTATAAAATTAAACAAATACAATGTTAATAATTGAACATGATTTTTTATGTGTGAATGCATTTGTCATGTGCGCGATGGCAGCGCTAGGTAAAAAGTCCTCAGCGCTCGGTTGTACCAAGACGTTTGAATTAAGTATATAAGAACACTATACCCATGTAAAGGCAGGCTAGCGCTCGGTAAAAAGTCTCTAGCGCTCGGTAGCCCCACGTGGGTTATAGCATTGCCTGGGGTGAACCAAGGGCAGCGCTCGGTAAAGAGACCGAGCGCTCGGTAGCCCCACGCGGGTCAGAGCAATGCCTGGTGTAAATCCAGGGAGCGCTCGGTAAAAAGTCATACCGAGCGCTAGCGCTCGATAGCGCTCGGTACGCTCGGTAGCGCTCGGTAAAAAGACCGACCCCACCGGGCAGGTGAGCGATAATGGGGTACAGTCTGAATTAAACCCGAGCGCAACACCCTTGGAGAGCCGAAAAAGCCGACGCAAACCCAAAAAATCAGCAAAAGCCCCTCCAAGCTCTGGTAATATTCATCCTGAACAAGATGAAATACCTGAAATTAATGATGATAATCTATTTGATGTGGTAAAAGACTTGCATGCTAAAATGACAAGACTCCAGACTAAGATTAGAGAAATTAAAGATGAAAATAATAGACTGAGAGCAAAAGTTGATAAGCTAGAGGAGCAATCTAAGAGAGACAATTTGTTATTTTTCGGTATACCAGAGGAGAATGGTCCAGAATCATGGTCAGAGTGTGAAAATAAAATTAGAAAAGTAATAAAGGAAGATATGAATCTTCAGGAAAGGGAGAAAGAGGTAACTATTGAAAGAGCTCATCGACTCCCCTGGCATGCCCCTGATAAACCTCGTCCGATAATTGTCAAATATGGCAGTTACAAAGACACGGAGAGGGTTTTGAGTCTGGCACGCAAAGAACTGAAAAAGTCCAACTCTCAAGTGTTTGTGCAGGAGGACTTTTCTGAACGTGTTAGAGAAGCCAGGAGATGCCTTTAACCAAAATTGAAGAAGGCAAGGAATAATGATTTGAGAGCTCAGCTTAAATATGACTTATCATAGAGAACAAAGTGTATGTATGGGATGCTGAAAATGATGCTGTTAAATGCATCAAAACAAGGAATGTGAACCATGACTCTACACCAACTGCAGGACTTGATATGTCAGCCAATAGTAGTAATGAATAAGGGTGGGGCCAGGGTCAAGACTCGCGCGAATATAACTCTCATGTGATTAATTATTCTGTAAACCAACAAAAATCTTCTTGCAACCCTCAATGAATGTCACTAGATCTCATTTCTTGTAATGATAAACAAAATATAGAGACAATTCAAAAGTCCTCATACAATGACCACACTTCATTATGCTCCACCTGTGAAAGTGATGATAAATGTATTATGTATAATAATGTTTGTGATATTTCAAATGAATCTGAATGTTACATATTAAATGAAGATTCTGATGATGTAATGAAATTGGGTAAAAATGATAGAAGTCATTTCTGTAAAACATTCAACCAGCAATCTTGTTATAGTTTTTCGGAAGATAGCAATGTAGATATTGAGGTACATCATTCAGCTAGACCCTTAACACTAAATATGGATGTAAACACAGTTGATGAAAATATCACAGATAATATCACAGATAATAATATTTTTCAATCTCTTTATTCAGGTTCTTCCTCTTTGCACTTAGATGCACACAATTTGAATAATGCACTGCACCGCACAACGACTAACAATTTGGATAAGCCAGGTGAGTGTCAGATACTTAATAAAACTGCTACACACTTTAATGATGTTTTAAAGATAATCTCTTGGAATGTTAATGGTTTCAAAACTGTCAAACAAGATATAAGCTTTAAGAAACTTGTTACTCAATATGATATTATTGCTCTAAATGAAACTTGGGCAAAGATTACAGATGATTATATTGATGATATGTTGGGCTACACTGGATACTCCTGTATACGCTCAAACGTTAAAGGGGGAGGGGTTCTTCTTTATTTAAAGAAGGTATTACAGACATTTATTAAGCAAGTTATAACCAAGTATGTGGATACTGTCATTGTTTTGTTAAATGGTCCTAATCTAGGATTTGATAAAGATATTGGTATAGTAGCTACATACGTTGCACCTGAATATTCTGTCATTTACAATCAATTTGAAGAGAAAAATGGTATTACCAGAATTGAAAATATATTAATTGAACTGTTAACAACACATGGTGATATACATTTCATTATCTTGGGAGATTTTAATGCAAGGATGGGTAAGCTACATGATTATTTATTAGAGAATGTATTTAGTTATATTGAAATAGAGGATTGTGATAAAGACTACTTTAATATTTATAGAAATTCAAAAGACAGTGTTGTAAACAAATGGGGGAATACATTACAGCAAATGTGTATTAGTTTAAATATTCATACTTTGAAAGGAAGACTTAAGCCAGATTTAGAAGGGGAATTGACCTATTTGTCACCAAGAGGTGTTTCTCTAATAGACTATATTATTGTAAGCTCTGCTATCTCTAATTGTTTCTGTTCCTTTGAAATTCTAAATATGGATTTGTCCGATCATTTTCCAGTGACAACCAACCTTGTTATTAGTAAACCAAGAACACAAAACACAGTATCGAGTCAGTATAAAACAATAACACAATATAAGAAAAGAAAGCATAATATTAATTATGATCCCTTTAGAGATGTAGAAGTTTTAAGGAGAACTCATAAGATAGAGAGAATTATACAACATGATTTGGAAAAAGGCACAGAAGAACTGAGAAATTTGATACTCTATATAGCAAATAAAACATACATTAAAACTGTAAAGCCTAGTGTATCAGTAAATGACCAACCACTATGGTGGAATCAGGTGTGTACAGAATTAAAGTGGAGAAAATACAATGCATTAAATGAATATAGACAAACGAATAATATGACAGACCTTGAAAATTATAAACAGTTAAAATCAGAATTTAAAATTCTGTGTAAAAAGTTAAAGAAAGAAAAAGCAAATTCAACTGTAACTGAATTAATGGCATGCAACTCTACAAATGAAATTTTCAGAAAGATTAAATCTGTAAAAAGGACACAGATTAAAAATAATATTTCTGGGGAGGAGTGGTTAATCTATTTTGAAAAACTATTGAATGATAATATGAACCCTGTAAATCCAGGATTTAAGAATCATATAAATAATTATCAGTTTAATGAAGATGTCTCCAATATAAATATGGACGATGAAATGAATTTTGATATAAGCAAAGAAGAATTAGTAAAACAGTTAAAACTTATGCAAAATGGCAAGACACCTGGACCAGATGGTATATCAGTAGAACTTTTGAAAGACAATATAGCAGTTTTAAGTCCGGTATTAGAAAAGATATTTAATGAAGTTTTTACTTCTGGTCATTTCCCAACTGAATGGTCCAAAGCAATTTTGTTCCCATTACACAAGAAGGGCTCTTCTTTAGACCTTAATAATTATAGAGGTATCTCACTTTTAAATACTATAGGTAAATTATTTACTAAAGTTCTTAACGAGAGATTAATTACCTAAGCAGATAAACACAATAAATTCATAGAAGAGCAAGCTGGATATAGAAGAAATTATAGCACAATTGATAATATGTATACCCTCATGGCACTTGTTGAAATATACTTATCAAGGAAAAAAGGACGATTTTATGCAATTTTTATAGATTTTTCCAAGGCGTTTGACTGTATTCAACATGACTTATTATTCTATATACTTCATAAATATGGCATTAGAGGAAAAATATTTAATATCCTCAAGTCAATGTACTCGAAATTACAGTCTTGTGTCTTAACAATGAAGGAATAACTAGTTATTTTAAATGCAATGTTTGCACAAGACAAGGATGTATGATCAGTCCTTTACTTTTTACTTTTTTCATGAACGAATTTTATTTTACTATACATTCTGAGGAAGACAGTATAAATATAGGTCCAGAATCATCTTATCTTTCAATGCTGATGTTTGCTGATGATGTGGTCTGCTTTGCAGACACAGCAGGCAGATTACAATCCAAGATTAATAAATTAGAAGTATTTTGTAATAATTATGGAATGAAAGTCAATGTCGAAAAAACTAAAATAGTTGTGTTTAGAAATGGGGGAACTTTCAGAAAATATGAAAAATGGTTTTATAAAGGTAAACGCTTAGAAGTTGTCAATAATTATAAATACCTGGGAGGCACATTTACAAGTTTACTAAATTGGTCCAAAATGAAGCAGAATCTAATTTGTCAAGCAAACAAAGCTTTAATAATAATCAAACAATTTATATAAAATACAAGCAACTGTCTATTTGTAAATCCTTCTTTCTTTTTGATAGGATGGTCCTTCCAATTCTGTGCTATGGTAGTGAACTATGGGGTTTTGAAACATGTGACAATATAGAAAGTGTACATACCAAGTTCTGTAAATATATTCTCCAGGTTAATATGAATACACCAGTTGCTGCAGTACTAGGAGAATGTGGGCGGTTGCCCTTGAAGATTCATTATATAATAAGAGCTATAACTTATTGGACTAAATTGATAAATATGACAAATAATAGATTACCAAAGCAATTGTATAATAAATTATATCGCTTAGATGAAGCAGGAAAACAGAACTGGGTAACTAATATAAAGAAAATATTATTTTCGCAAGGATTTGGCTATGTTTGGATTGAACAAGATGTAGGGGATGTTAAATTATTTGTCTCAGTATTGAAACAGAGATTAAATGATTCTTTATTGCAGGATTGGACGAGTAGTATATCCAAAAATCGTCGATTAAACACATACTCAACTTTTAAATTAACTTTAAGCACTGAAAAATATTTAACAGTTCTACAGAATGTTAACTATAGGAAAAGTCTTTCAAGACTAAGATGTTCATCACATAATTTAGAAGTAGAAAAAGGAAGGCATAGTAATACTCCATGGGATGAAAGGTTTTGTAAATATTGTTTAAGATATGGGGAAGCTGTTGTGGAAGATGAGCATCATTTTATCATGAAATGCCCATTGTATACAGACTTGAGAATCAGGTATATTGATGATTTAAGTACATTTACATCTCTGATGGCAGATAATAATGCCCATACAATAAAACAATTAGCAACCTATGTACACTATGCCTTTATTAGGAGAGCTGATGAATTGAAAGCTATCATCTAAGTAATCTATTTATTTCACTTACTTATTCATCTGCCAATTAAGAAATAGATAAACTGTTTTCCATATATGCATTGTACTACTGTTTGTTTTATATGTTCACTTATTTATTATTATTAATATTATAATTGGTATTATTATTGTTATTATTCATGACCTCTAAATGAAGTGAAACATGTGATTACAAAATTTCTGCTTGTGTTTAGATATTGCAAACATGGGTTTTTTATAGTTACATTTTCATACAAGATTGTGTTTTAATGCATGTTTTGTTAGTTCATGTTATGCAGTTACATTTTGTTATTATTGAATTTTTATGATTCTTAACACATGCTCTTTGTGGAACCATGGGCCTGAGGCCTTTTATTTCAGAATAAATTTCTATTCATTCATTCATTGAAGGTCCACCTTCAGAGAATCGACTTTTCTGTGTATACCATTTCCATCTATCTATCTATCTATCTATCTATCTATCTATCTATCAGACATGGGGTATTCGTATTCAGTATTCGTATTCATTGTATTCGATTACAGGTATTTTCAGTATTCGTATTCGTACTCGAATACATTTGTAAAAAAGTACAAAAGTATTTGTATTCGTATTTAAATACATTGCAGAAGTATTCACATTCATGAATACTTTTCATGAATACATGCAGTATACATTAATGTTGTTTACCTTTTGTCCTTTATCCATTTTGAAAAATGTGCCATTATTTCAGTAGTGAATTATTTGGACCCACTTAACACATGCACACTATCAATCTTTTTTACACATTTTGACATTTCTCTTACTTTATTCGTATTAAATTAATATTAATGTGTTTATTTTGTCATGTGTGTGTACATCTCCATCAGTCAGACCCTCTTTACTTCTACATTTATTCTACACCAATGGTCTTTATACATACTAGACAACAGGTATTTACATGGGGCAAGCAACGCTGTCCATATTCTTTGCACTGCACTCCTTATATCTGATAATGCCACAATGAACTTCCTGTGTAGAGGCTGGAGGTAGCTAGGCCAGCATGCTATGAGCGCAAGTCCACTCAAGTTCAAAGGGTTGAAAGCTTAGTAATTACCCCTGAGTGGCTTAGGTAACAGCCCTGACAGGGATAACCGTTCAGGACCTTACTTGACCAACCCTGATGTCCATTTTTAGTATCTTGGTAAACCTGTAATTCACAAAACTGTTAATAATGTACCTGTAGTTACAGTTACAGGTAACTGACCAGAAACCTGTTCAGTGTACATACTAGCCAACTTTAGACAAGGGGCATGTAGACAACCCCCTGTATTTATCCTTTGTTGGTTGTTGTATACTTAGCTGATAATATGATGCTGCATTGAACTTCCTGTTTAAGAGGCTGGAGGTTAACCAACTCGCTAGCCAGGTAGCTAGCTACAAAAGCAGCAAGGATGAATGCTTTGTAATTATTCCTGCCTAAGATGGCTAACTGCCCTGACAGGGGTGATAGCTTTGTACATGCAATTGACCCAAGCCTGGTGTCAATTTCAAGTACCAGTATCAAATTTGTACCATGTACAGGTAGTTTAGTTCCAGGTACAAGTACAAGGTACTTCCTACTTATGACAGCCAGGCACAGGTACTAGTAGAGGTAATCTGAAATATGTACCTAGGAAAGATACAGGTACAAGTACCTGGCCCCAACCCTGAAAGAAACATTCATTTATATATTTTGTGTAACAAACTACCATAATACATGAAACTCTGTCATTATGCGGTTTGAAAATTAATGCATACACAGCGGATTACATGAATATTTTGAATTTTGGACTAAATACATTTTGCAAGCGTGAATATATGATGATTGTAGTTAATTGTATCAAACAAAAATTATACTTGATAGATTCTTTTTGTTTCAGTTAATTGTATTCATATTGATATTCATGAAATACATTTGTATTTGTATTCGTATTCGTATTCGAATACATTTCTGTTTTGGAGTATTTGTATTCGTATTCGTATTCGTGTACCTCTGCTGTATTCGTATTCGTATTCGAATACATTTTTTCCGTATTCGACCCATGTCTGCTATCTATCTATCTATCTGTCTATCTATCTATCTATCTCTCTCTCTCTCTCTATATATATATATATATATATATTTATATATATATATATTTATATATATATATATATATATATATATATATATATATATATATATATATATATATATATATATATAAATGCGTGCGTGCGTGTGAGAAGATATAGACGAAGACAATAACGCTCTTTAAAAATTATACTATAAATAACATCTTGATATATTGTTTTACGAAATAAAATCGTCATTGCCCTTACCACATACAATAAACACAGACTGCTTGATCCAGTCTTTCAGTCAGAAAATAAATTAAGAAATGAATAATGTTTTATTGATGTGCTTGATTATATTTCCAGCATATTGTGATGGGTCAAGAGGTATCAAGTTTAACTCAGATACTGACGTCCTTGTTACTGGTGGTAGTTCAGAAGATGTTCATTATATACTATAAACCTATACAATAGACGGGTACACTGCTGTTCAAATTAGTAGAGCTTTTTATACACCCTTCAACCATATCTACAGAATAAATGCGATAAAAAGTTTTTTTTATCAAATTCTATATGAAACAAATCTACATCCATCTATACTGCATAATATTATGCTGAGAAATATAAAGATAAAAAAGCATGGCCTAAAAAATCATAGTGACTGTGTAAGTGCTAGCGAACCCCCAGGAACGCAAAGATCACGACATGAGGATCCAGAGAAACTCTTTCCACTCCTTACGCATGCGCAATGGTTATTCTCAGTTTTGGTTCTAGACTCCGTCCACGTGACCACCGTTTTCTATATCATGATTTCCTGGGTTTAACCACAAATCGGTTAATATAGCAAGCAGTGGTCACGTGAAAGAAGGCACAGAACGAATGTAGCGTATCACCACTTCGCAAGGAGTGTTCAGATCCAACTGATCTTTAAAGTCATTATTTCAGACTATTATTAACATGATATGAAAAAATTTTTGAATATTCACTTACATGTGTTACATAGCTAGTTCATCCCCGTTCGTCTCTGTTTTGTAGGGGTGTGTTTGCTCACAACATCACGAAATCATGAACGGAATCTTATGAAATTCAGGAAATTTCGGGAAATGGCCAATGAAGAAACTTTGTAGTGGATCCGGTGCATGATTCGGAATTTAAAAACCGTCATCAAGGAATATTCACAAATGTTCAGTCACGTAAGCACGAATGAACCTAAGATTATGATTCAAAAAGTGAATGTATACACGGTTTTGGGAACATTTTAATAATACTGCGCATGCGCGGTATTCTCGCCATGATCGGTGTTTGGCAACAAAAAAAAACGTGCGTCGGCCACATAAGTTTAATACTTGCTCTCGTTTGATGCAGGGTTATTCCTTGTCTGGCCGCCAGCCTTTGTTAGCAAACATATAGAGTTTCTTTGATGACAGTTTTGTCAATCCAAACTCCTCTTGAAAGTCAACCGGTTCCAAGGCACACAGCAAAGCGCCATTCACTTGTCTTTGTTTCATCATGGGTGCAAGATCGCCCATACGCAACAAATTCATACAGTCCGCCACCTCGGAGACAGTGAGAGTGGAAATGTCTGCAGGAATGCTCTCAATCGACTGTATGGGCGGTCTTTCGGGGAGCGGACCACGTGACAACGTGTCACGTTTCGGTTCCAGATCGAGGTCGAGCTGTTCGTAAGCGTAGGTAGATGCCCTTGGGATTGCCGGCGGGGCCCGCGTCACGTAGCGGTCCTCTTTTGTCGGGACGTTTCGGTCCTTCGTCGTCGGTATGTATGGGTCCTTTATCTTCGGTACGTCTCGGTCCTCAACCGTCGACACGTCTCGTTCCACGGTGGTCGGTAAGTACCAGTGCTCTTTCGGCGAAGCTCGTCTTTTTACGGACGCGGCAACCGGTAACTGAGGTCCTGATTGTTTCAACAAATAACGGGGCATTATTTGGTCGTATATCTTTGTTTCGGCATCGATGTCTTCCTTGTTATACAGCATGAGTTCTGAAAAAAAAAACATAGGATTGATAATATATAAGAAGCATTGTATTCTAGACGGATTTTAATGATATTGCTAGTCACAGGAGCATTCAGCGTCTACATTATAGCACTTAAACCGCAATGAACATACCGCCTATGTCCGCTTTGTTTTATTTTAAATAAGGCACTCCTGAAAAGGGTCCCTAAAATTAGACTTAAAGGATAACTCCAGGGGGTCATAGAAGATGGACCACCATGCCACTTGGCCATGGAATGCCCGCACATTTCACTCAATTCAATCAAATGTCAACACTGTGACCACTGATAAGACTCAGTAATACATGGTGATTGAATATTTTATCCTTGCTTAGTAGGGCATCCATCTTTAAAGCAGAGGTCAAGATACATTAGTTCAAGATAATTTCACTTATAGCCACTACTTGCACAGGCTTTGCCCTATACAACCTATTCTGGTGCCGTGCCAAAATTGAAGCAAGAGGATCTTCACGTAACGGGCCAATGTCACACCACTAAAGTTGTAAACGACCAGGTTCTATAAAATGTCAAACCAAATGGCTGAAACTCATACAGACATACACTCCAACGGATGAATAAGACATGAGTTAACAAAACAAATCAATATATTAAAAAAGGTAAACACATTTCTCAGGGGAGGTTTTCCATATATATAAGCAATGATAATCACAAACGTCCGATAATAAACACCAAAAAAATCACCAAATCTGTTAATCACACTTCACATAATACTCCATTGTTAACACTGTTTCTAATCACATGACCATCGTGCACACGTGACATCAGAATGTTGAGCCGCTCAGCTCACTGTTCGCTCTCACTGTGTACACGGTACTATCGGTCCACTTATAGATACACGGGGCTCCGACCACCAACTGTTCCTTGCTGGTGTATTCGTTTTCCACTCGAGGCACAGTTCACACAGCACTTACTAATTAGCGCACAGCCTATTCTATCTGGACCCAGGATCAATGTTTATGACAGCTGATTTCTCCTGGAATAATCCATCTCTAGGTAACCGAATATGTTTCCCACACAGCGATATCTAGTTCCTCTATAATTACACATTTAAGTAATGTCTTCGGTCTGTTCCACAACAAGTTTAAAATGCCAGATTACCGGTCCTTCGGCTAAATGCTATACTCGCTCTGAAGTCCGTTACAGAGAAATTTACGTGGCCTTCCTCAGACACCGAATATCTATGCTTATAGACATCATCACTCAGCTGTCAAGACTCGGATAAACGCAGACCTTCCTCTGGACTGCAGACATCGTCAGGCTACACCGAACTGGTGCCCTGGTCAGGCAGTTGTAGCGAATTTCTTCTTAATCACGTCGTATATATGCTAGCTGATTTCACAAGTCCTGCCCGACTCCTGGACAATCATCACTTTTTATTGAGCCGACTGTCAATAATTACATGCATTTTAATAAGGACACGCCTCAAGAGATAAAACCCTGAGAAAACCAAAATAAACAGGTGCTCGTCCTTTGAAGTCTACAACAAAGAATCGTTACCATAGAGACCGCATAACAGAGGCGGTGAAACTGTACTGAAACTAGAAAGGCTTTGTTTTTGCAGCGCAAAAAAACAGATATATGTCTCCCCCTATGGACCATCCCAAAACATTAGGGGTAAAAAACTTTGAGGATCAAGGTCAAGGTCACCGCTTTTTGAATTCCAAGAGTTTGGCATAAAGATCTGATATGTCAAATTTGAAGAAGAACTCTTCAGTACTTCCAAAGTGATGAGGTCACAAAAATTCTAGAACTGCATAAATGTGACCTTGAAGATCAAGGTCAAGGTCACCAGTCCCCAAAATATTCCAAGAACTCGGTTAAAATAATTTGTGTGTCGAATGTGAGGGGAAAATCCGCAATACTTAAAAGTGATTGTGTTCACAAGACATTAACTATAATTTGGCTTATATGACCTTGAAGATCATTGATCTGACCTTTAGGTGTATAAAAATTTGAGGACAAAATGTAAAAAAATCAAAAGTAATAGGAGTAACAAAAAATGTACGTTTCGGCAGAGTTGACCTTGAAGATAAAGGTCAAGGTAACCGGGGTTCGAACTCGTCCGAGATTTTGGTAGGAACAATGATTGTTTCAAATTTTCGAGGCACATATGCAGCCCTTCAAAGTTATCGCATTCACAAGACAAAAACTATAAATAGGCTGATTTGACCTTGAACATCCTGGTCTAGGTCACCCGTTTTCGAACTCGCCATAGAATTTGGTAGGGACAGGTTGTGTTCAAAATTTGAGGACAGATGTAAAATACTTCAAAAGTTATGGTGTTAACAAAAGTTTTACATTTCAGCAGATTTGACCTTGAAGATTAAGGTCAAGGTCACCGGGTTTCGAACATGTCCAAGATTTTGGTAGGAACAATGAGTGTTTCAAATAATTAACATAAATCGAGACACCTTTGCTCTCTAGCAAAAGTTCTCATGCTAACATCTAATTATTATAATCCATATAAATATACAATGAATTATCAAAACAATCATCTGGTTATATATTTACTTTAACATACAATACAATAATTAAGCCAGCGAGCCCTTCGCAAAACGGGCAGTAAATCACTCGTCAGCGCAGTAACTTTTCAATCCAGATGGGCCAGAAATCACACAGCTGTCTCTTTTGATAAAACGGGAGTCAACAGCTTTCCTGCTTTCCTTGGTATTGCTCAATGTAGTTATCCTTCAAATTGACATGATCTGATCTGAGCAAGAATTGACTCTAGTCCATGAAGGACGCCATATTGCTCGGAAGTATTAGTAAAAGCCGTTGATAATAATTGGTCAAAGAACATACTGGCCAGTGCGAAAGGAATGTAGCCAGTATTGCCTTCGGTCTAACTATGATAAAGTTACCTTTGTTCATCTCGTGCTCTGAGTAGTCGCAGTCTGAGACCAGCTCTCTCATAGTTTTCATCACGGCTGTCCACTGCTGCTCGGTGATGCTCTTATCCAGGGGACACACTGCCACCGCTACTTTGATTGGAAGGTACACGGGGATGGAACACGGGCTGTCACGAGCTATAAACCCTACAGTAAAACATTAAGTACACATTCAGAGTGAACTAATGAGTTATAAAACATATATACACCATAAAAACATTACAGTTTCAGAGCAGGCTAACGTTATCGAATGCATCTAACACAAATATACTTATGTAAACACATTCCCAGAAAATATTTCTCCTACAAGTTTACACTAGCCAAATAAAAACCGAAAAATCTGTATTTATTGGATTAAATCCTGGATAAGATAAGAACTTTTATTAAAAAGAGATCAGTCATAATATCATTATATGAGACAATTTACAATACTCTTCTATAATATAATATACAATGCCATGCTATACTATACTATACTAAACAACCACCTCGAAATACGACCAATGTATCGAGGTCCCTTTGGTGGTCGTAATTCCGAGGTTTTACTGTATATAATACTATGCTGTGCTATACCATACTACGCAATACCATCACATATTATCACATATCATATCATAATATAATGCGATGCTATATAAAAAAGTTGAATATAACATCAAATTTTATATGATATAATATAACTGTCATCATATTATAACGAGGTCTTGACTAACTGACTGTCGTTCAATAAATAAAAATAAATAAATTTCGATTTCTGTATTATAAATTTATAATTTATACCTGTTACAACTCTGTTTCCTAACAAGTAACGCTCCTGATATTTGGCCTCTAAGCGGAGATCTTGGAATTTCGTCAGACAGTCAATGTCAGCACTCAGACAAAACCGGATTTCCTTTTCACGGCACATGCGCACAACAACTGGTAGTTTATATTTTTCCAGAATCTCACCAATAGTCCTTGGTTTTCCATCACCTATAGGGGAGAAAATTAAAAGCGGAGGGTTTTATTAATATTTCACAATGATCATTCGTTAATCAACCATGTGATTTCATCCTATACTGTATTATTAAGACTGGCTCACTAATCGCTGATGTGACCTCGATGTGTCCCAATATCTTCCCGATGTCAATCCGATGTCTACCCGATGTCCCCCCGATGTCTTCTGATGTCACACGATGTGTCCCGATCTCATTCAGATCGCTTCCCGCTGTGTCGTGGTGTCATCCTTATAAAAAATGAATATGCTAAAAAGTTATCGAAGTCTCTCCGATCTTCTCAGCTTCCCGATGCCACCCCGATATGTCCCGGTGTTGCTCCGTAGTAACTCCGACGTATATCGGGTGTTAGATCGGGAAACATCGGGGACCACACCAGCAATGAGTGAACCTTGTCTTATATAGTCTTACCTTTATTCATTTTATTCAACACTTCAAATTTGGCGCGGTAGTCATAGGGAATGCTGATATAACCTTGATTGAAGGTCAAGTCCCTGGCAACCACGCGCGGCTGTGCGGAACTTCCGGTTATTAGAATGACCTGCCAGACATATGACACAATTATGATATTTTATTAATATCATATAATTTTATTAATAGGCTATTATTATTAGCCTGTGTAGGTTAATGAGTTTCGGTTGTTTTACTCTGAAATACTATCACCATATAAAAAAATAACATAATTTGCATTGATTGACTTAAAAATATTTCGACTCTATAAATAACATAATTTGCAAGAAGAGTTTTATTACAAAAAGTGGTCTTATCGTATGACAAGTATGGAGAATTGTTTTGGTAAGAATTTTGTTTAACGAATATCAATGCAATGTTTTAAAATCGCATTGTTTTCTTAAGGTGATTGTTTATTTCTTATGTGCCTCTTTTGTCTGCCAAGGTTAGTATGCTTTCACCCTTGTTTGTCCGTAGGTGTGCTCGTTATAACGCGCATACAGAACCTCTATGAATTTTTGTAAGGTTAAAGCACATGGGCCAGTTATTCGTACAAATGTGTATAACGTCACCTCTTCGGCTCCGTAAACGTCAAAGTCGTTACCGCCGTAATACCCCTCTGTCACCGTGATTAGCTTTGGAAGGTCCTTTTTATACGTATCCAGAAAGTTGGCCGGCGTCCTCTGGCAGTTAGACCATCTTGCATGCGTGCTTGGGTCAAAGGCTTTCTTGCCTACTTTGAGTACGGGCTCTCCGGGTTTCCTCGGCCTGGGTGGCGGGTTCGTGAGTGTATATTTCTGACTCATTATTGAACGTCTATAGTCCTCATCAAGCCTCTGGCTCGGTAAATGTTAACAATTTACGGATCTGCAATAGAGATATTTATGATATTAACTTTGTATACGTGCTCATTTTTTTTTTTCATATTCGTATTTTATATTCTTCAAATTTTATTTTTCCTGTTGTAATCAACAAGTTATTAAACGACCACGCATGTTATTAATCTAACAGAATTACCTCAGTCCACGGGATACGAAGCGAAGTGCCTAGTCCGTTTCGCGGCCCGGTTTTTGTGAGTTAATATCATCTCTGTATGCGATGAAATCGACAAGCTACAACCCAGTTTGAATGATTTCATTACCAGGTGAAAAGTACATTATCAGCACAATTCTACGTATTGTGCATGTAAAATAAATAGTGACTGTATAACCGTTTGAAAAAAACGTGGTCTACCTTCAGACCTTGTATACAGGCAATACTTTACTTACTGGATTATCTTAATTTAAAGAGAAGTCAGTGTGCATCTGTTTAACACTGCATGTGATAAAAAGATGCCCATTCGTGAATATGAATAAAATTTACGGGGATGTTTTGACTGAATAATGAAAAAAGCTTAAAAGAATCTCATGGTGTACTAAATCGGTCTGTTATACATCAGCCAATCTCTGATTCATATCAACCTTTCTTCTGCTCTACTGCAGATCGATACACTAATTAATCTCCATATATCATTTGTGACAAAACAGAAAATATAAATAGATAGCCAGGGCACTATACACACACACACACACATATATATATATATATATATATACTAAGGTATGTGATGCTATGTGACCGCGGAGGAAAGACTGCGTTCCCGCAGATCATTTCTACTTAATATATATTGAGGGTTGTCATGTGCTACTTGTTAACTGGTTGCTCAACAAAAGAGGTCACCGGTTTATCTGGAACAAGAGCTTCAGCACAGGAGAAGGAGCCCCGGTCATGCCTTACCTGTAAATCAAACCTTTCATTTTAGTATTGGGCTCCACTGTGCTTATCATGTGGTTGTCACCGCCAGGAAGGTATATGCGTTTATCTCCGTGCGCGTGTGTATTTGTGTGTGTGTGTGTTCACAACATAACTCAAGCAATCATGAACGGAATCTCCGTTTCGGGAATTGGCCAATGAAGAATCGATTGCATTTTCGTTTCAATCCGGCACATGATCCGAATTACAGTAATGTCATAAAGGAACGAATCTAGAAATGTAATTGATTGCAAGCACGGTTCTTGGGAGAACCCCACCCTAGGGACTCCCACTTCGCAGAGGCTTTCATTTTTTGGAAAGCAGATTTTTAGTTGATTGTTGTATCATTATCTCTAGTTTATTATTTTATCATCATCTGTGTATTTTCAGTGATGTATAGTTAATATATAATGCCATGAAGAAATCTCTCTGTTAACTGACATACTTTTTTACCATATTAACAACCTTAATCTCATTTTAAAGAACTTGTTTGCCACTTGTTCGACTTTTGTAGAATGACAGAAATATCAATGCCGAGCCAAAGAACAATTGCCTTGTCTAAGGCGGAGCCGATAAAAACCAATAGAGTGATATGACCGACATTTGTTAGTCTAAAAAAAAACATGCAAAATAGCCAACTGATTTGTTTAATAAACACCAAAAAAAGTTTGAGATGGTACATTATTACAATCTGAAGGACAAATGCGTAAGGTATAATTGGTTTGCTATGTCAATGTTGCCAGGCCTTGACCTAAATAATCCAGATGTTTATCCGGGTATTCTGCATGTACAAATAACCATAAAATTGTAATTTAAAATCTTCGCCAGGTCTATAATAGAAGAATAAGCAAAATCAGTGAGATAATATTTCCATCCTACCAACCAAAGGTTGTTTTTATCCAGGTTTATCCCAACCATACACTTGCTTCGCCATGATAATTGGTAATATGCCATAAAGTGCGCGACCTTGAACATTATGTCAAAATCAGAAACAGGTATAAGGTGCAAATCTGTCACCTCTGACTATAAAATCTCGAAAATTCAGCCATTTTGGGATTCAGCAAAAATACGCAGAAATCAAACAAACAAAAAAAAATTAAAACAGAAACATAATTGGTTTTGCACTCCAGCGGACCTAAGAAAGACCCCATCCCAAAATGACCCAACTATCGATAGAGAAACTGAAAATCAGCATTCCAATGCATGCATGCCTCCGCCATATGTGGGTTCTATTGTGGGATGATCCCAAACCCGCGTTTCAAAAGCGCGGTGCGAACACTGATGTTTATACATTGGGATTGCACAAGCCGTATTGCAGATTATCATTGGACACCGTAACTCAAAGAAGCCGGTCGCTCAACCGTGACCTGGACAGAAGGCCAGGCCACACATTACGCGGGACATAAGGCGGGACCTTGTCTGCATTCACTTATTTTCACCCCATATTCTTCGGTTCATTCAAGTGACCGTACATTTGTTAATATTCCTTGATGATGCTCCTGAATTCGGAGAAGATGCTGAATCTACACCAGAACCCAATCGGAACTTTTTTGCCCCATTCCCTAAAGGTTCTTATAATTTCATTACATTCCGTTAATGATTGCCTGAGTTATGTTACGAACAACACACAAACACACTAAAAGCACACACAAAGCAAAAACACCCAAAACACACGAACGGGCAGAGGGAATAAACTCATAAACCCATTTAACAACCACAGCGCAGGGTTAAGGTCTATTGTGCATAAAATAACCCCTGTTGTCAGTGAGGGATTCAGGCATGTTCGACCTGACATTTGAACCAGTCATAGGTCCACATGCATGGTCAATAAATGTGAACAACATGTGATTCTTGATTTATTGGCACTCATTTCTAATGTCCTTATGCAATAATGGTTAACCCCTTAATCACCCAGGTCATCCTTTTGCATATTGTTGAAATGACCACAACAAGTGCTGCTTAACTATGACCTTGCATTTACATCTTCAACAGTTTTGGAAACAATTGTATAACGTAAACTATCCACGGACGCACGTGCATAAGTTTCTGTTGTTACGGAACCTAATATAAACAGATCACGTATGCGTGATGAACACAAATTCTGTAACGGAGATCAGATTCTTAACACTAGGCAGCGTGAAATGTCTAGGGGAATGAATAAAGAAGTCAGTGTTTTTTTTTTGTTAATAAATTTAACTATAATTTATTCATAAAACAACCCTAACATTACAATACACTAAATCAATACAATTATACAGTAAAATAGCGGTATAATAACAAATAAATACAATCAGATAGAATAATAATGTGCACAGTACCTGGATACCAACACCATCACAACGATAAGTCCTTTAGATGTAAACTCTCGGAGAATGACAGTCCAGTGGAAAGTTCTTGCAACAACCCAGAAAGTAAACTGAAGTCCAAAAGCATAAAATCCAGGATAAAGTCTTTGAAAATTTATAATTGCCGCATTAGTCGGATAAGGTCCTAGAATGGTATTCACATCCCAAGCCGAAATTTTTCCACTTTCTGAACAGTCTATAAGATCTTGCACAACACAGTAAGCACGCGTTTCAGGAATTCTCTGGAAAAAACAGCGCTGTGTATCTCTACAAACCAGGCTCATCACGTGACCTCGGCCAGGCATGAAAACCCAAGGCCAACACGACAACGAGAGTTCAACCAGTACGGATTAAACATAGAATGTAATACGCGGACAGACACGAGTGCCATAAAAGGAGTTATGTCCGCATTACATAATAAAAAAAGAGCACCTATAACCCTGTTGTATTTACAATACAGCGTCACGGAATTTACCCTGCAAAATAGATCCACAGGCTGATCAATATATAAAATATGTTTCACGGACGAATACCTTCTGTTGAATATATTTCGAATGATTTGACTATTTTTTTGTAATTCACAAATCTAAGGCGCAATAGCTCGATTTAGGCATAAAAAACTGAGTGAATGTGTGCTGGAGGTTTACCCTTGACAGTCATAGATAGACCTTCTGTGTGCAGAAAGCCCTGTTGAGCCTCTCTTCCTATCAAGGAGGCGCATTAAACGACTGTGGGCCTTACCTTAAGGACTCAAACGAGTGTCACCAATCAATAAATGTTTCAATGTACTCTCTTAACTAGCTCTACAAGTGTTTCTTGGCGCACCTGTCAAATACTCTAGCATTTTTTGGGCAGTGGATTTGTTAATTTTATTTTTTTTTCACAGAGGTTTCATATATACACAAACACAAGATATACAAAAACAACATCAGCTTTATTCATAAAAGAAAACCTGGACCTATGGATATCCAAGAGTGTACAAAAACATCTTACATTTAAACAGCTGTATTTGATTGCATTGTCATAATATGTTATTAAAACAGTAATTGTAACTAGCAGGTATTTGTTAAATCATATTGTACTATCCTGTAATGCGTTTGATTACAATATTTTCATTGAAAGTACCTTCAGAATCGCCCGGATCATGTAAGTATCAGGGGCATGTGTCAATATATATCTTCGTTCAAAGTAACAAAAACAAAGTTAAAATACACAAGCATTTTTAAGAGACCTATTCACAGACCGGGTATTTCTAATATTCATGAAATATAGTGTATTCTCCTTAAAATTCTAGGATACCTTCACTATTTGGTTCTAAACCCGTTTGCTTGCTCCTGCAAACAAGTGAAAAAAAGTTGCCAAAAATACCGCATGATGTCTGACGTACATTAACTAAAGATAATCTCTTAATATTATGAAAATAATCTAGAAAATACCGATCCTCCCAGACACTGGAAGTTCAGTTTGTTCATATCGACACGTTTATATTATCTGTGTCCCTCCATAATGGTAAAAATGCGTTTAACTAGGATATCTTGTGGCAAGTCAAATGAACCAGACTTTTACAAATGGCATTTCGCAACTAATGACCTTTCAGCTTTTGGACATATGCAACCAACCAACCTGGGTTATATGTTTTTTCCTGTTTAACATCGTTGGCGCATATACTGTGTTTACCATCAACTTGTATATATAAACAAGGTCATGCATTACAGAGACGTCAGAAGAATCTATCTCATTTATATGTATGTAGTACACACAGTATGCATGAAATCACAAATTCTACAGAGAAGGCAGGTGAATTGTGGAGCTAACCGCCTCCATTTTTAATCCTGACTTATCTAATTCTTAAGCTAATTATTATTTACATCTGAGTTCCATTTAGTTGTTATACTGTTGTTGTCAGCATGACTATAAATGAGTGATAAAAATAAAAACAATAGTATGAAGTAAAATATGACTAGATCATAGATGATTTATAATGAACATCTCTGGCAGATATATACCTTTAAGGTCGATATTTGATGACTAATCATTTACAGAGTGGATATAAAACTGACAACGTGCAGCTGAAATGACACTCCGCGAACACTTCTATATTGGGCCATGAAAACAGCATTCACTTCAAGTTTACTCAAGGAAATAGCAAAACAGAACGTATACCATGGCCAGAAGCCATTTGATTTGAGGCTACGATCATGTTTGAATATTTGTAGTCAAGGTCATTAGTTACATCTGAAATTATTTACACTTACCTATTCTTATGTGCAACGTGTATAAGACAAACCATTGTATTCCCAATGTGTCATGCACGTCGACTTATCTTACTAGGACACTCTACCAACATGCGCCGAGTAATGACATCAAACGACCCCTGTTGTAGTAAAAGGTGTACGTGAACACACTGCATGCGCTTGATCCGTTCAGGGGGCAAGTCCAAACCGTTCAATCTTAAAGCAAGCTTGCCTCTTGTAACAAGCTTGCACTATGTTGTAAAAAGGGAGTCCGTGTACCCGAACGTTGAGGCCAGAATAAACTTCAGGGCTGAAATTAGGTTAGAAAAATAATATTTCGCTGACAGCTATAAGGACCGTTTAGTTTGAACTATCATGGCCACAATATAAATAAAAACTTTATATACTTTTATATTCTTTATATAAATAATATAATAACAAATACAAGGCACCCACAATTGCTTGGATGGTGGCCCTCCTTTGTGGGTAAGGTTCGCGGAAACCGGAGGACCCGAAGAAAACAACCGACCTTAGTCGGGCCATCACAACCCACTCTCTTAAGCACGTCGGATATCGGCGCCAGGCCGCCAGCAAAAAGGCCGGGCGTTTAACCATTCAGCTGTCCAGGTCCCATTTTCAATGGCCAAAATAATCGTTGGTCTATCGCTATATTTGCAAAAGTCATCTTAAGCGGATTTCCGTTTTATTTATTTTTTTTTCGGCTAAATATTACTGTCAGCTGATTTATACAGCTATGCTGTATGGCAGTCGATATTCTATTCACTATGTCAGGGCTTCCAAAAGGAAGAAATTTGTAAGGCCCCGGACGCTGCGTAAAAATTAAACCTTTTATATAATGTCATTTCTTATCAATATTATGATAACGTTTTGTGTATTTTAAAACTATTGATTAGCGTGAAAGTTTAGTGTTTACTCAATTTACTGTCTTTTTTAGAGAGTTGCTTGCACTCCCAGATCCGAACGTCCGAGAGAGATTTCGCGCGTCGCAAACGCTTACTCCGCGTCCTCATAATCCCTGGTGTGTATATGAACAATATAGAAATGAGTCCAGGCATTATGAAAATAAAATATGATAACATTTACAATAATATCTGAAACATTTGCTTATTATTGTTTAGGATACACACATAAAAGACACTTTACTGTGAATGTCAGGTATATATTATATATACAAATGTTATAATTTTATATTATCAAACAGCAATATTTATACTCTTCCCTTAGGTGACAATAAGTTCGTCGCATTCATTTCATTCATTGATCTCATCAAGGCATTCGACCTGGTCAGGAGGGACGGCTCCTTCAAAATTGTCCAAAAGATTGGCTGTCCAGAACATGATCGAATCCTTCCACATAAAACATGAAGAGGGCGGTGCAATGCAGCGACAGTTTCTCTTACTCTTTCGAAATTTCAAATTCCTTTATTTCAAAGGGGACAACGTTATGTAAATGTTTTAAGGGAAAATGTGATGCAGTTTTTATTTAATCATTAGTTTACTGGTCACATGCCACATCAATTGTTTCATCACTGCCCACCACTCCTAGACGCTCACTCTCAACAATTTTTATTTAAGGGACATATTCCGTTGTCTATTAAGTAAAGATAATCACTTGGATCTTTCATAAAATTAATCAAAAAGCGCAGATCCCACATTGCACAGGTTGTTCGTTTTGCTTATACCCACGCCCTTATAACATGTGGGGGGGGGGCGCCCATCTGGCCGTGGTTCGGAATCCTAACATGTCCAACAAGGACATCTGGCGGTAAATTAGATGAACTAGATGACTAAAGATTGTGTTATATCAACTTCCGCACATGTTGACCAATCACCATCGAATAATGTTGGTCAGCATGGGTGTTTTCTAACAGCGTATACCTTTGTCGCAAATGCATCATAAAAAAAACTTTCCCACCAGGATTTACCAACAATTTATTAACTCGCACGCAGAGTAACAAACAGTCACATAAATTTTACAAATAAGTCAGGTGTATAGGTGGCTTTAAGGTTTGCATTAAAACATTTTATTTTGAGGTGTGGACATGAGAGGAGATGGCAAGGGAAGGTCGTGCTTGTACACAGCTTGTTACTTGCATTGTCGATAGGGTAAGCCTTCTCACAAAGGTTAAGAAAAACTTTGTATAAATCTGTCATCTTTATTCACCTTAGATACACTGAAGGTAGGGGGAAGGGGTAGGTTAGGGACATATATGATACGTGCCTAGTCTTAGTAAATCTTCGAAAAATGAAACCTGAACGCTGTGAAATGACACTGGCGTAAAACGGATCCAGCCCATCCAGGATAATTGGAATACTGTGGCTGACTTTTCGCGAGGATTTCAAATTCGGAATATTTGCGAAAGGGCATTCATCGAGAAAATAAATCCATTGTAAATAATACGCCTTCTTTACTCAGGTTAACAGATAATAAAACTGTATTAACACCGGGGGGGGTATGTAAATAATACGCCTTCTTTACTCAGGTGAACAGATAATAAAACTGTATTAACACCGGGGGGGGGGGGGTTATGTTTTTGTTCACGTTGGCTTGTCTGTATGTCACTGTTAGTAACATTACTCAAAAAATTAATTACGGATTTTGATGGAATTTTCCAGACAGCAATAATATAAGGAATTTTTGACAAAATATGGGGGGGGGGGGTGATCCATGCGTTAATAACCCCGGAATGAGGGTTTTATAGGGTTTTTAGAACATTTGTTTACACGAGGACGTAGAGTGTAATGATATGGCCATCTTTGTAGTGGGAGTCCTGACGAATCAGACGTGACGTCATAGAAGACAATGACGTCACTCCACGTGTACGTGTCGTGCCGTCAACGTACAGCATGGGAGCCAATTTATAAGGGAAAATGTTGCATTTCTGACAATACTAAATGGGGGTAATGAGCTACCTTTGTGGAGGTCTGCGCTCTCGGGTCACATTTCTAGTTATTATTATTATTATAATTATTATTATTATTATTATTATTATTATTATTATTATTATTATGATTATGTATAAATATTTAAACATGTAGCGTCGGAAGGGAAAATATTGATAATAAAATAACAGAGATTTTGTTATCAATAAATCAAAAATTTCTATTATAAGTAAAAATATAGATCTTTTGTATTACTTGCCTTTAAAGAGGATATTCGATGTTCTCTTGGGTCAAATTGTCAATATCTATGTACATATTAAATAATTCATCTAGTAATTTAAATGGTCTGTGTAGTTAACTGTTCAGTAAAATCGCTAAAATGGGACCCTGAAAAAACAACATCGCAAAAATTTAACCCCCGCGTAAATATAATATCATGCACAGTATTCACACAGAAAATTATTTTTTTTTTAAATAATAATAAATGTTTAATGATTAATTGTTGTTTAATAATAAATGTATAAAACGGTTCCAGATTAGAAACAACATTTTATTTATAAACAAAGGTCCAGTTGGTTGAACCTTGATCCGAGTACAGATACCATTAAACCTCGCCTAACGACCTTTTCAATTTAGCGACCACCTCAAAAAAACGAACACCTTTTCACGGTCACAATTCTTTAACCTCTTTATCGAGGTCTTAATTTGCGAGGTTTCATTGATTTAATATTAAAGTTTTTGTTTTCATTAGATACGTATATGTAACAAATGGTTCCAGATAAGATCCAACATTTTATGAAAAAGTTTCAAGTTAAATGTTTCTTGATCCGATGTTTATCGGAAGAACTGCCAAACAGTTAGCAGTCATGTGATGACGTAGTCAAAGATAACCCGCTAATATTGGGTAACGTATACCGAATTCCATTTTTTGATCATGTAACATATAGATAATAACGTCACAGATAATAATGTCACGGATGATGATTATATCACAGATAACAATGTCACAGATAATAGTGTTAAGATGATTATGCTACAGATAATAATGTCACAGATAATCATGTCACAGATGATAATTTCAAATCTAATTATAATTACAAATATCCCTAAAGCAGTATTTAAATATTTGAAATTCGAATAATTAGAAATTAACTTGAAACACATGATTTATTATAAATAAAGATTTTGGTTCTATTTTTGTATTTCTGCTTGATGGACAAGCATTAACACATTTCAGTATCTGTGAGTTTAAATTAAACGGCCCTAACCTATGCCTTTGAATCACCTCCAACCCCCCCCCCCCCCCCCCCGATATTAATCGACGTCACATTTTAAGATGCTGCATGAATGGAGGTTGTCTGATTTGTTAAGCAGTTGTCAGAATTTCAATGGGCATTCTTCAGTAGCACGTCATATCTAGATAAAATGTATCTCTGATACACTCACATTTCATGGAAATTTACAGGGAAAATTTAACGTATTTTGCTAGGTTTATTTTAAAGTCGTATCTAAATATAGTTCATGACATCACACCTGACATCAGTCAGTCGGATCATAGCCGGCATCATTGACGAATCCTCAGTTCATATAGCACTGCAGTACATGAAAAATTTTACTTGACTTAAATAAAAGTGTCAGGCATTATATTGTAACATGTAAAGCTTTCCCATCTGCGCAATAATACATCACATCTAATACAACTGAAAGTAACATTTTCCGTTCAATGATACACCCATACCGAATCAAATATTTTAGGTGGGTAATGTTTAGGACACGTCTGGCCGCCATCCTTGGTTTGCAAACATAAACAATTTCTTTGCCAGAAGTCCAGATATTCCAAATTCTTCCTTCAAGTCGGAAGGCTCTAAACTTTTCAGCAAGATGCCATCTATCTGTTTTTCCTTGACCTTTGGAACAAGGTCATGCATATTAAGCAAGTGTAGACAATCCACCACTTGTGACACAGATAATTTGCTGACGTCATCAGGTATATCCTTCAAGGTTCTGATTGGTTTGCGTTTCATACTAATTCCGAACTTCGAGCCTTTTTTATATATGCCGGCAGGTGGCGCAGGGAGCGGTCGTGCGTTCACGTCATCATTATGCATGATTGGAAAGGGTTTAGATGTGTAGCTTGATTGCCTAATCATGTACTTAGGCATAATTAGTTCGTATATGTTACCCTTGCCTTCTGTGTCTTCCTTATTGTACAACATCAGGTCTTGAAACAAAAAAATTAGAGTAAATTATAGTTAATCCGAACAGCGAATATCTGAATTGACCGAATGGTCTTTGACCTTAGTATGAATATTTGTCGTTTAAAATGTTATTGTGTCATCTTTTAAAAAGCAGCTGTCCTAAAGTTTTGTCAGAATTTACTCGGCAAGTTACAGTTCGATGAAATAAACTGACTCATGTATTTATCTGGATCGGATTTAAAATATACAGATGTGTCTCGGCGCATTTACATGCAAATTTAAATTATTCACGTCAGAATGCTAATGTAGAGTAACTGTTGTTCAATAAACGGAATTGTTAATAAGATATTTCCAAATGGGATTGCTTTTAAACACACGATCTAGTTTTTTATATAATATAAAAGAAACGTTTCAAATTAATTTTGCACATTGTATCTTATTTCTTCACTACTGTAAGCAATTATAACTACTATATAAACTATATGTTGTAACAGTTACCCAGAGGGTTGTTCTTAATGCTAACTTAATAAGGTAAGTACATCTGCAAAGTTCATTCCGATTCCGGGCTACCTGACAGGGGCAAAGCACACGCTTCATAGTGTGAACCAGGCCCGGTGACTACTGCACCGCGGGCCCTATATGTGTTAACATCACCACTGCAGGGTCGTACCACGAAAGAACCCCAAAAGGCGCACTCTTTTCTGAGTGAATCAAGGCCGGGGGGGGGGGGGGGCACAGCCTTCCCATTAAGCCTAATGCTTTAAACTATACTTTTCTCCTTACTGCTCCATGTACCTTTGTTCATCTCGTGGTATGAGTAGTCACACTTGGCTGTCAGGGACTTCATGGTCTTCATCAAAGCCTCCCATTGATAAAACGGGATGGTGGTGTCGAGGGGACCGATCGCCCGCGCTACTCTGATTGGCAGGTACAGAGGGATGGAACATACGCCTACGTAGTCAAGTGCTATAAGACCTGGAAACAAGAAAAGGAAAATGGAAAATGTATTCATCAACACACCATGAATCAAGAGAAGGGGAAGGGAAAAGTGTCGTTAACAATACCATGGGTTCACTCAAGCTGTCCTTTGGTTGAACATCATTCGAAACACTAGATTTTTCTTATTTTAGGGCAGTAGGATCATCATCATCATCATCATCATTATAAAACCAGATGCCACCAAGCGATTACTAGAAGCCACCCCCCCCCCCCCCCCTTTTATCTGCAACTGAGCGATAATGAGGAGATTGCTTTGGAGTGTACGACATTAGGAAAAAGGCCCAGGTCAATAATAAATATCAGGTGAAATTTGTGACCTAGGACTGATAATCTGTTTAATTAAAAACAGTTGAAACAATAAAAGTGTCGTCCAAAATTGGATATAGAAATAAACTCACCTAAACAAAGGGGGGGGGGTTAATAAAAGAATTCATTTTAATCGCTGGGAATCTGCACAACTTATATGCAGCGCCATCTAGGGTTCACACTTGACATTATTTCCATGTCTTATCACTTCCTGGTCACTCGAGTTGGGATTTAAGATCATGTGACGATCACGGCAGATTCACACTGTCCACTTTGTAATCGCCAGGAGGTTTTGCGTTAATCAACGTTCCTGTGTGTTTGTTTTTGTGTGCGTTGAATGTGTATGTTTGTGTGTGTATGCACACCATAAATAATAACACAGCCATAAGCGAAATCTAATGACATTTTCAGGGCTTATTTTTTTTGGTGGAGGTAACCGCCACCATTTTTAATGCTTACTCAACTTACACCTTTGGTTGGGCCGACCGTGAAAAATCTAACCGCCTCGGTTGAGATTCGAACTCCCGGTTTTGAGTCCTGCTTTCTACCCCTGAGCCACAGAAGCCCATTATTTCAGCCCCATCTTGCATTCAGTCAGTGAAACATTTAATTTATGAGTGTGACCATAGTAGCTCGAATCCCTATTTGTGGTTGTGTTTTTATGAAGACATGGAAGAAACTGTGCACCATATGAGTATATAGGAGTAAAGCATGGAGATAGCATGTATCACTATATAGTATAGCTGTGTAATATGCTCTGTTCCCATTTCATCTTAAGATAGGGTTTCGAGTGACTGTGGTGTGACATTTATATTGGAGGATTCATACTGGATAATGTTCTCATATTCTGAACTAGATTGTTAACGAGGATAATTTTTAATAGGAGTGAACTAACTAATGATTCAAGCGGCGTTCAGTTAAAGCAGATGTCTTTTAAAAACCCGGATCATTCACAGGTTGAATACTACTAGTTTGGGCTGAGATGAATCAGCAATAAACCTTAAATAGCAATAACCGCCTCCTAAAATAACCCATTTACCTACCATGGGACGACGTGTGAGTCACTTTCACCTGTTCACTAACAGATCATTTATCATAATTATTATTTTTAAATCAGTAATTAAAATGGACTAGCATAATAACTATTCTTGCGAAGTTCACATTGTCCCTGACAGATAGCGCTGCAAAGGTCCCTTCGCGAAAACAAACTCATATTCAACCAGATTAATGGGAAAATAAAAGAAATTACCCCCCCCCCCACACACACACACTTAGGACGCAAATCACATAGTTAGGACTTAAGTTTACAGTGACCAGAAACGGGCACTGTAAAGGGGTGGCAACTGAGGACTTGTGTATTTACGGTTTGGTGGCACCACCATTTATCATTGCATATAATATATCGACAAATATTTATTTATTTTTTAAATTTTTTTTAATATTTTAGATGATGTATGCTGTGGCCTTTGATGACGTATACCTGGTAATAATCTATTTCCCAGCAGGTATCGTTCCTGATACTCCACTTCCAGACGGAGATCCTTAAATCTCGCCAGGCAATCCTTGTCTGCACTCAGGCAGAACCGGAGGTCCTTCTGTTGGTGCATGCGCACAGTGACCGGAAGTTTGTGCTGCTGTAAGATTTCTCTAATTTTTCTTGGTTTACCATCACCTGGTAACATCGAAAAGAAATACATCATAAACCTAGGATGGATCTGACAAGTTTATCTGGATCCGCTACAATATTTTATTGGATCTTCCATTGTCTACATCCGCACAATGTTCCATAAACATTAGTTCAGTAGTTTATTGTGCGTTTATTCCATCTACAAGTCATTAAAACAACAGAGAAACATATGTGAAAACATTACCTCCGTGACGGATGTAATCAAACCTATGAAAACCGAAAGTTGAAACACTCAAACTAGAAACTTATATAATAGATCGTATTGAAAAATCTCAGAAGCAGTACACAAAATATTGCTTTATGATATTTCTAACGTTCATCATAAGGAAATGGCGGTGCTCATATGACAAGGAAACGACAGAATACGTCGGAGTGGCAGAGATTGAGTGAGTGAAAACTTTAATAAAATCTCGCAGCAGGATGAACTTTTTTCCACTTATATTCATAATATGTCGCAGTGCACAGTTAACATGTTTCAAATAAAATATGTATCAAAAATTTTCTTTACAGAATTTCCTGGCACATTAAATGTGAGAAGAAGAGAATTCAAGTGTCCCCGTATTAAATTCTGTCCTGAAGAATGTCTTCTACAGATTCCATGGAATTCATGTATACTACTACTACTACTACTACTAATAATAATAATAATGTAAATAATAATAATAAATAAGTATATATAATTATATGATATATTATACACATAAGTATAGATAATTATATGATATATTATACACATATTCAAATGTGTAATAAAATATAAAAATATAATATATAAAATAATAATAATAATAATGATAATAATAATAATAATAATTATAATAATTATTACAATAATAATTACAAAACAAATTAATATTACTACTACTCTTCCCTCTTCATCCCCAGCACAACTGCTAATTCTAATTATTTTTATTAATATGATTTATTATTAATATTATTGTTATGATGGTTATTATTATAATTATAATTATTAGATTTATAATTATTGTTATTATTATTGTTACCATTACTGTTGTTATTATAACTGTTGTTGTTGCTTTAATTATTATTATTGTTATTATTATCATTATTATTATTATTATTATTATTATTATTATTATTATTATTATTATTATTATTATTATTATTATTATTATTATTTAGCGACTTACTACGTCCCCTTTTGTCCAGTACTTCAAACTCAACAAGGTAGTTTATTATTACTAATAGTATTATAATTATAATTATTATTATCATCATTATTATTAAGCGACTTACTGCGTCCCCTTTTGTCCAGTACTTCAAACTCAACACGGTAGTCATGTGGGATGCTCACGTGACCTTGCTCGTAGGACAGGTCCCTGGCGACCACGCGCGGTTGAGCGGAGGAAGTTGTGACCAAAATCACCTGTCAGTCCCGAGGTATATTATATCAAAATAATATTGATGGCACAAATGGCATATCAATAACAAGTAGATAAAATAAAACAAAAAATGTCGTCCTTTAATGGACATTTATAAAAGCAGGATAATTTATATATATATATATATATATATATATATATATATATATATATATATATATATATTATACATACACACTTTACACATATATTATAAAAATAAATAAACGGATAAATTTACTGGTACGAACTATATTTTATATAAACATCATATATATATATATATATATATATATATGTATATATATATATATATATATATATATATATATATATATATATAAAGCTATATACATGTATAACAAACCAATTTAGTCAACTTATTTTTCGTCAGCTCTTTGGAATAAAGACATAGGTTTTATAACTACTATATTTCCTTTTGAAAAATGTTTTGTTAATATTCAACTGCATATGTATCCTTTATGATCAATTTTAGTTCTTACCTCATCGCTTCCATAAACATCAAATTCATTTTTTCCATAGTAACCTTCCGTAACCATCACCAGTTGTGGAAGATTATTTTTATACGTATCCCATAATTCCCCTGGAGTCTTGAAGGAGCTCGACCATCGCACATGCTTATTTGGGTCAAAGTCTTTTTTACCCAGTTTCAGGTCTCCATTGCTGCATCGCTTAGGAAGAGGAAATGGCGGCTTTCCGGTTCCGGTATACATACTCAACCTGAAAAAAGAGGTTCACACTGTACAGAAAAAAGTATAAGCAAAGTAAAAATATCACTTTAGGCATAGATGTCTATAATCTTTTCGAGAAGCCTGCCACAGCCCCGTCCAACACTCATCTCAAGTCTCCAGAGGACCGAGTAATATTTGGGACGTCTATTTGTAGTGTATGACATAAGTCCAGGGTAAAATAAATATCAGATACCAATGACCTGTGACATATATTGTGCCAAGGTTATATTTTTCAAAATAGCCATATTGGAGATTTAACACAACCACGAACAGAAGGAAGAAATAAGAAAGAAATAGCAAAGAAATTCTTATCGAATGTTTTGCACTGGGGGGGGGGGGGGGAGGGGTCCGAGAAAATCCACAACCAATAAATACTGATCCAAATACCTATCGATCTATCCTCTTTGCACCACGGAAGTTCTATCAGTCTTCGGCCCCAAGCATCCACCCCCCCCCCCCCCCAAAAAAAAAAAAAAAACAGCCCAGAAAACCTGCAGGTGAACAGGATGAGGGTTTGTTCGATTTAGCTATGAACTATGGCACTTTACTTTTTTGGTGTGTTTTAGGGGGGGGGGATGGAGATATTAAAGAGCTAGCGCAAACATAAAAAGAATCGACCAATGATGCGGAATGGAGAGACCTGAGCGATAATGTGGGGATTCAAGTTTAGAATAAGGTTGAAACATCTATATCCTATAATTGTAATGAGCCGAAAGGTCAGTTATTTAAAATCAGTCATATAAATAGGGCAGAAGAAAGAAAGAAAAAACTGAAACTGATGGTTTTAGCCTGGGAGACCTGAGAAAATACACGCACAAAATATTTGGTAAGAAATATAAAATAGGTGTAAATTTATGACCTTGGACCAATATTTTGTTCAAAGGTCAGTTTTTAAAAATAAGCAATATCGGAGATCCAACCCGAACACCGACAGAAAAAAAAGAAATTAGAAAATTAAAGATCAATTTGCTTGAAATTTTGTACTCTTGGGGAACTAAGAAAGGCCTTTCATGAAAAAAATGCTGGCCCATATATTGATACAGAAATACACCCAATAACCCCTCCATTCGAGAGTAAGCTTAATAAACGTTGTAGGTTTGAATGAACAGTCTTATAATGGACAAAGATGGGAAGTAAATTCTAACTGAATGCTCTAATTAATATACAGTAGATAGAAGTAGTTGACACGGGGAGGTATAGTTACGTTATACGGTATTCATACGTGTGTTCATCCACTTTATCATTTATAAAGAGCAATCCGATAGATTGTGTGATACTTCAAACACCAAAATTGCAAACATCGCGTAAAAAGTAATTATAGCTCCATCAACTTTATTATATATATATAATATATAATTTAATGTACATACTGTGTATATATGTATTATATATATGTATTATATATTGTATATATAAATGTATGTATGAATGTATAGCAGTACTCCTACCTGTAAACATATCGAGCTGATGAAGCCGTTTTCCTTTTTCAACGTGTCCTTATTTCATTAATTTACCTGATGCGTGAGCTATAACGAAAATTTCAATCCGGCATTAACATGAACACATTCCTCTTTTGCAGTGCGTTATGTCGTGATGTAAATAGTTATGCCTATTGGAGTGTAAATGATATACAAGGAAAGGGCGAACCAAATGTGTGTTTACATGGTACGGAGGCTCGGGTTGTTTATTATGTAAATGAAACAAAACAAAAGCAAAGAGTCATTTTTTCTACCATCTTTATACAAACTAATCGTACCGTGACACCTTGTTTACCGGCACTGAACTAGATCCACCAAAATGTATGTCGTCAGAGCATGTATATTAAACTTCCTCAATCCCTCGCGACTATACGACGTGACACCTTTTGTGTTAAATAAACAGACGATCTGAAATCCTCATAATAAATACTCGCTCTTGAGTTTTCCCGGGTTTGTGCGGACGGGTTTTCATGGACCTAGTAATTATGAGCCGTGTTCTGGTAGATGGCGTTGCGGTAAATCTTTCATGTCAATAATATCAAATGCGTTAGGGTTCATGTGAAAATATAGGAAAATGACCCTCTCGGAAGACATACTTGACTTCTTACCCGACACTTCAAGACTGAATACGGACATACCCGAAGCGTGGTCTCATTTACCTTCTGTATGTATTTTGCCTAAACTTTGTCCAAGAATCTACGTCAAATTACAAACATTTTTTTTTATTTGTTAGTTTTTAAAACATTTCACCCTGGTGTCCAATAACCAGACTAACTTCTTTGATGTTCTTCCTGCAGTGATAAACGTTTGGTCAAGAACGAGAACCTAAATAAGTTTGCACGAGTAATTTGATTTTGTGCAATTGCCTTGATTATTTTTCATGAAATAGACGCCAGAGTGGCTCGCTGAATCAAGGACTGTGTAAAGCTGTCACAGAGTTGGTAGTATGAAGATGTGGTAAACTTTTTTATAACGATGGCAAATCATCACAGTCTCGCACAAAATACGTGGATACCCAGGAACTTCCAGGGACAGGGGGTGTTCTCAAACATTTTTTATTCAATAAGCATGTTTTATGGCTAGTGAAAATGATCAAAGGTCGCATAATTTTAATATGTTCAACATTTATGTGGATATAAAACATTCTTATACATTTGAAATATCTGCATTTTATATCTATAAGTAACAGGATCAGGGGACCTTTTCTTGAAAGTCAGTCAAAACATTCACCTGTTTTCAGGAAACTGCAAAATGTCATTCCACCTTACAAGCGCCACCTATAGGCAACGAGTGTCGCAAAGTGATCCATACATTGACAAAACAGATCATGTATTAGTATATTTCAAAAGATGAAAGTAAAAACTATATTCTTTAAGGCGTGGTACCTTTAAAATCCTGCAATGTTATCTTATTTCATCTGGAATCAACAGAGACCCATTACGCACAGTGCGAATGCGCAAAGGAATCTAATAACCGAAAATTACATGCTTTCTAGATACCCTTTGTTTTGGCAGTTTTGCATGACTTCCTTATTTTAACAAAACAGAATGATTCCACCATTCTGGATATTGCGAAATGCAGATTAAAATAATCTGCATTGTATAGAGTTAATCCTGGGTTATACTTGTTCAATTCTCCTGCCTTATATATAATGATAAAAGAAACAGAAAAGAAATATTGCACAATATTTATTCTTTTTCCTCATTCTGCATTTGTAGATGTATATTTCTTTTCACTTATTTGCCTCAACAGACAGACGCCTACACACATCAAGCAGCGGTATACACTGCAGTCGTCCAAGATCTCTTTTCGTGTCACCGCTGCTTTGTATAGCAAGTTTCTGTGAGTTTAACCACCAGGGTGCGCTTATAGCAAAGTATTGTCATCAGACTAATGAGAGCGTGCTAACGCATTGTGCATCCGGGTCCAGATTTTAAATATGCGACACCCGCTGCCTTTGGTCTGATTATATATTCTTTTTCTCTGTGCGCTCCCTGGTGGTTGAACCCAGAGATTCTTGCACGAAGAGATCTGGAACGACTGTAGTGAATAATCGCTGGACATTGTAACAATAGAAAAACTGTGCCATATGCTAGAAACTGTAGCATTAACGTGCATTTTCTATTAAATAAAATCAATATACAAGTGGCTTGGGTAGAATAATACTCAAGTCATGGGCCCGTCCGTCTCCTGGAAGCGAAGAGGACATATATACATACCATCAAACTAAGAAAATAAAGAAACGGTAATATAGTATGTCAATAGTCTACATAATTTTGGGTGTACTGCGATTTTGCGTTTGCATCCGGGGAATCCAGATTTAAGAATGTACTATACATTCCTTACGATTTATTTATTCTGTGCATCCGACTCGAATAAGGCAAGTTTATGTTTCAATTTGTCATGTATGCTGTTACAATGTATATAATGATCAATAATATAAGCTAAGCATATACTATGCGCGACTCTCGTGATGTCTCTAAAGACAAAACCCTGAGACACCTGCAGCCCTCTCTATTTTTGTGAGAATCGCCCTGGTACCTCATGTATTAGTCACACACACACACACACACACACACACACACACACACACACGCACACATTTTTATCAAACAAAATCATATACAATGAAAATATTACAACATCAGAAACGGCTTAACATGGACCAATCCAGTCAAGTTTATGTATGTTAAACCAAAAGAATTCAGTTTCTTATTAGCAAGGTATTGGTTGCTGCACTTATAGAAACTTCACATGAACAAATTGCTCTGGCGTTGATTACATTGACAAATTTCGTTTGCGATATGTGGTACCGTATTGCGATGCGTATTGCGCTATGTTCATTGTATTAAATTTATAGGTAATGATGTTTTATTAATATTATTAATATTCATTCTGTATCATGTTGAATATGAGAAAATCAACATGACGTTTAATTTCATCATTTAATTTCTAACATAAATTATGGCAAATATTACTCACAAATGAACTTAATTAAGTACTTACGTTTTGTTGTCAGTACTCAAAGAACCCTTTAAAATCAAGTTTTCTGTAGGCCTTATATGTCCAAATTATTAGAGAATTCTGGACTATGATTAAGCACAAAGCCTCGATGTATAGGTGGTGTATACCATAGCAGCTGTGTACCGCATCGTAACGCTGCCGTTCTTAAATAATTGTAACGTGACACTTAATGTTAATGCAGGTATCATAAGCTGTGAGGAGAGAATGAATGATTAATTATTATAATCGTGTTTTGCACTTTTATCTTTTTGTTGTACGGAAATTACCTGTTAGTCATCAAGCAGACATGCACATATCTATGCGCACATCTATGGTATATCAGGCCTTCTAGAACATTTCTTACTAAACGTCTAAAGACACAGGGGTGTGGGGGGGGGGGTGCTTTCATTTTAAACCTGTAATGAATCCTAACCCATTAAAATTTATAGGCATGTTTTGCAGGAGTGTTTAAGAAAATATTGAAAAATATTGATATTTGAAAACTGTATCGCGGTACGCATTTGCGAATCACTGTATCCCGATATACCGATATATTATATCGCTCAGCCCCGCTGAACACCCTATCAAATGACTCACGTACACTTCCTGTACGAAACAGCCGAACCCCACCTGATCAAACATAACATTGTCAAAATGCATGGCATCTAGAGTCTGACCGATCAAGTAAAGGTTTGTAAACCTATCCTGTTTCTAGTGAATGTGTTATGGCTCACACAGTTTTGATTTTTGTGCAAATTTTACATTTGGTACGATGGATTTGATTGGTCGTTATGAGTTTATCTCCATCACGTTATCATGAACTTACTGGTCTAGTGAATATGAAGATGACAAAAATGGATAACCAAGGTCCTTCGTGTCATGAAGGAATTATGTTATGAGGATAACAATAAGGGGGGGGGGGGATAAAATATCTTTCTCTAGCATTATGGCCTTGCTTCAGAGGGGATGGGGGGGGGGGGGGATGGGGTGTCCCCACAGTTCTTTAGGGAGGTGACACAAAGAATATTTCCAATCACATTTCAGGGGATAAAACAATCTATAAATTTCGGGTTAGTTCGGCCAGCTGTTTAACAGTTGATTGTTTAAATCTAATGTAAATTTGGAATAAAATAGTGCTGCAAGTTGAGCAAATTTTTATTCGTATATTGAAATATTGAGGACAATTTTGATATTCTGAGGAAGGGATTTTGTTCTAGGTGAAATAAGGGAGATGTCCGGGATACGGATGTCCAAATTTTATTGGTGGGGGGGGGGGGGGGCGGTTTCTGTCAGAACTTCATTGATGTGTCCCTGTGACACAGGCTGAGCGTGTACACGTGACATATCTACCATCACAGTAGGCTTATGAAGTATCTGGTCGCCATTCATTCTGGGCAAACTTATACAGCTTCTTAGCAGAAAAGCCAGGGAGACCAAATTCATGTTTCAGTTCTGAAACTTCCAAAGCTTGTAACAAGGCACCGTTGACTTGTTTCTCTCTCACAAGTGGAATAACATCACCCATTTTTAGTAGTAGTAAACAGTCTGATATCTCTGAAACGGACAACGATGAGATATTCTCTGGAATGTCTGCTACTGATTTTATTCGTCGACTTGTTTTGTTTCCTTTTTTTAGTTTAACATCCACTGGCTCGTATGTGACGTCGTCTGCCACCGCGGCACACGAACTTATATTCTTTGGAATGTCCTCTACTGTTTTTATTGGTCGACGGTTTTTGTTTCCTTGGAGTTTTACATCCACTGACTCGTATGTGACGTCGTCTGCCACCGCGGCACACGAACTTATATTCTTTGGAATGTCCTGTACTGTTTTTTTTAGTCGACGGTTTTTGTTTCCTTGGAGTTTTACAACAACTGGCTCGTATGTGACGTCATCTGCCACCGCGGCACCGGAACTTATATTCTCTGGAATGTCCTCTACTGATTTTATTGGTCGACGGTTTTTGTTTCCTTGGAGTTTTACATCCACTGACTCGTATGTGACGTCGTCTGCCACCGCGGCACACGAACTTATATTCTTTGGAATGTCCTCTACTGTTTTTATTGGTCGACGGTTTTTGTTTCCTTGGAGTTTTACATCCACTGACTCGTATGTGACGTCGTCTGCCACCGCGGCACACGAACTTATATTCTTTGGAATGTCCTGTACTGTTTTTTTTAGTCGACGTTTTTTGTTTCCTTGGAGTTTTACATCAACTGGCTCGTATGTGACGTCGTCTGCCACCGCGGCACCGGAACTTATATTCTCTGGAATGTCCTCTACTGTTTTTATTGGTCGACGGTTTTTGTTTCCTTGGAGTTTTACACCAGCTGGCTCGTATGTGACGTCGTCTGCCACCGCGGCACCGGAACTTATATTCTCTGGAATGTCCTCTACTGTTTTTATTGGTCGACGGTTTATTTTTCCTTGGAGTTTTACACCAGCTGGCTCGTATGTGACGTCGTCTGCCACCGCGGCACCGGAACTTATATTCTCTGGAATGTCCTCTACTGTTTTTATTGGTCGACGGTTTTTGTTTCCTTGGAGTTTTACACCAGCTGGCTCGTATGTGACGTCGTCTGCCACCGCGGCACCGGAACTTATATTCTTTGGAATGTCCTGTACTGTTTTTTTTAGTCGACGGTTTTTGTTTCCTTGGAGTTTTACATCAACTGGCTCGTATGTGACGTCGTCTGCCACCGCGGCACCGGAACTTATATTCTCTGGAATGTCCTCTACTGATTTTATTGGTCGACAGTTTTTGTTTCCTTTGAGTTTTACATTGAGTGGCTCGTATCTGTGGTCGTGTCCTCCCTCTGCACCGGAACCGGATGTTGCAACTACCCCGCGTCGGTCCACGTAGCTGGAGGATTGTTTCAGGCGATAACGGGGCATAATGCTTTCATAAAATACATCTTCCCCACTGATATCTTCGTTGTGGTACAACATCAAATCTAAAGGAAATAGGAATTATTAGTTACTGTTACATCTTCATATGTATATATATATATATATATATATATATATATATATATATATATATATATATATATATATCTTCATATATATAAATATGTATATATATAATATATATATTATATATATATATATAGTCCTACATTATTCACATAAGCTTTATGACCTTGAAAAAGACCTATGATAAGAAGAATATTTGATATAGAGAACCTATATTCTCAGTTTTGTATTTGAATGTTACTACATTTAAATAAAATAAATAGTTAAAAGGCGATTTTTAAAAGTAAACTATTTTATTTATTAGGACTGCTATATCAAATGTGGAAAAATGACGAAATATGACAATCCAACATACTGTCTGTTTAACTAGCTAAGGCGGAACAACATTGGTAAGAAATGATTTAATCGCGATCTTTTCAGCTGACCGCAAGTACAATAAAACCCGTTTAACCAGGTTTTTCATTATTCGTTATTCAAGCATGTGCTGTGGCGAAGGCACGAAGATGAGCGATGACGTGGAATCTGACCTGTAACACTAGGTTCTAATTGTCGTATCGTGAGTGAAGTATTGCGAAACTTGTCGTATCTTGAGTGGAGTATTGCGATACTTGTCATATCTTGAGTGGAGTATTGCGATACTTGTCGTATCTTAAGCGGAGTATTGCGATAGTTGTCGTATCTTGAGCGGAGTATTGCGATACTTGTCGTATCTTGAGTGGAGTATTGCGTTACTTGTCGTATCTTGAGCGGAGTATTGCAATACTTGTCATATCGTGAGTGGAGTATTGCGATACTTGTCGTATCTTGAGTGGAGTATTGCGATACTTTTCGTATCTTGAGTGGAGTATTGCGATACTTGTCATATCGTGAGTAAAGTGTCGCGATACTTGTCGTATCTTGAGTTAAGTATCGCGATTCTTGTTTAGCGTGAGTGAAGTACTGCGATAATTATCGTATCTTAATTGAGGTGTTGCTATTCTTGTCGTATTGTATGTGAAGCAATTCGATACTAGTCGTATCTTGAGTGAAGTAAAGCGATACTTATCATATCGTCAGTCGAGTATTGCGATACTTGTATCTTCGGTGGAGTAACGCGATACTTGTTGTATCGTCTGTTTAGTATTGCGATACTTGTCATAAAGTGAGTGAAGCATTGCGATACTTGTCGTACCGTGACTAAAGTATTGGGACCCCCTGCATTGCTATAGGAGTGAGTTGTAGTGACCCGTCCAATGCCGGTGGTTTTCCCCGAGTTCTCTGGTTTGCTCTACCTCTAGACACTACCAAACGCCATTGTCTGAGCCATAGACAGTGCCTAGATTAGATATAATAACTATTTGTATAGTCTATCTAAAATATACATCTTTATAATAATGGTATCTCTTTACCTTTATTCATGGGAATTTTGCAGTGGTCACTTCCGGTGACCGAGTCTCTTAGAGTCAACATCATGGACTTCCACTCTCTCTGTGAGACGGTTTTGTCGAGTGGTCCTTCAGCTACTGACACCCTGATCGGTAGATACAGGGGTATAGAACACGGGCTCTCTGTACTCACAAAACCTGCAAACAGGAATTGATATTGATGTCATATACTCCGTTCAACTAACCTGTGTTCATCTGGTTTTTTTTGTGAAAGTTTGTTTTATTTAAATGATTTCTCAGAAAGCTGCATATGGAAGTGACGGCCTAATGTGGCAATTAGGAATTTTACCATAAATCTCAAGTTTATTTTTCACAACTTTTTTTAATCTTCACAATGATCTCTGATTGAGCAGATGTGTCCCTGCATTAGAAGCCATCTTTGTTTTGGCTGGTTATATTATTTTGAGTGTGTACATGGCATCATCCAATCAGCAGTTGTAAACTGAGGCTGCTTTTGCATGTTACCATGTTGTAAAATGAAGACTGATTTCTATTTTTTTTTAAATAAAGTGTAAGGTAGGTAATTATTTACCATGTTGAAAATTAGGTCCCTCTAATCTTCACCTCTAGATGATAATTACCCAATTGAAATATAGATATAGAAATAAAAAAAAGAGGGACATAGTAAGCAAACAGCTCAAGGATCCAAATCTTAAGTCAAAATTCTTATTTCCTCAGGTTTATTTTCAGTGTGGCTTAGGGCTGAAATACTAAAACGACGTTACACCATTCATTATCAGCAAATAACACAGGTACTCTAAAGACAGACAAACAAATAGACAGCCGCGAGTGAAAATATAACCTCCTTTGCAGAGGTTATACGTGGCCATAACACCTTCCCTTCTGCCTATACTGCAGTATAGATCAAGCGATATTGTAAATCTGATACCATTAAGCTGATATTTGATTTTTTTAATTCCAGAAAAGGGCACAATCACATACAAAACATGTTGAATTAACACAGAAAATACCGTCTTCTCTTTGAAATAAAAATGTACCTGACAACATATTACACTGAAACCGCTTACTCCTATACATGACCTTTGAAAAAGTGGACCGGGCGCGATCACTTGCGCCAACATAAACACAGCGCGAACGCCATCTGCGTTTTCTTTTTTCTTTCCAGGCCGAGAACCGGTGTTTCTCATCCGTAAACGTTCGTGTTTCGGCTACTACCTGTTTTGGATATGTCGGCATGCGCAAAATCGGAAATCGGACTGATTGTGTGGAAGAATGGGTATAATATTGCTCTTGATTATGCCCCTTTAACTAATGCCATTCTCCATTTACCTTTTAACATGGCATTTCCGAGAAGGTATCGTTCGTGATATGTTGACTCTTTGTGTAGGTCTTGAAACTTCGCCAGACGATTTGACTCTGCACTCATCCGGAACCGGATGTTGGAGTCATGACCCATGCGCACGGTGACTGGTGGTTTGTGATTCTTCATGATGTCTTCAATGCTCTGTTTCTCTCCATCCCCTTATGATATTTAATCTTGGTATTAGTTATGGTTTATGATAATCATTAATGCTGATGATGATGATGATAATTATTATTATTATTACCTTTTCATATAAGAATTATTTTAATATGATAAATAAATACTTATTTAAAGTCTTTGTTCCTTTTCATTACTACTACTACTACTACTACTACTACTACTACTGATAATAATAATAATAATGACAATAGAACGATACCTTTAGTAATATAACGAAATAATTATCCCGCATGTGTTGTGGTTATGTTTATATAGCACATGCTATGTCAGTATATAATCACCTTAATAAACATACATTTTTATACAAATTTACTTGCTAGGGTCTGAATTTCTATGCAGGTATATAAATCTATACTTACCTTTCCCTTTTTTGTTTACCACTTCAAATTTCACGTGATAGTCGTATGGAATGCTGACACGACCTTGACCAAAGGTCGTATCCTTGGCAACCACACGTGGCTGTGTTGAGCTTGATGTTATAAGGAATACCTGCCAAAGGTGAGATATTTTAAATACAAAAATTCTATGTATTTTACACTAGCTTTTTCTACACGTTTAGTATTTTTTAACATGGAGATGAGTTTAGTGTCTTTCCAAATACAAAAGATGATGCTTAAATAAAATGAAAACCGGTTTAACTATAACATATCTTGAGATAATTAGAAATTTAATTAGCAACAGATAAGACAAAAGTTTATTTCAAACCCTATATACCACATATTGTATTTTTAGAATCAAATTGTGTTTCTTAATGCTCAAGGAACAAGTGAACATTTTGAAATGTCTCGGTCTTTGAGGCTCAGAAAATGTTGATATACTGATGTCCTAAGGCCCTGATTCAGAGTAACAAATTACGTTCTGCCTTGTTATACAATCATATTTGGCGATAAGTGGCGTTGCGATAGCCCTTTCGAAAAATAATTTGAGATATTTATGGAGAAATAAAGCAATTGTCCCCCCCCCCTAGGCCACACAATATACACAATATTGGAGATGCTCTTTCTTATCCAAAGTTATTACATTAACTCGCCAAAAAATCCTTGAAAACCTATTTATTATTTGTTTGAGTCAAGTTGCTAGATGCTAAACGTACCAAGTATCCGAATAAACAAGGAAAAACATGACAGCAGACAGTTTGAATATAAAGGAACAGGGTTTGAACAGTGCTATAAACAATGAAAACGCCATGAGCTATTATTAAGACATTATAAAGCGAACAGTCTGACTGTCCATCGTGATTTCATAATTTCGGCAACGAAGCACTGGAGGACCGAACCAGATAAATTCAGCTTATATACATCGATATCACCACCTGGTGGCGCTGTAGCCCCTACCTCATTATTACTGAACACATCGAAGTCCGAGCTGCCGCAGTAGCCCTGCGATACTTTGACGAGGATCGGCAGATGGTCAGAATACGTAGCCCAAAATTCCGACAATGTCCAGCAGCAGTCCTGCCATTCAGAGTGTTCTTTAGGGTCAAAAAGAGACGGGTCCATCTACAAAAATAAACAAATATTTGACGAATATACTATTATCAAAATAAATTTAGACGAAGTAATAGCTAAAATGATACTGGCAAATATAAGTTTTCGTTATTGTTAATATTTTTTAATATGAAGGATAAACGTTCTTTTTCAAGTTAGAGAAATTATTAGGATCTTAGGAACTCAGTAAATACCATGCTGCGTACGTCTCAGTAGAGTTTTCTAGTATATCATGTGATAGAATGTAGAAATATAAGATAAAATTAATAACATAATATGAATACCATAATATGATATAATATAATACGGAATAATATAATAAAAAAGTAAATATAATATAAAATAATATATATATATATATATGATATTACATAATAATTATCCCAAGATCAGCCTGGGACCTCTCTCTCTGTATATATATATCGAAAGTGTAGGGCATGACATTCCATAATGTTAATTTGTAACGTGTTCAAGTTAATTTATTAATATATATATATATATATATATATATATATGTGTGTGTATATATATATATATATATATATATATATATATATATATATATATATATATATACAGTAGAACGCCTGTATAACGGTCACCATCGGGACTGGAAGAAAGTGGCCTTAATACAGGAGTGGCCGTTATACAGGACTTGACCAGGATAGGGGGGTTAAAATGTAACACGAAACCAAGTTCAAATCTTTTTTACGTTCAACAAAATAAATGTTTATACGCAGTATTAGTATAACTACTGTTATCAATAAAAAATAAAATATTTCTGCTAGCTGTCGGCTGCTTTTCCTGTCACTCTTCCATATCAGATCTACCTTTTCTTTGAGAGCACGTTCATGTCTATTCTTGGTGATTGGGACAGAGTATGCGTAACATTTTATACAAGAAAGTTTAAAGATGCACAGTTTGCCTAACGTTTTTTTTTTTCTGATGACATAATCTTCGGGACCCGCTGGTTGTCATTCTTTAATTAAATGAAAAACACTATGATTGAGATCAGACTCGCACGACTGATATCCAGACATACACGCAGGTTGGAAGATATGCCTTACAATTATGCATACTAATGAGGCTGAGTGGGGTAGTACGACGCTGGCTACGTTTCAAACAACTCAGTCACGGTCGAGTGCTTACCTTTATCCAGGCACTTATTGACAGACAGGAATATGTGAGAGCGGACACTTGTGTAATGATATTGAGGTCAGAAGTGGCCGCTCGATTTGTTGAGCCCATGTCACGGAGTCGCTGCCCCTGACCGTAATTGAGGCGTTTCCCGGCCTGCGGGACCGAGAGACCTGGCCGTAATACGGAATAGAGGAGTGACCGTAATAGACAACAAAATGATTATGAAATATAACGGTCGAAAATTCGGGACCGGAAAATCTGACCGTTATAGACGTAATATCCGTTATTATGGCGTGGCCGTTAGCAGGCGTTCTACTGTATATATATATATATATGTATCTTTATATATGAATATACGTATGTATACGATTATACATATGTTATATATATATATATATATATATATATATATATATATATATATATATATATATATATATATGAGCCCTGCGCGGGCCTTAACCCGCCCCGCCCCGCGGGCCGGTTTTTTAATGATTTTGCGGGGCGGGGCGGTCCTAATTTTTTATGCCGGGTTGGGGAGGGGCAGGTGCGGGTTGAAGACTAAGAAGTGCGGGGCGGGTTACATAAATAATTTGGCGGGTTCCTACGGCAAAAAAGTTGTTTTATACAATGCATTTCTTTATGTGATCCATCTGTTTACAGACTGTTATACATAAATCGCGATTCTTTGTATGATTTTGTTTGTATATATGTGACCGTGTAGTATAAAGTATGTAATATATATGTATGAGAGAGAGAGAGAGAGAGAGAGAGAGAGACTAAAATGTTGATGCAGTTGACTATATACGAGAGAGAGAGAGAATAGAGTGTTAATGCAATAAACCATTAATGAGAGAGAGAGAGACAGAAAGAGAGAGAGTTCACATTCCTAATAATATTTTTGTGGACTCCGATGTGAACCAGATTTATTTATTCATTAAAAAGTATCAATTATTATCATGTCAATGTGCACCAGTAATATTATCCATGTTCAAATGCAAGTTTTTGTTTTGGTCACGCCAATTATTCTAATGCCGGAACCTTGCACCTAATAAATCACTTCCGGAAATGTCTGAGAGCCGTTGAAGTGGTTTTGAGGAACGTGTGTGTTTGTGAATCTGTTTTGAGGCAGAATAAATGGGGGACGAGCTATCTAGTAGTGGACAAGAACGAGACCCCGCTAAATGGTGCCAAGACCCGGGAAAGGCAAGAATATTGGTTTATTTAGTCAAATTGCTTTTGCGTCCGTGCGCCTTGTTGTAATAGGTGGAGGCTACATATTTGGTTTGAGACTGTAGTCGTCCGTGCGCCTTGTTGTGACAGGTGCATGGAGGCTACATATTTGGTTTGAGACTGTAGTCGTCCGTGCGCTTTGTTGTGATAGGTGGAGGCTACATATTTGGTTTGAGACTGTAGTCGTCCGTGCGCCTTTTGGGGTAGGTGGAGGCTACATATTTGGTTTGAGACTGTAGTCGTCCGTGCGCCTTGTTGTGATAGGTGGAGGCTACATATTTGGTTTGAGACTGTAGTCGTCCGTGCGCCTTGTTGTGATAGGTGGAGGCTATATATTTGGTTTGAGACTGTCGTCGTCCGTGCGCCTTGTTGTGATAGGTGGAGGCTACATATTTGGTTTATGACTATAGTCGATCGTGCACCTTGTTGTGATAGGTGAAGGCTACATATTTGGTTTGAGACTGTAGTCGTCCGTGCGCCTTGTTGTGATAGGTGGAGGCTACATATTTGGTTTGAGACTGTAGTCGTCCGTGCGCCTTGTTGTGATAGGTGGAGGCTACATATTTGGTTTGAGACTATAGTCGTCCGTGCGCCTTGTTGTGATAGGTGGAGGCTACATATTTCGTTTGAGACTGTAGTCGACCGTGCACCTTGTTGTGATAGGTGGAGGCTACATATTTGGTTTGAGACTGTAGTCGTCCGTGCGCCTTGTTGTGATAGGTGGAGGCTACATATTTGGTTTGAGACTGTAGTCGTCCGTGCACCTTGTTGTGATAGGTGGAGGCTACATATTTGGTTTGAGACTGTAGTCGTCCGTGCGCTTTGTTGTGATAGGTGGAGGCTACATATTTGGTTTGAGACTGTAGTCGTCCGTGCGCCTTTTGGGGTAGGTGGAGGCTACATATTTGGTTTGAGACTGTAGTCGTCCGTGCGCCTTGTTGTGATAGGTGGAGGCTACATATTTGGTTTGAGACTGTAGTCGTCCGTGCGCCTTGTTGTGATAGGTGGAGGCTACATATTTGGTTTGAGACTGTCGTCGTCCGTGCGCCTTGTTGTGATAGGTGGAGGCTACATATTTGGTTTATGACTGTAGTCGTCCGTGCACCTTGTTGTGATAGGTGGAGGCTACATATTTGGTTTGAGACTGTAGTCGTCCGTGCGCCTTGTTGTGATAGGTGGAGGCTACATATTTGGTTTGAGACTGTAGTCGTCCGTGCGCCTTGTTGTGATAGGTGGAGGCTACATATTTGGTTTGAGACTATAGTCGTCCGTGCGCCTTGTTGTGATAGGTGGAGGCTACATATTTCGTTTGAGACTGTAGTCGACCGTGCACCTTGTTGTGATAGGTGGAGGCTACATATTTGGTTTGAGACTGTAGTCGTCCGTGCGCCTTGTTGTGATAGGTGGAGGCTACATATTTGGTTTGAGACTGTAGTCGTCCGTGCACCTTGTTGTGATAGGTGGAGGCTACATATTTGGTTTGAGACTGTAGTCGTCCTTGCGCATTGTTGTGATAGGTGGAGGCTACATATTTGGTTTGAGACTGTAGTCGTCCGTGCGCCTTGTTGTGATAGCTGGAGGCTACATATTTGGTTTGAGACTGTAGTCGTCCGTGCACCTTGTTGTGATAGGTGGAGGCTACATATTTGGTTTGAGACTGTAGTCGTCCGTGCACCTTGTTGTGATAGGTGGAGGCTACATATTTGGTTTGAGACTGTAGTCGACCGTGCATCTTGTTGTGATAGGTGGAGGCTACATATTTGGTTTATGACTGTAGTCGTCCGTGCACCTTGTTGTGATAGGTGGAGGCTACATATTTGGTTTGAGACTGTAGTCGTCCGTGCGCCTTGTTGTGATAGGTGGAGGCTACATATTTGGTTTGAGACTGTAGTCGTCCGTGCGCCTTGTTGTGATAGGTGGAGGTGATAGGTGGAGGCTACATATTTGGTTTATGACTATAGTCGATCGTGCACCTTGTTGTGATAGGTGGAGGCTACATATTTGGTTTGAGACTGTAGTCGTCCGTGCGCCTTGTTGTGATAGGTGGAGGCTACATATTTGGTTTGAGACTGTAGTCGTCCGTGCACCTTGTTGTGATAGGTGGAGGCTACATATTTGGTTTGAGACTGTAGTCGTCCGTGCACCTTGTTGTGATAGGTGGAGGCTACATATTTGGTTTGAGACTGTAGTCGTCCGTGCGCCTTGTTGTGATAGGTGGAGGCTACATATTTGGTTTGAGACTGTAGTCGTCCGTGCGCCTTGTTGTGATAGGTGGAGGCTACATATTTGGTTTATGACTATAGTCGATCGTGCACCTTGTTGTGATAGGTGGAGGCTACATATTTGGTTTGAGACTATAGTCGTCCGTGCGCCTTGTTGTGATAGGTGGAGGCTACATATTTGGTTTGAGACTGTAGTCGTCCGTGCACCTTGTTGTGATAGGTGGAGGCTACATATTTGGTTTGAGACTGTAGTCGTCCGTGCGCCTTGTTGTGATAGGTGGAGGCTACATATTTGGTTTGAGACTGTAGTCGTCCGTGCACCTTGTTGTGATAGGTGGAGGCTACATATTTGGTTTGAGACTGTAGTCGTCCGTGCGCCTTGTTGTGATAGGTGGAGGCTACATATTTGGTTTGAGACTGTAGTCGTCCGTGCACCTTGTTGTGATAGGTGGAGGCTACATATTTGGTTTGAGACTGTAGTCGTCCGTGCGCCTTGTTGTGATAGGTGGAGGCTACATATTTGGTTTGAGACTGTAGTCGTCCGTGCACCTTGTTGTGATAGGTGGAGGCTACATATTTGGTTTATGACTATAGTCGATCGTGCACCTTGTTGTGATAGGTGGAGGCTACATATTTGGTTTGAGACTGTAGTCGTCCGTGCGCCTTGTTGTGATAGGTGGAGGCTACATATTTGGTTTGAGACTGTAGTCGTCCGTGCACCTTGTTGTGATAGGTGGAGGCTACATATTTGGTTTGAGACTGTAGTCGTCCGTGCGCCTTGTTGTGATAGGTGGAGGCTACATATTTGGTTTGAGACTGTAGTCGTCCGTTCACCTTGTTGTGATAGGTGGAGGCTACATATTTGGTTTATGACTGTAGTCGTCCGTGCACCTTGTTGTGATAGGTGGAGGCTACATATTTGGTTTGAGACTGTAGTCGTCCGTGCACCTTGTTGTGATAGGTTGAGGCTACATATTTGGTTTGAAACTGTAGTCGTCCGTGCACCTTGTTGTGATAGGTGGAGGCTACATATTTGCTTTGAGACTGTTGTCGTCCGTGCGCCTTGTTGTGATAGGTGGAGGCTACATATTTGGTTTGAGACTGTAGTCGTCCGTGCGCCTTGTTGTGATAGGTGGAGGCTACATATTTGGTTTGAGACTGTCGTCGTCCGTGCGCCTTGTTGTGATAGGTGGAGGCTACATATTTGGTTTATGACTATAGTCGATCGTGCACCTTGTTGTGATAGGTGAAGGCTACATATTTGGTTTGAGACTGTAGTCGTCCGTGCGCCTTGTTGTGATAGGTGGAGGCTACATATTTGGTTTGAGACTGTAGTCGTCCGTGCGCCTTGTTGTGATAGGTGGAGGCTACATATTTGGTTTGAGACTATAGTCGTCCGTGCGCCTTGTTGTGATAGGTGGAGGCTACATATTTCGTTTGAGACTGTAGTCGACCGTGCACCTTGTTGTGATAGGTGGAGGCTACATATTTGGTTTGAGACTGTAGTCGTCCGTGCGCCTTGTTGTGATAGGTGGAGGCTACATATTTGGTTTGAGACTGTAGTCGTCCGTGCACCTTGTTGTGATAGGTGGAGGCTACATATTTGGTTTGAGACTGTAGTCGTCCGTGCGCTTTGTTGTGATAGGTGGAGGCTACATATTTGGTTTGAGACTGTAGTCGTCCGTGCGCCTTTTGGGGTAGGTGGAGGCTACATATTTGGTTTGAGACTGTAGTCGTCCGTGCGCCTTGTTGTGATAGGTGGAGGCTACATATTTGGTTTGAGACTGTAGTCGTCCGTGCGCCTTGTTGTGATAGGTGGAGGCTACATATTTGGTTTGAGACTATAGTCGTCCGTGCGCCTTGTTGTGATAGGTGGAGGCTACATATTTCGTTTGAGACTGTAGTCGACCGTGCACCTTGTTGTGATAGGTGGAGGCTACATATTTGGTTTGAGACTGTAGTCGTCCGTGCGCCTTGTTGTGATAGGTGGAGGCTACATATTTGGTTTGAGACTGTAGTCGTCCGTGCACCTTGTTGTGATAGGTGGAGGCTACATATTTGGTTTGAGACTGTAGTCGTCCTTGCGCATTGTTGTGATAGGTGGAGGCTACATATTTGGTTTGAGACTGTAGTCGTCCGTGCGCCTTGTTGTGATAGCTGGAGGCTACATATTTGGTTTGAGACTGTAGTCGTCCGTGCACCTTGTTGTGATAGGTGGAGGCTACATATTTGGTTTGAGACTGTAGTCGACCGTGCATCTTGTTGTGATAGGTGGAGGCTACATATTTGGTTTATGACTGTAGTCGTCCGTGCACCTTGTTGTGATAGGTGGAGGCTACATATTTGGTTTGAGACTGTAGTCGTCCGTGCGCCTTGTTGTGATAGGTGGAGGCTACATATTTGGTTTGAGACTGTAGTCTTCCGTGCGCCTTGTTGTGATAGGTGGAGGTGATAGGTGGAGGTTACATATTTGGTTTATGACTATAGTCGATCGTGCACCTTGTTGTGATAGGTGGAGGCTACATATTTGGTTTGAGACTGTAGTCGTCCGTGCGCCTTGTTGTGATAGGTGGAGGCTACATATTTGGTTTGAGACTGTAGTCGTCCGTGCACCTTGTTGTGATAGGTGGAGGCTACATATTTGGTTTGAGACTGTAGTCGTCCGTGCACCTTGTTGTGATAGGTGGAGGCTACATATTTGGTTTGAGACTGTAGTCGTCCGTGCGCCTTGTTGTGATAGGTGGAGGCTACATATTTGGTTTGAGACTGTAGTCGTCCGTGCGCCTTGTTGTGATAGGTGGAGGCTACATATTTGGTTTATGACTATAGTCGATCGTGCACCTTGTTGTGATAGGTGGAGGCTACATATTTGGTTTGAGACTGTAGTCGTCCGTGCGCCTTGTTGTGATAGGTGGAGGCTACATATTTGGTTTGAGACTGTAGTCGTCCGTGCACCTTGTTGTGATAGGTGGAGGCTACATATTTGGTTTGAGACTGTAGTCGTCCGTGCGCCTTGTTGTGATAGGTGGAGGCTACATATTTGGTTTGAGACTGTAGTCGTCCGTGCACCTTGTTGTGATAGGTGGAGGCTACATATTTGGTTTGAGACTGTAGTCGTCCGTGCGCCTTGTTGTGATAGGTGGAGGCTACATATTTGGTTTGAGACTGTAGTCGTCCGTGCACCTTGTTGTGATAGGTGGAGGCTACATATTTGGTTTGAGACTGTAGTCGTCCGTGCACCTTGTTGTGATAGGTGGAGGCTACATATTTGATTTGAGACTGTAGTCGTCCGTGCACCTTGTTGTGATAGGTGGAGGCTACATATATGGTTTGAGACTGTAGTCGTCCGTGCGCCTTGTTGTGATAGGTGAAGGCTACTTATTTGGTCAGAAACTGAGTTGTGCAAGTAAGTTCCCATTGTGTGTCCTAGACATGTTGCGCCGTTGGCACCCTTTGTCATAAATCCCATGCCACTGAGCGCTGCTGGGATCTTAAAAGGTTTTCCCTTGAAAAAAAGATATTTAAAGAAATGTGCCTAATGTAATGGGAGGCATCATTAATGTGTCCCACAATTCCCATGAAAAGCTTGTTTAATACAGACGACCCGTGTCCTGCTTTCCGGCACTAAGGGGATCCATGAGGCTACAGTGTTGTTTGACACAGGTTCTGGTAGGTCATATGTGTCTTCCGCCTTGATTGACGAAATTGGCCCGGAATGGGTTTCTAATGACTGGGTCTCTTATTGTCCCTTTGGTTCTTAAAATTCTGGTGAGTCAAACTTAAGGAAAATATTTAAGTTAAACCTTAAAGATGTTAACGGCTCTTTTGTTTAAGTTTTAGCCACAGAGATAAAAAGCATTTGTTCTCCTATATACTGCCCTCAGGTCCCAGATGAGATACCACAAACCTTAAGTCAATTTGCATTTGAGCACCACGAAAATAGGCAAATTAATGTAGATATTCTACTTGGGTTAGATGTGTATTGGATTAGGCCGGGTTTAGCTGTACAGGAGACTGTGTTTGGATGGATTCTTTCTGGCACTTGGGATGAATCCATAAGCAAGGTACCTGCTGTTTCAGGCTCAGGGCATCAGGTGTTATGTTTCAGTAATGTCTCTGATAAAACATTGCATAAATTCTGGGAGCTTGAATCTGTTGGCATTACAGATGACATGTCTAAAGATACTGATCATGTACTTTCAGTTTCCATAGACCAGGTGAGCTTTTCAGATGGCCGTATTGAGGTTCCATTGCCATGGAAATCAGGTGAGGTCAAAGGCAAAGTTATGAATAATGAGAAGTTGGCAAGGAAACGCCTCGACAGTTTGTGTAAGCAGTTAGCCCAAACCCCTGATTTAGAACGTATCTATCAGGAAGTATTTACAGACATGGAGAACTCTGGTATCGAGGAAGTTCCTGCAGGTGAGTTGGTTACCCCAAATCCTACATTTTACTTACCCCATAGATCTATCCTAAGAGAAGATATTTTAACCACTAAAGTTAGACCTGTCTTTGACGCATCTGCCGAAGGATATAATGGCATATGTCTGAACGATTGTATGGAAACAGGACCTAGTTTGATACCTAACTTGGTCAGCATTCTAATCCGTTTTAGGAGATGGAAAGTAGCCATTACTGCAGATATTACGAAGGCTTTCTCCAGATCCGGGTAAAGAAATGCGACCAAGATGTGCATAGATTAGAGTCCCATTCGTGCCAGTCCTTCCTCTTAAATGCAACTGTCCTGTGTCACCTAAATACTGTTCCAGATACATGTGTTGTACATGAGCTGAAAGATAACATGTATGTTGATGACTGGCTGTCAGGGGCCGATGACGATTTGGAAGCCTGTAGCATGGTTGCGGAAGCGTCCAGCATCATGGAATAAGCTGGTATTTCATTTTCAAAATGGTGTTCCAACAGTGAAGTAGTGTCTATAATGTTGAACACAACATTGAAGGGCAAAAGCCTAGGTACTGGATCTCTTAAGGTCTTGGGTCTTCAGTGGATAGCAGGAAAAGATAGCTTTTCTTTTGACGGAATCAAAATTCCTGAATATGCTCTAGTTACAAAGAGAGTGGTCTTGAGTTTTGTGTCAAAGGTATTTGACCCTTTGGGGCTCATTGCTCCCTTTGTTATGCAAGGGAAATGTTTGTTCCAAGATATCTGGAGAATTTGATGTCTCTGGGATGATGAGCTTCCAGATAACTTGAAGAGACAATTCCTTCAATGGATTAAGGACCTAGAAAAGCTAAAGTCCTGGTATATTTCTAGAACATACTCATATGAGGGTTGGAAAGACAGTCATGATATCACCCTTCATGCTTTTGGGGATGCGAGATAGAAAGCTTATGGGGCTTGTGTGTACATTATTGTCAAGTGCAAGGGTGGAACTTTGAAGTCCAGTTTAGTCCTATCAAAGGCTAAAGTTGCACCTCTGAAACAAATTTCTTTGTCCAGGCTTGAACTTCTTGGATCTTTGCTCTGTTGTAGACTACTCGTGCTTGTTAGGGAGGCGTTGCATCCCCTGTCCATGTGAATTACCGATGTTGGACAGATTCAATGGTAGCTTTAGCATGGATCAGAGCAAAACCCCATAGATGGAAGGTCTTAGAGTCACTGAAATACAGAAACTTACAAATCCTTTATTTTGGTGTCATTGTCCAGGTATAAAAATCCTGCTGATTTGTTAACAAGAGGAATTTCAGCTGATGAGTTGATGAATTCCCCTGTGTGGTTGTCTGGTCTTGTGTTTCTTGCTGAGAGACAAGAAGACTTCACGGATGACTGTGAGCCTGTTGATACTGTCAGTGATTTGATCAGTGCTGAACAATGTAAACGAGCAACAATGGCCACTTTAGTTGCAAATAGTAGCCCACAGTCACCAGTCTTTGATGTAACCAGGTGGGGTACCTTTGAAAGGTGCATCAGCGTTGTTGGCTGGGTTCTAAAATTCCTGCACAATCTTAAGATTTCGAAATCTCAGCGTCGTACTGATCGTCTCACATTTGATGAACTGCGTACAGCTAAGCTCACGGCTTTCAAATTCATTCATTCACGGGATTATGGAGATGAGATATCTGCTATTTGAGATGGTCGATCAGTACCAAAGCCTTCTTCCATTTGGAAACTCAATCCTTTCATTGGTCATGACGGCCTTCTGAGAGTATGCAGTAGGTTACAATTTGCTGATTTGTCATATGATGTGAAATTCCCCATCATACTGCCTAAGGGGCATCTATCACTACTGTTAGTGAGATTTCACCTTATATTGCTTAAGCATGCAAGGGTTGACACAATGCTTGCTACTCTGCGTTGTCATAATTGGATTGTAGGAGCTCGTCGTTTAGCTAAACGGGTCAAAGCTGAATGTCTGGCTTGTCAAAGGTATGATTCCAAGGCTTGTAGCCAAGTCATGGCTCCTTTACCGGGAGACAGAGTGACAAGGTCTTTCCCCTTTGCAGTGACTGGTTTGGACCACGCAGGACCTTTATATTGTGTAGATCACCCAAGACACAAGTTTTACGTGTTATTTTTCACATGTGGGGTTGTGAGGGCTCTGCATACTGAGCTGGTCAATTCACTGTCATCAGACGATTGCATGTTAGCTTTGAGGCGATTCATTTCACGGCGTGGATTGCCTTCTGTATTGTATTCAGACAATGCCAGATCATTCAAAGCAGCTCAATGTAAAATGATAAGTATATATGGGTCACTTATTCCCAAGTGGAAGTACATAGTACCTGGGGCCCCCTAGTGGGGAGGTTGGTGGGAGAGATTGGTAAGAACAATCAAGTCAGCACTCAGAAAGACAGTAGGTACAAGGGCGCTTACTAGATGCGAATTAGAAACACCTCTTCAAGAAGTTGAAGCAAGCATCAATTCCAAGCCCTTGATATTTGTAGGTGATGATGTATCAGCTACTATGCCATTAACTCCTGCACATTTTCTGCTTGGCAGGTATTCAACTTTCCAGCTTGCTAAGGTAGGTGATGAGGATTTATCTGAGGACATAGACTTGGTAATTAGGTACAAAACTAGGAAGCAGTTATTAGATCATTTCTGGTTGTTATGGAGCAATAACTATATCAGACAGCTGCCTCCTTGGAAGGTATCCGAGGCGAAAGGTAAGTTGAAACCTGGTTCTGTGGTGCTTATCCGGGATGAGGATAGACCTCGATCACAGTGGCCTTTAGGCATGGTGAATGAGGTATTCACTGGTAAAGATGGAAATGTAAGAGCTGTTAGTATTACAACAGCCAAAGGTTTATTCATTAGACCCATTCAGTTGCTACATAAGTTAGAGGTTACTGCTGAGCCGGATGAAATAACACCACAGCCTCATGAATGTATCAAAATCCCAGTCCCAGGAATCAGTCAGAACAACCCACCTGATCAGTCCACGGGTATAAGTGATTCTGCTAACGCTGCTGATCCCATCCCCATAACAAGATATGGCATACAAATTAAACCTGTCCAAAGGCTGGGTTTTTAAGATCCATCTTTCCACTCCACATTATATTGTTTTTATATGTATATTTAATATGTTATGCTCTAGTTACTTCAATAATGCCCATATTAGTGTTTGAGTGTAACACTCCAACAGGTGGGAGAATGTTGTGGACTCCGATGTGAACCAGATTTATTTATTCATTAAAAAGTGTCAATTATTATCTTGTCAATGTGCACCAGTAATATTATCCATGTTCAAATGCAAGTTTTTGTTTTGGTCACGCTATTTTTTCTAACACTATACAACACTTTGCCAGGTACATTTGAACAATATTCTGACTAATGCATGGTCCCTGCATTTTTTTTTAAAAATCAGTCTCAAAACTCGGGAAATTTATATTCCACAAGTACAACATAGTAATTCTGTTGAGTTGCTATGATACAGTATTCATTCAGCTTTTTACAATTATGCATCACCAACACTGTGTTATGAAATAAAAAAAATATTTTGAAGTCATTTGCATCTTTAGTGAGTGCGGGCTGAATGCGGGCTGAACTGTTAGAATCAATTGCGGGGCGGGGCGGGTGCGGGCCAAGATTTCTACTTTAGTTGCGGGCAGGGCGGGGCGGATATTCACACCTGCGGGGCGGGTGCGGGTTGAGGGTTTTTTGTGCGGGGCGGGTGCGGGCTGAAAAATCTGGCCCGCACAGGGTTCTAATATATATATATATATATATATATATATATATATATATATAACTCTGAAGAAAAACAACACTGTTAATTCACAACAGACTGTTTCACGGGATGCGACCCGATCATCAGGTGAATGTGGTTAGAATGAAGCTAACGTCGTGGTTTGAAAAGCCGAGACTTTACGAGATTACGAGATTATGCTTTGTGCGATTCGGGTGGGGGGGGGGGGGGGCATGTGAAAGACTGACACTGATCCTATTCTTCTCGGGTGCACAATAGGATAGGTCGGGGTACACGTGCGATACTGGAACATAACAGGGCAGGGCAAAGAGGTTATATAATGTAGTAAATAGTAAATATAATACAAAGATATAACCAGGATGCTCAATCAGCATATTGAAATGATGTCTAATAGGGCCTTGGAAGCAGTGAACATATCAGTAGTATACATATGATATGATAAAAATACACATATACTGTGAAAATACACAATATACAAGGCAAATATACAATATAAAAGGCAAATATACTATACCCATACCAAGGGGTGCAAGTCTCCTAGCTGAAGGTCGTAAAGCCCATTAGACCAGGATAAAGTAGAACTTTCCTGTCATCCAATGGACTCCACGAGCCAGCAGTGAGAGAACAACTACCTGAACAAATGAGTCTGCCCAGCGGATCCTTGTTGGGGGGGGGGGGTTAAGGGGGCACGCTGAATATTAGTACGAATGCTAGGTTTTAAAATATTTCAGGGTGAATTTGTTTTGATGGCGGCACTTGGAGAGAATTTCAGCTCTTGAGTTCAACAATGATCCAGGGGGGGCCGTAGCTATAAGTAGCTTTTCAGACAAGCAGAGATCACACTTCCTAGTCCCACAGAAGTAAGGTGCTGCCTTGGCAGATATTTCCCAGGAGAGCTTGTAATTGATATTGTTGTCTTTTAGTGACCAAATGTGTTTAGACAGTTCAGTGTTTTTAGCGTGGGATCTGTTCCGAAAGGATTGCTTGTGGTTATTATATCTTGTCTTGAAATCACCTTCAGTACACCCTATGTAGTGTTTCACGTCATTGTCTGTTCTAACTGTTGCTTTATAGACAATGCATTTCAGCTGACATTGACCATTCATAGGACATTCGTCTTTTTTACGGCAGTTACATTGTTTTTGGGGTGCATTCACAGCATTGTCAGAATTTAGAACCTTCATATTATGTTTGCTGATCAGGTTAGACATGTTGGGTAGACAGCTGTAGCTAATTTTCAAATTGTTCCTGTTGAATAACCTGTGGTACCTGTGATGTTGAGGGAAGTGTTTTTCAACTAGTCTCATGAATTTTCTGCCAATGTTGGTTTTTACATGACGGCTGTAGGGTGGATTAAACCATATTATTTTCCTTTTCCTGTTTCTCTTGCTTTTCACTGTAGGTACAACATATTTTAAGCTTTCTGAGAACCCGCTTTTCGCTAAAGCTTCATCATACATGGGTTTGGCTTTCATAAATAGCTCTTTATTGCAGGAGTTGTCAGAAACACGTTTACTGATCATCATAGGTATCTGCCTAATGATAGCTGGGGGGTGATTGGATTGTGCGTGGATATAGAGAGGGTCATTGTTCGGTTTTCTGTAAGGGTAGAATATGTCATTTTGGAGGTCAAATGTTACGTCTAAGAAATCTGTGCAGGTCAGGTTAGTTTCAATGGTTATCTTTAACCCAACATTGGAAAAGAGTTTGATCATTTTCTTACGGGTGCTGTCTGCTTTGGGTCCAGACATGTTGGGGAAACAACCTAAACCGTCATCACGATACAGGCCTAGAGCATTTACACCAAATTCCTTTTTCAACATATCTAGGATGTATAAACCAACAATTTCGCATACTTCAGCGCCATCAAAACTGCCCATGGTGACGTCAAAACTAGTGTGATCTTTTTTCACCCAGGTGTTACCGTTGCTAAACAGTAAGCTTTTCCTGCTGTGCAGGATGGTTTTGATAACATCCTCTGGAATGGAGACCATGGTTTTGGCAAATTTGAGGGCTTTCATGAGAAGATCTTCTGTGATCGAGGGGTAAAAGTCAACAATATCAAACTTTATGAACTTAGATTTTTGTTTCAGCTTCAATTTCTTGAACCAAGATATTACCTGTGCGGTATTTTGCCACTGGTTGAGTTTGGTTTTCAGTCTCAGTTGGCTATTAATTTTTTCCAAGTGCTTTTTGCTAATGATACCTATTTCAGATTTTGCTGGATTAATCAATCTGCACTTGGGGTTTTGTTCAAAATTATCCTTGTGGTCTTTCAAAGTAATGTAAGCATTGCGCTCGGCCATGACTTCGATGCGGTCTGCTAGGTTAAGGGAACCGGCTATTTCTTTGGCTTCTGTATTGATATTTTTACAGATATTTCTGTCTGCTTTTTTGTATGTCTTAGTGATGTTTTCTGTAAGAAGTTTATTGTAGTGTTCTTTCGGCATACTGTACAGATTGGTTGTCTTATCTGCCTGTACTAGGAGATTGTCAGATTGTCTGATTGTTTTGATGTCATTGGCCATTTGTTTCTGGAATGCATTGTGTGAGTGCTGAAATTCAATGTTCCGGACCATTTCGTAGATATCACTTTCAAATGCCCTGAGGTGTTCGCTATGAGGGGGTGAATATGTGGTTTTGAATCCATAGTTTTGTTTATCTGAAGTTTGACCAGGGTTTTCGAAATGGAATGCCTTCCATCGCATTCTCCGAAGTAGGCTTTCAACTTTACTTATCAGGGATTTGGTATAGGACAGATTACTAGGGATGGGAATGTTTTTCAAAGAGTAGTTGAAGTTAGCTTTGTTCATTCTGTAGATGTTACAAGTTGAATTTCTGGACAGGGTGGGTTAACAAAAGTGCTCGACAACGTACCTGTCGCTGGAGCTG